>JBAIZL010000002.1:48764228-49449228 GCA_036971475.1 Prosapia bicincta
TTTAAAGAAAAGTTATTTTTAAAGTATTTATAGATTATCATTTCCATTATTTATCTGTTCACCAATAACATGCATTCTGTTATATAAGAAGTAAATGTTGCAGTGTTCGCATGTTAGAGAAATAATATCTACGTGTTAAATAATTACGAAACACCAAAACTATGTTACATGTTAAAAGTATTTGGCTCTCTAAAATGAGCTCGTTTTGTAGACGAAACCCAAACACACACACACACACACAAACAAACAAGCACGCACGTACAAACACGTTCATATGCATACACGCGTACTCTACATGCACACTTAGAGAGAGACGCGAGCGCGTGTACAACGTGCGCAAAATACGCAGGGTCTACTCTGAAAATTATCTAAATAACTAAAACTGCTGTAATTCTTAGGTCAAATTAAATTGGTATTTCAGAAGGCTAACCTGATTAATATTAGGTTAGCTGAATTCCTATTCAACTAGAGGGTTTTTCTCTTACCACCAAAATTCTAATAGCTCCAAAAGTTGCATTTATACTTATACATATTTCAATATTATAATAAATAAAGAATTCTTATACAATTGAAATCGTCATTAAAAACCAAAGCTTGAAACTCATATTTAATTTTTCCAAGAATAAGTTGAAAAAGATCATAAGTTCTCTTTGTAGTCAGTCATATGTTTAAAATTTGATTTTCTTTAACTAAGTTGTAAGTTTTGCGTTTAAGATTATAATTAAATTGTAACGTTTAATTTTATAGTTAACCTATGAATGTAAACTGCTTATGTGATAAATGTTATTTTATATGAAACTAACTCCGTTTTCGAAGCACACTGTATGTATTATAACGTAACTGTATTCACTGACGCATGGGAAATCAAGCTAACCGCATGTCACTCGGAATCATCTCAGCCATTACATATAATTGTACCTCAGCAACATGTGGGGATAGGCAGTCTCATTAGGATGGTGGACTTTGGTCATAATTAAATTCAGTAATATTGGCTCTGATGGCAATGGATTAGCTGGACTAATTCGTGGCCTCGTTATGTAAGTCACTAATTATTCGCATTAAGTTTATGGTCATTGCTATTTTTAAAGACATGTAGAATACGTGTGGTTTTAAAATGATTAAAGTTTAAAAGTTTAAGGAATATATTTTTTATTTTATCAGTTTTAATTTAAATAAAAACAAAGTCAAGAATAAAGGTTTTAAAGATATTCTACGAGTATTTTATATTTCTAAAGTAAAGAATGTTAGAAAACTCATAAATTTTAAGAGAAATTTATTTTAATTAATAGAATTGTTTAATGTAAAATAATAATAAATTTCCTAAAAACGAAATTACAGTCCAATTTTAATTTAAAATTTTGCCTCATTATTTTAATTAAATATTTGAGTTACCTTTCAAAAATATTTAAAAATTAAAGTTAAATAAAAATACAAGGAATTATGTGTTTTAGGACTAGAAATGGTTCTATAACGAATGTATGCAAGATCTTAGAACGTCTTTAAATAAATATTTTTTTAATCAGATTGCTGTTCCATAATAACAATAAATTCATCAGATGTTAACTGATAACTAAATTTTATTTGTATACTTTGTTATTACATCACCGGAGTCTATAAGCAATCATGTTCTTGTCAACTTTATTTCCCAAACTTTAACATCATGTGTGTCAGTTAAACTGTATCAGCTTGTGTAGACACTTACTAACCTCATTATTTTACCGATTTTGAAACGATGATCGCTTACATGAACCTATGGCTATAGCTCTTTCATGTCAATAAATAAGAAGCATTTTGTCATAACGATATTGCTAAATCACTTCTCTCTGCGTCTTTATATTATGAAACTGATATACATCAAAAATTTCAAATTTCTCCTTTTAATTACTAAGCCTCTACGATGACTATCAGTAATTCAAGCAGTCAGAACATGTATAGATTTCTCTTACTTTCTCTCCAAGATGTATGACGGTTCTCTTAGTTTCCTAAAATGTCGACGAATGCAGTCAACAATCACGTTTTATTTTTTACAGATATCTTTGTTTTTTACAACTTTTTGATAAAGACAAATGGTCGCTCTCTGTTGTTAAACTTTAAAGAGTCGATTCAAGAAATACTTTTTTTCACAATACTTTAATTTCTTTAGTATAAATACAAACAGGCCTATAAAATATATTATTTAAAAATAATACCAATACTATACAACATATTATAAATAATAATATCAAACAAAATATAAATCGTTATTATTAAACTAATTTTGGTAACACTAAAGAAGATCGCCTATTATGTTCGAAACGTAGGTCTTAATACGTTTTCCTATACATTTACCTAAATTGAAAGTTGGGAAGTCGATAATTGCTTTAACAATAAGGTTAGTGTTTCGGTGTTTGTCTTGAACAATAAAATCCACGATTACGAATAATATTTTATTAAATTTCTACTATAAAGTTTTAACTTTATACAAGATTGTGTGAGGAGGATTAATTAATCGCCACCTAGATCATATGATCGGAGGCAAATATACTCTCATATGATGGGTCATATAAAATCCTAAGTAGGGCCTACACACTATTAGGAGAATTAAAGTCTATAATGTTCAATGTTTTTACAGTCCAAAAAGTTAATCTAACTTGCATATGATTAGAAGTGCCATTGAAATAATTTTAAATTCAGCAGTGTACTGACTTACAATGAATGAGGATTATTGATATGGACTACTATGATATGATTACAACAATTCATATGAAAGTAAAATATCAATTATTTATTTACTTTTAATAAACGAATTGTTTTATTTGAAAAAATCGCTATACATTAAAATTATTATTATATCTATTTAATAGTTAACACATTTTTCCATCCATGTCCTTTATATTCTAATATTATTATAATCTAAATTTTGCAAGTTTCTTTTGATTTTTAGTTGACTTTATTTCCATCAGTTTGAACAGAATGAAATTTACTACAATTATTGCTATAAACCATTAGGCCTATGTCTTTATTGCCCATTTTACTAAGTTATTTTTCGTCAATCGTAAAAAATGGATGGACTTACAAGCATTTTTCTCTCCAAATATCTCCAAAACTACTCAAGGTATGGATCTGGGACTTATTTTATTCGCTTTAAGAAGTCAAAAACCATAGTAAACCAATATTTACACTTCGTAATTATTTCGTTTTTTCAAAATTGGACGATGTTATTTTATACTGACCGTACTCTCAAACGAAGCATTGTCGGGTTTATGTTCGTGTAAAAGTTTTCTTAAATTTTCGATGTAAACTCACTCTTCGAAGTATTTTCGTTTCTTTTTTAACTACCCTGAATATCATTTAAATATAACTAACTACGTCATAACTACCTAAACCTATATGATTAGGGCGTAATCATACTGTTAATATCACCTTGCTATTTAAAATGTTTGACTATTTTTTATTTTAAAATCTATTTAACTAGAATGGCTTGAAGTTTAATAATTCTAAAATGTTTTGTGAATAATTTTTGCGCGTACAAAACAAGCATAATTAGGAGTAATATGACGCGTAATATTTAAATGTAGTCTATGTATTTAAATAATATCGCTACATACTTCTATATCATATTCGTATAATATAGTAGTAAACTACATCAAATCTTTATTTATCTGAATATATTAATGTATTTCATAGTGTAATTACACAATATTTGGAAAATAAAAAGTGTTTTATGTTCGCTAGCATATTGCATTGAAAGTAAACACAAAAAAGGTTTAAAGCTTATGAATATTCTACATGCAATGTTTTAATTGATAGAAATCTGAAATGAAAGAACTGAATTTATTTTAAATGTATATTTAAATGTTGAAAGAGATTTTATCTTGATATTTTATTTTATGATCATGGAAAGCTTTTTAATTGACACCTAAAGTAAAAACGTTTTCGTAGTCTAATAATTGCACGATAAGAAAAATATGAATTTTCCATCCCGAAAGTAGAATATCAGATAGCTGTGTGTCAAGTACGGGCCAATAAAAAGTCATATACTGATTGCAGTGTGTAGAATAAATGGAAAGGAATATGTTAACAAATTTTAATATCAGTTTCCATTCATACTAAAAAAATCTTATACCACAAAACTTCTAACTCTCTTCAAACTATTCAAAAAATGTCCCGGATAAAATAAATAACTTTACGAATGTTATTATAGTACATTTCCTCTACTTCGGATTCGCATAAATCTAATGCCACCAATATTCTTACACTCTTCGAACTACTTAAAATATTTCCCGGATTGATTAATAAATAACTTTACAAATGTTATTATACTTCCTCTACTTCGGATTCGCATAAATCTAATGCCACCAATATTCTTACACTCTTCGAACTATTTAAAATATTTTCCGGATTGATTAATAAATAACTTTACAAATGTTATTATACTTCCTCTACTTCGGATTCGCTTAAATCTAATGCCACCAATATTCTTACACTCTTCGAACTATTTAAAATATTTCCCGGATTGATTAATAAATAACTTTATAAAGGTTATTATAGTATACTTCCTCTACTTGGGATTCGCATAAATCTAATGACACCAATATTCTTACACTCTTCGAACTATTTAAAATATTTCCCGAATTGATTAATAAATAACTTTATAAAGGTTATTGTAGTATACTTCCTCTACTTGGGATTCGCATAAATCTAATGACACCAATATTCTTACACTCTTCGAACTATTCAAAATATTTCCCGGATTGATTAATAAAAACTTTACTAAGGTTATTATAGTATTCTTCCTCTACTTCGGATTCGCTTAAATCTAATGCCACCAATATTCTTACACTCTTCGAACTATTCAAAATATTTCCCGGATTGAATAATAAATAACTTTAATAAGGTTATTATAGTATTCTTCCTCTACTTCGGATTCGCTTAAATCTAATGCCACCAATATTCTTACACTCTTCCAACTATTTAAAATATTTCCAGGATTAAATTTATAGCTTTACAAGTGTTATTATAGTATACTTCCTCTACTTCGGATTCGCTTAAATCTAATGCCACCAATATTCTTACACTTATTTAAAATATTTCCCGGATTGATTATTAAATAACTTTACAAAGGTTATTATAGTATACTTCCTCTACTTTGGATTCGCTTAAATCGGATCTCGGAAATTCATTGAACATACAATTCTTTCATATTCCCTTAGCAATATCTCGTAGGCCACACTTTCAACACTTCATAGTTTTAAACACTGGTGTGTTTAATCAAGGATTTAATCAAGGAACATTATTCCAGTCACAAACATAACGCGGTGTGGTTTTAGAACACTAAATTTATACTATCATTTAATTTACTGCATAATACCATTCTGGCTTTTACCATTTAGGGCTTAGGAACTTTATTGCTAAAGGACCATTTAGCAATAGGACCATGGGATCACGTATTCACCCTGCCACGGTTCTCTCCGTGTTACATGAGTTAAGGAAATGTTTCTTGCGAGGGTCATAGTTTAATGCTAGGGTAGCAATATTCTCTATTTTTTTCCATATTGTGTATTTTACTACGGAGGATTAAAATCGTGAGGCAAGTTGTCCATCTGACTCCTGACTCTTCTACTAAGCTTACATATCAGCGGTTGTACTATACTAAAATTCATTTTAAAATATCATTTTGGTATTTATAGCATATTGTCGGTTAAGCCCTTTATTTTTTTAGCCCGTACTAACTTTCAGTCCCGACTTGGTCGAACTAGATGTAGTTTAATTTCCAACTGTAAAATCAACTTTTTATATTAGTATTTTAATCTCGTTTTTTTTACTTCCGAAAGTAGACGTCATAATTATATCTATAATAAATATTACCTAACTATATTCAATTGTTCATTATTGTATAGTTAATAATGTGAACTAATATAAACTATTTCTTTTAATTTAATTGGAAAATAAAATTAATGACTATCGATAGCGAGAACTTAAAAAAGACAGTGAAGAACAAAATATAGTAAAAGTATAAAATTTAATAACAGCGTCAATTGGAAGTTATAGTTGATAAATTGGAGAGAGAGAGAGAGAGAGAGACAAAAGAGGAAATTGCTTTCCTCTCTTGCGGTCGTTATTTAATAACTGAGATTTAATATTTGTTAAATATAATTAAAGGTAATTGACAGACTTCTGACGTATTATACCTTTAGGTACCCAGAAACGAAAAACCACTCATGTTGGTTCCTGTTCCTTCATAAGTACACAGATATGAGGAAAGGTAAGTAACAAGGTGATTTTTTAAATATGTTATAATCTTGTATTATAATTATACTTGCTGTTTTACTTGCTAATTATACCCTTTGTTTATACGTATTTTTCCATCAGTACTACAACCTAACTACACAACTTATTTTTAGTAGGATTTTACTTTTACTTTTAAATTTAAAGTAAAAACAAATTTAAAATCAACCAAAGAAAATTTTGTATGTACCTACATTTAACATTTAATTGTATGATATTTCATATTTTTATGAAAAAAATATCCTCAATTGCAATAATTTTTAACATTCTAGAATCAGTCATTCATAATTTTCGTTAAAAAAATCTAGTTTTATATCTTTGGTTTAAATTTGAATCAGAAGTGGGTAATTTGCAGTCAGTGGAAAGATTTGTGAAAGTCAAATCAAATGAAGCCCGTATATAAGTAATTAAAATTACTAGGCTACTTGAGTTTAATTAATAACATTATAAAAAATTAATATATAAAACAATTACATAAAAATTAATATATTTATAATTAAAATTATATTAATTAATTATTAATTAAAATTTTATATATATATATATGCCTGACTTAACTTAACTTAACCTTATCTAGCCTAACCTAGCCTTTCCCAAGCTAACATAACCTTACTTAAAACTCTTTTTAAAAATACCAAATTTGCAAACCCACATATTTTAGTATATCGTCAGTTCTTAATAATATACTAAAGTACAGTATTATTTTGCAGACAAAAATATTATAATACATATTAATATAATTTACGATTTACAATAAAGATTACTTATATATTATTATAATGTTATCAAAGAGAGATGAATATTTATAATATATTACAAAATATATGTTAAATTAAATGCTTAAAATTGATTGTGCATAGCTTAAAAATTTACATTTTTTGGTTACAATATTAAAAAAATATTTTCATATAGCGATATTACCTTAAAAAGTCAACTTTAAATAAATTAATATCTTTTTATATTTGTTGTAGCTTAAGTTGTCTTCCTCCTCTTAATTGTCTTCGTTACTGAACTCTGTCCCCTCCCTCGTCTTCTTCCGACGTACTTCATCGCTTTATCTCTCCATGATTGTTTCTCTCTTCTGTCCATACATACTTTTCTCTCCGCACTTAACGTCTTTGTACTACGCACAAAATTGCTGCTAATTGTAATATTTCTATCTTTAGGCAAGAGCCTCTCTTATATTGTTGTATGTACTCCACTAACGTTAGTTCAGTTTTACCAACCTATGTTTTACCTCTGTATATGTATATATATATATATATATATATATATATATATATATATATATATATATATATATAATAGATCTATTACAGCTGTCACCGCTTTTCCGTCCCCAATTTCTTCTGTCATACGTTAAAACTTCTAGGTTTCTTGTAGTCAATGCCAAAACGCCAAGTTCTTCGTGCCCGTCCTCTCTTTCTTCTCTCATGGGGAATCCACTCTAGTACCTTTCGGGGCGATCTTCTTTACAAACCCAAACCATGCTATTTGCCTTCTTTCTATTTCCTCCCTTACAGTTTTATCCATATCCATTTCGTTGCAAGTTTCTTCATTTTTAACCCTTTCAAGTTTCTATTTAACGCATCTTCGTCGTAAATACAACGTAGTCCATTTCCATCGCCATTAATTTGTTATTATTAGCTGTGGTAGGCTCTAATACCTCTGAACCGTAGAGTGGTCTAACCATCTAAACCGTCTAACGCTCTGAACAATAAGTCTGTCTTTTTGCCAGAGAAGAGAGTTTAAGGAGTACGTTCCACTACAGTAGGCTCGTGTCTCTGCTGTAACTTTGTTTATTCTTTCCTTGATTTCATCCTTTCTTATTAAAGATTGGCCTTAGAAATTTGCACTTTTGTACCCCCTTAATTTCGCTTTTTTCTGATCCAAGTTAGCAAATCTTTGCCTACTATTATATATTCACATTTTGCAATGTTCATTCATTGCAAAGACTGCTGCCACATATTCCACCTGCAGATTTCTTATCATATAAAAATCCAATCAGACTCCGAGATCGGTCGGCGAGTAAATAGCATCAAACAAAAATAACGTCCAACACCATAAAATACTGTATAGATAGGAAAATAGAAAATTGAAATGAAATTCACTTTCTATTTTGCTACTTAATATTTTAAATATTTCAAAAACAAGAATACTTTTAATACATATATTATTCAAAGATTTTCGCCGATAAAATAGTACCAGCACCTTCAGGAAAAATAATTATTTAACAAATTATTTGTATAATATATTTGTAAAAATATTTTGTTACATAATTATTTTTCCTGAAGATACTGGTACTGTTTTATCGGCGAAAATTTTTGAATAATATATGTATTAAAAGTATTCTTGTTTTTGAAATATTTTCAATTTATTAATTATATTACAAGAAAACATATCACCATATTTAATATATATATATATATATATATATATATATATGTAATTATAAATTAAATGTAACTAAAATAAAAATATTTTACCGTCGACCTCAGTAGGAATTAACTTTGAATTTGTTTTTATATTACTTGTTTCATGTTTGAGTCACTAGATCAAAAAACTTAAAGTTTCCAACGTACTTTTTAGTGTGAAATAGAATTGACTATGATATGAAAAAGGATGCATTTATAACATAAACATTATGTTGCCTTATACTTTAAGTAGTGTCTTCAATTCTTTTCCCACGGAAACAAATTAATATATAATTTTTCCCCCACAAAAATTATTTCATTGACTGTTCAAGAACAAAAACATTATCTGAGTGATCGAGCAATTAATTTTTCATTGAGTTTTTGTTCTTCCTTTGATTACATATTTCATTTTATGAAACCGCCACCTGAAATTAATTCAAAGAAAACATCTTCTTGTTTTCTCTATAAAAGCTTGCCAGAGGTAATGCGTTCCTGTGTTTACAGTGCTCCAGTTTTACCTTTAGCGGAGGCTGCTTAACTTTGGGGATGGGGGATTCTTTTCTTTGACAGTGTGTTGGAGGCGTGTGATGACATTTATAGTTAATAGTTCTCAACAAGAAACTAAATCTTTTTTATTTAAATAGTGACAAAAATGTCGCATCTAAAATTATAATTTATTCAATATATTTAAAATGAGAAAGCGTCAAATTTTTGAAATTACATTAAAGCAGAATTTTTACTATAGGAAAACCATATAAGTGTTTTTTAAATTCAATTATTTTTCGTTTTAATTTGTTTTCAATGCTTGTTTCCTAAAATAAAATTTGAGAAAATAATTATTATAAACTATTTGTTTTTCTCATCTCCTGTTAATTAAATACTATTTTTACGTTAGCGATAAAATAGAGTGTTTAACTTTCGACGAGTTATAAATTCATGATAAATTAATTCCGAATTAAAAAAGTTTTTCCAATATAACATTTTTTACCATCATTTTAAATGTTTTTTTTAATGTAGTTGTTTTTACATTTTCCTTCATCTTCCTTTTTTCCTGTACATCAAATTTTTTCTCTCAGTTTCCATTGTTTTTTTAGTTATATTTTATCGTTAGTATTTCCCGTAATAACATTTCAAAAAAAGAGCATTTGTTTTTATTCTGTTAAATAATACATTGGAATATAAAATTAGTGTCGCTTAATATGTAGAAATGATATGTTTATTAATGATTTATGTGAGATAACTGTGTCAGTGATAACACTCATATTAAAAGTAACAAGTTAATATTCGAAAACGTCAAATATTTTGCAATTTTACAATTCCTAAAAACTCAATAAAATTACATATACGAATAAATGGTAAAAAGACTTTGCAATCCAGATACTTATAAGCAAATCATAATCAATCGACACAAATAACAAAATTACAAATGAATATTTTAAGGTAAGTTATAAAACGCTTTAGTTCGGAAAACAAATACTATATTTTTACTTTGAGTTTAGTAAAAATATGACAAAGATTATGTTCCAATGGAACAGCAACACATCATACATTATTAAAAAGACTATATGTCATAACTAATGAACAAAATGTTATTTATCTCTATAAAACCTTGTTTTCTATTTACACTAATATACAAAGCATTTTCCTTTTTTCTATTTTATTTTAATATCTAAAATTACCTTTGTAGCAAAATACAAAGCACAAAGCAACGTTTCAGCTTCTGGCTATATCAGACTGTAACTGACACTATTTGTTGTATTCTATTAACATGCTCTTACATTTATTTTTTCAATTATTTGAATTTTTTTCAAAGTAGTTTAGTAGCTAAATAAAAATATAACTAACTATATTTTGTTCAGTTTACTGTACGTCATTTGTAACGTTTTCGACGAGAAACGTACATTAAACTTGTTTTTTCATTTTCCTGCTTTGAATCGTTTTCAGTTTTGTCTGTTCTTCGGTCTATTAGTATAAGATGGCTTAGTTTATATGAACTAAATAGTCCTGAAATTATTTTATGGATAATAACCTCCATCAAAAGTTCGAAAACCAAAATTTGAAAAAATATTTAGTTTACTTACGTTAGGGTGCTACTGAAATCACTTGAAATGAACTTTATAAATATTTACTGTTAATAAATCTCTAAATAATTTAATTAAATCGTAAGGGTAAACAACCTCCGTCCTTGTTATTAAATCCGACCTGTAAATAAATGTGAGACATGAGTAACAAGCATGTCTTTATTATAAATATTCTATCCACCTAATACCATCAGGTATTATATAGGAAACTATCATTTTAACATTTATAAGTTAGAATATACATAGGAAATAACGTGTTTCCCTTTTTATATTATAAAATTACAATACGCTTTTTATTTAAACAATTTAGGTTATTTTTATTGTAAAACACAGTTACTAGGAGAAGCGATTTGTATTAAGTAAAATGTTAGAACAGTTTACTTGATATTGTTTTTCAAGAAATTTAATATTGCAAAAACAAATCTAATTATTATATATTTTATGTTTTAGCTTAAATAGATTGTTTTTGTTCTTATTTCCAATCTATTTAGCTCAACCTTAATAAACAGCTTAATTAGTTTCATTGTCTTTTTTCTTAATTAACTTTTCTATTATTTTCTTTGTATAATGAACAGTTTTTATTTAAATCTATTTAAATCTATTTAAATAGTTATCAGTATTAAAATTTTCTTATTTTTTGTTTTTATGATTTATCTTCCTCAAATGTTCTTTCTTAAGCACAGTTTCTCTTACAAATATTTATCTAATATTACTGTGATTGATAATTTCAGATAGCACATAGAATGGGTGTGTTGTAACCGAAACGTACATCGAGTAAAGAAACATATTTAATACCTAAACCTATTCTTATTTACTTACTGCTATTATATAGATCCATACCCATTATCGTCAATAAACCATACTTAACAAAAGCTCTTCCAATATAATGGATTAACTTACAAAAATTGTATTGATTGAATGCATGTTTCAACCTAATTAACTTTAATCATCAATCAATTATTGTTATCCAGCGTCAATATTTTATCTTTAGAATCAGGAATTTCCTGTAAATTTTCCTGGTGAAATTCTTTTCTAAAGGGTTTGGTAGTGTATTATTTACTATCTTCTTTTGTTTAACAACATTATTTTCAGTAATAATTACACCAGAATTATTTTTCCTCATACACGTTGTTTTGAAGTTTTAAAGATTTTAATAATTTCGAAATCTACTAGCAGAGTAATCGCACACTACGGCATACAATTTTCCAGTTTTCGTAATCCATCCTTTCAATTTATAATTATTCATTTCCTAAATATAAAACTTACACGTATGAACCCTTGAAGAGTTAGGTCAAGTTTATTGCACCCATACACCTCGCCAGCACTTAATTATCAACATAAAATAAGACTATTAGACGTTGACAGATTTTTCTAGAAGAGTCTTTATAACAAAACAGTATAGGTATTAACTATTTAACATGCATTGCAATTTTAAAACGTAGATACAAACGCTTTAACTACGTCACAACTAATATTTATTTTTGGTAACATATGTATCCAATATGGCTAAAACTACATACTTGTGGAAAGATAAACAGTGGTGATAATTTAAGGACAGTTTAACCGTCATACAAACAGTTGATACAAACAATTCGAATACAAGAAATTGTAAATTCATTTTCACGAATCCTGGTATATTAACGACATTAACTTCTTAGAATAGAAAAGAAATATTGATCGACCATCTATTATGGTCTAAGTAACAACCATACTTGTGGGAAAACGTTGTTTATTAAATGTTTATTAAAGATCCCATCCACTTCAAACAATTCACGTTTCGTAATCTAAGTAACTTGTAGATTCTAAAAAAATTAAATGTCTTCATTACTCAAGACATGTTTAACGGAAAGGTCTAAATAATTATATTAGCTCACGATGAGTTGGAATGCACGATAGACGTAGTGGGGGGGGGGCTAGATGACCTATTATAGAAGTTCAAAATACGTTTTCTAGGATATTGCAAAGCAATTGTAACGGCCAAAAAAAGTCGGTTAGATGGTCTTCGCATCTTAGACAAACTAGTTAGAAGATGGTGCGAGAGACCGTGTCAGGATAAAATACATTTTCTAGGAAATCTCTCTCGTTAACTTAAACGCTAACTGAAGAAGTTACAACATTAATTTTTCAAATTTTTAAATACAAAAGTTATAAATATATTAAAACTTATAAAGTGAATAAGATATGATAGTTAAAATGAGTCAAATCTTTCGGTAAAATGAAGATTCAGTGCCGTTGGTAAAAATAGCAAGCTTGTCATAACAACCCAGGACGAATACAGGCCCAGAGCAGTCAAATCCAGGAAGCAACCAAAATTCAGATGTGCTACGACGGAATAAAATCGTCAAAATTTAAAAATTCTTAATTATTCCAAAATTATTAAATCCTTTTATTAAATTAAAAAATTCAATATCATGTTCAACTACCCGGAAATTTCAAAAAAAAATAAGAATATAATTAATTTTAAGATCGTATGATACAATTTTGTAAACAATTAAATTAATACTAAAACTAGGTCAAATGTAATTTTTATTTTAAAAATGGTATAATGTAATATCAACTTTATATAACTAAATGAGAGATAAACCATACCAAAATTTAAACATTTTGCAAAATTAGAAATTCAAAGATATAATCAAGAATTTTTATTTGAAGAATAATTTTTTAACGTTAATGAAATATTAAAGCAACAGCTTCCAACATGACAAGCATGAATAATATCCTTGTAATAATATTGCTATATGTAATATTGTATACCTACTAGAAAATTTTTTAAATTTTTTTTAAGAGAAAAGTATTAATTTTTCAAAGTATGTATTAGGTTTAAGTACGCATTTTGGAAATTCATTTTTAAGGAAATATTTTGTATTATATTAGGGTTAAATATAATACAAACTTTTGCTAATTAGCCTATATAATTAAATTCCAATGTATAATTAAAATAGTAGGTTTAACAAACTTTATATAATATTTGTAAGTCATATAAATTAATAATACCTTTTGCTTATATAAAAGTATGTATCATAAAGTCGGGGAAAATCCTATTGAACCTATTGCACTCGTCAACTAATATAAACGATTATATTCAAAAATGCTAAATTTTATTGTATAAAGGAAAACAACCAAAATGTTGATAATCAAAATTTAAATAATATTATATATTTAACTGAAACTTGTTCTATTATATTGTAATTAAATGTAAAATTAAATTTGACAATTCCAGCAGTAACTTTGTAAAGGTGCTACAAAACGGAGTTCTCCGATAAAATTAGACATCGTTAACAACTGGATGCACATTTTCAGTAAACTTCGCAGAAATGATTGTTAGTCCCATTTGTTGAACAAATTACCACAATTTGCTGTAATCCATGCTTCGTTGGTTTCTAGTTTTGTTGTAAGTTTCAATTGACTTTGGATTACTCATTCATGAAGTCAAAACCACTGATATTAATGCAATTTCTTTCATTTTTTTAAATAGCACTGTTCATAATTGCACTTGCTGATTTAGGGGGTGAGGGACAGTACTACCTAATACCTATAGCTTTCAATTGTACTAATATGAGTTTTTATTTTGACTTGAAACATTTCGGATTATTTTCACTTGAAGTTATTTTTCATGGATTTTTTTCTTCTTTTCGCTATTCAAACGATCTCAAAGAAAATGCATTAAAAGGAAGAAATTTATAAAGGTAAAGATTCAACTAGTTTGTCCTGCGTAGTTATCATGTAGACCTACACTATTTAGTTTTACAAATATTTCATACCTTATTTAAAACTAATTACGCATTGTTTCAAAGTTTTTGTTACCTGTATACACAAATTGAATTTGTTTTCATAGTTTAAACGATGAATTTATAATTGTGGCGAAGACAGTAAGGAAAGGTGAGTAACGAAAGACGTTAAAGAAAATTTGGTAATATTGGACAACATATTTGAACGTGTAATAATATTTGAACATGTAAAAACGTTGAAAATAAAGGTTAACAGAAGTGGAAAATTTAAGAATATAAGACCTAAATTTAAAACTAAATAGTATAATATTGTTAGATGAAAGTGTTACTGACCACTTAGATTAGGTATTAAAGAAAGTTTAGAACAAAAGATGTTAATAGAAAATAATATTTACAGAAAACACAATCTACAGCATTATTTAGAGAGAGTGTTATGTACTAGCACATCCCAGAAAACTATGAACAAAATCATGAAGACAAACAGAAGAAAACAGTAAATTACTCACACGCTTTAGTTGCAATATTCAACTAATAAAATTAGTTACAATATAAAAAATAATAATAATTTTTAATTATATAGAAATTAAAATATGTTTCTTATTTAGGCTAATGACAGATCACACACAATTAATTCATGCTTTTTTAATACTAAGTTCGAAATTCCTTTTCAAGAGATCGTTTTTAATAAATCAATATACAACATAGCTTACAATTTATAAAATTCATAACTAAACTGTAGCTATGTTGTATATTGGTATAAAAAAACCAGCTCTTTAAAAACGAATTTCGGAAAGAATTCGAAACGTTGAGTGTTGAAAAAGCATCGTCTGTGATCTGTCATTAGCCTGTATAAAAAATTAATAGTTATTAACAGACATTAAACATAAATAATAATTAAAATAAATAAAGTTAATTATAAAATAATAAATATGTATCAATTCTAAATAAATATAATCCTTACAGTGTAACTCATTTTAGATGGTTTACAAAGAAGTTAAAGTTTTAAAGTAAGTGATAAGTGTATGTAAATTTTTTTTTAATTTAAAATGTAAATTAAATGATTAATAAATAATGTAACAAGTTATGAGATTTAAATTTAAATTAAAAGACACGTTTTTTTAACAAAGTAAATTAAAGATAAAAGTAATTAAGTAATTAACGAACATTGTGCAACGGTATAAAGCGTATGTGTCAATATAAAATGTTTATGAATATAAAAGAAAAGTTGATTATAGGTTTATTTAAAAATTTCATTTTTTGTTTGGAAAGGATATTAAATCTAAGAATTAATATTGTTTATGTTATGCTTCATGTCGAATTAAGTTTGTTCTAATAATAGAATCAAATAGGTTTATGATACGTTTCCCAAAGAAAATAGTTTGATTGTTAACTTAAGAGTTGTTCGTAAATCGTTAAATTTAATAAAAAGTAATTAAAGGGAATGTGAAATAACATAATTTTTTTCAAAAGAGGGGAAAATATGTAACACATTTTAGATGGTGTTACATATTAAAAAAGGAAATTTCAGAAAACGAACGAGAATGTATTCAAAAATGTAACAATAATAGAACTAGATCAAAAAATTGTGATTTGTTAGAAATAAATCAAATCTCTGGTTGCTAGATGCCAATCTGTAGGAAGAGTTTAAAACTAATATTAAAGTAATATGCGCACATCGATGCGCGGTAACTAGGACGCTTGCTTGCTACCTATAATTAAACTCTCTCGTAACTAAGATGTAAGGGAAGGAACATGTCTTGTAGTGCGAGGAGCGAAGAAGTGTTTTATTTTAATTTTTTATGTAACAGCGATAGTTAACTCTCGTAACCAAGATGTAGGAACAGAAACATGTCTTGTAGTGCGAGGAGCGAGGAAATCTTTTGTTTTGAATTTTTAATATAATAGTCATTTTTTTTAATTTCTTGTAATCAGAATATAGAAGACAGCGCACATTGCCAATGACGAAGATGGAACACTGAGTTACTGAAACCTTTTCAAAATCATGACCGAGGGAGTATTGTGAGGTTTTTCCAATAGAAGGATGCGAGGCTACACTTTGTTAAAACAGCTAAGTGAACAAATTCAAACTTTGGTGAACTATCACAAAATTTAAATGCTTAAACAGCTTAGTACAAAATCAATAAACTTTAAATTTTTCAATGCGTACATAAATGTAATTTCTGCATTATTTGGTACATTTTTTTTCAGTTTAAATTGTAAGAATTAATTATGAAAAGAGCAAGCAAGCAAACTCGAAAACAGAGTCATTTCAGCCATTAATTTATTAATATGTAAATTTCCTCATAAGTAAATTGTTAAATGTTCACAAATCAGTAACTAACGCAATGTTTCAGAAATATGTATTTTGGTTTGTAACTTAATAATTTTTTTTTTGCTAAATAAAATATGTTTGATTTGTTTTAATTGAAGATTAAGAGAGCAATTATTTAACGAGCACACAAATCCCTTGCATCTTAATTTAATAAGCCTTTAAATAATAATTTAATAAGACTCTGCTAGTTTAAATGGTTCAACTTTGTATTTTAAAACTTTCAATACTTATTTCACAAGTAACCTAGTTCTACCTTCAAGATATGAAGAACGCCCCAGACAGACAGTAATTTGCCTGACCTGTGGCGTAGAACTAGAGCCCTGGTAAGTAAAATTAATTATGTTGGTAATAAGCAAAATCACATTTCAAATAAAAGTAATACTTACCGATGGATAAAGGGCTAGAAACTTTACAACAGTACGTATTTAATATCTAAGATTTCTTTTAAAGATAAAACAGGTTAAATCTAAAATGTTCCATCCCCTATTAATCGCACGTTTCGCTCGTGTTTGTTATGATAGCAATAAATTATTACAATTGTTTTTCTTCAGTAGTTGCTCGTACTAAACTCTCACACGCTTGGATTCATGCTAACAAGAAAATATATTTCTTCGATGTTTGTGTTTTCTTTTTCCTTTATAGTATTTTTTATACACTATATTGATAATTTAATACAATACCAATACTTTACATGAATGTATTGATTATTTGTTAATTCAAATTTCATGATATGTCAAATTAAATTGTATTAGTTGTTTCTTAACATCATATTATTCCTCAACATCTTATAATTTAAAATACAGTACAAGGTTTCAATTTAACTATACGATGTCAATGCCAAAATAAGAATCGGTATTCTCTATCAAATCAATATATTACCTCGGTATTGGAGATGACATACTTCTACAATTATATCATAATAAAATTAGTACTTTAATTTATTACGAATTTTAACAGAAGTTTTCATTTTTATTTGTTGCAGAAGATTTATCTACGAAATGTTCTATTACCAAAGATAATGCTACACTAATAAACTATCAATATTAACATAAACGCACAAAAACTGAAGTAATTTTAATGTCTCAGGCTTACAATGAAATAATAAGAAGCTACAAAACAACGAATCAGTCCGCAAAGCTATTCTAAGTAATCTCAGTTTGTATTGGAACCAATAAAGTTCAAAAGTAACGAAAACTCGACTACTTGGCGACTTCTTCAGAGTTTAATGCTCCAAAAAGTCCAGGATTTAAATGTAAGCAGTGGTCTATATACCTAAATGCATTCTGTTAAATGACCCTTTAAATAGAAGATTTAACAATATACTTTAAAAGAAGTATGTATTTTCTTTGTTTCTTTTTACAAAATAAAGGATAAAGACTGACTTACTGACTCTCTCTCTCTCTCTCTCTCTCTCTCTCTCTCTCTCTTTCCGTGCTATGTTTTAAAAAGTTACACTAAACCTTCGTCTATAGTTTTCCTCACGAATTTCCGCTATTTATTTTCTCTCTTTATTTATTTACAAATATAGACACAACTTAAATCTATGTGTTTGTGTGTGTGAGGGGTGGATTTTTAAAGGAGGGATATGTATTTATCTAGCTTTCGTATTTTATTCTATAAACTAAAATATTTTATAAACCTATTTCGAATGATAGGTTTTCCTACATATTTGAGTCAGGAACTACTTACTATTTTCCAACAATATACATTTTAACATTTCTAAACCTTAAAATTAAACGATACTATAAATACTGTTTACCCTTTCAAGTTACTTTTTCGATTCTTCTTTCTCTCTTTGATTATTATCTAAATACACGAAGGGAATAAATTCAAAAGTTAAGTTACATATTTCAAAAAAATTTAGAAAAAATTTAAAATAAAAGTCTAAATGTGATAAATTTGTATGTTACTTTATCCTCCTTACAGATTAATCATTCAACTAGCATCGCAGTTCTGTTCGCAATCTCCAGAACACTCTAGGTTTTTCTTAATATCGCTAGTCCCCTACCTTAGTGACATCATTCTACTGGATTCTATTCTACTTGGATGTCCTACTTCTTCCAAGAGGTCCCTTTATAATATCTATTTCGGAGTTTGTACATTACGCTCAGTCACACAACCACATCAAATACATAGATGATGTCCGAAACACGTTACCTATTCTATTCTTTTTATTATTTCTTTTTTGAGTTCTGTTTTATCTCTTATTCGCTAGCTTAGCGAAACTCGATCATTTTGGCACAGGTGCTTCAACATTGCGGCTTAAAGTTGTCGATTATCTTCCTGTTTAGCTTTCGTATCACAAAAAAGACAAACGTTTTTAAATATTTCTTCTTTTTATAGTTATCGGATTCATATATCTTGCAAAATCAATAGCAATAAAGACATATTCTTCTTTTGTTCTTTCTTGATCTATTCTCGCTATTAATGCTCTTTTCATTAATCACTTTTCTGTGGTAGCACTTTGTATTCGTTGTTTTTGCTTAATCTATGTTCATCGATTTAACCAAAGATAGAACCACCCAAAGATAGACGTTTTCATTAATCATGATAAACCAAAGCAGGTCCATTGTTACATTTAACCTCAGACCAACAATGACTGTAACCATTATTGTTGATTACATTAGCATCAAGACTAACCAAGACTTTTTATTTGGTTGATTTTATTCATCATTGTATCCGTGTAGATTTTATATGTTATCGCCTTAAAGTAATGCCTATTCGTTTTTTTATTATTTGTTCACCTTCCGAGTGTTTTTCTTGGTTTCTTTAAACTTTAAATGGTTTTACAGATGCTGGTCAATTGCCTCAACTCCTATGCATAGAGAGTCAGAGATTCGTATTGAATTTGATCAAATTTCTCGTGTTTAGAGCATTGCCATTTACCTTCTTCTGTCTCATACATAACGCCATATATGTCACAATGACTAGCATTTAGATGTGGAAATAGG
This sequence comes from Prosapia bicincta, assembly GCA_036971475.1. Classification (NCBI taxonomy): domain Eukaryota; kingdom Metazoa; phylum Arthropoda; class Insecta; order Hemiptera; family Cercopidae; genus Prosapia; species Prosapia bicincta. Next base: position 48,784,002 of record JBAIZL010000002.1, read on the forward strand.
AAAGATCAGATAAGATAATTGTGGTTGTCAGCGGGGGGGGGGAGGAGTTTAGCTGTTAGACAGCTAAGCATAATATGCTTATGGTAATGATAAATATGGGTAATTTAACCCCAAAAATAACTTAATTCAGGTTTCATTATTAAAAAGTAACTTTAAATCCATACATATATAATAATAATATTTTTCCGTGGCAAACATGAGTTTTGGAAAATTTTGGAAAAATCTGGAAGGAAGGGTGATGTAGTCTTCTTTTTCTCATTTGTCTCTCACTCACGTTTAAAGTCTTGATACTTGACAGTAGTTATTCATATCCAGGCCTACTCATGAAAATTATTTGATAGGAAAAACTATATATATATATATATATATATACTGTATATATATAAAATTTATCTTTATATATGTTTAAGTGATTAAAATAACGTAAGTTGAAATATTCTTATTTTGAGTACATGTGACTTTTATCGTGTTATATCGTGATGGTTGAACTTCTGGTTACCCCATGTTGGCAATATAACCTAAACAATGTCCTCATTAGCAAGATTTTGTCTTGTAGAGTTTTTATTTGGCTATTTAATGTGCAATATGAAAATTTATACGATTTCTAGTAAACGAAGCATATGACGTCAGGAAGATATCGGTTGATATTTAAATGATTTTAATACTTTTATAATCCTGGTGCTAACATATAACAAACACGAGCTTTACGCGATATTAATATAAACTTGCGTGTCAGTTAAAAAGCTTAACACATTCATTTTAAACGTGTTGTCAATATTGCGAATAAAATTCAATTAATTGTTATCTAAATATAATAAATTCCATTTTTATAATTCTTGATCCTTATCAAAAAATACCGCACGCTAAGCTAAAAGAACTTTATGTGATGAAAAATAAATTGAATCCTTTTTATTTAAATAACTTTCAGTAACTACAAGAAGTAATTCAAACATTTTTGTTGGACTTTAAAAACTTTATTTTAATTATTGAAGCGTTTTCTGTCTAAGCAGAAAACCCTATAAATTCAAAGTCGTTTTATACTTTCAATGGAGGAAATAAGTACAACTTTACAATAAAATTTAATAAATTATAGATCAAGAGAACACTTTTACTTCATATATGAATAAAGATGAGGTATGGAAAAACCCAGTTAATCAAAAGATAATAGATAAAACAAAATAGACTTCACGAAAGATATGAAACTCACCTATAGATTCAATCAAGGTGTACATGTGTGTACAAAGTGAAAACACTGAAGTAAACTTATAGCAGAAGAGAGTTAAGCGCAGTAACTCAGGCATTTAGTTGTAATATAGTACTTCTTTGGTTTCGGCTGTATATTTTTTTTTATTTCCATATGATATTTATTAGAACTGTAAATAGTTGTATAAAAAAAAACAACCACTAACTAATAGTTTGCTGAAAATGACTCAGTCAATCGAAATCACTATCTTAGGACCTAAGACTAAGGTTTTTATCGGCGTGATTAAAATTACACTGTTTTTCATTTGAAGAACATGTATTTAATGATCTAATTAATAAAATTCATATTAACTAACAATTTATTTTATAGAATCGATATGGAGGATAAAATATTCTGTTGGAAAACATCCACATTAGGAAAAAAACAAATACTTGATTTGCTAAAAATGTTATTTAATTTTAAAATAAAAATCTATTCCATGAAAACATCAAAAAATAATTAACGTTTTAATAACTTAATTTGTACGAGAGTGATTAATCACGACTATGCTTAAAATAAAATGAGAATTTTTTTTATAACTGCTTCAAAATCACTCAGACTGCAGTCATGTAACTGAAGTTACCCAGGGTGACTCAGTGGTTTCTATTTACCTGATATCGATGAGGATAATTGGGAAACGAGAACACCGTTGTTGAGTAGTAGACATTCGCTTTAGCATCTACAATTTTTTCAAAATAATATTTGTATTATATTTTGGTAATTAAAAACGTATATTTAATATAAAGGTAATGGAATGCTTACTACAAAGAGATATATTATTTTTTTTCAGTGTGCCGATCTGATGTATTTATTTTATTTTGCTCTTTATAGATAGCAGTTCAACACTTACATAACTTAAGACCCGAAGGTGAGTTTATTATATTTTTAATCAAGTGCCAGCAATACACACATCTTGGTTATTTTGCCTCAACTATAATATATTGTGAGGAAAAATTCAGTGGGTACTTCAGTAAGGCATTTTCAAAACAGGTTTGCAATTACCGCGTGACATGAAGGGAGCTAGCTCCTAACCGTTGTTATGGCAATGGAGCATTTCTTTAAGTATTAAACGATAGAAGATTCTTTTAAGGATAGATCATGCCACTAAGGTGGCACATCGATCTGCCTGAAACCATGGAAATGGTGCTTTCAAGAAAACCGAACGAAAACAATTGGAAGGATTATGTCCACCATGAAGAAAAGGAGGCTTCCATTAAAAGGTCAACTATGATTGACAACCATTCTGAGCTATCTAGATATCAAGAAAGTAGCCCTGATTTAGGACACAATAAATTTTAAGAAGTCAAAGAAAGGAAGACCGGCGTGGTAGAAAATGGCTAGCCTTACGATAAATATGAAGGCATACTGGAGTTGGTGAGATTCCATCGTAATGGATGAGGGAAATCAATAGCGACTCCAGCTCCTGGTTCTGAAGAAAGGATAGCCGAGATACTGAAGCAGCTACATGATTTTGTGTTAGAAGGCCTCCTTGAAGTTCACACGACCTTGTAGAAGGGACGTGAGCGATTCTACTGGGTTAACCTAACTGGACCGTAAGTTGGAGCACAAATTGTACCGTCTGTGTTAGAGTTAACGATAGAGTCAGAAAAATAAAAGCTTCGCTGTGGGAATACAACATAAGTGCTCCATTCAGTGGATTAACAATCGACGTGGTCGTACCACGCCTGTGACAGAGGGAGGTAACACTAAGCGCACTTACGGGATCATGTTCTTTGGTTGGGGATCAAGAAGCTTGCTATCCAAAAACTAAGCTGAGGATTTGATTAATTGAATAGGAAAATCTTTATGATTTTCGTGTTAACATCTTGGTCTGCATCTTCAACAATGAAGCTCTAAGTGGAACGAAAACCGAGGATATTCCTTAAAGAGACAACCGCATCACAGTAACCTGGAATGACTATTCTGGAAAGAGCAGTGTAGCGGGCAAGACCACTGATGGTTTATTGCACTCGGTTCGACAACTTTAGAAGTCTTTCTACGCTTGACGGACAAAGTAGCCAGACCTTTCTCATAGATGGCCTGGAACTTTCTAGACGTAAAGTGAATAGAAATTACTAGAAGTGGCAAATCAATGTATAAACTATTTGTTAAGCGTGAAGGTGAGTGAGTGTTTTGTAATGTAGTGAAAAATGTAAAGCTTTAGAGACAGATTGACACACAGTGACAGCCCGTGTTAAGTGTAAATGTAAAGCCAGTTTAAGGGGTTTAATGTAAAGCTAGTACCTCAGGTTGGAGATAGAATTAAGTAGGGCAAATTTATGTCCATTTTAAAATAGTCACCAAGTCAAATAAATTACTTATTATATTAATTACAATTTTTTAAATTATATAAATATCATTCAGATAGTTTTTTAATTAGTTATTAATTAATCTGATGAAAATTTAAGAACCCGCCTCCTGCAGAAATGCAGAGGATTAAATCTGTTGGAAAATATTTGTGTAATTGTTACACATAATTTAATATTTGTGTATTTTTTAAATTCCTCGATGTTAATATTTTTACATAATAATAATATAAATTGGTTTACATTACTTGTTTCCATTTTTAACTTGTAGAATTTACTTATATTCACTTTAGCTACTCATATATAAAATATTAAGTTGCGGTAATCGGTGGCGTACTGACAAGCGAAAACGTTTACAGCCACGTCTACAGAAATTTTGAATTGAGAAAAACACTCAATTTTGCATAATGGGAAATAACCTAAGCATTTGCTATCAGACGCGTCTAATGATGTTTTCATTTCAAAAATTGGATTAAAAATACACAAACTTATCGTTATCATTATATTGAAATCTTTGCATTGTGACTTATCAAAACTTAATTAAATTACTATATTTATTAACTGATAAAACTATTTAATAATAACCTATTTCCTTAACAACGTTCAATAAATAATGTAACATAACCTACATGTTAAAACAGTTGTTTTATATAAAATCAACTGATATATGAAATTATATGTTATTTAATTCATTTTGAAGTTACTCAAAGCGTAACCTGATGGAATTTATACTGTTGCTATTATCTGACAGAAATTATACTGACGCGAAATTGTATATTTATGTCCACCCAATAGATTTTTGTAGGCGTCGCTTTATGTTTTTACTTCAAAGTGAATAAAACTTTCTTATAGTAGGCTAGAATTTATTTTTTTTCCAAGGACGACCGTTTTGCAGATCCATCACGAGTTGCTAAAAAACATATATTAAGAACTACTGAAGCAATACGTAGTACATATTTGTTTTATATACTAACTTATATAAATTATAGTTAATAATATATTTCAAATACATTTACCTCTGACTGGCGCAATAAGAAGTGTCGTATACAATACCCTACTAATCTACTTTTCAATAAAAACCTCTCTTTTTATAATAAATGATGTTCGACACGGGTGTGTTATTTATTTAACGTATATTGAGGGTTTGCCTTACACGTTAAGCACACGCACGTAGTTTGGAAGAAGTATCCATTGCGTGATATCACGTGACAGTTGTAGCCGTGATAGTTAATGCCGACTGCTGAAAAACACGCGACACTTCATGTTTGAAGTATTGTGAAACCTAATCGATACTGTCTGTCCCTTCACCTGAACTTACAGTTAATTTATTACATGCATAAAATGTTTAATTAATATATTTCAAATTTAAAGGAACAATTTTATAGTTTTAATTAGCCTTTAATTAAACAAAAAATGAGTTTTAATCCCATTAATTATTTCCAATGTTTATATAACAGGTTTAAAAATTCATTATTTTATTCCAATTAAAAATTTTTATTTTTCCAATATAGTAAAATCCTAATTAAGGTCAACTGATTTCCCTAGCGATAAAACAACCGCATATCCCTATTACTACCTAATAACATGTGGTTATCAATGTGTAGCCCATAATTGTTTGTTTCCTCTTGTTTTCATGTTCAATTATTTCGATTTTTTGTCTATTTAATATATGAAAATTTCAATTTTATTTTACCTATAGCTTAATTTTGTTTATATGCTATAACTCTAACGACTTGATTTAATTTTTTTTAACTCTTTAATAAAATTAACTCATTCTACAACAATCTATTATTATTTACTTTTTGAGTGACAGTTTCAAATGCCAGGGCTGACTCTTCGCCTTGCCGTTACACTCACATGACGCTCCAACACAACTATTTGTACGCATTATTCCAAATAAATTAAGTCTTAACATATGATTTTATATAACACTTTATTTTATGCTGTAAGGTATGTTGAATGAAACTGTTTTAACACGTAGTTTATGTTACATGATTTATTTTAAATTTTCAAGTTAAAATGTTATATGTATTTTATCAGTTACTATATTAATTTATTTATATGTTTCGATAAATCTTACTATAATTAAATCAACATAGTGATAATAATGGTTTATATACTTTATTCCAATTTTTGAAATGAAACTTTTGTAGTTACTTCCAACACTTTTTAAGAACTTATATCAATTAAATTCGTTGAATGGAAATTGTATTAAATAAATTTTGTAACATCTAATAAGGTTTTTAATTAACTAAATTTTTTTATTAATAACTAAATTCTTTTATTATTACCTACATAAAATATATTGTATAAATATCTTTATTAAGTACATTCTTTATACAAAGTATTCCATTTTCCAGGCCACTCCTACTGACTAAGTGATTTTATGCAGCATAGCTTTTGTTTATGTTGACAATCATTTTACGACTTGCACAAACTTATACTGAATATGAAGTATTTTTTAAACTTGCTGAGCCAACTTTTTTCAACCACAATAAGTGAAATTAGACACTGATTGTGACCGTAGTGCAGTCAAAGAGTAATAAATAATCATGTCGATCGATCAGTCCTACGTTTGCCTATTTTTATAAAATAGTTTTGAATAACTGCATTTTCAATTTTTAAATACAACGTAATTAACCGCAGTACTGTTTGGTGTGTGCGTGCGTGCGTGCGTGTATGTGTATGTGTGTGTGTGTGTGTGTGTGTGTGTGTGTGTGTGTGTGTGTGTGTGTGTGTGTGTGTGTGTGTGTGTGTGTGTGTGTGTTTGTGTACAGGTTTGAAGAAGGCTGGTTTTATTCCCTATAATGTCTTCAGGAACTGTTTAACTCTAGAGTATTTCTATTTTTCCATTTAATGTGAGCAAAGAAATAAAAAAATATAAAATCCACATTAAATGTTGAATTTTAACGTTATTCATTTCTCGCATCATTAAACTGTCGGAGGATTGTTAGAGGGGCACTTACAGAATACCCGCGCTTAACCTAAAGTATTGTAAAACAGTGTTGTTATCATTTCTTTATACTGATAAATTGTCGCCGTGAGGAAATTCAATTAGAGAAAACAGTTTGAGCAGAAGATCCAACTCCTTTTATATGTAAAATGTCCTCCATCGCAAGAGCGCGGGCGTGCGAGAGTAGGCTCTTCAGTTGGATAATCTCCTTACACTAAAGGTGAACGACTCAAACTTATGGCTTCAAATTAAAATATAAACACGGTTTAAATAAACTGAGAATGAAACGGCATTTGTGTTTGCTTTATTCATATTTAATGTAGTTTTTTGATGCAAATTACTTTATATTTGTATTTTTTTTTCTTTACCCCCATGTAAATTAATACTTTTTTAAAGTGGCAAAATTCAATGTTTGTTTAAATTTATTTTGTTTTAATTTCTGGTATTTTTACTTGCGAGTTATTTTTAATCATAATATTTTAATTTTTGTTATATTTAACTGTTGTTGAAATTAGTTTTCGCTTGATATTTCAAAAAACATATTTAAAAAGTAATCGAATACGTTTTAGTAAATTTTGTTCGTTTATACAATATCCATGTCTACCGCAATTAGAAACGTATTTTATACTTCTTTGCTTCTATAAGAAAGATACAAATGTATAATTATTGTATAAAAATGTATTGGACTGTAACATATTTATGGTCATGAATTTAAACTAATAATTTTACATTAATATTAACATCACATCTCTCCCTAATACTAGTATTACTTTTACCGATTTGTTATTTAATATGTATATAAGTTATTACTCCTATTCTTGTATGCCTTATTATTATTATATAAGATATAACTCCTTTACTATAAATGCTATAACTGTTCATCTGTGTCCTTGTATTTAGACTTATACTGCATTTTTAATTCTGTAATAGACTCATGTAAATAAAACCCTTGTAATAGACTCAAGACATTTCTTCGATGTTAAGATTCCCAAAAGTTCTAAATCTGGGCACACGTTTTGATTTCAAAATGTTAAGCATAAATGAAGGATAACGTTTTCGAGCCTTTTTAAATAAAACATATTCAGAGAATTATGTTCACAATATCATTTCGGCAGACAGGCTGAAATATCTTTGACAGGAGAAGTTTTAAAATGACAAGTAAAATATGCAAACTCTAACTGGACAAAATTCAAATTCAAATTATAAATTATTATTAATGAAGCTTTCAAATTATATGGCACCTAATACATAATAACACTATTACAAATATGTCTTCATCCACTCAATAGAACTTATGTAAAAATTTAAATTCCCAATAGGAATTCATATTAGAGATTGGAAAATGTTTGTTTTTCGTAAAATAATAATATCATGAATTATTTTATTAATTTATGAAGTTATTATCAGCAAAATTACGACATGAGATTTGACTTCATTAACTTAATCGTTACAAGGCTTAACAAATTAGTGAACATATTAAAATGTCTCTTGAAAAGAATGTATTGTGTCTAATTTGTTATGGTTTTGTTACTTTACAAACCTGTTGCATAGACTTTACCAATTTCAATATATATATTTCTGAATTCGTATTAATAATTGAATAACGTAAATATTGTGATTTTATAATAAAAATAATACTAAGTAAAAAGATAGAACAATCGAGCTGAGAGCGGAACGCAATGTTGCAACATTTTTTTCGAGCATCATCATTTGTACTCCGTATTTTTTTTTTTTTTAGCTTAGAACAAATTAAATACAATCAGTTTAAATAACAATGGCTCTTTTATTACCTTCATTACCTTTTGTCACTCCTCACGGTAGCTTTCAAAAATAGGGAAAGATACTCGAGGGAGTTTTTCTAAAATTGCTTTTCCCCCTTATTTCCTTTCTAGATATAGTAATAATATAGATTTGTGAATTCTTCTTAACCAAACTAATTTCAAAAAATCTCTTCTAGTATTACATTTTGTTTTATTTTTATTTGGTGAAACTGTTTATTTAATATTAATTCAAGTCTAGGGAACACTGAAAAACACTCCAACTACAAATACTTTAATTTCTATTTACTTCCTTCTTTAACTTGACCATATACACTGGTTTGTACTTAGTTTGCGAGTTTCCTAGTTGGTTGCCATAAACCTTAACATCTATTATTATGCAAGTTTTTATATATTAAAGCCTACACTTACGGCAGTTGTGTTTTAAACCTCTGATGGACCATTTATAAAAAGCATGTAAATAAAATAATAATATTTTATTACTAATAATTATTAACACTTATGGTTACTTTTCGATATAATCACCATATAGATTGAGGAATTTGTCGTACCTGTAGATAAGCATTGAAATACCTCTTCATAAAATGTTACTGCAAATGAATCTGAAAGTGGCTCGACGTCTTTTCGAACCCCCTCAGAAGTTTTGAAGCGCTTTACAGCCTTTTCTTTGATTAAGTTAATTTGTTTGCCCATTGCCCTCATGGTAACCGTACACTAGCGAGCTAACTCAGTCTCACAAGCGCTTGCAGGTAGTATCCCTACCGCGAGGGAATCAGATAAGATTACCTACGTCACAAGCTGTTAAGCTTTTTGCATGGAATATCTGGAGATAATGAAATGAAACAGTGCGATAAGTGTAGCTCTAAGAGTGGAATGAAAACTCCTGGAAAGGATGAAACCTTGCCAGGATAACCCAGGGATAGACCATGCAGGAACCCTAAGGCTAGGTTATCATTATGCTGATCATATCCGAGATATCATTATTAAAAATGTGGCTACGGACGGAGTGTATTTACTTCTTCTGCTGCTGCCTACTCGAAACTGAATTAAATATATGAAGCTAGGTTGGTACTTCGTTGGGTCAGTGGAAAGATGGTAGCTACTAGACGATAAGTTGGGTGATCGTAAAACTTCAAGCTGCAGTCTGTTACATAATTGCGACGACGGGCCTTGACACAGATGAGAACAGAAGTCATCCTCTTACGTTTCCAGACAAGCGTGGGCGGGTGGTGCGTACCTCTCCGATCTTACTCTACCGCTCCTCAACCACACCCTACGCCTCTTCCGAGTTCAAGACGTCAGCATCTTGTCCTCCAGTGTTCATGCAATCCAGCAGCTCCTTTATTATTGTAATTTCCATGTGGTGTTTTTATCAGTCCCAACCTAGTTACATCCGTCTTTTTCCTGCACTGAAAATAGTCCTAGAGTGGCAGCGCTTTCAAACTAACGAGAGGTTTCAAGGAAATGTTGAAACTAATTGGTGATAACATTTAAAGTAGTTTATTAATAAAAAACATATTAGGTATTGGAAAGCCAGTACATAGCCAAATCACCAAATAAGGGATTTTATCGAACAGTAGTAATTTGTTACTTAACTTTTAATAATAAAATATATGTTGTATTCACTTGGCTTTTATCTATATGTCCTATCGGATTGAAAAAACTGCCCAATGGGAAGTTATATAGATTTTGTTTCGCTGATTTGTAACTTTTTACGTTTGTTATTTCGTAACTAGCTAATAAACGTAGACAAAAGACAGATAAAAGTAGATTTAAAATTGATGAAGGAGACATGTGTACCGAAACATGTTACTAAAAAATTCATGTTGTAAAAAAAAGGCTTGAACTAGTGTATTCCCGTATTTTTTGCAAAGCAATTGTGTTTTAACTTGCTGTTCTAGAAATAATGTAGAACTTGAAAACGTAGAAACATTGATTTGTTTACTGAATTAAAATCTAAGTTACCATACTTACTAAACTGTTATTTTTATTTTAACTATTGTTTTTATAAACTTTTGTGATAAGAAAATATATATGATTCTCATTAGAAAAGCAACATACTTATATGTAAATATTTCAAAATTTGTTTTCCATTCGGGAAACTCTTCTACGATATGTCGAAGAGAATTCAATTTGCGAAGAAAAGAGGGTAATGTAAGGTCTATCCATTGCCTCAGGTAGAAAGATAATGCTAATTTTTACAGAATGAGTGAACCGACTATATAGTCAATATAGGCGTGCTCAGTATAGATATTATGAATGATTTCTTTCCCTGAGGCTTACATATTGAGTCACTCGAAACTAATAAATGAATTAGCATGAATTCCTATTTGGGAAAAACGTAAAAACTTTATTTAAGTTGAAATTATTACTGTAGCTCTAATAGAATACCGTATTGAGAAAATGTATTTTAAATCCTACAAGAGCTTATTGATTTCAAGCTTGGTTTAAATAATTGGTAAAACAACAGTTCTACATAAATAACCATAAAAATATCCAATACGCAGACGAACCACATAAAATAATCAAATAAAGTATTTACGATTCAATTTCGCCGGGAAAATAAAAAGTATCTCGTAAAACTGAATTAAAAAATTTCGAAATAAGTTTTAAATTACAATAAACCATAAATGACGCCAAAGAGTTTGTCTGGACCCATTGAAAACCCATAAAATCGTTTACAACTACCATAAGTCTAGAATTTATGTTTTATGACAAATCTCCGCTAACGATAACACCAAAAACAGAACTTGCTTTCATTATCTATTTTTTATACCAATTACAAATATTTCATCTGGGTTGGCCGTGACGCTTTATAGAGCCTCAATCCATCTGTATTTTATTCATTAAGAAATCACAATTGGTTTCACACGGTAAGTCTAAAGCACTTGTTGCGTTAACAAAATGGTTATGTTTACAAGGTAAAAATGAAATACCGATTCACTTCCCCTTGGAATTTAATCTTGTTGCATATAAGATACTTTAAAATCCTTTTGGCCTTAAAATGATAAATTGTCTAGTAATAGAAACTCGGCATTAGACGCCATTAATGCGTGTAATGTATTTGGGCACGCTATTAGTCCCCTAAAATGGGGGGGTGCTATTAGTCGTGGGGGCGGGCTATTAGAAACCACTATTATGTTGATAACGTGAACGGACCTTATTAGATCAGATTTCAGAAGAGATACAGATTCGTCCCATAAAAGTAATAAACTGTTATATCCTTTACAAAAAAAAATCAAGTGGTTTTTCATACTGTTAATCTGCAAATATTTCCCCACATAAAACATAAACATCTGCTATGAAAGCTAAAATCTTATAGTTAGGTAAATAAAATGTTTTATTGGTAGTTGTCGGATTTGTGGGCTTTGTAACTGTGCGGAGCCGCATTTCCTTATAGTCTTAAGCTATTTTTAATTAATAGTGCAGTCTTGCCTCAAATTGTCGGTCTCAAAAAATCATTGAATTCTTAGTAAGAGTAATTTTTTTAATATTTTTTTTAACTATACAGTATGTTAACCTAACCTGAAAGGAGTGAACACGTGAAACGAGTATTACGTAGCATGTACAATTAGTCAATAATAAAATTTAAATATCTATTTATCAGATAATTTTTCATTTATTAATTTTTATCCGTTTTTTGTTTAATAATTTTTTGTAAAGTACGTTTTTCATTTATCAAATGTGTAAATGTGTTTTATAAAGAGCTGTTCTAAATAAAATGAATTTAATTAACATTTATTCACTTTCTGTGTGCTTTGCCATTCTGTTCACAATGAAATGTGCTATAAGTTTTACTTAAAAATTTTGTTTTTGTATTGCAAAACAGACTAATGAAGCTATTGTAGCCAAATGTAAAAAAACGGTTGTTTCAATTTCAATTTTGAATTTTTTACCGGCTTACTCAAAACTACAACAATTACAAACTCTAATTTATTCAATTTTTCAGGCCGAGAGACCTTCAATTTAGTGATGTTTTATTATTTTGTAATAGTCTTTCGTTTATACGCTTCACAGCAACGTATGCGTTTCGAATAATTTTACGACAAAACAACATAGATAACTAAAACGTAATAAAATTGTGGGCGATGTAAACATTATTTACCTACATTTATTTTACGGCCGCTGATTTGTCCGCCGGATATTAACCGCACAAAATGTGATATGTAATTATATTTACACAGTTGTTTGCTCAGTTCAAACATTGCAGTAAACATGAAGTTTCATATCGTAAAACATTATGTGCTTCCCTCCAACAAGCTGGATAATTATTGGCGTTAGTTGAATGTCTCTACGCCCAAACCATACAGATGATAATCTCTGTAATTAAAACAGTAATTCTTATTTTACATGCACTAACACCGTTGCTTGTAGAATAGAATAAAATATAATAAGATTTAATAGTTTTCCAATTAGGATTTATTATGAAAAAAGGTCTTTCTATGTTCTGAAGATCTTTTCATTTCGTTAAAACTTGGTTCTGTTAAAATTATCCCTTTACATGCTTATCTCTGAAAGATACATTCTATTGGTATCCTCTTTTTTATCACGAAATGAAGAAAAAGTCAACATTTCCCTTTTTACAATCCACCCAAACCTATTAGTATTTCCTTCGTACGATTTTTACGTGCTGATATACTAAGCTACTAGCAATTTAATGTGGTTATAAACCACTAAAAACTCGTAATTTTTAGTTATTCCTACAATTATTAATCAAGATTTGGTAGCTTTGAGGCAAATCTGAGCTCAATATAATTACTATTCTATATCTTGATTTCATTAAAATATTTTTATAAGTTGCATTTACATTTATTTCTATGACTTTTATTTAATCTCCAATCAGCTTTAGAGACGAAATGATAATTTCGAGAATTTCCAGAGCTAGTTTTCCTTATTGCCTTTCGCACTTTTAAATGTTTCATGTAGATCGGTCAATATAAATTATTATCAATTAGCCCTACGAAGGGTTGAGAAACGATTGTAAGTACAGATAAAAAGGTTCGAGTAAGGTTGGATGTGATTAATATATTATATATCAACACGAATTCTACACACAGAAAGACTATGTGTGCCTAAGACCATGTGTTCCCCCATCTCAGGCATCCTAGCAGAAATATTCCTACATCATATTGAATAACAATACATTCTACAGAACAACAATCATTCACAAAAAAATAATTTATTACCATAGATATGTAGACGACATTTTAATATTATAAAACTGCTACAAACGGCAAATCAAACAACTACACAATTACATTAATACCATACACAAACACCTCATATTTACCCTCGAATTAGAAGAAAACAATAAAATAAACTTCCTAGACCTTACCATCACCAAACACAATTTCAAAATATACAGAAAACCAACAACTACCGATACTGGCATACATAATACATCCAATCACCCCACACAACACAAACACGCTATATTTAGTCATATTTTACACCGCCTAATCAATATACCAATGCTACAGAAAGACTAAAACGAAGAACTCAATACAACAAAATACATCGCTCAACAAAACTGCTACCAACATACACTCATAGACAACATACTCATGAAAATTAAACAAACATCATCAAACGGCAACGCAGACTAACCACACAAAAAACAACAAATACATATCCCTCACCTACCACGACAAAAACACACACAAAATAGCTTCCACATTCAAAAACCTTCGCTACCAAATATCTTACAAAACAACAAACACTTAAAGACAGCACATACAACCTTTTCAAAAACAAATAGATAAATACAAATTAACATGTAATGATTGTCCCAGCTATTATATCGACCAAACCGGAAGGTCATTCTAAACACGCTTCGAAGAACACATTGCCCAAAGAAACCAAACAAACCTAAATTCCAGCTACGCAACACACCTAAAAAACACGCAACACAAACACACGGACATACATACTAATTTAAATATTTTCCACGTATTAAAACAAAATAAAAAACTAACAACTTTAGAAAAATACGAGATATACAAACCCTGCTCAACAGATAAAGAAAACATATTAAATGACCACACACATTTTGAAGCCAACACTCTTTTTCATTACATAGTACAAAACCAAAATAACCCAGCCCTTCCAGTCATAAATCCATCCCAACAACCTTTGTACCTAGTGCGATGCCGCCAGTAGAGGCTTTGCTTCGTAAAAGGAACGATTGTTTCGAAACGCGTCAACAAGTAAGCCCATTACGTATTCACTTAGATAGGTGTCTTTTAATTATAGTTTATTATATATCATAAGCATCATAGCTCACGAGTGTAGAGTAGCACCCCTACTCTTTATCACGTTTTTCATAAGGGTGGTTTATCCTTAGAGGAAGAATCATAAAGAACGGTAGAAGACATAACGACTCATGCTGCTGAAGCGAGGGAAAACCATACTTTGAGTCGAGGGTCGCTAACCTAGAGTAGACCTATCGAAATCATTGTATAAATGATAAGCCGGTTGAATATCAAGTCAAAAGTTTATTTAGTGTAACGTTTGGGCAACTAATTTGTTGTCCTTATCAAGCTAAGTACTATGAAAAACAAAGTCCTTATTTTAAAAGTTCAAATGAGTAATGTGAGGAGGTAAAACATCAAACCCTCTACACTTTAACAAAACCTTTCTTTGAGCTATAGCTCTTATAACTCGTCTTTCCGTACTACAATAACTCCGTAATATAACTACTATGAGTTATAGTAGTGCGGAAAGCAGAGTTATAGCTCAAAGAACATTTTTGGTAAAGTGTAGAGGGTTTGATGTTAAGCCTCCTCAAGCTAAAACTTCGACGTCAAGGGCTTTACAGGATGGTTCTGTGCTACACTTGTACTGAACTAAAACTCTGATTTCAAGGCATTTACAGAATGGTTCTGGTCTATACTTGTACGGAACTAAAACTCAGACGTCAGGGGCTTTGCAGTATGGTTCTGTGCTACACTTGTACTGAACTTAATCTCTGATCTCAAGGGCTTTAAAAAATGGTTCTGGTCTAGACTTGTATTGAACTAAAACTCTTACGGCAAGGGCTTTACAAGTGGTTCTGTTCTATACTTATACGGAACTACATTTCTGGCCTCTATAGGATGGTGTTTTAGTACTCTTGTACTGACTTAAATCTCTCACCAGAAGGACTTTACAGGATGGTTCTGTGCTACACTGGTTCTGTTATAAAACTCTGACTTCAGTTGCTTTACAAGATGGTTCTGTGCGACCCTTGTACGGAACTAAAACTCTGAATTCATTTCTTTACAGGATGGTTCTGTACTACACTTGTACTAAACTAAAACTCTGGCGTAAGTGGCTTTCAGGATGGTATTGTTCTACACTTGCATTGAACTAAAACTCTGACGTCATGGCATTTGCAGGATGATCCTGAGCGACACTTGTACAGAACTAAAACTCTGGCGTCAGTGACTTTATATGATGGTTCTATGCTACACTTGTACGGAACTAAAACTCTGACGTCATGGCCTTTGCATTATGGTCTTGTGCGACACTTATAGGGAACTAAAACTCTGACGTCAGTGGCTTTATAGGATGTTTCTGTGCGACACTTGTACCGAACTAAAACTCTGACGTCATGGCCTTTGCAGGATGGTCCTGTGCGACACTTATAGGGAACTAAAACTCTGACGTCAGTGGCTTTATAGGATGTTTCTGTGCGACACTTGTACCGAACTAAAACTCTGACGTCATGGCCTTTGCAGGATGGTCTTGTACGGCCCTTGTATGGAACTAAAGCTCTGGCGTCAGTAGCTTTATATGATGGTTCTATGCTACACTTGAGTGGAACTAAAACTCTGACGTCATGGCCTTTGCAGGATGGTCCTGTGCGACACTTGTACAGAACTAAAACTTTTGCGTCAGTGCCTTTATAGGATGGTTCTGTGCTACATTTGTACGGAACTAAAACTCTGGTGTCGTACCAGACTGGTTCTGATGGTTCTTAAGACTAACGTCTAAAGTTACTCTTTCGTCAGAGTCTTAAGCTCCATGTAAAAATGTTTTATAGAATATGTGACGTAGTAAAATATTGACATTTAAAACGTTTTGGTAGGTCTCTTTATTTTAAAATATATTTTTTTTATATAATATTTGGTTAAAAGTTGGAATAATGTAAATAAATTTGTTAGGAGTGAATAATTCGTTACAATTCTAAACCTAGAAAGAGTGAAATTGTGGTGAACTGACTATTATATGTAATAAATAAATTTTTTGTAATGTTTGTTTCTTCAATTACGTTAAAATCGAAAACCATTTCAGTTTCCATGTTCTCTAATAACAGGTTACCGAAAATGCATTAGATAAAATAATAACAGTTCAAACATAAAACAATCCACGTAAGTGCTATGTGATTCCAATACAAAGTTGTGCGTGATGAACCTCACTCTCGTTGCATTACTCATTGTTCGACATGTAAAATGTGTAATTATAAGACAACTCCAATCTTTCAACTTGCATGTTTAAATCACATACATCAACCGCTAAGCCAGACCGTAACAAGATGTTAGACAGCAGTGGACAAATACTGCGTTTGCAGTAGTGTACGAGTATATGATATAATATAACTTAATGTCATATTGAATTAATAACTAATTATCTGTTAAACATATAAATTGATTCCCAACTGTAAACTCATTAAACAATATAATATATATTATTTTATTTTTGACGTGGGTCCGTAGCGTAATATAACTATTTCAAAACAGGAATAAATTCTGCCTTCATTCTTTACTTTTGAAAAGTTTGTGCAACTTTGTTTGCAATCGTCTATCGTGGCAATAACGCTGGATATTTACGTTTGCTAGCGTCTCTCGTGGCAATAACGTGGGATATTTACGTTCACTAGCGTCTGTCGTGGCAATAACACCGAATATTTACGTTTGATAGCGTCTCTCGTGGCAATAACGTGAGATATTTACGTTTACTAGCGTCTCTCGTTACAAATAACGCAGGATATTTACGTTTGTTAGCATCTCTCGTGGCAATAACGTGAGATATTTACGTTCACTAACGTCTCTCGTGACAATAACGCCGGATATTTTCGTTCAGTAACGTCTCGTGGCAATAACGCGGGATATTTATTTTTGCTAGGGTTACTCGTCGTCATAACGCGGGATATTTACGTTAACTAACATCTCTCGTGGAAAAACGCGGGATATTCAAGTTTGTTAGCATCTGTCGTGGCAATAACGCGAGATAGTTACGTTTGATAGCGTCTCTCGTGGAAATAACGCCGGATACTATCGTTTGATAGCGTCTCTCACTGCAACAACGTGGTATATTTACGTTTACTAGCGTCTTTCGTTACAAATAACACCGGATATTTACGTTTGCTAACGTCTCTCGTTGCAATAACGCGGGATATTTACGTCCACTAACGTCTCTTATGACAATAGCGTGGGATAATTACGTTTGCTATCGTCTCTTGTGGCAATATAGCCGGATATTTACGTTTGCTTGCGTCTCTCGTGGTAATAGTTTTGGGATATTTACGTTTACTATTGTCTCTCGTTACAAATAACGCCGGATATTTACTTTTGTTAGCGTCTCTCTTGCCAATAACATGGGATATTTACGTTCACTAACGTCTCTCGTGACAATAACGCCGGATATTTTCGTTCAGTAGCGTCTCATGGCAATAACGGGGGATATTTATTTTTGCTAGGGTTACTCGTCGTCATAACGCGGGATATTTACGTTAACTAACATCTCTCGTGGAAAAACGCGGGATATTCAAGTTTGTTAGCATCTGTCGTGGCAATAACGCGAGATAATTACGTTTGATAGCGTCTCTCGTGGAAATAACGCCGGATACTATCGTTTGATAGCGTCTCTCACTGCAACAACGTGGGATAT
The DNA here is from genome assembly GCA_036971475.1 of Prosapia bicincta. NCBI lineage: Eukaryota > Metazoa > Arthropoda > Insecta > Hemiptera > Cercopidae > Prosapia > Prosapia bicincta. Next base: position 48,802,152 of record JBAIZL010000002.1, read on the forward strand.
TTATTTTTACTAGCGTCTTTCGTTACAAATAACACCGGATATTTACGTTTGCTAACGTCTCTCGTTGCAATAACGTGGGATATTTACGTTTACTAGCGTCTGTCGTTACAAATAACGCAGGATATTTACGTTTGTTAGCCTCTCTCTTGGCAATAACGTGGGATATTTACGTTCACTAGCGTCTCTCGTGACAATGACGCCGGATATTTAAGTTCACTATCGTCTCTCATGGCAATAACGTAGGATATTTACGTTTGCTATCGTCTCTCGTGGCAATATAGCGGGATATTTACGTTTGCTTGCGTCTCGTGGTAATAGCTTGGGATATTTACGTTTACTATTGTCTCTCGTTACAAATAACGGCGGATATTTACGTTTGTTAGCGTCTCTCTTGGCAATAACATGGGATATTTACGTTCACTAGCGTCTCTCGTGGCAATAACGTGGGATATTTACGTTTACTAGCGGCTCTCGTTACAAATAACACCGGATATTTACGTTTGTTAGCGTCTCTCGTGGCAATAACACGGGATATTTACGTTTCCTAGCGTCTCTCGTGGCAATAAAGCGCGATATTTACGTTCATTAGCTTCTCGTGGCAATAACGCCGGATATTTACGTTTGATAGTGTCTGTCGTGGCAATAACGCCGGATATTTACGTTTGATACTGTCTGTCGTGGCAATAACGCCGGATATTTAAGTTTGATAGTGTCTGTCGTGGCAATAACGCCGGATATTTACGTTTGATAGTGTCTGTCGTGGCAATAACGCCGGATATTTACGTTTGATAGTGTCTGTCGTGGCAATAACGCCGGATATTTACGTTTGATAGTGTCTGTCGTGGCAATAACGCCGGATATTTACGTTTGATATTGTCTGTCGTGGCAATAACGCCGGATATTTACGTTTGAGTTTCACAAAATAACGACTTGATGAGCTTGTAACTTAGTTTAGATAAATTTGTGAAAAACGTACTGATCACGATGTTTACGATAGCGCTGAGCGATCTTTACCAGTGCCTCTGATCTTAGACTCTAATTGGGGTAGCTCAAAATTCAATCTAATGCGGCAGGGGTGTAGACTCTAATGCGACAAAATTCAGAAGCATATTTGTTAGCATTTCGTGGTGAATGCAAAAGTAGAACTCCAAGTTTTTAAGAAAAGATTGCTTCAGGTACTGTTAAAGTGAAAATTTCGTCATCCAGATATCTTTTTTTAACAATAGTTCGTACATGTATGCAATAGCAGAGGCTTGGAAAATGACAACAGAGGGACAGAAGAAAACTAAGTTCTACGGTATTAACAGACATGCCAGAGAAATAAATTATGAAGAAAAGCACAGTGCTTATGATAGACAAAACTATCTGAAAAATTTGTATAAACAAAAAGAATCAAGCAAAATTAAAACATGAAACCCCAATGAACTTACAATGTAAGAAAATTTAAGTAAAAAGTTCAATGAAAACACATCCTGCGAAAGAAGTGGATTTCTCGGAAGATAAAGATGCTCTTTCCTTAATTTGTGTGGACAGCGCTCCCAATGAAACCTGCATTCATTTCTTTTAGATGTAAAGAATGAGAGCATCAAAAGTCTGAACAAGGGACATTACTCTATTTGTTTGAAACTTGTGTTCTTGATGAAGATAATTGACCATTTCATTTGGAATACGTATTTACTTTATCACCCATAAACAGTAATTATTATTAGTTATTTATTTGCCATTGATTTATTTTAATTATAACGTTAAATATGTAATTAAATGTTAATTACAACTCACAAAGTATCTTTTTCTATCCCTCTATATAAATTTGATTTAAAATGCATGTAGTCTAACAAAGTACCCCTTGCCTTGCAACAAAGTACCCTACACAAGAGGCACTTTGTAGCACTTGAAAAACTCTAGAAATAATATATATGTACTATATAGGCCTATGTATTGTAATTTAATAACAGGTTGAAAAAATACGTAGTAATCTACTTTAAAGTCCAAAGTTAACGACTTTATACGATTGCTTTAGATTTATACGTCAACATATAGGGGTATATAAAACAGTGTGAATATTGTGACATAATAGGGCCTACCCTGCCCTCCCACACTGTAGTTACATATTAAAAAGTTCTCTCATTATATTGGTTAAGATAAATAAACAATATTAATGGATATGTTTATAAATCGTCAGTAAAATTGAGATAAACATTAATAATAGTTATGTTATCATTATCACTGGATGAGACGTTAAGTTATACAACTCCCTTTTACCCTGGCAGAAAGTAGGGATTCCTTAAACTATGCCACCCTGCATTTGACTAAATGATCCTTCCTATACATTTAACATTTTGTTATTCTCGCTGACAGCCTTCAGAAATATATCTTCTACTTTAAGATACATTAAAATCTCATCAATTTCTATAAAATATAAAAAAGGTAATAAACGCAATTCAAGCATGAACTCAATAAGACGCTTTAATTAAGAAAGAACTGAGTCAAAAGAACTGTAATTGCTTTTCTGTTCAGTTTTCTTTTTCTAATTCTGCAAACGTAAAGGATACTTCGCTAATTCAATTAATAAACTCACAGTGAGCTTCGATCAAACAGTGTTTCAATTATTTTTAATTATTATAAAGCGGGTGTTGCATAAAAATCGAAATGTTCATTCATTTATAAAAAGCATGACCTTTATATTTTAAATTAAATACATTACACTAATGATTTTTTTTATTTTATTTTATGAAAAGAAAAATTTTTATTGACTTATGCCGTAAAACCCAAATAATCAGACAATACATTTTTTTTCTTTTCTTTTTCGTTTGCGCATTTGAACTTTTTATGTCATAATTTTTCAGACGAGATTTTTCTTATGTAAAGGAGGTATACGCATTAAACCAAACTATAATTTATACCAGCGACAAAGTATATGCATTGGTGCGTGTGTGCGTGTGTGTTTGTACATGCATGCACTTTAAAGTAAAAATTAGAAAAGGTTTAACAGAAGGATCTCAAGTAATAAAAGGTCTCAAACAAGGATGTTGCTTGTCACCCAAGCTATTTTAAATATATATAGAACAGGTACTAAAAAACTGGAAAAAGAAATGTATAAACATGCTAAAATACCACTAGAAAATAATGTGTTACATAGGCCTACACTTTGTTACCACAGAAAAAGCGAATTCAAGGGTGTTCAAGAATTAGCATTTCATTTTTTAAATTTCAACTAAGAATTATTAATATAGATACAACTAATAATAGACAGATGTAACCACACTATGATGTACAGTTGATACTTAAATTAAGGGTAAACATTATTTCACACAACAATTTTTATATGTGTTTAAGTTAGGTTGCATTACCGCTGTTTCAACTCGTAAGTTATATGCTATTACTTTACTTACTCAACAATATTTCGTTAAAATGATATTGAATTTAAAATTTCTTTAATTTTTAAGTTTGTAACGCATTTTAAGTGATGTTACATGTTAAAACAGATTCAGAAAACGAACGTGAATTCAATTTCAAAATGTAACATTAAATTTTAAAAATACTGTAAATTTATAAATTAAAAATCTATGGGTGAGCCTGACCTCTAGGTTGAAACTTTGGAACTGCAATATGCGCAGAACGAGTGCGTGGAAATTAAGATGCTCGCGTACTGGCCTTGATTAACCCTCTCGATACCAAAATGTAGCCGGGGACCCACGTCTTGAAAACCGAGGAGCAAAAGCGATAAATGTATTTTAAATTGTAAAAAATGTAAAAGTTATTTAAAGTTTATTTTTGTTTGAAGGAATGCTACGTTTAAGACGCAACACCAGGCGAGAAGCAGTTCCAGATTCCAAATTACGAGCGAGCCAACACTAAATGCAGAATGCGGAGATCTATGTACAGGAGCCATGTTTTTGCTACACCAGTTTTGTTACAACACAGCTAAGTCCTAAAATTAAGAAGTTTAGTGATCTAAATGGAAAAATTTACTTTTAAAACTTTAACCGTTCAAAATTTTTAAAAAAAACTAAACGTTCAATGGCATGATAATGCTAAGTTTCTTTTTAATAATAGGGAAAATGTAAATTCTTTTGTATCATGTAGTAAATTTTTTTTAAGTCGAAAGGACAGATTTAAATGTATGTTGAATACGCAAAGCAATCTCGAAAAGATGTCAGGTGCCCTGCCATAAATTTTGTAACATGTAAAGTTCTGATAAAAATTAAATCTGTAAACGTTGTAAAGTCTGTAAGTAGCGTAGTATTTCTAATGTATTTTTTGTAATCTATATACATATATTTCTTTTTGATGAAGTAAAGTTTGATTTGTTTAAATTAACATTTGTGCCTTAAATTATTTAATGAACACATAACTCTTATTTTCAATTAAACATTTGACTTTGCAGGTCAACTATTTAATTATGTAACAAATACTGCAATATTAAACATCAGAATTAATTCCTTAAGAATTAATGTTACAAATATTAACACACATTACAAGTTGATAAATTTATTAATTTATAAAATAAACCTTACTAATTATTTCAATATAATATAAATAAATTCTTTTTGTGTGTTAATGTATTATTTAAACGTACTACACATAGAAATAGGCTAAATGGTTTTACTTTGAGAGAGATTTGTGCTGTAATTATCAAAAAACACTCAAATAAATTTTAAAAAAATTGAAACAACAATTGAAAAGTTTTCACAATGTAAAAATATATTTTTCATAAATCATTCCGTAACACTACTGTTGTGAATGCAATAATATAATACTCTATGACAATCCTCTATGGAAAAAAAAGAAAAAGAACATTATATAAATTAACAGATGATTTGTAATTGTTTTAGTTTTTCTCAGTTCTTTGTTTAGAGTTTTGTTTTAAGAAAGATGTGAAGTAATAAATAGTGTTTAAATATGAAATAAGTTTTATTACCAGCATAATTATATAAATATGACGAGTGTTCCGCCTGTAGCGGCAGTGTCAAAAGTTTATAGAAATAACAACTGTAACATAAATATAAATATGACGAGTGTTCCGCCTGTAGCGGCAGTGTCAAAAGTTTATAGAAATAACAACTGTAACATAAATATAAATATGACGAGTGTTCCGCCTGTAGCGGCAGTGTCAAAAGTTTATAGAAACAACATATGGCGACCGTGACAGGATAATAATTTGGTTACAGTTAAAATCTATGATCCATTAGTAAGTATTTTATAATGGATGCTCTGAAAAAGAAAAGAAAATTGTTTAGAACTGGATTTTCACGTTTACACAATACATTATTAGAATCCATAAAAAATGAAGATGATGTGATTTTGTTAAAAGCTAATTTAGAGCTATTACGTGAAAAACATAATCAATTGGAGGTCTTAGACCGAGAAATTATTGAAGTTTTACTAAATGAAAATGCATCTACTGAAGTTTTAGAAAATGAGGTAGAATCTGCCGATGAATACTCAGGCAAGTTTAAAATAGTTGAGTATTTAGTTGAACAGGCTATTGACAAGGCTAGGCCTAAGACAGATACTAGTGTGAATGTAGAAAAACGTAAATTTAAGTTACCCACACTTGAGTTTAAAAAGTTTGGTGGTGATATTAGTGATTGGTTGCCGTTTTGGGGCCAATTTAAGAAAATCCATGAAGACCCCTGTATTGATTCTGATGACAAGTATCAGTATCTCCTGCAAGCGACTATCCCTAATACTAAGGCTAGGGAAATTGTCGAGAGTTTTCCCCCATGTGGACGTAGTTATGAACAGGCTATTGAACATTTAAAATCTCGCTTTGCCAAAGATGACCTGTTAGTAGAGTTTTACATAAGAGAAATCTTGAAAATTGTAATAACATTAAATAGCAGTGAAAGTAAAATTACTATTTCCTCACTTTATGATCAAATTGAGTCAAAACTAAGGTGTTTAGAAACTTTAGGTGTAACAAAGGAGAAGTACGCTGCTATGCTCTTCCCATTAGTAGAATCTTGTCTCAGGGAGGATTTATTAATAGCTTGGCAGAGAAGTAGGCCTAACTCTCAACAGGACGAGACCGCGTCAGAAAGTAAAAGTAGGCTAGATAGCCTAATGAATTTTTTGAAAATTGAAGTGGAGGGAGAAGAAAGAATAAACTTAGCTAAACAGGGATTTGGTTTACAAAAAACAAAAGTATCAACAGGTGATAATCCTACGAGTTCATATAAAAGAGACTTTGCAAGTAAAGATAAGCATATTAAAAATACAAGAAGGCCTACCAGCAATGTTACAGCAGCTGGCCTTGTAAATGTAAAATCAAATACGTCTACAGTAAGCACAGATAAGACGAAGTTATCGATGTGTGTGTTTTGTGACGGTGGTCATTTAAGTGAAAACTGTTTTAAAGCTAGGGACATGTCTTTAGAAGAAAGGCAGAATATTCTTACTAGCAAAAGGTGTTGCTTTTCTTGTACAAAAGTAGGACATTTAAGTAAACATTGCAGAGCTATTGTTAAATGTATTATTTGTAATGGAAAACATGTACCACTTATGTGTTCAAAGTTGCAGAATAATTTTAATAGGTCTAACATTAAACCTAAATGCGAGGAAAAAGAAGCTGAGCCCAATTTTGAGAATTCCTTGTTCAATGTGAATGGCAATCAGGTTTACATGCAAACTCTTGTTGTCAAGGCTGTTAGTGACACAAAAGAACTCAATGTGCGTTTACTTTTTGACAGTGGATCCCAGAGGTCATACATAAGGAAATCGACTGTTGAAAAAATGAAATATGACACTTGTGGTGAAGAAACATTATTACATGGCCTGTTTGGAGGAGAGGTCACTAAGCCTCGCAATCATGCATGCTACAAAGTCAGACTACAAAGTATAGATAAAACATATTCTTGTAATTTCAAGGCACTTAGTGAAATAAATATTTGTACTTATGTTCCTGCCTTGAAACCAGGAAGATGGACTGATGAACTGATGGAAAGAGGTATTAAATTGTTTCAGGATGCAGACAGTCCAATTGAGATATTAATTGGGGCTGACATATATGGGAAACTTCTAACTGGAAGAAAAGAGGTTCTAGATTGTGGTATTATAGCCCTTGAAACTCATTTAGGATGGGTTTTGACAGGAAAATTTCAAGAAAGTAAAGAATTTAGTTCTATGACAGCACTTTCTATGTTTGTACAAAGTAATTCAATATGCAAGCTGTGGGAAATGGATGTTTTAGGTATAAAAGACCCACTACAGACCAGAAGCAAACAAGAAATTGAACATTCTGTTCAAACACAATTTTTGGAAACTGTGAGAGTAAATGAAGAAGGACGCTATGAAGTCAAATTACCTTGGTCCGAAGACCACCCAGAAGTTCCAAGAAATTTCAATCTTGCAAAAAAAAGGCTTGAAAACTCAGTGAAAAAGCTAACAAATGAAAGTTTATATAATGTATATAACAATGTGTTTTCAGATTGGCTGGAAGATGGTGTTATTGAGGAAATCCCAATAAGCAAATGGGATGAAGGTCACTATTTACCTCATAGACCAGTGATAAAAGAAAACAGCACCACTGCAGTAAGACCGGTTTTTGATGCCTCGTCTAAAGAAAAGGGTTACTATTCCCTTAATCAGTGTTTGGAAATAGGTATTAACTTAATTGAAATAATACCAGCCTTGCTTTTACGTTTTCGACTTTATAAAATAGGAGTTATCGCTGACATAAAAAAGGCGTTTTTGCAAATAAGTTTGTATGAAGAGGACAGAGATTTCCTAAGATTTCTGTGGCAAAACACAGATGGATCACTCAAGATTTTCCGACATAGAAGAGTTGTTTTTGGAGTCTCAAGTAGTCCATTTTTGCTCAATGCCGTCATCAACTACCATCTGCAGAAGTATTTACTACCGTGTGCTGAAGACAATCAATTTTCTAAATGTACAATAGAAAAGTTGTTTAAAAGTTTCTATGTTGATAACTGTGTTACAGGTGTAAATAATGAAAGGGATTTGAAACAGTTCATTTCAGAAGCAATACAAATATTTTCTTTGGGAAAGTTTGAGCTGCGAGGATGGGAATATACTGAACCTGGTCTGGAAGACAAGACAGAGGCTTCAGTCCTAGGTCTCACCTGGGACAAGAAAGAAGACACAATTTCTGTGAGTTTTCATAAAATAGTAAATTTAGAAGAGAACTTGGTAACACAACGTGTTATATTGTCCACTGCACACAGATTGTTCGATCCTATTGGATTCACTTGTCCTATTTCCATATGCCCTAAGTTATTATTGCAGGAATGCTGGAAAGATAATTGTGGGTGGGACAAAGAAGTACCAGAAGAAATCAAACAACGATTCAATATATGGTTTCAGGAACTCGATCAATTAAAAGAGATGAAGATTCCACGATGGCTACAAGGTGTGGATGACGTAATCATTTCTGTATCAGTTCACATATTTTGTGATGCCAGCAAATTTGCGTACTCAACAGCAGTATTTATGCGTTTTGAACTTAGTACATGTATTCAATTACAGCTAATCCAGGCAAAGTCACGTGTAGCACCTGTAAAGAAGATGACAATACCCAGACTTGAACTAATGGCTGCTACTATAGGTGCTAGATTAGGTTCTTCAGTAGTGCAAGAATTAAGAGATGAAAACAAATTTGAATGTAATATTAAATTTTTTTATTGGAGTGACTCTTCTACAGTAATAGCTTGGATTAAAAGAGAAGAAAACTGGGGAGTATTTGTTAGAAATAGAGTTGAAGAAATCTGCAGCCTCACTTCCAGAACATCTTGGCGGCACATTCCCGGCACTATGAATCCAGCAGACTTGCCCAGTAGAGGATGTTCAGTTTCCAGGTTGATTAGTTCCAGATGGTGGGAGGGCCCGTCATGGTTGAAGTTGCCTGAAGATACCTGGCCATCAAATGAACCTGAACCTGACGAAGAATTAATTTCTTTAGAAAAAAAGAAAGGACCTACACCTTCACTTTTAAGTAATAATTACCCAAAAGATTGGTTTTATTACTTTTCAAATGATTTTGATAAGATTGTGTGTGTTTTTGCATGGTTGCTGAGATTTATTCATAATTGTAACCCCTCAAAGAAGGAAAAGTGTGTGAGTAAAGTTTTGTCATGTAAGGAGATTATTGAAGCTAACAATTTTATAATTAGAATTGTTCAACAGCAATCATTTGAAGGAATAAGGGACCCTAAATTGGCTTCATTGTCACCATTTATGGCTGCTGATGGTATTATAAGGCTAAAGACAAAATTAACAGAAAGAAAGGATTTGGAAAATTTTAAATTTCCTGTTGTTCTACCATCAAAACATGACATTGTAGATATTCTTATTCTTACAATACATAAGAGATCATGTCATGTGGGAGTTCAAGGTCTCTTAAGTTTATTAAGAGAAAACTATTGGATATTGAGAGGAAGAAAAACAATAAGTAATACTTTGAAAAAATGTATTCCTTGTCAGAGACATAATTCAAAAAATGTAGAAACAATCACTCCACCCTTACCTGAAAGTAGAGTACGAGATGCCGCAGTATTTGAAGTGGTTGGAATTGATTTTGCGGGACCTTTGTTTCTACGAGATGGCAGTAAAGTTTGGATCTGCATATTCACTTGTGCAGTATACCGTGCTGTTCATTTGGAGTTAGTAAAGTTTCTTTCTGTCGAAGCATTTATAGATACACTTAGAAGATTTATTGCAAGGCGAGGAAGACCATCAATAATATATAGTGACAATGGTACCAATTTCACAGGTACAGAAAAGGCATTTAAAATTCTAGATTGGAATGCTATCTTAAAATATAGCTCATGCCAACAAATTGACTGGAGGTTTAACCCTCCCTCTGCTGCATGGTGGGGCGGATGGTGGGAGCGACTCATCCGACTCATGAAACAGTTGCTACGCAAAACCTTGGGCAAAACGTCATTGGATTATGAGGAAATGGAGACAATCTTATGTGATTGTGAAAGTATCATGAATTCTAGACCTTTGACATATTTATCTGAAACTTCTTCAGACCTAACTGCTATTACTCCAAATATGTTTTTACATGACTTAAAAGAAATTGGAGTTCCAGATTGTGACCATGTAAATACAAAAAGTCTTAACAAGAGAGTACGTTATCGACAACACCTGAGAGAAGCATTGCGAAAAAGATTTAGGATTGAGTATTTAGGACAATTAGCTTTAAAAAGTAAGAAAAACGGCAGACAGTTGAAAGTTGGAGAATTAGTACTGATTGAAGTTGAAAATAAAAAAAGAATTGATTGGCCAATAGGACTGATAGAAAAGACTATCATTAGTAGAGATGGAGTGTGTAGATTAGTGCAATTGAAGACTGCTTTTGGAAGTTTATTGAGACCAATACAAAGACTATATCCTCTTGAAATGCAAGAAGAAACCATCCAAGAACAATTAAAAGAAAAGATTAAACCAAAAGTGACAAAAACCAATGAACATGAACTACACCTGGAAGAAGATAATGTGACAAAAGAAAATAAAATTGTGACATATTTAAGAAGTGGCAGACAAATTAAGCTTCCACAAAAATTTGTTGATTAATCTTTTAACAATATACTATTTTTTAATGTTTTGAGTTAAACCATAACTCAAAAGGTGGGAGTATGTTGTGAATGCAATAATATAATACTCTATGACAATCCTCTATGGAAAAAAAAGAAAAAGAACATTATATAAATTAACAGATGATTTGTAATTGTTTTAGTTTTTCTCAGTTCTTTGTTTAGAGTTTTGTTTTAAGAAAGATGTGAAGTAATAAATAGTGTTTAAATATGAAATAAGTTTTATTACCAGCATAATTATATAAATATGACGAGTGTTCCGCCTGTAGCGGCAGTGTCAAAAGTTTATAGAAATAACAACTGTAACATAAATATAAATATGACGAGTGTTCCGCCTGTAGCGGCAGTGTCAAAAGTTTATAGAAATAACAACTGTAACATAAATATAAATATGACGAGTGTTCCGCCTGTAGCGGCAGTGTCAAAAGTTTATAGAAACAACAACTACCTCCCTTCCTATTTAGTTCTCTGATAACAATTTAGAAACTAAATTGCTCTCTGATGCACATGAACTGCTTTGACGTATCATTACAGCGTGAACTCATTAGCCGCTCTAGACTCAGCTCAAAACGAAATTACTCAGCTCAGGCATTGTGTAATTTGTGATAAGCTCAATGAGCAATTACCTTATGAAATGGTTAATTCAGGCGACAAGAGTGAATTTCGTAGGCCTTGTAAGCTGCTGAACCAAATATGTTGAAGCCACAAGCTAAGTCCATACGTTCTGGTGAAAGAGCTCCTTTATTTTAATGTGTTCTTAATACATTTCACACACAAATTTTCTTTTCTCTAGAAATTATAAAAAGTATTTTTACTAAAAATCAAAATTGTCTCACGAATTTCTTGTGAAAATTTGGATTTATTAATTTTATACAATAATGTGTTTTAAGTTTTAAACATTTATTGAAAGCTGAGCTAGCATGGCAAGATCAGTTGGCAAAATATGATCAGGGGTGCAAACAGAGAATAATATATATTAAAGATTCCCTCTGTAGTGTCTTTATTAACAAATCTCTTAACATGCATTATTAAATTTCTAAATCAGTAGCTAGATGCAAGACCACTAGTACAATTATTTTCAGCTTGCACTGAGAGAAGATTACTTATACTGAAAGTTTCGTTTGTATCTACATCATTTTTTAATCATTTCTCTAAATATTAGATGCTTCAAAAACAGGGAAAAGCCAAAAAACCTAATTTATTTCTTGGAAAGTGTAAAGTACACTTACAATTTTACTTAAGACATTTTGTGCATAAATAAATAAGTGTGGTGTGTGTGTGTATTGAAAAATAACTTAATTTTAGCTTTTCAAAGTAAATTTAAGTTTTAAACAATACCAACATTTTCACTATCAATGTAAACTATGTCATTAGCAAGAATCTTATATTTTTTAAAATTAGTTTTAGAGTTAAAATACATTACTTGAATCTCCAAGGTTGAAAAAGTATTTTCTTTTTCAGATCAAGTTTTGATCATTTTTTGCTTATATGTAAGTTTTCCCTATGAAGCACCAGGGGTGAACGTACAAGAGGGTTGAATTACCTGAAGCCGAAGTGATCTGTAAAGGAGAACACGATTGGATAGAAATAACTATAAGAAGAGCTGATTGAGGTGAATTTTCAAATAAATACAAAATTAAAGCAAAAGGAAAGGAGAGAATTCTGAGACTCCAAGGGGTAAACTGTGAACAAAGTGAGCATCAGCAGGAAAAGGTAGTCGAAGGTTGTAAGGTCGGAATTCAGAAAGTAGATAAAAAATTGTTCTATTCAAATCAACTAATAAATGTGAATACGTGATTCATTAAATTTGTAGTAAGTAAAGGATGTTAAAGTGACTAGGGAATAAATTATTAATCATGGAGTATATAACAAAGTGGCAAATATGAAATTTTAAGGCTTACATTTCAGAGACTGATAGGAAAACCAGACTGTTATCAAAAAGCAGTGCAGGAGGGACATCCTTGACCACTCAACACAATCTCTATAAAAACCGTGATTTATTTTATAAACATTCTAAATTAACTGAAAGACTTTTATGAACAATTTTTTAAAGATGTTGAAGATTGTTAAATTAAATATTCATCTGAAATTTCATAATTTCCAAACACTATTTAATTTTATTTAATAAAATATAAACCAGCCAACTCAATCCTCATATAGTGACTCAGAATATAAACTCAACTACAATCATTACGGTATAAAAAATTTAAAAATTTTTCGCAAGCCAATATTAAGATATATGGCTTCTTGAAAAATCATGAGCTATGCTAAACTGTTAATTTAAATTATTATTATAAAGTAACCTAATATTACAAATTGTAACTGTAACAATTGAACATGTATTGTGCTCATTATCTATTAATCACAAAATATTAATAAGTATAATGAGGATTAATGTTAAAATGATTAACTGTGTGCAATTATTTAGTATCTGGAACCACCTTTCAGATCAGTCAGTCATAAGCTTACTCCTTGTGATAAGTGATTAAGGTATTAGATGATAAAGATAATATTATTATAACTGTGATGATGTATTTAGTGCCCAAGTGATGATTACCATAATTTATATAACAATAATTAACTATACAGTGACAAGTCATTGATAGGACCTGTCATTATATAATATAAACAGTTTCTAGAGAGTATTATAGAGAAGTGTAATTATTAGAAAGTATAATATACATTACAGAGAAAATGTGTGTTGAAATATAGCTAATAAGAAATAAGTATTGTGAACCCACTTTTATAAAGCAATCAAGTATAAATAATGACCTATTGTATATCTGTAGTCAAGGGATGACTGTGTCCTGTCATTTTAAAAAATGACCATTCAAATTCATTAAAAAATTAAAGTGGGAACTCCCTAAGTAAATCTAGCAAACAGGTATATTTATGAGGCACAACCCCTCAAGCGCATGCAAATCCCTTTCATAAAGTAGATTTTTCAAGTGAAGAATGTAATTTTAAAAATCAGGTCCATGGAAAACCGCAAAAGATTTTTTGTTTGACAAAGACAACAGATGAAAGACAGGCCAGGATTAGCTGAAATAAGAAAAAGGATGTCATTGGAGGACAATACAGGGAGAAGCGGAAGTATGAGAGAGGATCAGCATCAAGGGGTCAAGGAAAGAAGGCAATTAGTCAAGTTCTGGGAGCCAGAGAAGGCAGTCCCGTTTTGGAAACTGAAGAGGGCAGGAGTTCTGGGAGCCAGAGGAATCTAACCCTCTTGGAGGTATAGGAGTCTATGGTATGGGAGCTGAAAAAGGATATACTAATGGAATAATGGAAAAGGAAGTCAAGATCTCAGAGTCAAGGACGCAGTTGATGGTGGAATTGGGAAGTGGCAAGAGCTAAAAATACCCAAAGGAACGATTTGACTAAGCAAAAAGGGGGAATACTGAGGGTCGGCTCATCATATTCCATTCTACTTACATACAATTTAACTAATTCAAAAAAAATATTTTTTTTTCAATTCTTAAAGCCAAAGATAATTCAGGAACAACCCAGACACAGTAACTTCAAGTCTACAGATAAGCTTAACAAATTGTATCTCGCTAGTTAAGATCATATTAGGCTTAGGACTAAACAATTAATTATTAATTGTAAACAGTCTCTTTTCTGTTGTTTTACTGTAGTAAATTATGCTAGCTGACCAGACATCAATTCTGTAATAGAAATATAATTTATTTATCACTTGAATATCATAGATTGTTTTTATTGAAAATAATTTCAACTTGGTAAAACTTAAAATCGTTAAAATGAATCAAATAAGTTCTCATTGAGTGTTTTAGCTGAGTCCAGAAATTCTAACTATCTTTTAATAAATTGAATCTGTTAAAAATCCAGATTAGGCCCCCAACAAATAAATTGATTTAAAAATATCAATAAACCAGTTGAAAGGTTAATAACATAGGAATTATGCAAATTTGATACTAATTTCAAAGTGGACTTATAAATGGCATATATAGCTGGGAAAGCTAGGAGGAATGAACTGGAAGAAACTCCCAATAAATTGTTACAGCAGTGGCCTATGACTCATCGGACTTAACCGAACTAAATATGTTAACTGTGAGCGATTAACAAAGATTTTTATTGGGTATTATTTTCACTCTACCCGATTCAATGTACCCGATTTATTCAAAATCCACTGGTAGAGAATATAGGGGGAAATGGAATTATATATGCATTGTCTGACTAAAGTTAGTCCTACTTATTATTGGGGTCATAAAGAGTTGTCTGCCTTTTCACCATGTATATTTTAGTTTTTTTTTACATATCTATCGTTAAATTTCTCAGTTTGTCTATACAGTAATACCCCATACTTACGCAATAGGTGGGAGCGAGCGATAACCGTGAAGTCGAATTCGTGTGTCAGGGTATAATTTTACATACAACCACATAGGCATCATGTTTAAGTGGGACCAAAGACTAAATAATCTAATAATTTAGAAGAAAAATTTGTATGTATTAAATTCTTAAATACATAATACAACAAAATATAATATTATATACATACATATTGCAAAGAAGTGAGTAAACAGAAGTTATTTTGATATAGATGACTTCATAAAATCTAATAAATTCGTTTGAATTATTGAAGGTTTTTTTCTCACTCTGAATTTCCTCGTAAATCGCTAATTTTTTTGTTTTGTGGCAGAAATAACTCATCGTTGGAGTCTATGATTTCTAAAACTTGCTCAATTAAACTAAGGCTTTTATCAAATTTCTAACCCTCATTTCATCTTCTACGTCACCTGAGTCTAAAGAATATGCGTTTATAAAGTCTTGCTCTTACACACGCATTTCTATGAACTCATCAATTAGTTGTCAGCTCCTGGTTGTAAATTCAGCAGTTCTTGAACGTCATCATTATCTACTTCTTAATTTAGTTGTCTCGCAAAACCGACAACTTCTTCAATCACATCACCTATTTCATCAGACTTTGGCACTGATTCTGCTTGAGTTTCAGTGGCGAAAATAATAAGACACACCTTTTTCCAAACGCCATTCAAAGTTTTTTTTGTGAAATTTCATCCAAGATTGACCAATAATTCTCAAAGCATCTAAAACATTGAATTGTTTCCAAAAATCTCTAACATAGAGCTTGATGCTCTGTCTCATAGCTACATGAAGATGCCCAAATGATCTTCTTGTGTAATAAGCTTTAAATAGTTTGATGACTCCTTGATCCATCGGTTGAAGCAAACTACTTGTGTTTGATGGCAAAAATATCACTTTCACGCGATATGAAATTTCGACTCGTGTCGAAATTAGTTAAATTAGTAGGAGGATGGCAATGTCAATTAATAGGAATTACTTTACAAGGAATTTGTTTAGACTGACAATAACTTTTGACTTGAAGTATGAAATAATGACCAAACCTGTCTTCAAAAAAAATCTGTCACCCAAGCCTTCCGATTCAACTTCCAAATCACTGGTAAGCTAGATTTAGAAATATTGTTTAATGTTCTTGGATTTTCTGAGCGATAAACTATGAGAGACTGCAAGTTACAGTTACTAGCTGTATTTGCGCCAACCATCACTGTCAATCGGTCTTTGCCGGCCTTAAAACCTGAAAATATCTTCTCTTCATGAGCTATAAAAGTTCTCTTAGGCATTTTCTTCCAGAACAGGCCAGTTTCTGCGTAACTCGGACAGCATGAATTAAAACCGCAAAACTTGGGAATCGCGTAAGACAGGGTAATGTAAGTCAAGTATTACTGTATTACGTAATTCATTGTAATCTGAGCATATTATTATATGAAAGTTATTATAAGATCTAAGATATGTTGTGTTCTCCAAAGTTTCGTTCTGAATTTTACTACATGAATCATTTTTATAACATCAGTTTTTGGATTTTTGAGGCTTCTTATGTTATATTGAGTGTGTTTAAAGATAGCAACTCCACTTTGGTTTATTCTATTTTGGAGTGTACAGTTTGATTATTATTATTATTTTATTCTTCATTTTATCTTTGGTATATTTTTAATATGTATCCATTTTTTTAGCTATTTAGTAGATGTTTTTTCTTTTTCTTCAACTGCATTTGATATACTTGATTTGTAGGTTGCAATTATGTCATTATGTGGACTATTAAATTGCCTTTAAATTGACTATTGTGTTAATATGGTTTTCAGTATAATATACAGTAAACTCCTGATTATCCGTGGGCGGTTTAACCGGTTTCCAGATTATCCGGGGTCTGCCATTGTTTTACAAATATCCAATTTTTATTCCAATCAGATTCATGTGTTTAAATTTCCAAACGGTGAATTACGACTTAAATACATATAAGGCTTAATAGAAGTTAAGATGAAGGGAATAGATATGTAAATATGTACGTACTAATTTTTACATTGAAAGGGAAGCATCTCGTCGCAGGCCAGCGAAATAAAAGGGGGGAGCAGACTACTGTATATAAGAGACAATGACAAAATGCTTGGACGCCCGAAAACCTAATGTGTATTATAAGATTTTAACCAAAGTCAGCTAATCTCGGCTATAAATAGTCTAGGACGTGACATATGCATTATCCATGTCTGTCATATACATTATCGATCTTTATGGCTTTGTGACACTAGTAGACACTGTGCGACAAAATGGTTCTCAAGAAACTTAGATCGCACATTAAGGCCAAATCAATGCTCACAGAAAAAAGACGAAAGTGACAGATTTTTTGTATTATGTGTATAGGAAATTGCATATGTACATAGATACTTACTTTTGACATATACTTATGTACGTATTGTAAATAGTTAGACATATAAATGTACATGTTATAATCCGTCAAATACATCGACATTTTAAATTATTTTCTGTATTTATTTTGTCCTCTGAAGATTATTTGTGAATTGCATTAACCGGGTTCATTATTTGTGTAACTTATGGTATAATAATCGATTATCGATTGTTTTGCGTATTCTTTGTTCATAGCGGATTATCTGGGGAATTCGGTTATACCTCGTTGCCGGGCCACCCTATTCCACAAATAATCGGGAGTTTACTGTATATATTTAATGTTATTAAAGTGTCTGAGAATTGTAATACATAAATAATGTACTTGTTTCTTATTTTCTTCTTCAATGATAAATTTTATATTTGTGACATTCAAGTTTACTTATTAGACAATTACAAATTGATGTTTCATTTTTAAATGTTGAATATAATTTAAAATGAACACAATAACTCCCTATTAATTTATTATTACAATAAATTTGTTTTCAATAATTGTTATCTAAGGAATACAATATATTATATTCAGATGCTGCATTTGTAACTTCTTATACATTTATGATCAATAAAAGAAAAATGTTGGATTCAAGTTTTTAAAAAATCTCATAACATACATAGAAAATTATTATATTTTATGCAAGTTAATAATTGACATTAAGTTATTCAAAAAGCTCTTACTAAAGACTTAAATCCACCATAGAGAAAAATTAATACGAGTTTGGATTCAGAGAAAAACATTCTACTATAGATCAAATCCATAGAATGCACTATTTCTTGCACTACACTATTTCTAGATAAGGACCAAGCCTTTCATAAGGTATGGCATGAAGGCCTGCTCCATTATTTAAATAAGATGCTCCTAAAGGAGTATGTTTCATTGTTAACATCATATATAACAGGCAGAACCTTCAGGATCAAACAGGGAGGGAATATTAAAAAATTAAGGAAATCAAACCAAGAGTACCCCAAGGTAGTGTAATGGGTCCAGTACTCTTACCTACTTTACTCGGGGGATATTCCAACCACCCCAGAAGTAACCACAGCAATGTTTGCAGATGACACTCCATTATTAGCAAAACATTTATACATCTACAGACAAAGTCCAGAAATTACCAAATAAATTCCTAGAATGGACTGATAAATGGAAAATCAAACTGAATGAAGTCAGTTTACATCAACTTCACAAATAATTTATTGTAAGATCCTCCACTATTGGATGTTATTGGAATTATCCATCCCATATATCTAGGTATGAACCTAAGTACTAAACTAAGATGGAAACACCACATCAAGAAAAAGGCGGAATTAAATATCAAATATTGTAAGCACTTTTGACTCTTGGGTAGAAACTCACACCATTGATTATGTAATAAAATAAAAATCCTTTAATTATATAATAACATAAAATACTACAATCAGATCTTGAAACCAGTTTGGCTATATGGCAGCCAACTGCGGGGATGTACAAGGTAATTACTAGGGTAATTCATAAAATACGGTTCCCTATGCTGCTAAGAAAGAATGCGACATGGTAGGAGAAATGTGGTAACACTGTCTTACTTATCAACTCCCCCTCCATTTATCCCCACCACTCCCGCCTCGCTACATTGATCTGTGTCGTGCTAGCAGCCTTCGAAGGTAGAACACCCCATTGCTGTTATCACCAGTTGCGAAATTTGTGCTGTGATACGTTTTTTAAAAATGAAAAACGTATTTACCTATTGACATTTATCGTCAGTTAATCGAAGGATATGGAGAAAAGCGTATATCTGTTCAACATGTTTGCAAATTGTGTAGAGGATTCAGTGAAGGCAGCACGAAAATTCATGATGAAGGCCGGAGCGGAAAGTCTTCAGTTTCAGACAGAATTGTTGATAAAGTTGAAAGAATTTGCTTGAAGATCGGAGGATTGATATTAAGGAACTTGCTTTGCATATTCCTGAGACTTCCAACACCATAATTCATAACGTTTTAACCAAAAAATTAGGCTATCACAAAGTGTGTGCGTGGAGGATACGGCAAATGTTTACAGAAAACCACAAACAGCAACGTGTCGTGCGCCAAGCAGTTTTTGCAACAATGTGTAGACAACAAAGACGAATTCTTGGATTACATTGTTACAGACAATGAAACATGGGCATTTCACTTTACTCCCGAAACCAAGCTGCAATCAAGTGAATGGTGTCACTCAACTTCGCCGAAGCTGAAGAAGTTTAAACAAACACAGTCTGCTGGGAAAGTCATAGCAACTATCTTTTGGGACAGGAAGGGTCCTTTTAATCAACTTTTTGCCTCATGGAACAACAGTAACTCCGACAGATATTGTGACATTTAAAGAAAACTGAGACATGCAATCCAGAACCGCAGGAGAGGAAGATTGTCAGTGGTGTGAGGCCTATCTATGACAACGCTCGACCTCATGCCTCACATCAAACTCAAGAACTGCTGACAGATTTTGGCTCAACTGTTGAAATGTTTAAATATAGTAGTCAAAAAAGAGATGCACGTGCATTACAAAACGATTATGGAACATGTTGAGCCCGGTACAACAATAATTACTAATACCTGGAAAGCATATAATACAAGAGCATTACATTTGCCTGGTGTTGAGCATTTTACTACTATACATATACTACTGTACTATACATATAAATTCTTGAATCGAAATGATCAAGCATGCACATGCTGGGAATTGAATCAAAATGGGCTAAATTAAAGAGATGTGAGATGGTGAATTAGTAAAATATCTTCTCAAAATACAGAAACATATTTAACAGAATACACTTGTAGAAGTCTTCATCCAACGACTGAAGAGCTATTGATTGATTTTATGAATGCAGTCAACAATTTTCATCCCGTTTAATATGTTTATAAATAAATAGATTGTAAAAATATGTAAAGTGATATACAGTACAGTCTCGCTAATCCGGTCTCCGATGATCCGGACGGCCCAAAATTTTTGTTTAGTTATAGTATTTTACAGTGCACAATCAGTCTGCCGTCCACAAAAATATTTACTTTTATACTACTATATCTGTTATTTTTCAAAGGGGTTTTCCTACTCTAATAGACAAATAATATGTTTATTCATTAAAATATGAATTTACCCTATTATTTGTTTCTTTTGCCTGTTAAAGTAGGAAAAACTTCTTTGAAAAAATATATTCACATTAGATCTCCCAACACTACAACGCACGTGATATCAAGAGATATCTTGCGATAAACGAAAGATAAAGGACCGCTGACTAAACGGATAGACAGTCTATCCGTCTGGCGTCAGGTCAGTTAGGTTGTCGGACGGATGCCACCGTTACTGCTTCTCGCAAGATATCTGCTTAGTTGTCATTTAATTCTAGTGCAATATTGATCTGTGTTTTTTATTTACGTCTCGTTCAGTGTTCAGTGAAAATGGCGACTAAACGTAAGTCAGTGACAGTGACATTGGAACAAAAACTCCAATCTTTGTTTCGTATTGATGGAGGTGAATCGCATACTAAAATTGCAAAAGAGTTAGGCGTGGGAAAACAAACAGTTTCCGATCGGAAAAAAGTAACAGAAAATTGAAGATTTTTGTGCAAAAATGGTTAGTAAAGACATTTTAGGCGGCAGAAGCAAAAAAAAAAAAAAAAAATTAAACCCTAGATGATGCTTTGTATGTATGGTTTTGCCAACAACGGGACAGGGTGTTCCATTATCGGGTGTAAATTTGCAAAGATCGCGCTGAAATTGAATGAAAAGTTAAAAGGAGACCCTAATTTTAATGCCAGTGTGGGGTGGATTGGCTATCACGGTGGAAGGAACGACACGGCATCCGTCAACTCGGAATAAGTGGTGAACTTTTGTCAGGTGACAGTGATGCCAGTGAAAATTTCAAAGACAAATTTGGCAAGTTTCTCAGAGATGAAAACTTACAACCTGGTCACGTGTTCAACGCTGACGAAACCTGATTAAATTATAAAATGTTACCAAAAACACTTTAGCTTCCAAATTAGATTCAGTAGCAAAAGGCCATTAAGTTAAGAAAGAACGTATGGCTTTGTTGCCCTGCAGTAATGCTTCTGGCGATCTAAAATTTCCACTTTTGGTGATAGGGAAATCCACAAAGCCGAGGGTTTTTAAAAATGTAAATTTAAGTGTTCTACCGGCCCAATACAAGTTCCAAAAATCAGCGTGGATGAACAGTCAAATTTTTAAGGACTGGTTTTTTTGAAAACTTTGTTCCAACAACAGACAAGTTTTTAAAAGAGAAAAAACTCACTTGAAAAGCGGTTTTACTAATTGATAATGCCCCATGCCACCCAAATGAAGAACAATTGCGTCATGGTGACATTTTTGTTAAATTTCTTTCTCCTAACGTCACGGCTTTCATTCAGCCGACGGACCAGGGTGTGATAGAGGCGATAAAACTGCCATATAGAAAAATGTTAATTTTATCGCTTTTGTAACAACAAGAAGCAGATCCAGCTACACAATTTATTGAAATTCTTAAAAAAGTTACCATAAAGGATGTCATTTATATGGCTGCAGACCTACTAATGACGGCGCCGAATTTGTTCAGATTTTTCAACAATTGGAGGGTTGTGCCGTGTTGAAAGACACTGATATTTCCGAGTGGATTATCAGTGATAATGACATTGGTCATCAAGTGCTCAACGAGGACGAAATCGTCGCTGTGTGCATTGCAAACGCAGAAAATGACAGCTCGGAAGAGGAAGACTACACAGACGAACCGGTCAGCCCAACTCATGATGGGGCGGCTGCAATGCTGGAGGGGTTGATAGCCTACTTTGAGAAACAAAGTGATACGTCAACTGCGGAGCTACTGACCTTGAAACGCCTACGAGATCTTACTGTGAAACGACGCCATTTATCGTTAAAACAAAAGAACTTACAGACTTTTTTCACTAAGTTTTTTAAAGTTTATTTTTGTTTCAGTTTCATTTTTGTTTGAGTTTCTTTGTGCGTTTATACAGTATAGTGTAAATAACTTTATGTGAATACATTTATTCAACGAGAAAGATGCTTTGATATTTATTCATGTCATACCTTTTCTGTTACAATTACAGTATTTTTTGCTAAATAAGCTATGAAATACTGTACTGTATAGCTATAATTAGGCCTCAATTTCACTAAAACTACAATTTCAATGTTTCCCCGACTAAAACACATATTGTATGCATTTGTCTGGCTTTTTCCGTCTAATCCGGACTTTCGTTGATCCGGACAGGGTCCGGTCCCATCAAGTCCGGATTAGTGAGACTGTACTGTATAAAATATGCAATAAATGTATAAAAAATTATATAAAAAAATGTATATAATAGAAAATTTTAAAAACAGTAGTATAAAACAAAAAAAGTTTTTGTAAGAGGACAAGGCTCTATGGGCCACTGATGTGATGAATTAGTTGGGCAGTTTCATTATAGACGTCAATCAATTTATGTTTTTTGCAGCTCAGAGAACGGACAGCAATGATTTTTGGAGTACGTGTATATTTTTTAATGTAAGTATCTATAAAATTTCGTATATGTGACTAAAAGTATTTGAATGGGAGCTCTATAGTTGCTTATGATACAGGTTGACAGTTAGTGTCTTAAATTCTACCAATGTCATAAAAGGCTATTGTTCTCTGTAGAGCCTTTATAACCCCCATCCAGATCTTTTACCAGGAAAGAGCAGTGATCTACGATGAGCTTAGCACAGCCTGGACCACAGGCTGTTAAAAATACTCATCTTTTTTCAATCTGAATGGGGGCAAAAAGGGACTTCTGGATCTCCTTTCCATACTCCCCCTGTTCAGAATAGGGAGATTTTCAGAGTAGCAGGGTTCGGAATAGTGGGACTCTATGTGTAAAAACAATGTCAAGATAAGAGCTAAAGAGTTAATGAGCACTTTAGTTATATGAGTATTTATGGTAAGATAATGCAAGGAAAGTTGATCTAATAAGACCAATTTTAATAATAAAAAAATAATAATAATAAAAAAATGGCTTTTATTAAACGAATACAATGCTCTATTAAATTCAAACGCTGTATTTGTAACTTCTAATACAGTTACAATTAATACAAATAAAATGTTGGATTCAATAGTTTCAAAAATCTCATAATATATATATATATATATATATATATATATATATATATATATATGAAGTTAATATATTACTATTTTTGAGTAATTTTATCCACCATTAAGTGCAATAATTTTACCTTGAGTGATGAGGCACCTTTCGGTCTTTGACCATTGTCGAATCACTCCGATTGTTGAGTGATTCGACAATGGTCAAAGACCGAAAGGTGCCTCATCACTCAAGGTAAAATTATGTGACTTAATGGTGGATAAAATTACTCAAAAATAGTAATATATTAACTTCATAAAGTCAGTGCAACGGAAAAACAATGGATAATGTTAAATATCAAGAATATATATATATATATATATATATATAGAGAGAGAGAGAGAGAGAGAGAGAGAGAGAAAATATTATTAAATTTTATTCAAGTTAATTGCCAATAAACTAAATGAGTATTAATCTTAAAGATTTCCTACAAAAATGCAAACTTAAAGATCAATAAATGTTTCTATTTATAAATTCAATTACAATTTTAAAAAATTTAGTACTGTAGTTTTAAGAATACGTTTTTGTTTAAATTATCTTTAATATTCCAAAGAATGGAAACTGTCCGAAATTTATGAGTTCTTTGTTCTTTTCTCATTCAGACTAAGAACAATAACAACTTTCAGCAGATGAATTAATTTCAGAACTGTGAAGAATCAAACAACTCAAAGAATTCCAATTGTTCTGATATTATTTGCAATTCATTATACTTGGAAACTTGAGAACATTCATCAATGAGACTCTATAAAAAGCAAGGACATCTATTGTTTAGAAAAGCTTTCACAGCTGACAAAGAAAACTTTTCTATTTTGAAAACTGAAGATAATTATTTAGCCATCATATACTACATTTAAAAACACTAGAATGTGCATTATAACTTTAACTGTTGTAAAACTTTTTTTTAATTACTGCATACAATTTCAATTGCTGTGCTTCTTAAAGTTGTAAAATAGGTTATAGAGAAATTTTTTTAGCAAACATTTGTCAGCAAACCATTATTTTTACGTTCAAGTATGACTTAAAGAGTTGAGAAACACAAGCCGAACACCAACTCATATACAAACATTTACCACAACCTAGAAATCCTACATACTATAATTATAACCTATCTTTAATTTATTTAAAGCTTAGCAATGTAACATTATAAATATTGTAACCTATACTATACTTATATTATATACCAAAATTGCTATCTCCATTATGAATGTCGAGCTCTAGCAATAAACAACTCTTGTTCACCGCTTACTTTTGAATGATGATAAATTTTCCATTCTTTAAGATTCAATGTCTTCGGTGATGGCACTGAGGCAAGCAAGCATCTCCAAGTGAATATTTAAAATACATCACAAATATTAGGAAAAACTTACTGGAACACTACAAAGGTAACAAGCAGATCCGCCATCAACGGATTCCTGCTCACTGGAATTTTGGGAAATGTAATCACTGATAAGGCCAGCTGAATCAGCATCAAAACTGCATCCTGCAGCCACAAGAGTTTCCCTATTTCTGCTGCACGAAGGGAGCAAAAAACTGGGTGAAATTTATTTGCACTAAAAAATATTTCTGGAGAACATCAGATGTACTTCAATTAACAGCAATGCTCATAATAAGGTCCAGAACACTAGAAATTTTGTCATCTATTGTACAGATCACGCAGTTGTAACTAGTGAGATTCAATTTGTTCATATTTCCAGAGAAGGAAGAGGCTATGGAACACATCTTACTACTGTGCAAGACATAACTACCTGCGAGGATTGCATTATGGGAGGAAGAGAGAGAGATCTTCCTTTCAGTATATTTTTCAAAACAAATTGCAGTGAAGGAAGAGAAAGGCTATTTACCATCCACACCAAGCCATTTGCGACAATTAAGCTAGAAGCTCTTGAGAAGAAATGAATATACATACTTTATAACTATACTAAATGCTTTATAAAAAGTGCTATTGAACTAGTCTTTTTTTTTAACTTGGAATTGTTTGTTTATACATTTTAGAATTTCTGAAGAGACACTTATCAATTTAAGTTAGCAAAAAGTAACTACTTGTTTCACACTAGATCAGTGCATTTTTCAATACTGCAAGAATAAAAAGAATGTTTTGTAACCTTGCAAATTAGTAGCAGGTTTGGTTTTATTATCTTTTCATTTGGGAAAAGGGTGGAGGCCTTCATATCACATTAGTCAAAAAGAAAAGCGGTTTTCTATTAAGAGATAAAACAGAACCTTACGTCCCAACGGAGTGAACTTTAAAAGTTTCTATACTTAAACGCAGAGACTATACTTGGGTGATTTTCTTATTAGTTTTATAATTTTTCATAAAACTTATTAGAACTACTGCAAACTAGAAAACATTTTGTAACATTGTGATCACTGAAAAAATATTTTTTTTAATATTCACCCCAAAATTTTCATCCCCCTTTAAAGTTTTTCTCAATCATACAAGTTGCTTTATCAGTATCATAAAAGTCTGGCGTGGTGACTTTTCTAGTTCTCCTACTTTCCTACTTCTCCAGTTTTAATTGTTTAAATTGGAAATTGTTATCTAGATTTTAAAAGTAAGAAAATAAAATAGTCAATTACGTTAATCAGAGCTTAGCTAGTGAGAACAATTCACAACGGTAAAAACTACAACTGTTGACTCTAAATCTCACTACACATTAGTTTATTAAAACAAATATACTAGTTTATTAAAACAACCAGACTAGTTTCTATAACGATGTTGCTTTCATCAGTGCTTGGCTGAGATGCAACAAGTAGTGAGATTTAGAGTTAACAGTTTTAATTTCTACTGTTGTAAAGTACTCAATATATGTATTAAAACAAGTTAGTTACATTTAAATGGCAAATTATTTTTTTTCTAAAAAGTTAATATAATGTAAGTCACAGAATTAAGGCATCAAAAACAAATACCACTAAAATGAATTTATTGCATAGAAATATTTATACACAATGATACAACTGCTTGTAAGGTACATCTATTAAATCTCATTGATAATTAGATTAAATAATCAATTTTTGTGTGATTTACAATGAATACAACAACATACAAGACCATTAAGATAATAATATATTAAACAACACACTATAGGTACTTGATATTTTTAGATTATTTAATAATTATAATACTAATATACTAATTTTAAATCCCGTGTTTAAACATTAAATAGTGGAACATTTACAGCATAAAAAAAATTCATTTTAAATATAAATAAAATGAAAAGTAAAAGATTTTAAAAAATGTAAGAGTATATAAATTGATATAATACAAAATAAAACACTGTCAATTTACTAAAATTTACTAAAATAACCATCAATTTAATGGGATTTTTCAAAAGCAGTTAACTCATCCATGTTGACAATACTAAACACATTAGTATTTCCAGCAAACTGCACAAATTGTGCAGGCTCTTCTTTCACACTGCGTTTGGTCACTGTAACAAAATCACAATAGGTTTATGATTAATCCACTATTTGAATACATACAATTAGACAATGACATTATTTTATATATTTTTACATGCATACTTCCAAATCCACCCACCTACCAAATTTTTTAAAGATATTAGTTATTGTTTGGAGCCAAGTTTTAAAAAGTTTTTTGAAACTTCAAGACACAATCTAGGTGCAATTGTTTCATGAGTGAAAACCAAATTAAAAATGCTGTCCCTCAGACATCCAAACTGCTGTCGAACATCCAAACTAATATTGGATTTTTCAATTAGTCTTAACCCTTAGCATGCTGCATATGAAATAGACTATTTACCAATTAGTGTGTAACGATACATTTTCAATTAATTGAATCCTCTATTTAAAATTAAATTAGTAGTTTACACATTTTTTTACTGCCAAAATAATTCAATTTTTTTTTTTTTAGCTAAATTCGACCTGAGTGTAGCATGGTGTTACATACTAAAGTTTTACAATCTAAACATGTTGACTGCCATAGCAGTCATAGGTGACCGACATTGTACTTTGGCATTACTTTACACTGTACTTTTGCGTCTAGCCATGACCGACAATGTGTAGATTTAACTTTAGATCATCACACATTCACGATGTATTTAGCCATATGAGGTGTCCGACACAGCCTCTGTGTGTGTTCCTGCAACTTGGCGTTCAGATATTTCTTATGCTTTCTTTATAAGACTATAATTATTAGGAAACTAGAAGTTCAGAAATACAAGAAAATATTAGAAGGAAATAGTTTTTATTTACACTTCTTTGTAGAACTATATAACGTTTTAGAATAGTGGTACATTTGATTTGATCCTAAAAAATTTACCTATAAAAACTGGAAATTTAGAAACTTAAACCCCTAATTTGAAACGTCTTCCTCCAATTCATAAGGTCATACAAAATTTGTAAAAACAGCTCAATTTAAAACATACTTGTACGAGGATTGTCCAAAAATTAAAAACCGCTTTCATTTTAAAAAGCAGAAAAATTTTATTTTAACAAAAAAGTACATGGAGTTGTAAGTAAATATAAAAACTATTTTTCAACGTAGTCCCCGTCAACATCTATGCACTTGCTTAGCTGGGGGATAAGCTTCTTAATGCCTTGGTCATAGAAGTCTCCCACCTGTGACCGCAACCAATTCTCCACCTCTTCCTGGACTTCTTCATCAGTCTCGAATCGTTTTCCAGCTAAATGTTGCTTCAGGTAAAGGAAAAGATGGAAATCACTTGGTGCCAGATCAGGGCTGTAAGCAGGATGGCTAAGAATGTACCATTTAAAAGAATCCAGGAGTGCGGTAGTGACCGCCGCAGTGTAAGGCCGAGCATTGTCGTGCAACAAACAGACTCCCTTGCTCAATCTCCATCGGCGCTTGTTTTAGATCGCTCTTCGAACCTTTTTTAGGGTCTCACAATACCAAACAGCGTTAATTGTGGTGACATTAGGTAAAAATTTGACAAGAAGAACTCCTTGACGGTCCCAAAAGACGGTTGCCATGATTTTTTTTGCAGATTGTTTGGCAACATTATTTGACGCAAGGTGATGTGGAGTGAAGCCATGTCATGAATTGCTGTTTGGACTCAAGTGTGTGGTGGTACGTCCACGTTTCATCGCCAGTCGCAATTGAGTCCAAAAGCTCCTCCCCCTCCCTGTCGAAACAATCCAAAAACTTTTGGGCACTTTCCACGTGATTTTCTTTGTGAACTTTGGTCAACATTTTTGGCACCTAACGAGCACACACTTTTCGGTAACCTAATTTATCCGTCAAAATTGTTTGAATTGTTGATTTACTGACTTCAG
Source organism: Prosapia bicincta (assembly GCA_036971475.1). Classification (NCBI taxonomy): domain Eukaryota; kingdom Metazoa; phylum Arthropoda; class Insecta; order Hemiptera; family Cercopidae; genus Prosapia; species Prosapia bicincta. The sequence continues at coordinate 48,830,812 of JBAIZL010000002.1, forward strand.
GTATCATTTCGGCCAGATCTCAGACGACGATTTTCTTGAAGTTTTTCTGCAATTTTCAACAACAATGCTTCATCGACGGATGATTTCCTCCCACTCCCTTCTTCGTCATGGACGTTGGTTCTGCCACTTGAAAACTCTGTACACAACTTTCATAGTTTGTACATTGGCTCTCCCCCACGAAGCCTTAACATCATCACTCCTGAGCTTACTTTGTTACCACAATTTCCTTTATTTAAACTACCTGGATAACAGTAAGTATTTTTATAAAATATATTTATTTTATTTTCTGCTTATGTTCTACTAATTTTCCCTTTCTTATAAGTCCTTATTCATTTAAAATCATTTTATATGTTCTCATAGGCATTCAATTTTATCTACATTACTCTTTGTTAAATATTTAGAAGCCTGCTCTGCAGATGGATACATATTCAATATGGCTCTATACTATCTTAGAACCTGTTGTGAGGCTATGAGTTTTTCAACCATTTGTCCCTCAATATTGAGGCCAATTTTTAGATTTCTATTTTAATGATCTAGACTATGTTAACAAATCATACTAACCTATAATGTTTTATTATATTAAATTTAAATTATTCTTATTCTATTATTGCTGTCTTGTCTGTCTCTAACCTATTTCATTTAATATTAAATAATTTTACCTACTGCACGCTTTCTTAAACCAGTACTGATATTATAATCTAAACTATTACCTGTTCTGTAATGGTCATATGGCCATTACACGCTCCATGTTTCATGCTGGATGTATGTATTGAGTAACTTCCATGATGTGTATAATGAAAATTACAACAACGTATATTTCTGTCCTTTTTTAACACGTTCAGCATGGCTAGCGTACCGTCACGCTCTGGATTCCCTAACGAGGCACAGAGAGCATGCCTGTGCGCTCCCAGCTTATTTCCTTAGAGACGGCAAGCTCACCGGCACGCTCACTCCCATTCTAATTGAAACTTCTCTAGTCTCGATACCTGCTTGTATAAAAGTTTGATTTTTACGTCAGTGCTTCAGAAGAGTTTGGAGCAAGACACTCATATGTTGTGTATGTCTTCTTTTTATGTTTTGCACACTGGCGACATTTCTTTTGCGATATCCTGTCTGAGTGTGGTCTTTTTTTAATGGTTTTTAAAAAGGTGTATCCTGGAGGGCGTGGAAAAAGTCAAGGTGTAAGAGCCAGTTCAGGAATAAGGCCCGTCAATACTAAGTGTTTTTGAGGGTATAAAACTTCTTGTCCTCTTAATATTAAAATAATTGACCAATAACAACACTTTTGAAAGTAGATAATCAGGATCAAGGCCTGTAAAATGTAAACTCTGCATAATCAGCAGAAACCTGTCTGCTCATATATTTTCTTATAACAGGCTGAAGTAATTTTGTTTTTTTCCAATGAAAAAAATACCTCTGTTACATGTGGCATTGGATTATATCCCATATGTATCAATAAATATTTTAAATTCCTTAAATGTCAATTTTTTGTATTTACATATTCGAGATTTAGAATGTAGTGTTTGACCCACAAAATAATTTGAAAGCATATTCGTTGGTTTTTTCCAATAAAAAACAAAATATCTACAACCATTTTAAAAAATCATTAGGTCATTCTCCTGGAAAAGAAACATGAAAACCTTCAGTTTCCATATAAGGAATTTGTAGCATTTCCATTGTAAGAGGCATCAAAACAAGTGGGTTTTCGTCACAGTCACGGTCATACTCCTCATCCTAGAGTTTGTATCCCTGATTGTCCATATCGTCAGTAGAAATGTCCTTATCTGTATAAAGAATGTCTACTGTCTTGTGTAGCATTACTAGGTCCTGATTACACGTCCATCTTTTGTAGCAGCACAAAAATACACTATCAAACACCTTACCACAACACACAATAACTAGGAACACTGCTATCATAAACTATAACCCCATAAATTGCTCTACAGGCTGAGGAGAAAAATAAACATACCCTCAACCCAAATATCCAAACCCATGTGGTAAACAGATAGATTATTATGACAAATGACTTGATACAGACCAAATGACACCACCTGCCACTCACTGGTTGTTCTGGAACAACCTTAGCAGTGAATATGTTAATTTAATAAATCTCTATGTATATTTGCTACATACATTAGTAACTAAAGGGAGGTAGCATATACATGAAGATGGTCAGGCTCCACAAAGTTAATATCATTAGTAATGCCTGTTTTTTTTTATTTTAGAAAACTCTTAACACTAATTAAGAGTCCATAGAAACAGAAGTTGCAATGGGATCAAATGAATATCAGATGACAGTTACTTACCTCCAGAGACCATTTTTTCCAATCGATAAATAGGATAATTTTGACACTCTCGCTGAATATAAGAACCCAAGTTCTTGCGGTCTTCAATTTGTGGTAACACAACCCGCATTGTTTCTCGTACAACATCACTGTTTAGTACATATTCCCCTGCAAAATCATTTTAAAAGATATTTTAGGACTGTAAATTATATTGGTTTTGGGTTTATTATCAACTACATTCATTACATTATTTTCACTACACATTTAAATTCACTTCTGACATTCTTACAGTTAAACATTTCGATACAAAGTTTCACTGTAAACCAGTTTTTAAATTTTCTGTAAAGCACTTTATGATTCAAACCTAAGTGATCAAATAGATGGGTGATTTGTATTTTGGAACAAATTGCTTTTTTTAATAAAATGTACAGTTCTTTTTATCACAAATGTATTTAAACTCAGATGAATTTGTATTTTAACCACTAATAAAAATAACAAAATATTAATTCAATTTTTAGGTTTAGATATAGGAGTGATATATAGAGAGGGTTACATCTGCCAATTTATATTACAGAAGGTGACTACATCTGCTTTTTGAGGTAAAGCCAGATTTGACTACTTACATGTATTTATAAACAATGTCCTTAAATTACTATATTCTATTATTATAAACATTAACCTTAAAGTGATTGCTACCAGCTTCTTGGGTTACGAACATACTAAACTAAACTTTATCTTTGTGTTGTGATATTTAAATAAGATGGAATATCAAAACTCCAGTATTACGTAAAATATTTAAACATTTCTGGTTTGGGAATATTTTTGAAACAACATCCATTAAGCAGTTTGATGTAAATCAATTACAAAAGAGACTCATAACTTCAATAACAAGAACTGATTGTAAGGATTATTGTCCAAAATTATTAAAATGGCCCCTATATAAATTGCTACAGAATTTAAAAAATCGATAGATTCTTATGTTTTTGTCATTTTTGAAAAAGAGGTTAACTAATTGTGAATTAAATTGTAAGTATTTCACACCTCCCAGTGCAATCAAATTAATTCCGAATAAAATGGTCACAGCAACTAAATTGTGTTGTACTAATTTTTTTAATTGATTATTTTATTTGTAATTATATTTAAAACAATAATAATTATTATGATTTACCACACTTTGAAATTACTTGTGACCAGACATTCTGTCAAGTGTAAGTTGTTAAATTGTGAACTTACACTTGGAAGAAACGTTTTCATAGGTAAGACGAAAACGTTTCCTCCAAGTGTAAGTTAACAATTCAACAACTTTTAGTTTAAAGAATGTATGGTCGTAAGTAATTTCAATGTGTAATAAGTGATTAACAACCAGCTTGTCATGAACAACCAGATTTTGAAATTTATTAACTATGTAATATAATATGTAAAATAATAAGTTTGTAAAAATGTTTACATTTGTAAAACAGACTTTATGACCAACATTTTAGAAAAATATTCTCACATATCAACAACAAATTTTTTAATTACTAATAATATATTTCTTAAATAACAACATGTAAAGGCAACTATACAGATCTGTGGCCTAGGGCAGTCTAGAAAAAATTATAAAAGACAGTAAGAGGTTGACCTAAATGGCTAGCTAACAAGTTAATTATAAACATAGAAAGGAAATAAAAACGCTACTTTATGTCTCGTCATTCCTAGAACCATTAGGATGGACACAAATCTCTTTCATTATGGTGACAGTTGCCAGAGGCAAACACAATTGCTTAGTCACTAGATATGTGTTGCACATACTTATCTGAAGCATTAATTAACAAAGGTCAAGCAGGCAAAAAACTCAACAACAAAAAATAGTTCCTTGAAGCAAAAACAAAAATCAATCTGAAGAAACCTTATTAACCCTCAGTTAACCTCATATCTAAAAATACTTAACATCATGGGTCTGAGAGACGTCATTATAAAACTAGCATGTAAATGATACAAAATACTGTTCAAAGATCTTTTAATAAACTACAATACTACACATTATATTTAACTAATTTGTAACAAAATATAGGCTTGAATACTGAATTTTTATTAAAAAATTTCAACATTTTAAAATTATAAGCTAAAAATAGTTTGTTTATCATTAATTTAAATAAAACATGTGAAATTAGAATTTAACAATAAAATACATAAGTATATAATAGTTAACTACTTAAAGAATGGTTTGACTCAAAATATTATTTTTTATGTATAACTGAACATCACTATTTTTACAGACAGTTTTTACAAATTTTTACGGATCACTCGAGGCATTGGACCACTCCGCATTGCTGACATGGATATTTTGCTCTTCTTCGTAACTGGGAGGGACATGTTGAACAGATTTTTCTTGATTCAAAGTATTCTGGAACATTTCTTGGAACATCTTCGATCTTCAGTATTCTCTTTATGGAAAATAATAGTTCACAAGATAGGTTTGTTGAACTTTCCATTCTCATAGATATGTAGGGATGAAGCAAACTGTTTGACAATGCTTTCATAAACTTAAAATGACCCGTTTGTTTAACATTCTGTAGCTTTGGTGAAGAATGTATGCGTTTAAACCACATAAAATATCAATAAGTGTAAAAAAAAGTCACCATGGGCCAACGCCAGGTCCTTGGACTTGAGTAGTTGGCACACGTCTGATTCACACCATCAACTCCCCGTTTTGTCACGTTGAAGAAAGATATTATTTCAGGCTTTCCTGATTCATCAATAGCAGGCTTGTGATGCATTGATGAAATTAAAATCACAGCTTTCGATTTCTTTGGAACATATGAAAGAAAAGTAAGGTCTTCAGTATATTCATATAGAGAAGATTTTTCTTCCCGATTTTTCAGTGGTTGAAACTGATTTGGAATCTTAATATTATTCCTCTTTAGAGTGCCAATATAAGTAAGATTTCTTTAGAGAGGTTCCTGTACAATTTCCATCGAACAAAACCAATTGTCGGCTGTAATATTATGCTGTGTCCCTTCAATTGACTTTACCAGTTTTATCCCTGCTTGGGAAGGAATAAGAAACTTTTTTTCATTATCAGATAATGTTTTACTATCAGATCCTTTCCCACAGTAGATGTATTCATTATAAACACGTTATATCCTTGTATCTCTCATGCATAAAACCTTTAAACCGTACTTGGCAGGTTTATTGGACACATACGTTTTGAAAGAGCAGCGTCCTCAAAAAGGAGCTAGCATTTCGTCCACACACATTGTTAGTCCTGGAGAATAAAGATCTTGGGAGTTCTTTATAAATTTGTTGAGTTAAAAAGCCACTGCAGCTGCAGAATTATAATTCTGTCTTTCTTTGCGGTCATACGGGTTATCAAACCGCAGAGCTATTAACAGAAATCTATTTCTACTCATTGTGCAGCAAAATATGTTCCATCCTGTTCCATCAGTTGCAAACATGCTGTCAATTGATTCTTAACTAGACTTGAATATCCCTATATAAATCAAAAGCCCAATAAAGACTTTTAGCTCCATTAGGTCTAGGTCCCTCAGATAAAACCATTTTTTTTTAATATTTTTCTCTAAGAGAAGTAATCTTCTTGTTTGTCTACTTTATTATTTCTTCCAACATATCATTTATGAATAGTAGACCCCATGCTTCGTTAGCAGAAGATTTATTTCCCAATTCCTTTGCCTTTTGTTTGAGTCCAGGCAGTTGAGTAACGATATTGTGCCTTCATGTTCTTACATTCGCAGGAGGATTTTGTTTCCTTCATTTTAACGTTTTTTTTTGCGTACCATAGAAGAAATGTTTGTCATTATTTGAAGATAGTTGAAAAGAATACTGAATATGGGCCTGTTTATGAGGAGGTTCGTCCACATCTTCTTCGTCACTACATTCGTTGCCAGTGTCATCAGCTTCTTGTCCAGATGAAGGCCCAGATAGATTGTCATCAACTTCATCCATTTTGTATAAACAAAAATGTTATTATACTATGACTTACTCCAAATAATAATATAGATGTAAATAGATAACACAATAACAATGACAAAAAAAATGTTACTCAACAAACATCATGCGTCTGACAGACGTAACGTGTTACAAATATGTCACTGGAACAAACAATTCACAGAACAAAAAAAAAAACACTTCAACAGCACAAAGAACTCTACTTGACTGAAAGGTAGTAGGAGCGGCAATACCTGAAACAGCTTGGAGGGGAGATATGCAGTTCGTAGACATCTCACAAGACATACAAGGTAAGTTAAGGGTTAATGAGAAGTCAAATAATTTCTGATGGTTACATGTAAATTTATAATAGTGGAAGAGTATAAAGTAGACAATACAGAAGAAGTTTTTCCAACGAAAAGTTATCTTAACCCTCCCGCACAGGCTGCCAGGGTAGAATCTACCTCAGACTGTCTATTTTCCATTAAAAGAACAATAGTTTTTTGTTTACACTGATACTTGTCCAGGTACCTTTTCACTGTTCTCCCATCTAAACGCCTACAAAGTCTCAACTAGTTTTTGTCTCACAGTTGTTTCATATACTGTGTGGGTGCAAGCTCTGTGTGGTTGCGGGGTGAGGTGCGGGGGAAGAGGGGCTAAGGCCTTGTAACTGTTATGTGCGTGTATTCCTTTTCAAATAACATTCGGCCAGTTAAGCTAGTGGAAGTGTGTGTGTTAATAGAATTGTGCGCGTTTCTTCTATCGTCTAGCCTAGTGTTTTTGTTTAGTGTTGATAATTATACAACACTAATTTTAATTTTTAATTAGTGTTGATGTTTTAATTTTTTAATTTAGTGTTGATTATAGTTAGTCATGTCTCAAAGTTCGTCAAGTGGAAGTAGCCGTAAAAGAAGTTTTGTTGTACATAGTGAAGCTCGAACATTAATTAGTAAAATAATTGAAAAATGTGACGAAGAAGCAAAAACTAATTCATTGCGTTTCCCATTAAAACAGGCCACAAAAAGAGCAGCAGATTATTGTGGAAAGTCAGATAATTTTATTCTGAAAGTCCGTAAAGAGGCTAGGCACTTGAAAGAACAAGGTTCAAGCAGTAAGCTCTCCTCGCCTGGTAAAAAAAGAAAAACCAGGTTCAATGACAGAAAAGTTTCTGTTGAGAAACATAAGTGTGTCATTAGAAATATAATTCAAGACTTTTATAAAAGTGAAAAGGTTGTACAGACAGCACGAAAACTGCTACCCATAGTGAAAAAAAGAATTCACTTTCCATGGGGAAAGAAATCTTTGATAAGAATTATAAGGGGAATGGGTTTCAAATGGAGAAAGTGTAGTAGTAGGAGAAAAATTCTTATAGAAAAATCGGAAATTCGAGAATGGCGACACAGATATTTAGTGCAAATAAAAGCCTTACGTCAATCTGGAAGGGATATTTTTTACGTGGACGAGACATGGGTAGACAGTAATATAACTGTTAAAAAATGTTGGCAGTCAGATGATGTTTTCGGTGTATCAGAAAACTATAGAGCAGGATGCCGCCTTATACTTCTACATGCTGGTGGCAAAACTGGATTTGTGAAAGGAGCCAAGCTTCTTAATAAGGCAGGAACCACTTCCGGTGACTATCACGGTCAAATGAACCAAAATAATTTTGAGAAGTGGCTCAAAGAGATGCTTTTGCCAAACATTCCACCCGCCTCTGTAATTATAATGGACAATGCACCATATCATTCTGCTCTAGCAGAAAAGTTTCCAACCAAATATTCAGTAAAAATGGAAATGATAAATTTTTTGAGGAAACGTGGTATTAACTGTAACGAAACAATGAAAAAAGAAGAGCTCATTCCTTTAATTAACATTCACCGACCGAAAAAAAAAGTTTTTAAAATAGACCAGTTTCTCTGTAGTTTAGGCCATACTGTCGTTAGAACTCCACCTTACATGTGTGACCTAAACCCTATCGAACTAGTTGGGCTAAAATAAAGAACTTTATGAGAGAACACAACCCTGACGGCAACTTAAGTTTAATAAGGTTACAGGAATTAACCGAACTGGGAATAGAAGAAATGACAGAAAATGACTGGATCGGATATTGCAACAAAGTCGAAGACCTTGAGAAATATTACTGGGAAACTGATGGCATAGTATCAGATGTAATAGACGAACTAATAATTAATATTAATGCTCAAGACGACAGCAGTACAGACGATACTACCAGTGACAGCGATTCCAGCATCAGTGACGCAGATAGCACACTTGCTAGGCCACTGTAATACGTAAGTACATGTTATCAGTATTTGAATAGATGTTTTTTTTTATGGGTAGTAGCTATACCCTCACTTAGCCTGTGTTTACGCATTCCTCGAATTCCTAGCAAACACACGGAGGTTGGACCCGCACAGTACATCTTCAAAGTGACCTTGTGGTATTTTACACCATCTTGTGTGCTCACATTTCAGGTTTAAAACAGTTGTTTTTTATTTGTAATTTTTGTTTTAGTTTATTACTAGTACTTTTCTAACTACTCTTTTAGTGTGTTCATAATATTTTTTTAATTTTATATTTTTTTTATTAAGAATGTTTTTAAAGTTTACAATACATACAGAAGTTCTTTGACACTTTTATAGCTTATTAGATATTACATCATTTTCTATTATTTTGATATCACAATTTTATCCCACCAGATTTGATCAGATTCCAATTGGCTTTAATTAAAAATTTCACTAATATATCTTTGTTTTAAACCACATGTACTGTTTTAAGATATATAAGATTATATCGCATACTTTTTACTAGTAACAGAAAAAAGTAAAAAAATAACCTACCCAAACAGTTTTTATCATTTCTATATTGTAAATTAAATATATACATATATATATATATATATATATATATATATATATATATATATATATATATATTTAGGTTAGTTCTAGTAGAGCTTAAAGCTTATTTAGGAATTTTTGGACTTGATAGGAGACTGACAGACTTACCTAAAGGCAATAGTCCAAAACTGCAATCTCTTTGGAAATCTCTTTGGTTCACTTCAATCTTTTGTTTTTCTCTTTCTTGACTGAAGAAGATCATGTTGATCGAAATATTTCAAATAAAAGTGTATTAAGTGTTTTATATGTGTTTTATATGTGCTTATTTCCAAAGAAATTGCAGTTTTGGACTATTGCCTTTAGGTAAGTCTGTCAGTCTCCTATCAAGTCCAAAAATTCCTATATATATATATATATATATATATATATATATATATATATATATATATATATATATATATATATATATATATATATATATATATATATATATATATATATACATATATTTTTATTTTTTTTTTTACAATATAGAAATGATGAAAACTGTTTGGGTAGGTTATTTCTTTACTTTTTTCTGTTACTAGTAAAAAGTATGCGGATATAAGGAAGGTTTAATAAAACAGTACATATGGTCTCACCACTAAGTGCAATAATTTTACCTTGTGTGATGAGGCACCTTTCTGTCACTTTACCATTGTCGAATCACTAATTATTTTTCTGGTGTAGATGTTCGGTCCGTGATGTTGGTATTTGTTGACGTCATACATGTTTCTTCTTGAGCTGCGTGTATAATCTTTTTGAATAGTGTCTGCCTATGTTGTCTGTAGGTTCGTTAAATTGTTGTGTATGTTTTTATAAATGAGGTATTTTTCTAGTGAGTTTAGTTCTATTGGGTTATTATTTATTTCAAGTATGGTTAGGTTATTTTCGTAAATTGTTATTTCATGTTTATGTGATATTAGGTGTGCTGCAACATTTGATACTTTTGTATTTTTATTTTTGAATGCTCTGTAATGTTCTTCAAATCTTATTTTAAATGATCTGGTCATTTTCCCTATGTAAAATGTGTTGCAGTCGTTACACAATTTAACAATAAATACTATCAACAAACAACTGGACTCCCCATGGGATCACCCATATCATCAATCATGTCAGAAATATATCTACAACATTTTGAACAAATAATAATTAAACCTATACTAAACACACATAATATTTTACTATGGACAAGATATGTAGACGATATTCTTGTAACCAACCTACCATTCACAACGAACACACTATAATACTAAACAAACTAAATATATAGAACGAAAACATACAATCCACTGTCGAAACAGAAACAAACAGAACAATTAACTATCTAGACATTACATTAAATATAAATAATAATAAAATGGAAACTACAGTACACAGAAAACCTACTTCCAAAAACAATACACTACAAATCTAACCATCCCTGGACACACAAAATTAACACTTACAGTAACATGATAAATAAAGCAATAAAATACACACAAGATAACAAACAAAAATTAAATAAAGAACTAGATAACATTACAAAAATAGCAATAGAAAATGGTTACAACAAACACTTTATAAAAAACATATACAATAAATTTATAAAACAACCTAACCTCAACACAACACTACAACCTGAACACAAAAATAATAAAAATTAAAAAATCTACCTAAAATATAAATACACCAATAACAAAATAGAAAAACTAACAAATATATACAACAAAGAATATTACACTCCAACATACAAACCAAACAATAAAATAATAAAATATCTTAATAACACAAACCACAAAACAAATACAGAAAAACATAACCTATCAGGAATTTACAAAATTATGTAACGACTGCAACACATTTTACATAGGGAAAACGACCAGATCATTTAAAATAAGATTTGAAGAACATTACAGAACATTCAAAAATAAAAATACAAAAGTATCAAATGTTGCAGCACACCTAATATCACATAAACATGAAATAACAATTTACGAAAATAACCTAACCATACTTGAAATAAATAATAACCCAACAGAATTAAACTCACTAGAAAAATACCACATTTATAAAAACACACACAACAATTTAATGAACCTACAGACTATATATACAGAAGACATACTATATAAAAATATCATACACGCAAATCAAGAGAAAATGCATGCAACGTCAACAAATACCAACATCACGGACGAACATCTACACCAGAAAAATAATCAGTGATTCGACAATGGTAAAGTGACCGAAAGGTGCCTCATCACACAAGGTAAAATTATTGCACTTAGTGGTGGATAAAAGTATTTACAATAGTAATATATCAACTTCATAAAGTCAGTGCAACGGAAAAATAATGGTCAACGAAAAATATCAAAATATATATATATATATATATATATATATATATATATATATATATATATATATATATATATATATATGTGTGTGTGTGTGTGTGTGTGTTTGTGAGTGGACACTTGTCGGGAGTTTCGTCTGCAAAGCGAGCGCATTGTGGGGTCGCCAATTTTTGTGGGGAATCCCCAGAACGCCACCTATGGTTTTAATAGCTGAAATTAGTTTATCTACGTGTCTTATCATCAGAAAACATGTTTAATTTAATTTTTGAAGACGACCCCACAACGTCATTATTTTGCATACGACTGTTTTTCGCACACCTCTGAACGCTTCCTAGTTTTAACACCACAGAGCGCTAGCGTCGGCAAACGGTGTGTACAGTGTGTACTTTTACTTGTGGGTCCGCTTTTGTGAGGAACTGAAGGTTACACACACTTCTTGTTCGTGGTACGTTTGGGGGCTTTTTCGTATGACACACTACTTGTGGAGAGTGTCTTGTGACGACTTCAGACACATAGCCGGCGCCAATATATGTACACTAATTAGTTGTTTTGAAACTCCAAATCGTGTAGTGCCAAGAGTCTATTTAATTTATACTTTATAAAATCACAAAAACCAGACTAATTATTTTAATATATCTCTAAATTTTTCTGAATTTATTTAATTATTTATGCTTAATATCTTCTATTTAGTTACATTTTTAAGGTTAAAGATGATTGTCTTAGCTACTTACAAACATTTTTACCACGTAGTTTATCATTATTAAAATATGTTTGAATTTTTCGTAATTAGAGTTTACAATTTTAATGTTTATTTGTAATCATTGCATGCAGGTTATGCTTATATCTCTCAGATAAAATTTTGTTTTTACATTACTTTGCATATATATTTTTGCATTAAGACTAACTGAAATGTTATGAGAGGTGATATAACTTGGTTCTTCTCTTCCCATTATTGGAAATAATTAACATCTGTTTAGAATTAAAACTTCATAAACTTGAAAAAATATTTTATTCTATGAAACATGATTCATCTATTTACGAATAATGTTTGTGGTTTTATTCAATTTTAATCCCAAATGTGTGTTTTTTTAAATTTAAAACGTGAATAACAATATTCATGTACCTTTATATATTAGGTCTGAATGTTAACGGCCACAAATTCCGAAACGTGACACACATTTTGGGCACTAGACAAAATTAAAGGACAAATAAATGTAGCCGGGCTTCGTGTATCTATTGAAGGAGTGGTCATTATTCTGATCTAAAAAAGTTATAAATAAACGTTAACAGCGCTGGCCCAAACACAAAAATAAATTGATGAATTTGTTTGTTTTTTTTAAATTAAGAGTGAGATATTACAAGTTGTAAATTAGAGTTTGTACTAGCAAAACTCACTGATGATGACTTTGCCATTGAGGAAATAAATGACTAATTTGTGAGTCTAGTGTATGTATTTTATCTGTTTTTATTTGCTAATGTTTAAAGTAAACTAGACTTTAGGCTTGCAAGATAATTATTCATTGTACACGGGTTACACAATTTCGTTCCTTTTGATATTTAAAAAAGAGTTTTGGCTTTTTAACAAGTCGTAATTGATAGGAAGAATAGAATTTCAATAGAAATAATAATGCGTAAATACATATTCTACAGGTAACTGTAAGAATAAATTTACGGTTTGTAAAAATGATAACTGGAAATTTTAGATATAATTATAAGTAATAAAGATTTTGTAATTCCCAGTTAAAAATAGCATTAGAGAGTAACCGGAATTAAATAGCTGTAGTGATATCATAAATTAAAAAAAAAATGTAAATAATTCCAAAATATAATTGTTTAATTTTAGTTAAAAGTAAACATTTGTGAATGCTAGAAACTTTTATCACATTTTCTGGATGGTAAATATCTTATAACGATTTCAACATAATCGTAAACTTATAAATTGTACAAAATGTATGCTACTTTTCGACTGCTGAGTATAAATCTAACAGTATCTGGAAATCTGCCGGGCAAATACCTTCAAAATTTACGTTTGAATCTCATTTTTCCCTATATATTGCTTGTAACCCTGACCGATGAAAGAATGTCCGAGGGTCGACAGTTTATGTTATCATATCAGATAGACATGTGTAAATAAACGTTAGCCGTAGTAGTTCCAAGATAAAGGGCGGACGAGACACAGCAGTTTCTGCATATCATGTCTTATCGCTTACATATAAATGTACATCTGCAAAACTATCTATTAACGGTGATCACCGGTAACAGAAGTGTTTTTGTTAGTGATAGCGGCTAGAAATTGTTGTTAATCACCGATCCAATCGCGAGTACAAGTTCTCAGTGTTTAGTTTTGGATCCAACCGTTTTTTACAATCGCTTACATTTGTGACTTGAAAGCAAATAACTCAGGGCAGTAGGGTTTGCCCTTCAAAACCTCAAAAATCTTGAAAGTATTGAGCCTCAAATAATATCGTATTAGCAGCTTTGTCCGAAGTAAAATAATGTACTTTTCTTCTCACTATAAATAAAGAGAAGTAGTCATTTATTTATCCTGTGACATTTGACCATGACAATTCTCTCCCATTGTCAAAATAGTGATATAAAAATTCAAATATTATTTACTTCTATATTCGTGTTGAACCGCTACTTTATTTGTTTATTTATATATTTAGTGTATAAAGATATATAAAATTAAGTATTAATTTATTAAATTAAATGTTTTAGACTAAACGTGTATATACTGGATTTTAGTGACCATATGTGTGTACATGTGTATATATATATTTTTACATAATGTTAAAATATTGTAAAAATATACGATAACTCAATATTGAATATTGTAACATACTAACCATCTATTTTACATTAGTAATAGATATGTAAACTTATCCCTACTTCCATTTTATGCTTTAATAAATCAAGACGTTTGTACGGTTTGAGATGACAAAGGAACAAATTTCCCTAAACTGTCTTCCTCATTTATGGAAAAATATGTTCCACTATAGAAATTATTTATATATCAGTACATGTTAATGTGTACAAAATATTACAATGCTCAGCAACTCCACCCATTCTTATAAAATTTAGGTAATTTCTTCTGAGAAAGAAAGGTCAAAACGAGAAAAAATTATAGATAAGAAAATTAGATGCAATAAGATAATGATCACAACCGACGACCGTACAGAGGCACTGTTTAGTGAGTCAGGTTAATCTTATTCATACCGCAGCTTAATCTACTTAAGATAATTTAAAAATCATTTTTGAAGATTAGATTAGCAATTCCAAATTCTTTAAAATAAAAAACTATTGCTATTGGCATTTTCAATAAGCCAATATGTTTCCCCATATTCATTGTTTATATAAGTATAAAAGCGTTTCAGGTAGATAATCGGGGGAACAATAATACAAAAACTATCCCTAAGTTACGCACTCTAAATATGAAAAGGCTTTTACTTGGTCCACTTAAACATATATTATGATCGAGCCTAACCTAATCCCCTTTTCTTGTTCACGTACAGTTATTCTACGCTTATTTTATATATATGTACAAACAATTCCAAACTATCTTCCCTAATAAAAATTTAATAATAGTATTTCTATAACTACAATAGCCAAATATAACTAAACATTTTTGGTTTTGTTTTCGAAATCTCGAAATTTCGCTCTAAATCTCATTACACACTAGTTTAGTAAAACATATCGACTAGTTACGATGACGATGCCGTTTTCATCAGTGATAGGCTACTACTAAGAAATTTCATCAAGCCACGTCAATATAAATTGTGTATAAGCTTCATATCGTATAACTATAAAACAAACAAATTAATGTATTTAAAACTCAAACAATAAAGACATTATAACCTACAGAACGCCAAACTCCTTACTCAGGAGTTATCTATTTTACATTAGTATTTTTTGTATCATCAATATACAGGAAATACTATTCCGCACGTGCAGGCCTAACTCTGTGGTAAATTTATCAAGGGAAAGAATCCATTAAGTTCCAAATACATCGTCGACATACAGGGTCCAAACCAGAAGAAGAAATTTCTTTGTCTCTTTAGCATTGCTCTTAAACCTGCTCAAAACGAAAAAGGCCAAGAAATCCGCCTGTGAGAAATTCGGAATTTACAGAGTGAGATGAGCAATGGAATATATATTGGCCAAACAAGTATGTATGAGTATTAAGGCAAGAAGCAGGGAGCAGCACTTTAAAAACTACTAACTTGAATACTCAACGATGACCAAGCATTGCCTAGACAATCAGAGTTTCTTTAAGTCTGACCATTCTAGAATAAACAGGTGATTAGGTACAACACTCATGATGCTTGGTAGACTTGGATAATAAACTAGTTTCGAGATGTCTCAGTCATCAATGAGTCTGGTTGCTACCGCTAATTTAAATGTTTTAAGTAATGTTTAAATTTTAATAATTATATAATAATCCCTTACTTGATTTTCTGTTTTTATTCATAATTTTGTAATAAACTTATTTTATAAACGAATACTTTATAGCGATAATTTGTTAAAATATGTTTTAAAACTGTTTTAGAATTATTAATAGTAAATATATTGGTAATACGAGAAATATTAATGTAAAATAGATACCACTCCTTAGTAAGGAGTTTAGTGTTCTGTAGTTTAGGATGTCTTTATTTGTTTGAGTTTTAAATATTTCATCTTGTTTATTTTATGTTTGCACGATACAAAGCCTATCGTTAATATATAATGATGTAGTTTGATGAAGGCCATTTACTGAGGAGGCGACATCGTCATCGAAACTAGTCTGTATATTTTAACAAACTAGTGTGCAGTGAACTGTTATAATGCATATCGATGTATCTTAGACGTGAATCTGTGAAATAAATTAGACAGGAGTTGAAAGGACAAATAGGCTAAGGTAAACGCAGTGTTTAAAATGCCTTTGCTACCATACCTTTGGAAAAAAATCAATCATCCAGTGCCTCCTGATGTATGTATAGTGTCGTGGAGCTGAACAAAAATGGTTTTAAAGGGATTCGGTAATCGATATAGTATATTTATATATTTACACATTATATTAAGCCCCATCTGCTTTTACGGATACAATTTTTGCCATTTTTCCATATCCTTTAAATTAGGTACATCCATTATATTTTCATTGTAGTCGTAAGAATTTATTTAATTCCTACAGCATATCTTTTCCACAACGATTACAAGTAAAAAACCTTAACTTTCATCGTGTTAATACAAGGATGTTACTTTCTACAAGGCCGGGCGAAGAACCTGGGAATTTCTCAAAACGGATTTAAGTCGATTTCAAACATCTTCTCTTACTATTGTATTAAATCTTTCTCCTGGTTTTCATTTATTATTAATTATTTTCCATTTTGTTGAAATAGCTACAAATAAGAATGAGGAAGTGACTGAAGAAGCAGTTAAATAAACTTGCCATAAAAAAGCTCCTTGTTATACTGGGTATACAGATTACTGATAATAACTAGCAATGTCTATCTTATTGTTAGTGCAAAAAAAAAAGAAGGTTTTGACTGTTTTCAATTTTTTTACCTGTGTATTTGCTTTATTAACTGATTTTTCATCAATTAACACAATCTTTTGTAGTTAGAATGAAGTAATTTTACATTGAACGTAAGGTACAATAATGTTTATGATACCATGTCAAGCGAATTGTTATAAATACAGTAAACTTAAGTCCAAGCCTCTTCAAGATGAAGGGCTCAACCTGATCCCCGCATTTTGTGCCTCAATTGGTCAATCTTGATATAAATGTGTCTAAAATATAATCTACTGGCGATGATCACCATATTAGAAGTATTCTTAATGCGTTTGACGCAGATCTAGCTACCTGCATTCATGCATTTTCATCTCTTTCTTTCGATTCGTAGGTTAAACGTGAACCACTAAGGGCAGCAGTGTGTATTGAATAGCCCTCCAAAAGATTTGTAAAGGTTGTATTTATATTAAAATAACACCAACAGTTTTGTCCAATATATTGTGCTTTTCTCTCAAGTGAAGGAAAATAGTCAAATTTTCTTCCTATGACTTTTAACTATGACCGTTTTCTCCCAAAGTTGAAACATTATTTGTTTCTATCATCGATCGACTTCAGCCTCTGATTATCTATGTTTGTTTACTTATCTCTTTAGTGCAAACATAGAAATTAACACATAGTACACATACGTTGGTCATATTAAATGCCAAATTGTATGCAATGCTGCGATATTGTGACTATATACTATTGGTTTCTATTGCATATTCCAACATATCAACCCCATAGAACATTATTATTGCAAGTTAGGATTGTGGAAACCTTTCCATACTCTCATTCTATTCTTAAAATACGAGACGTATTGTGGTATTAAAATACAACCTAAGATTTACTATAGCGTTTTAGTTGTGGTATTTATTCTTTATATACATGACTGAAGTACATAAGCACTGCTTCTCATCGTTAGGTATATTTGAAATGCAGTAAACCAATTCGTTGGATTGGATATAGAAGTGTTGAACACATATTTGTTAATACACATGGTCATACTTCTCTTCAATATAAAAACGCTAACTCACCAATTATAGATCATGGTTTAACGTCGAAAGGTTATACCACAATCAATACAAATGTAGAATAAAATAATGCTTTCTAAAGTAGATTTTAGTTTAGGCCATCTTATTATGGGCTAAATATTTTAAGTTTATGTATAAAAAGACAGAACTCTACTAAAAATTTGACAACAGTATCTCCGCGCCGCCGGGAACCGCGACATATTGAGCATATTGAAGTGATTATTTAAAAAATTTGCTTTAAGAAACACAAATGTATAAATACCCCTTTATAACACGAATGGTTTAGTAAACCGTAATGGTTTAAGCCTAATAAGTTAATTTCAAGAATATACGTAAAATTCTGAATCAGCATTAAGTAACTTTATCATATTTTCCAATTAAATCCCTAGCACTAGACAGCAGTAATGAATCTCCCATGGCCCGCAACGTCTAAAACCACAAATGCCTACAGTAGTTTTCAAATATGAAAGGACGAATGGTGGCGACTAAGTAGTAGTATAATAGCCATCAAATACAAGGCTTGAAAGTGGTACATGGAGATTTTGTCAAGTCTTGAAATGAGCTGCTACACTCTTACTTATTGCATAAATAGAATTATAGAAATGGTTTACAGATAACAAATAGAAACATGTTATTATATAACCGAAGACTACTGTAGAAATATTTCACAGTAAAACGGAAAAGAGAAAAATACTGTTTATAATTTGAGCATAACTATTTGATGAACTAGTGTGTAGTGAGATTTAGAGTGAACTGTTAAAATCTCTACCGATGTATCGTGGACGTTATTCTGTCAAATAAATTAGACAGAAGATCAAAGGACAAATAGGCTAAGGTAAACGCAGTATTTAAAACTCCTTTGCTTCCATATCTTTCAAGTTAATATCAAGGATACAGTGCCTCCTGATGTATGTATAGTGCAGTGGAGCTGAACTGCAGGGCTCTAAACGGGTTCGATAATCGATATAGTATATCTATTATATTTAACCACCATATTAAGCCCCAACTGTTTTTAAGGATACAATTTTTGCCGTTTTTTTAATTATTCACTTAAACAATAGTTTATGAGTATCCGAAATTTAAATTTAGTAAATTTGTTAAACCTTACTGAGACAGAACGTTTTCGATCGCTATGTGCCGATCTTCGTCATTGTCGTCTCATAAGTGATATCCTCTTGTTAATTCATTATATTTTGATTGTAGTCGTTGCAAGAATTTATTTAATTCCTCCACCATATCTTTTCCACAAGGATTACAGGGAAAACACCTTAACTTTCATTGTGATAATACAATGATGTTACTCTCTACAAAGACGGTTGAAGAATCTGGAGATTTTTCAAAACTGATTTAAGTTTATGTTAAACATCTTCCCTAATTATTATATTAAATCTTTCTCCTGCTTTTAATTTTTTAATAATAATTTTCCGTTCGTTTAAATAGCAACAAATAAAAATGAGGAAGTGACTAAAAAAGCTGTTGAAAAAACTCGCCATAAAAAGTTCATTGTTAACTGTGTATACAGGTTACTGGTAAAAACTAGCGATTGCAGTCTTATTGTTAGTGCATAAAGAGATACAAAAGGTTTTGACTGTTTTATAGGTTATTCAATTTTTTTTATTTGTGTATTTGTTGCAACTCATCTTCCATCAATTAACAATAGCTAATATCAGAGTAATTTTACATCGAACCTAAGGGACACTATTGTTTATGATACCATATGAAGCTAATTGTTATACCTCTCCAAGATGAAAGGCTAAACCCGATCACCGCATTTTGTGAGCGCCATAGCTCATAGTCTTCATATATATTTGTCTACAATATAATCTACGGGCGATGATCACTATCCTAGAAGAATTCTCACTACGTATAACTCTGATCTGGCTTCCTTCAAGCATTTTTATCTCTTTCTTTCTTTTAGATTCGTAGGTTAAACATGAGTCATTAAGGGCAGTGGGAATTGAATAACACTCCTAAAGATTTGTAAAGATTGTATTTATAATATAATGACACCAACAGTTTTGCCCGATATAATGTGCTTTTCTCTCAGCTAAAGGAACATAGTTTTTCTTCCTATGTTGAATTATTTATGTAAAGATGAAAGCATTATTTGTTTTTATCCTCGACTTCAATCTCTGGTTACTTATGTTTTTTATAATTTATCTCTTCAGGGCAAACATAGAAATTAACACTTAGTACACATACGTTGGTCGAAGAATGGGTAACAAGTATGCAGTGCTACGATATTGTAACAATATACTATTGGTTTATGTTGCATACTCCAACATATTAACCACACAGACCAACAGTATTGCAAGTTAGGATTGTGGAAACCTTTCCATTCTCTCATTCTCTTCTTAAAAAAAACAAGATGTATTGTGCTATTGAAATACAACAAAAGATTTACTTCTGCGTTGTTCGTTGTGGTAGTCTGTATTATTTATTCTTTATATACATGACTGAAGTACATAAACACTGATTCTTATCGTTAGGTATATTTCACAAGCAATAAACCAATTCCTTGGATTGGATATAGAAGTGTTGAACACATATTTGTAAATACACATGGTCATACGTCTGTTCAATACAATGTCGGGAACCCACCAATTATGGATTATGGTTTAACGTCGCAAAGTTATACCACAATCAATACAAATGTAAAATAAAATAATGCTATATAAAATAGATTTTAAGTTTATGCATGAAAAGACAGAACTCTACTAACAATTCGCCAACACTATATCCGCCCCGCCGGGTACCGTGACATAATGTTACATGAGCTGAACTATCTATGTAATCCATTGAATGTAATTCCATAGTAAAAGCTATATTTATAGTTGATTGTTTATTTTCCATATTGTTTCAATTCGTTTTAAACAAGTGATTATTTTAAAACTTTGATTTAGGAAACATAAACTTATAAATATCCCATTACAACGTGAATGGTTCAGTAAACAGTAATGATTTAGGCATAATAAATTAATTTCAAGAATATACGTAAAATTCTGAATCAGCATTAAATAACTCTATAATTTTGTCCAATTAAATCCCTAGCACTAGACAGCAGTAATGAATCGCCGATGGGAACGCAAAGTCTAAAGCCACAAATGCCTACAGTAGTTTTCAAATATGAAAGGATTAATTGTGGCGAATAAGTAGTGGTATAATAGCCATCAAATCGTAAGACTTGAAAATGGTACATGGAGATTTTGTCAAAGTCTTGAAATAAGCTGCTACACTCTTACTTCTTGTTTAAATAGAATTCTACAAATAGTTTTCAGAGAACAAATGAAATCATGTTATTACTGTATATAACTGAAGGCTACTGTAGAAATATTTCACAGTAAACGGATCAGAGAAAAGTACAGTTTATCTGTGCATCCTTCTCAGAAAAAACTAAGCCTTGTCATATTGTGAGTTTTATGAAAACAAATAAAATATCGAGGTCAATTTTAATAGAGTAATAATTTTTCTTTAAAGGTTTTCCTATAAATAAATTATATATACAGTATTATTTTAATATTAATGAGGGAAGATAAAAATAAAACAATACAAATATATAATACTGGATCTGTCTTTAGGTTCGCAAAATCCGTTTGGCGAATCATCCATTTTGCGTTCAGGATTAGGTCAAAAGAGTAAAAATTGGGTTTAAAAAATTTATAATGATTTTGGAACACATAAAAGTAAGATTCTGCTAAGTTTATGTACCACGATAGTTACGTCTAGTTTCCAGTTGCTATGAGTTTACTAATACTACGGTATGTCCAGAGTCATCCCCAGCATATGAAAAAAGTTAGCCAAGTTAGTTTTATCACAACTATTTCCATTATTACCCTAAAATGACCACTCACGTTTTTAAACGCGCAACTTGAAGACCTATGTTACACTGGTTATAACGATGTTTTAGTTGCTTAATCGAATAGTGAAACTGTTACAGGAAGGAGGCTCTAAACTTTTAAATACATGCAATCGGCAATTTCATACATTTTTAACATCGTGTTAAAATTGTATACGTTTTGTAAATCTTAAATCTTACACATTACCTTTAGTTGTTCGAATTTCAAACACAAAAAGGAAGATTTAGAAAAAATTACTCTGATATTTCATTTAGTTGTAAGCAACTGGTCTTATAACTAATTATTAATTTCACGTATCAAAATGACTACATAGCTATAAAGTTATTTTTTTAAATTGTTTAGGCCAGGCTATTCAGTCACACTTGCCTAACTTGTTTTGGAGTATCCGTTGATATATTGCCATGTTTGTAGGAATGAGTTTGTGTTTTCTTTTACACACAAATCCATTCAATCTATATATTTTGGGAGGAAAAATAAAATTTGCAATATTCTATAAATCTTGGATTTTTATATAGTTATATTTAAAGTTTGTATAGATAGATAGAACTTGATTTTATTTTTGCTTTTATTTGTCAGTAATAAGACACCTACATTTTTGGCAATGATACAAGATATATATATATATATATATATATATATATATAAACCGCCAATTCATACATATACAATTATATGGTACCGTAGACTAAGATTTTAGATTTTTCTTCTACAAAATAATGTATATTATATTATGTTCTACGTGGAGGCTTTAACCAGATAAAAATAGTTGTTTTCATTTCATTAAAAATAATTTTGATAGAATTTCATACGTCCTTGTATTTATAAGTCAAGAAAAAATATTTTCAATAGTTTATATATGTTACTTCTCTTGAAAAATTATTATTTTTTATAAAAGAGTTTAAATGTAAAATTTTGTAATATATATAAAACAAAATTTCAGTCATAATTAAACTTGACAGAATGAAGAAAACTTGATTTTATTTTTAAAAATGCATTAATTTTTTTTTTAATATTGCAGAATTCAATAGTGTCTGAAACCAAAAACATTCAATGTAATGGTCTACCGTTTAAATTGATAACATCTTGATGACACAAGGTGCTTTGGCTTCATGTGTAGGTGTTGCAGATCAAACTAATCTAGCCCAGTCTTTTGATTGCACATGTAGCCGTTATCTCAACTTCTTATGATCGTAGACGTAAACATCGATGGGACAGGCACTTACGGAAGTGATGACTCAGGTCGATAATAGTCAGGCAGAGAGCCCCCAACATACCATGCACAAGTACCTGTGCACACTGTAACTGCGTCCTCGGAAGGAATGTATTAAGCATAAATGTAAATTTCAAGTTACATAAAAGAACAAGTTGTGCGTTTACTAATAACAATTTTTAAAACCTACATACAAAATTTCACGTTGATTACTTTACTAGATCTAAGAGTACCCGCAAGAGGCGTGTACTGTTTGCGTCCGGCCAAGTGTCCACAAACACGTATAGGTGTGTGTGTGTGTGTGTGTGTGTGTGTGTGTGTGTGTGTGTGTGTGTGTGTGTGTGTGTGTATGTATATATATGTATAAAAAAAATTTATTAAACTAATGTCTTGTTGGCCATATACTAAGAAGAAAAAATAAGATT
This sequence comes from Prosapia bicincta, assembly GCA_036971475.1. Lineage (NCBI taxonomy): Eukaryota > Metazoa > Arthropoda > Insecta > Hemiptera > Cercopidae > Prosapia > Prosapia bicincta. The sequence goes on from JBAIZL010000002.1 coordinate 48,854,292, forward strand.
TTATATACTATGTCAAATAGGCAATAGAAAATTAGGGTGGACAAGACCCCACTTGTGTACTCGTGTTCCAAAATTTCGAGCGTGTGCTCGAGGGTAAAGTTATCTTCATTCTCTTTCAAAGGAGAAGTGTTCAAAATCTTTAGTGAGGCTACAGCACAAATAAAATTATCAATTCAAATATATTTCAACAGTTTTATGAAAGACCATGTTAGACAATTAAATATTATTTTCAAGAGGATTTTTTCAAGTATTAGAACAGTTTAATTTTTTTAAATTTACTGTTTAATCTAGATTATTTTTTTGTATACCTATCTTGCCAAATTGTTTCTGTCTTATTTAAACATAATTTAATGTTTAACACAAATAACAAAAAAAAACCTTCAAATATACAATTCAAGTATGAATAACAGTTTATTAATTCATTTTTTTCTTTTTTAAAATAATCGTACCTCATTAATTTTACCTAATAATAATAATAATGAAGAAAATTATACAAACCTTTCCACATCTTCTTAATCAAATCCATAAGACCAGTTGGTGGTAAGATTTGGCTCCTGTTCAGAGGCATTATAAAGCAATGACGTCTGGTAATATCCACTATGCCTGTGATATTCTGGAATAAAGTTTATCATATAATTTTTAATACATATTTATAGAAATTGTTTTAAATATTTTATAAAAGTTTATTTTCTCTTCATTTTTTTAATGGTCATACAGCTTATTCCTAGTACTAATCAGATTTATATTGTTATAATTTATTACGTTAGCAGTTATTTTAAAACATTTCTGATATTTGTGACTGGCAAGATAGAACTGGTTAATTCGATCTGAATAATAAAATCTTATTATTTGATATCCATTCTCAAAATTAATGTAATGTACCACTAAGATGTGATAAGCTTCAGTAGTAAGCTTGAAACACAAAGGTTTAATCCCCGCTACACTCGTGGTGGGAATTCCATCACACTAATTTGTTTTTATTTGTTTGAATTATTTTGCTTTATTAATTATTTTTACAATATTTGGGGTCTTAACTATCATTTCTTACAAAAAGTTTCTTTTGTTTATTAACAGCTAAAGTTAGTTATCACGCTCAGCATGGCTAGCATACCAGCAACTGGGAAGCACTGAGAACGTCCCAGTGCGCTCCCCTCTTCCCTTCTGCAAGACAGCGAGCGCACCAGCATCCTTACTCCCAGTCTAGTTAAAACTCCTCTAGTTTCAATCAGTGTTTGGGAAAATGTTTGATTTTTACGTCAGTGCTTCAGAACAGTTTGGAGAACATTATGCCTTAGTCGTTTTGAAATCCGATCATCCCAAGTTAACTTTTTGAGATTCGAATATTGGTCCCTTTCTTCTAGCCAACCTCTCAAGAAACCCCTACAGACATACGTAACTGAACATTTTCCTGCAATTTTCTCTGCCCCTGAAGGATAAAATAGGAAAACTCGGTAGAGGTACAGAGTTTGTTTACATAAAAACAAAAGAACTGAAACATCTTTTTTTTGCCCTGCTTGCCCCGAGGAGCCTCCCCTTTGCATTCAGAGGAGCAAAGGGAGTTTCATAAACAGATTTAATTTGTTTTTTAAAAATATTTTAATGTTTGTTTAGTTTTAACCACTTAATGCAGCATAATATCTGGTAAAAACAACTGCCATAAAAATAAACTAACCTTTCTGAACTAATGTAAGAATAAAAGATAACTGTCTATTAGAATGAATGAAGCGACTCTAGGTGGAAACCGACTATTGTAAATAAGAGTCAGTGACAAAATGCTTGGACACCCGAAAACCTAGTGTGTCATCAAGATTGTAGTAAACAAGTGTCAGCTAATCTCGGCTGTAAATAGTCTAGGATGTGACAAGCATTATCTATGCCTGCGTTTACTTTATCGATTTCTATCGCTTTGTGAAACACATGACACAAGCAGAAACAAAGATTCCGAGTTAAAAGTTGAGTGGTTAAATTTAGCATGTTGTATATTTTAGTGGTAGGTATTTAAAACTTGTATTTAAATTAATATTTTTTTCTCTGTCTTTTTTATTGAGTTTTAATAATTGTCATATAGTATTTTATCACTTGTATTAGTAAATATTTTACGTAAATTTCCTTTCTTTTTTATTGTGACCCGAAAAATAGAACCCTATTTTAATGTCAAATACAATGTTTTGATGTCGACAATTATTGTATATATGGTAGAGATAAAATTATTGAGATGAAAACAACGGACACGATAATTAGATGCAACGACAAGCTATGCAACCCACATAGAATTTCAATGATTATACTGGTAGGGACAGCAAGCACACCAGTATGCTCCCGATTTTTACAATTAAATATAGTGTTTACTTTTTTAAAAATATTTTTCCCGTTTATAACTGAGCATTTAAGCATAGATTTTGAGATAAAACATTGCCATCAAATGTGGAAGTTAATGGAAAAAAAAACTGTCAGTAGTTTGATGAGATTTTCAATACGGCTGCTTTGCTAAATGTGTTGAATCATTTATCTAAATGCATCAAATCCCACTAGCAGACCTTCACCTTTTGTAACGTGGTCACATGCGTAAACGGGGAATTCCTCACCTACTTAGGACTTCAATATGGTGTTTTATAAAATACTCTCTAAATTAATATCTGTGTTGACAAATAAAACTAATAATTTATATTACAATTTATATTCATCAGTAAATCAAACAGTAATGTTTTTAAAATAAAAGAATGACACTGTTACATCCATACGCCAGAATTCACCACCAAAACTACTTTAAACTGTCTTTCTATATTGACTATTGCCTCAAGTTCACATAAATCGGATTTTTCTGATCTGTGGTGAGTAAAGAGAAGATATCATCGGGTTTCATTCAAATATTACCTCACGTTTAGCAATATTACAAAATTAACTAAAAATGCTGGGATTCCTGCTGATTTTGCAATGGAGTGTTAAACAAGCTTCAACTGAGATTGAGACAATTTTATAAAATATGTATATAACAAATTTCATTAAGTAGTTAGCGTATCTGAACTGAAATATTATTGATATAGCCAATCTATCATCATACGTATGTTCGGGCTTTTGGAACTGGAAAAACAAATATTTAGTTTTCTCCATTTTTATTTTCACTTAAATTCAATCCTTATTTTTACTTGAATAAATAAGTATAATTATCTATAAACACATTTTGTCTGTGCCCATATCCTCACTAAAACCTATCCTCACTAAAACATATCCTCACTAAAACCTTGAATTAAAAAATTAATACCCTTGAATGTAAAAGTAATAAAAATATTTTCCATACAAAAATTAAGATTTCCTCATTTTTTCATTTGGCTGTAACAATATTAAAATAGTCTTAAGGTTATACTTACAACATCAAAGTCATGAATAAACTGGTTCTTATCACTTCCATACAAGTCTGGTACAATTATCTTTTCATAGTTATCTCCATCTATTTCAACATCCTCCTGCAAGCTATAATCCTTCTTAGAATTTTCCTCCAAGGTATCAGCAATTATTGCCTTCCTCAGCTCATTTTGCAGATCTTGAATAATTGAGAGCTCCTAAAATAAACATACAAAAATTCATAGCTGTTTCTTTTAATTTTGGGTATATTTGTGTTTGTGTAATGTTGGTGTGTGTGCCCATGCATGTGTGATGTGAGAGAAAGCATAGCTTCATGAATGATGCACTTCATAGCATTGATTCATTTATATAAATCAATATATGAGGGCTGTTTTTTTTTTCAACTTCCGACTGAACCGCTAGACGGCAGGGCATCGGCCAGTAATGAGCGGCAATCTACTGCGCACCTCTCCCACTACAACCTCACTCGTTTTCGGGCGTCCGACACCATTACCAGTTTATCCAGGGACACATAAACATGGCTACCTTGATAGAATCTCCCGCCAAGTGTGAGTTGCGAAGTGTCATTCATTTCTTGCAAGCTGAAGGGTTATCCGCAGCATAAATTCACCGTAGAATGAAACAAGTATACGGTGAAAGCTTTATGAGTGACAGTGCAGTGCATGATTGGTGTAGGAAATTTAATGATGGACGAGTTGACATTCATGATGAAGGGGGCCAAGGAAGAAAGTCGATCGCAAACGAAGACCTCGTTGAACGAGTTGACCGAAGTGTAAGAAGCAATTGGAGGTTTACGATTACGGAGCTATCCAATCAGTTTACTGATATTTCAAGGTCAGCCCTATATACTATCGTAACTGATAAGTTAGGCTACAAAAAACTTTGTGCTCGATGGGTGCCGAAGATGTTGACTGATGACCACAAAGCTCGGCGAATGGCGTCAGCAAGGTCTTTTCTGAATCGTTACAAAGCTGATGACGATGATTTTTTTGAACAAAATCGTGACAGGAGAGGAGACATGGGTTCTGTACGACACCCCAGAAACGAAACAGCAGTCCCAACAATGGATGCATTCAAACACTCCAAACAAACCCAAAAAATTCAAAAAAACGTTCATCAACAGAAAGATTATGGCCACCGTGTTTTGGGATCAAAAAGGTGTTTTGCTTGTGGAGTTTTTAGAGCCAGGGACCACAATCAATGCAGAAGGATACTGTGGTATGTTACAATGTTTGCGGAGAGCTATCCAGAACAAAAGGAGAGGAATGCTCACATCAGGAGTTGTGCTCATTCATAACAACGCCTATCCTCACAGTGCTGCTTTGACGAAACGACTTCTTGACGGGTTTAAATGGGACGTTTTTGACCATCCGGCGTATAGCCCTGATTTAGCGCCGAGCGACTATCACCTTTTCCCGGAACTGAAGATGATGCTAGGAGGGCAGAGCTTCCGAACTGACGACGCGCTGCAAGTCGCCGTGAAAACCCATCTCAAATCACTGGCGGCAAACTTCTATGAAAGAGGTATTAAGAAGCTTGTACACAGGTATGAAAAATGCCTCAATTTAAAAGGTGATTATGTTGAAAAGTGACTAATAATGTACCTAACTATTGATAATAAATTTATTTAATTACTCTCACTAGTTTTATTTTTATACCACATCGGAAGTTGATAAAAAAACAGCCCTCGTATTAAATTTACTATTTTTATCCTTAAAGAATGATGAGCAAAGCTGTGGTGAAGGATGCTGGTATGGTTAATATGATTCTATAATTTTTTGCAGAGGATCTGTAAAACATTTTCAGAAAGTTGGTAGCCGGTAGTTACAAATTTATAGTACCATATTTATATGTACTAAAAATTACATAGAGTAATTACTCCGTTTGTATATGCTTGAAAATGGAATAACTACTGTAAATCAAAAAACTACCAAGTTCAAAAACTAAGTAAGCTTTTTTGTTTTAATATACATTAATATAAATGATTATGTTGAAGTAAATGCAAGGAACAGTGTTAATACAATGACAATACATTTCAATTACAGAAATATATTTTTTGAACAATCCAACATAGTTCAAAACTTTTTGCTGACTAATAATGTTAAAAAGCAGTAAATTTTAACTTTCTGTTACTTTCTTTAAGTAACCAATAACAGGGTTGAAATAACACTTGGTCTAATGACTCACATATATAATGGTTAACATTTGTTGATTCCATCTTCGCGTAAGCTACTAGTAATCACTAAACACTTTTAAATGTTTTAAACTTGCCTATAGTAGCACTTACTTTGCTTGTTGAGGACGGCCATTTCTTAAACGGCTTAAACGTTGAGGATGGCCTTAAAGAGACACATCTCCCGAAACGGCCGTCCTCAACAAGCAAAGTAAGTGCTACTATAGGCAAGTTTAAAACATTTAAAAGTGTTTAATAATGGTTAACTTACTCACTTGGTTTAATTGTTAATTCACTGACTATATATATATCAATTGATATGTACCGGTATATCTTTATTTTTAGCAACATTAGAGTCCGTCAGTATTCCCAGAAGTCGTGTAAAACCAATTTTGCAAAACAGACAAGCCTTGCACTAATCAATATTCAATAACTTATACCTTCCGTTGGATAAAAAAAACTTAATTTCATAAGGTGCCTTTAATATAGACCTAATTTTTTTTTAAACCCTATACAAATCTGGGTAAAATTTTTGTACTGTGATATTTAAGTATAAAAAAGATATAAACACCTTGAATTCAAAAAATCAGAAAGTCGTCAGCAACTCAAAAAAGTAATTAAATTTTGCGGTGACACCCTAAAATTTTAAAATTTTTGAAAAAAACTAACAAGTTCACAAACACAAAACTTTAAAAAAGCATTTTTTTTATAAAACAGAGCAATGTGTTATATAGTATACTTAACTAGAATATGGCTACAAAATATCCAATTAGGGCAGATTTAGTTTTAAAATAATAAGGTCTGCTAAGAGGCTAACTTGATGACAAGTTAATTGGCCTCTGTTTTGGTATATGTTTCTGCAACACTGCAGAAAACAAGGAAGTTATTTATGTTCAACTCTTTCAACTGTTTACCTCACATTAGTAAATATTTTTTCTCAAACAAATTTGTCCTTAGCGGTACTTTGTAACAATATTCTAGTGCAGTATCTTATAGACCTCAGTTTAGAAAAAAATTTCGTTTTAAAAAGTTTTGTGTGCATTGTAAAGATTTTTCCTTCCAAAATTTTAAATTTTTAGTTTGTCACTTGAAACTAATTTTTTTCTGTGTATTTATTTATTTCTGTGTTTGTTTTTTTTGTGTGTTTATTTTTTTCTGTGTCCCTAAACATTTTATCCAACTCCAAATATTTTTTTCCAATATTGATTACATGTAGAAAGGAAAAAATTGCTAAAGTAACTATCAAATCACTGTTCTTATAAAAATAAAACTTCTCATTATAGTGAAGGAAAACTTTGTTTTTTAAACATCTTCTTTGTTAACTAAGATAATGACGTCTACAACACAAACTTAAAATTTACAAACACTCATCAAGGCAAGTATTAATAATATTAACAATTATAAATAATAATAAGTTGAAGTTAATATTTATTTTCATCTATTATTATAATTCCTTCATTTATGTTAATAGTTTCATATTCTTCCTTGCATATTCTTTATTATTGCTTCACTATTCACCATGAATATCATTTAAAAATTATAAATGTTTTAAATTTTATTTTGTTAATATATCTTTCTATTCCATATTCTATCAATAACCTCCTTCAGTTTATGCTTTTAATTTTACATGTAAATGTAAGGAAGTTAATAACAAAATTGATTTGATTTGTTACACATGCAAACATGTAGTCTAACTGTACTACATATTTTAAAAGTAAATTTAAAAACAAACCTTTAGAATGTTTTTTACAACAATACTATGGCAAATTACTGATTTTTAAATGTAAACATTTTCACACTTGTATGTATTTTAGTTTTTAGAACAAAATTTTGCTTTTATGTATAATTTTATTCTATAAATTGAAAGTAAATATTTTAAAGAAAAGTAATCCATGTAGAATACCTTTTTTATGTTGTCAGTAAATGAAAAACAATGACTTAAAAGACATAATGGAATAAATACTACTCCATAGCTTTGAAATATTGATGTTCATTTTGTAACATACTTAATAATAGTATTTTTACTATAATATTTTACTCATTATTACAAATATTCATAAACAAAACTTTTAGCACCCCCAAAATTTGCTTTTTCAACTCACTTTCATTATTAACTCGTTTAACATCAAGATACTTTTCTCCTTAAATAGAAATATATCTAAGTACCTTCACATATTTATATCTTCACATCCATTTTACCACATAATCTCTCGCATAAAATCAACTGTTTTATGAAATCCTATATTATCACTTATTTTAAGCCAAATTAGACAAAATAACTATATTGCTTATCTTGCCAATTTTTGTTATAAGTTTTTCTTCCATACAGATCTAAAATTCTTTTATTATTAAATTGAATTAAGTTAAATTAATTAATGTATACACTGATTTTGTAATTCATTAAAACCAGTAAATTGTTCAATTTTTTCATATATTATTTAAAGCATACCTCAAGTTTTTGAGACTCTTCAGATGATAGGTCTGATCCACCTGTGTATCCACTAGCCATGAATTTTTCATCAAAAGGAATTGGGCAAGAACCACGAAAACTATACCGCATCTAGAAACAAACAAAAATTTTCTAGTAATAAAGTTCTATATTCTTTCGTTAATTTCTTTTGTTGCTGTAATTTCTAACTTGAATCTTAATTTCATAATATACAGAAAATTATTTTAAATTTTGTATGTTTTACTTACTTTAATGTCTTACCAAAACTATAAACATCAACTGAGTTTAATTAATAGCACAAACAATTTAAAAATAAATTTGTTAATACATTAGTATTAATTACAATAGCACAAACTAGTAATCAACATATCATATTTTTTGTTTTTTTTTAATTATATTTATTATAATAAAAATTATGAAACTAACTGACAATTTTATAAACACAAAATTTAACATTTACAAAAAAAACATTAGGCTACAAGAAAGTAAAATACAACAGGAGAAAAATTATGCTTCAGAAGAAAAAAAATATGTTCATGATTTGTCAAAACCGGCAGGTCATGACTTCCCATGCAATTTATGATCAACTACTTCTATTGTTTTCTTTGTTTTTTTTTTTATTTGTTTACCCTAGTCCCACTTTTATTTAACCTGCCAATGTTTTTCAGTTGTATTTATATGGTCTTACCTTTTTTTTGTATCAATATTTATCATTATATTCATGGTCATTTTATGACCATTATTCATCTTTTTATTTATTTAAAATATACAAGGTGTCTTAAACTTGTATATTTTAAATAACTTCATTCAATGATTTGTCAGGCCAGGATTAACAAAAAATACCAAATAAAGTATACTCCCACATTGCTTAGTTTTCTATCAGTCCGTGTTTTATAGACAAAACTAATATTTTTTAAATGAATAAAGCTACAACAATTCTTTTAAACTTAATTGTTTTAAAGTGGATAAAGATATCAAGTTTAAACTTTTTATAATTTTTAGTTATTATAACTAAAACCAATTAAACTTTGTGTTATTGTAACCAAAAACTGTTTTGGAAATTTTTTTTAAACATCAATCCTGATTTAAAAATGTAGACATAAAAAATCTTCAAAGTTTTTTAAACCCAAATAAAGTATATAAAAAACAACCATTGCTTATTTTTTACACCATTTTAAAACTCATTTTTAGACCAGGTTTAATGTGCTACAACAATAACAATGAAGTATTGAATATTTTGCTGGACTCTATCACTAAAAAACAGTAATCAAATAATTATTGTTTCATAATCAGCTAATTAGGGTTTCATAATCAGCTGATTAATACGTTTAACAGTTGAAATGACCAGACGTTTTTTATTTTATCTAATATACTGTCAAGAAGCTTAACACATTCCAATGCATCCAGTGATCAAATTTGCAGAGCTACAAGTTCTACAACAAAGAGAGTCTCATTTGAAAATTTACTATGAAATTTTCTTAAATGCAATACATTTTGTATAGCCATGTTTTTGTTTAATTTATGTTATATTTTTTTCATGTAATGTAGCCTAACATCAGTTATTTAAATACATAATTACTTGGTTTAAATATTTTTTAAAGTTTTTGAAAACTATTCCACCTCAAATGCAATCTAAACAAAAAATAAAATTAACAAGGAAACAAAATCTACAACTAAGTGTTTGGATTTACACAGTTAAAAGTTAAATCATTATGGAATCAAATAAACAAGAATAATATGATTAGAATATTTCAAACTAAATTACCTTCAATAGATCTTTTTTTTTAGCACAATAAACTTGATGCTCAAAATTGTTATATCTAAAAACAGGCTAAGTTTTACTGTTCTTATATATTTTTCATAAAATGTCCAGTTGTTAACATTATTAAACTTTGAACATTTTGAAACCAGAAATGATTTCCTGAAACTTGTCTTTAAAAACAGATTTAAGTAAAACTAACAATGGTCCATTGATGTTTTTGATTCAAAATTGATACCATCATCTGCCTTATATGAACTTACAGTATTAGGCCCCCAGAATACCTATCCTCACTGATGTCACACTAGAGTAGCACACCTGATACTATAAAGTATGAAGCTGTTATGATTTCCACAGTTGGTCTGTGGATAAGAAATACAACGGACTCAATAGATCTATGTAATCAATTGAATAAAAAAATACAGTAACGCCGGTACAATAAAATTAGACCAAGAAGTATTCTCTTTACTATAATGACTCTTCTTCCTCCTAATATTGTCAAAAAGTCTAACTCAATAAATTATGGTTTATGATACAGTACCATATCGTTACCGGAAGATGTTCAATGTGCATACAGTAATATGATGCTTATGTGAAACACTTAGGGGATATTTATTGGGGCTTTTAATAGTACCTCTAGGCTGGCTATCAAGAGAGCAGTTAAGGATCATAGGATTTCTGACGGAATTTTAAATTGGATTATGAGTTCCTTGGAAAACCAGTACTGCATCCTGGATGATGTGCACGATAAGTGGGATGGTCTCGGAGGGCTGCCCGCAGGGTGGGGTATTATCCTCTTTGCTGTGGAGCCTTGTTGTGGACAGTCTACTAAGGACGCTCAGTGGAATGGGTGTTAAGGTGGTAGGATATGTGGACGACAGCTATCCTTGTTAGGGGGCCGTTTGAAGAGGTCCTCAAACATCTGCTTCAAAAGGCACTCAAGGTAACAGAAGCATGGTACAGGGAAAAAGCACTATGCATTCAAGAAGAGAAATCTGTGGCACTCATCTTCACTGGGAAATATAAAACTAAATCACTAGAGATGATGGAAATTGGTAATACCAAAAAAAAAGCTATGTTGAGAGCTCAAAATATCTGGGAGTTATTCTGGATAGGAAGCTATTTTGGCATGAGCACTTGGAGGATAAGTGCAAAAATCCATAACTACGTTCTGGCAATGCAGAGGACTGATAAGCATGAGATGGGGTTTGGCTCCATGTCAGATGAACTGGATCTATTCTACCTTCGTGGTGCCGAGGTTAGTCTTTACCTCAATCGTCTGGTGGAACAGGGCACAGAAAGAAAAAAGTAGAAGAGTGCTGGATCGCGTTCAAGGGCTCTTCCTTAGAGGCATAACAGCTACAAGGAGTAGCACACCATGGGCAGCCATGAGGGATGTTTTGATTTTTCTATCCTTGGGTCTTCAAATTAGGATGGAGGGAATGAAAACTGCAAACGGGCTAAGTTGTACCAGGCTGTGGAAGACAAGTAGCAAACGACATTAACAGCTATTTGGAGATTCACTAAAGGAGCTCTGGACAGAACCTCAGGCTAAGATATAAGGATACTGTCTCTTATAAGGGAAAGAAGAAATTACAAAATTCATATTCCTGCAAGACAGGCATGGGCTGAGTGTAGACCCAAACATGTTGAAATCTGGTTCACGGGTGGGTTCAAGATGAATGAAGGAGTGGAATCTGGCTTTAGCGGACCGAGACACCAAGACAGATTGTGTCTTCTCCTGGAAGACTACAACTCTCTTTTCCAGGCAGAGGTGCTCGCGATCAAACTATATGCCGAAGAAATAATAGGGTCTGGCAAGACCATCTGGATTTGCTCAGACAGTCAGGCAGCTCTGAAGGCTTTAGGTAAGGCTAGTTCCAGCTCTAAGCTGGTGGCTGGAACTATAGCTTTTCTAGCAGATCTGGGTAAGTATAATTCGCTCAACCTAACCTGGATTCCTGGACTTTATGGCTGGATAGGGAATGAGAGAATGGATGCCTTAGCAAAACAAGGCTGTATAACTCAAGGATCGTTGCTTAGCGCTGTGGACATGCCGCCTCAAGAAGGGCGCAAGAGGATCACAGCACATATAGACAGGTTGTGCAGGGAAGAATGGAATATGACTTAGGGGTGCAACAAATCCAAGGTACTGTGGGGATACTCAGGAGACTTGTGGAGCAAAGAACTGCTCCCTTTAAGTAGATCTCAACTCATAGTTTTACTGTACAGCTGGTCACAGGCCATGGGAATCTGAGGGGGTTACAATACAAAATTGGAAGATCTAGGACCCCTGTGTGCAATAGATATGACAAGGACCAAGAGGAAATCCCAATCCATGTGCTCTGTGAGTGCCCTGCTTGGGAGCTGCAAGGAGAAAGTGGTTTGGCTGGCAGGTATCAGGGTGACCAGAGGATATCAGAAGATTTAGCATCAGGTGGGTACTTGGATTCTGCAAAGAGGTAGGTATTCACTAAGATAATCCTGTAGTAGGGTTGGGAAAAGAGTACAAAAGCTGTAGTTAAGTGTTCTACACCGATAAGGTCCCTTCAAGTTGTAATAATAAATAAATAATAATATTTGAAACAGAACTATGCCTAACTGAAACGAATCCGAACAAAATAGTGTTCAATGGAATAAATTACTGATACAGTACAAGGTCTCTAAATTCTTGGAATTCATTTAATAATGTGTATGTTTAACTGTCATTTATAATGCAAATACTAATCAATAGTCGTAAAATATACTGTGTATTCAATTCTTTAGTTTTTATCTTCAAGTACCAGTTATTTTAGTCACAACTGAACTTAAGATCCACTTAACTTTAGTAGTAATACGTAGATTTTTGTTAAAAATTCTTTTAAAAGTCATAGTTCAAAATTGAAAAATTAAACTAGTGCCATTTTTTTTAACATGTTCAGTAATTATATTTATAGTCAAACTCAAAACTATAAATAAAAAACGTATTTTTTAAAAAATTACAAAATTAATTTAAAACAATTTCATGTTATTTTATTAACATAGAATTTTGTATGAAATACTAAGTATGTTTTACTTTGAAATTAAGTTTGATGCAAATATTTCTTATAACAAAGAAATAAAATAATTTTTTGCATGACCTAACTATTTATAACCGAACCCTGTTCAACTGTATCAAGATGAAAATTAGTAATATTCTTCTTCAATTTTTTTAAAACTACAAATGATTGTTGTTTTGTCAGATACATAAACTAGAAACCATTTTTCTGATATGCTTTAATTGTTCATTTCTCCATAGGATAGGATGATAGCCCAGTCTATATCTGTAGCAAGCATTCCATTATTGTAATCGTGTGATATGACATCTGTCACTCTGACAGCTGACTCATAACTAAAACGAATAAGCATTAAATTTTAAAGCAGGACATCCAAATAAAAAAAAAATTATTTACATATCACAATACATACTGAGGATAGACATACAGTATATATATATTTGGATATTTTGAAAACTTTGAAAACTATACCAATTGAATGAGCCACATTCTTGGTTCCCTTTCCAAGTACTACACTAACATCACATATCAAACTCATTAAAATGTTTAATGGGTTAAAAATTTTGCTAAATATTTCTCTGCAAAATTTTTTGTATACGAAACAAGGTTATCCCTATATTTCAATTATTCAGGCTTGTACAGTATGTATTATGTTTAGTTATCAAACAAATAATAAATCATTTACGATTTTTGTTGTATAACACTATCAATAAACACTTATCAATAAATCTATATTCAAGACTTTTCAACCTTGATTGATCAATTCACCAATAATCTCCACATATTACACTTAATGGAATTTTAAAACACAGTTTATCTTGAATAATTACTTATAACTAATATTATTATGATGTAGTTACCCTTGAGGAATGAGCAAATTTCCTGTAAACGCAGAGACCAGTAAGAATTCCCACAGACATTATAAAGAGAGCTAACATCAAGAGACAGAGAGTCGGGCCCATTTTGCTGTGTTTGGATCTTGGAGGATTCCATGGAGAAAGATAATTAGGTAATGGTGCTGGTCCAGTTCCTACATACTTCTCCCCACTTATTCCTCCTTCTACATCTTCGCCAGGCTGTAACATAAAGTTCATTTTATTTTTTCAGTCACCTCAAATACAAAATAGGCTTCATTATTTCAAATACTCGTTCTTAACATTTTAAAACATAGGGGGAAGAGTTTGACTCTCCAGTCGTGATTGCTGTAAATATCCAAGGAATATTAAAACAAAAAATAGTCCTGTTTTCTAATACGTTTAATCCAAAACTAATGTCATTATCAAAGAAAAAGAGAAGGAAAATTACAAAACATTTATTAGGGGTGACTCAAATATCTTTTTACTCTATCTTGTCTAGCAAATAATATCTAGTATTTTTAGTACAGTATTAGAATATTTGATATTCTTGCAAATATAAATTATTAGTAACTTCTTTTAATAAACAACTATTATGTTTAACTCGCTTTAGATTATGTAGGCTCAGATCAAAATATAGAAGCATAAAGTGTAAATGTAATAATAATTAACTGAATGTTATATATTATATAAAATTTGGATTAAATTCAACCAGGGAGACAAAATATGAATGGAAGTGTAAATTTAACAAAAAATGCAACTCAATTTCCATACAATTTAATAAAAGAAAAAATTATTATTAAAAGAGTGTTATATTAAGAGCATAACTATTTTCAAACTGTACAAAAGATAATTAAATCACAAAATTTAGTGAAAAACGAAAATAACTAAATATTATACAATAATTTTGTATATACCTTCAACTCAATAAGACTTGAATAAAGAACTTTCCATTTTTACTAATAGTTTTTTTAAAAAGACCTTTTACTTGGAACAAAATTCTCTTTTTATTTCACAGAAAGGAGGAAGTCCAATTTTCTATTATGTTCAGCAAACACTAATTTTATTTTTTAGGCTATGCAATTTTTTTAGAAACTGGATTTTAAAATGCCTTGCATAAATGATTTTTGTTTCTGCTTTACAAATAAATTACCTAATCAGCTATCCTGACACTTGAAAACCTTGCTTAATCTTGTCAGTTTATTTATAGTCAAGTCAAACTGATAACATCCTGAATAAACTCATTTTAAAATGACCAGCAATAAAACATAACTTTAAAATGATCAGCAAAGAAATTTTAAAATAGAATGTGGTTTGAAAACATTTTATAAAAATAATTACTTATGTTACAAAACTAATAAAAGAGGTCTTGGTGGAAAATACCAGTATTCTTAAAAAGAAATGCTTCGCCACAATAAGATTCTACAATTTTTAAACAATTACTATTGAAATATTTAATTCAAGAATCGGTAACTGTGAGATATAGGGGCCACCTGAGATTAAAATTGAAAATTAATCAAAACCACAAAATAGGACAATCAAGAATCATATAAAACACAATTACAGATATATGAATAATAAGCTCCAACTTTTTTTAAACAAGTACTATTGAAATCTTTAATCCAAGAATAATATAAAAACACAATTACAGTTATATGAACAAAAAAACTGTTCTTAGTTTTGAATAGATCCACAGTATAATAAATGTCAGTTATTGTGGATTACTCATTTCTTGCAAAAAGCAAAATATTTTGTTCAGCTATTGACAAAAAAAAATATGCATTAAAAGTTGTCTTCTAAAGTACTGAAATTGTTACATATTTAATTTGTATTCCAATAATACTCATTGGTTTCAATTTCCAATAAATAAAAACATTAACATTTTGTATAACATGAATTATATTTATAAAATACAACAATTCTTTGAACAGAAAATTATAATAAACTTTAGCTAGTGGTTACTAATAACAATTTGTGCTCTAAATCATTTATTTATTATATTTGTGTTCCAAATATATATTAAAATTGTCTACAAACATTTATATTTACTGAAATAAGACATCTCATTTGGGTAAAATCCGTATTGATTTTATTATAATTTTACTAATTATAGCATTTTTTTATTACAGTAGTTAAGATTTTACTTTTTAGATTATTTTTTTCCTGGTGGAAAACCAATTATGGTTATCACCGCCAATCAAGTGCAAGGGCAAAAGCAAAAAAATATTTTAGATAAAACAAACGAAAATAAAATTTAAATAAAACAAAAATTACAAAACATAACAAACAAACAAAATTTAACCATAACAGTAACAATATAAAAATAAATATGTAACAATAAAGAGAAACATAACAATAAATAACAAAACAACATAACAATAACATATAACACTTAATGTAAGAAATAAATAGAAATGTAGAAAATTTAATATTAAAAAAAAGGTTGTTAACAATAATTAAACTCTAAACACAAATGAACATGAATAGTTTTATACTACGATAAAAAAATAAATATGTAAATCATAAATTTTAAACATTCAAATATTAAATTTTAAATAGTAAATTTAGATGGCGAAGGAATGCATTGACACGGTCGACAGCCGTGGCATCGTCCTTTAACACCACCTTTAAACTCCCTTGTAAATTAAACCTGTCACGAACATGCTTCAAACCACCACAATCTACCAGTATATGACTGATTGTGAAGATATTTCCACAGAACTGACATAACGGAGGGTCATCACGACGCATCCGATAACGATGAGTTAGATAAGAATGACCGATGCGAAGGCGGGTAGCCACTACTTCCTCCCTACGTTTAAAACTTACAGAAGACCTCCATGGACGGACGGTATCCTTAATTTCCCTCAGCAACACATTGCCCTTCATCGTTCCAAGCAGCAGCCAATGAGCGTTTCATATTCCATATATAATCAAATGCCATAACACGTTGTGTAGATGGCACCATACTGGCAATCTTCGCCGCTTCATCCGCTTTTGTGTTTCCGGTAATTTCACAGTAACTAGGAACCCAACAGAACGTTACCCCAACACCTCCAATTGAATATTGTATACAGCACAGAGAATACCCCAACTAAAGGGTTCACGAAGAACACATCTTGAAGGACCTGAAATTCACTTTTTGAATCGGAACTCAAAAGGTAATGAGAAAATCTAGATTGAATAACGGTTAGAGATTTTAAAATGACACAAACAGTTCCGCTATGAAAACACTACAAGCTGAGGACAACCCCTACGTATAGGTACGTCCCGACTCATAAAACGCACACGCAACGCCATTGACCAGTTTAGACCCATCAGTGAAAATAATTTCACTGTGTTGGAGAGATCTAAAAATTGCCAAAAACTCATGGTGGTAAACCACATCAGGAGTAGTACGTTTGATATAACTGGTCAATGAGAAATCGAAACGTGGCGTTTTTATTACCGATGAAGATAGACAACACATCATGTTCGTTCGAACGTAGTAGGAAGTGCCAACTTACAGTTGTCCATTATGTGTGACGTTCTTATGCCGAATGGCGTGGTTGAACGTTGACGTACATCATAATTAAGTGCGTATAGGTTATGGAAGACCATTTTGAACACCGGATGATTAGGTTTACTTCGAAGACCAGATATATGAGATATTTGTAGCATCTGACGTCGTACTGACAGGGCAGGTTCCCCAGCCTCGACAAGAAGACTAGGGGATTGGGCTGGTTCTAAACCCACTAGTAGCAAGTCTAAGTCTAGAATGGGGGACTGCATCGAGAGTTTTCACAACTGTAGGACGTGCGGATGAATATGCTCGACAGCCGTGCGAGATCCAACTACCGCGCGATAGAAACGAAGCATACTAGTTCTGTCTGCTCCCCAATTTGTACCACCAAAGACTCTTAACATATCCAATTTCTTTGTGTTTTCTACGATGACTAAATTCTACACATTGGGTCTTCGAAGCAGAGAATTTAAAACTTGTAGTCCATTATCATTTCTGTAATTTGCTTTTTGCTAACTGCAAAGATCTTTCCGCAGTTGCCATGCTACGAGCAGCCACATAAATACAAAAGTCGTCTATAAAAAGTGAACAGTGTACCGTAGATCGTATATTACTAGTGGTACTATTTCTTGCAACGGCAAATAGCGTGAACTCACCACGCTGTCCTGTGGTACACCATTCTCCTGTTTATAAGTGTTGGAATATGTGCCACCAAGATGAACGCTGAAAGATCTCTTTGATAGAAGGTTAGCGATGAATGCTAGGATATTCCCTTGTATGCCCCATGATTTCAAAGTGTTCAGAATTCCTCTTTTCCATGCCATATCATATGCCTTCTCAAGGTCAAAGAAAACAGCAACGAGTGTTTGACGCAAGAGAAAGGCAACTTGAATAGCGGATTCTAACAAAACCAATTAGTCAACGGGTGGTCGTCCTTGTCTAAAACCACACTGTTCGTTGCAAAGAAGATCGTTTTCTTTCTAGGTACCAGAAAAGACGGCGTTTGACCATCTTCTCCAGTAGTTTGCACAAGACGCTTGTTAGAGATATAGGCCTGTAACTTGAGGTTACAGCTATTGAGGTTACAGCAGGTTTTGTCTTTACCTGGCTTTAAAAGAGGAATTACAGTCGCTTCTAAGCATGCATCGGGGAAAGACCGCTCCTCGAACAAACGATTGTATATTCGAAAGAGGACAAGTTTCACCGATGATGGTAGACGTTTCTGCATGGAGTATACAACGGAATTAAGACCTCACGCAGAATCCTTCGTTGACGCGAGAACTGACTCCAATTCCTGTATAGAGAAAGGAGTGTTCAAAGGAGAGTCACCAGACATCCCAACAGTAAATCGGTATTGCTTCTTCCTTTAGTGTATACCTCTGGAATAATTTATTTTAGGCTGTAGTAGCAGAAAAATTAGAAATTCACTTTTTAGATATGAGAAGCAGTGGCGTCAAATTCTCCTCCCCACTCATCTACGCAGCAAATTCGAAGAGCGTAGTATGCGTACAAATAAGTGAGACGATTAGAGCAGATTGGGCCGAATCTCATTATCTAAGAAATTGAGTTAAAAGTAAAAATATGAGTGGCAACGTACTTTTTACTGCCAGAGCGGTCTAATTGCAGTTACGCTACTTTTTTTATATATAGCACTGAAAATTACTGAACCATCTACATTAATTTATACACCTAATTATCTCACATTTCAAACCGCCAGTTTAGAGCTGATTTAGACCAAATTCGATCTATAATGCGAACTATAAGAACCCTACTCCCTCAGGCTCAATTATTGCCCCCATATTAAAATCAACGAAACACCAAACATATTTGAGCCTACATCAACGAAACACCAACACTAAATACATTAGTGTGATAATATTTGTTGATGACTCCCCGTTATCCGCTTAGTCATGGCAACCACATTTCATACACTCCAGTTTACAAAACCACCAGTATTAGAATCATGCCTGAGTTACTGAAGAGTTAAGGTGACCATGGCCTAGTGCCATGCATTCCTCTCCAAACGTAGTTCACACAAACTCAATACACCACTAAAACTACTAGGCGAGGACATTCACTTGGGTTATAAGGTTAAGTACCTGGGAGTCATACTCGACAGAAGCTTGATTTGAGACCCTCATATTACCAACACGTTACAGAAAGCAACTGTTAGACTAACACAACTATAACCTATGCTCAACAGAACGAGCTTGCTTCCACTGTGTGCAGCCTCTACGATGTACGTATCAATGTTGCGCACGCTTTCACCCGTCTGGGGACATTCAGGTATTTCACGCACACGCAGACTCGTTATTCCAAAACAAGGTTTTGGGAATAATCCCGAAGGTAACCAGATGCACAAGACTAACACTGCCCACTGAAGTGCCTTTCATTGAACACTTCTGACACTTAGCAACAAGGTTCTACAACAGGACCACGCTTATTTACTCATTGGGTAGATACAACCCCACCCATGACACACACAAAGGACCGCTGTACCTTCTGACTTTCTAGCTTCAACCATAAAATGTAAATATAATACTATTATTAATGATTCACAGATGTGTTTCAGATGACGCAGAGGCATGTCTCGTGTGACGCAGCTTAGCCCCAACGGAAGTACTCATTTTGCCTTGTATGCCATTTCAGTTTCGAGTAGGCAGCGGAAGAAGATGTGCATGTCATTCCTACCATTGCCTCAGGTAATTTCTAAGTAATACCTCTCCTTATTCCTTAGGTTAAGGATATTCTAACCCCCAGAGTTCCTGGATGTTCTATAGCGGAATTTTTCATAGCAGAGTTAATTTCTTACCAGGATTTTGTATCCCTCTCTTAGTGCGACACTTACCGTACTGTTTCAATTCAGTAACACCCGAGTTTCCATGGAAAGAGCTTACAAGCTTGGTGCGTGGACAATCAATATTTCATCACACGCCGTAGGTATAATAACCGCATGCGCATGTGAGACGGAGGTAGCTCGTTGGAAGAATTGTATTAATCTGTAAGCAGCTTGTGCCAGTGCAGTGATATGCCATTTGATTTTGCAACTAATTTTAAGGGTGCTATTTATGCAAAATTGTTCCAGTAGTTGATTTTGTTTGATTACATTTCTGAACATTAGTCTCTGTTAGTGACATACTTCAAGAACAAATTTTGGCACAGGAAGTCCTTGGCAAAAGAAGTAATCAGAACGTTTCTCCATTAATAACTTTTTTTTAACGTTTGGCTTAGCAATAAGAGCAAGAGTGACGAATACCTCTGGTTTTGTCCATGAAACGCTCACGTGACCAAATCGCTGTCATTTGTAGCAACTCCGAATATTCGGAACACAGTACCTGACCGAAACCCGCTGGTAACCCTCTTATATATGTAATCAGGGATAGATTATTTTCCGAATATAAAGATTATGCATGCTTTTGCAATTACTTCCCATTTTCTGTTTATATTATCGGAATAACGTTAGTTACACTTTCGGATCATAGTTCTTTTTTATTTCATCTTCACAGACATGCAAAAGATAAAACTACATTTATGCAGAGTTCAATTTTTTTTAGAGGCGCCACAGAAACATTGACTTGGTCAAAGAAGGAAGGTTTAGCTACGAATGAGATTGCTTCAAGTTACTTCCATGAACTGGCAGTGCTCCATTTCGCAACTTCCTGATGGAAAAAACCAGCCCCCCCACATGACCCGTTACAGCCTTCTATAATAAAAAAAGGTGTCACTTTTGAGAGGCTTTTTTCATCTCCGCGTGTAATTATCAAAAACTTAAGTGGTGGTTGAGCGAATGTTACTACCTAGTCTTTCTTAGACCAGGCATCCTCACTACGCGGCCCGCGGGCCACAGCGGCCCTTGGGACGATTTTTTGCGGCCCTTAGACGGTTAAGATTGAAGTCAAAATATTTTATAACTTAAATAAATATTATATTTATTTACTGAGTGGTTTGAAAATCTGTCGTTGTTTTACTAAACTTAATTAATTACTCAAACTACTGAAGTTAAAAACTGCGATTTACTAAAACTGTTGAAAGACCTGAAGTAAGAAATGTCTCAGAGGTTTAGTGACGTCAGGAAGTATCAGGAACCATTTCGCTTGGTAGAAAATCCATGGGCAATGAAACCAGCTAATGTAGCTCATCTTTCTGTTTTTTGATATGAAGCTAGGGATTTGAAAAATGAATTAATCTATCTTCAAAACGATACGACACTCAAAAGTATTTTTGAAGAATAAAGCTCACTATGAGTTTTGGAGGGTTGTTGAAAAGGACAAATTTCCTAACTTACTTGAATGTGCTCAGAATATATTGTGTGTTTTTTCATCTACTTATGTCTGTGAATCTACATTCAGTAAGCTGAAGTTTGTAAAAAACAAGTACAGATCTAGGCTAACAAGTGAGAATGTTGAGAACATTTTAAGAGTTTCATTTTCTTCCGAACCTGCCAACATAGATGCCATATTAGAGGACTGTGAAAGATTTCGTCCATCAACTTCAAAGAATTAACTAAGTAAAAAAAAAAACATTTTCAAACTTTTTTATGCGCAAACAGTTTATTTATGTTGGTAATGTAATAAATGTATGTTATAATCATATTGTTTGTCAGTTATTTAGTGCCTCTTGTACTTGCGGCCCTCAGGAAAATTGTATGCAAAATTTTTGGCCCTCAAAGTATTCCTAGTGAGGACCCCTGGATTAGAAACTTATTTCTTCATCCATAAGTCTACCACCTTTTCAGGCGTTACGGGCAAGACTATGCGAACAGGTACACCATGGCTCCATTTCGCCAATCGAGATAGTCATTTTTATTCGGCGCAATTTTCTAGTTGGTGGTCATTCTTTTCTTCAATGTCATTTCTTTATGTGATTTTTAATAGAACAAATATGAAGTATGGCCTCAACATTTTGGTGCTTACGGAGTGGATAAATGTAATAATGATAAGAAAACTTTCTAACGAAAAAATGAAACCGTCATATTTACCAATAAAACTTATCTCCAAGAAATTATCACAACCCGCAAAATTAACATTAATGACGGAAAAGTGAATTGGCTAAATATTTTTTCTATTAAGCATTGGGAAAAAACACATTTTTATTAGACTACTGTTATAGATAAGGCATTTTATACCAATTTAATCGGGTAGAAATCGGGAAAAGAAATTGGGATCAAACACTACGAACGCTGAAGTTGAAAAGATACGTTTTGTCCTTTTATCATTATTTTTATTATTGTATGTAAAAAAGTCTTAGAACAGATAAGTACTAGAGCATATTGTATTTTCTCAAAATCCTCGATGAAGCCTATGGTTAACCTAATTTTTAATTTCAAAAATCAATGACTTATACTTATAATAACTAAACGGTTTATACGCCCGTGTACAATAGTATTGGCTAAAAGAGTACTGTAATATCAACAGTTAGAAATCGTATCC
The DNA here is from genome assembly GCA_036971475.1 of Prosapia bicincta. Classification (NCBI taxonomy): domain Eukaryota; kingdom Metazoa; phylum Arthropoda; class Insecta; order Hemiptera; family Cercopidae; genus Prosapia; species Prosapia bicincta. The sequence continues at coordinate 48,876,856 of JBAIZL010000002.1, forward strand.
ATTTTTAGCATTGTTCTTGTCACGTATACCAAGATGTTGATAAGTCATGACTAACTACCATGTCATATCACTAATGAATTATCAGGTTTATTGTAAATAAACATGTCTAAATTCTAAATGATTCAACTGTGTCAAGATATTAAGCGCTAATTCTTTGTAAACAATACAGAAAATGTTTGTGTTTCAAAGAACATTGTTATCTTAAACAGTGTTTTCACAACAAAAAAACCAGGTGGTCAGTCAGTTCGGTAAACAAAATATTTATTTTATGTTCCTAAATGTGAAACAGCTGCTAAAAATAAAGTTAAACTACAAATCAAGATACGGACATTTTCATATAGTTTTGACACCCAAAAGAAAATAAATAATGGAAAAAAACTGAAAAAAATTACATCGTTTTAACCTTTTAATTTCACTTTATTTTTAGATATAATTTTTTTTAGCATAGTTTTAACCTTTTGTATTTTACTTTATTTTTATAGGGCGCAAAGAATTTTTTTTTTAAATGGTATTAATAGAAGTAAAAAAAGATTAATAAAGAATCAATAGAAGAAAGGAAATGTCCTGAATTTTATGAACTGTTTATATAACGTAAAAAAGTTGACGACAGAACATTAACTTTTATCAGTATTGAACTTCTTTGGAAAACATATCCTCAAACGTATTTTGAACTCTCTATCTTTTTTAACTATTAATAAAAATTGGTAACAATTTTTACTAATAAGCAATGTAATACATTAATTTAATTTTATACCTGTATTAATTTTAAATAAGTTTATGGTGGGTGGGTGTGCACTTACATTCGTATGTTAAAACAATATCCAAGCTAGTTTATGAAGGAAGATCTAAAAGCTTTAGGTTTAAACTTTAAATACAAGGCCTGTACAAGATTCACAAGTAAAATAACTTATAGGTGAAATGAAACAAAACTAATGCAAAATTAAAGTAACAATCTGAAATAAAAACTAAATCAATCATAGAAAAATATCCCTTAGAAATGAAATCATCTAAGTATGTGTATTTATTTGGATATTATGATCATTTGGTGAATTATTTACTAGTTAAGCTTAGCAGTAGGCAAATCTAAACAACCAATAAATGTAATGAATAAAACAATCAAATCTCAGAAAATATTAATGTATGTGTATTTTCAACAAGAATTTTCTGCAAATAGGATTCATTTCCTTAGATTAAACAAATAAAAACAGATAGTGACAAGGGGTACAATATTTAAATAATAATGATGTAACACACCAGGAACAAATTGAAGGCCTATTTTTAAGTCCTGTTTTCTTTTGTGTAATATGTACTATAGAAGGTTTAAACAATAAATTCATGACCTAATAATAATTCGTTGAATTAAGATGAAATATTATCAAATAATAATAACATGGGATAATTCTTGAATTTTGTAGTCCATTACGTTCGGTGAATCTTATTAATCACTCAAACAATAGTTTATGACTATCCGAATTTTAAATTTTGTAAATTTGTTAAAAACGTTTTCGATCGCTATGTGCCGATCTTCATCAGTGTCTTCCGGAAGACACTGATGAAGATCGGCACATAGCGATCGAAAACGTTGTCTCAGTAAGTTTTAACAAATTTACAAAATTTAAAGTTGATAGTCATAAACTATTGTTTGAGTGATTAATGGAATAATTATTAAAGCATATGAAGGCAATATGTTAAGATGTGCTAAGAAAGTAATTTTTTCCTTAAATTCAAAGATAAAATGCATATTGTAAATGAAATGAAGTTAAATGCCAACAAGAAATATTCAAGATTAAACTGAATGTAATAAAACTATATACAGTAAAACCTCTCTAATTCGTCAAGTTCGGGACCGAGAGGATGACAAATTCGAGAAAAAAGACGAATTACGGAAGTTGGGAAATTAAAATGTAATTATAAGTAAACATAAATAAGTAAATAGGTTTGTAATATAATTAATACTGTGCTCACATTATTTGTCGGCCGAAAAACTCAACAACACTATGAAAAAACTAGTAGCCTGCAGTATAGATTGTAATTACAAATGTACAACGTTACTCTGTTTTCATAAAAGACATAAAAAACATACTACAGTACCTTGTAAGAACAATAACAATAGAAAAAAAAAATACGGTATATTAAATCTATTTACTTTTCTCAATCCCTGGATTAAAGGAAGTGGCAGAAGTTTTGAGAAGAACTAGAAACAAATCAGCTCCAGGGCTAAATTATAGGCCTATACTTTATTTGGTCTACAAGAAGTACCCAGCATTGCAGGGTTTCCTGGTGATGGAACTTCTTTGATATAATCTGGACATTCAGGAAGTTTCCAGGCACTTTTCCAGGTGCTTAGGTGAAGTAGATTCGGAAGGAGGATGGATGTGATCACACGAGTAAAACTAGGCCAATTGCTCTCATTAATACCCATGATAAAGTTCAGTTCTCCATAATTTCGAAAGGGAAAGAAACAACTTTCTTCAGCGGAGTCTACAATTACGTCTACGTTTACTCGGGTAGTTTTGAGTTGTCCCGACCATACACCAGTGCTCGAGCATTGGAAGATGCTAGAAAAATTAGAGACAAATTTTTATTTCTTGGCTGGATCTGGGAAATGCCTTTTATTCTCAGTATAACCTTCTGGAATTGGTCTTGTATCATTATGGTGGCCCCTGGAAATTCGTACCATAATATTTTCTTACTACAACTCTCTGCCTTTCTTGATTCAAACGAGTGGGAGAGGGATGTTATCTCTTATGAGATAGGGTTGTTTCAGGGATGCCCTTTGTCACCCATTGCCTTTGTTGTGGTGTTTAATTTATAGTTTGAGATGCTGAAGGGAGATCCAACTAATGGTTTGTATTGTCTCAGGAAGGGAAGATTGAGACTTCTGGTGCTGATGACATTTGTGGATGATCTTACTTTGGTATGCCGTACAGAGAAGTCTTGGTTCCTGTGATGGATGCTTGAGTTTTGCAACTGGAAAAGTGTCTGCTTAAAACCATCAAAGTGTAGATATTTAACCTCAGCAAGGAGAAGAAGAGTCTTTGTGTCCACCACAATGGGTTTGTGGGTGGAGGATTCAAGAATTCTTACAGTTGGAATGGAGGCTCATTTCAAATTCTTCAGTAAATTTGTCCAACAACCTGGGAAAACAGAACCCTCTTTCAGCTATTGATTGTTCCTTCTGATCGGATCTGGAAAGGGTAAACCGTCTTCCCCTTTAAGATCCAAGAAAAGTTTGGATCTATAATAATGTGCTCATTTCAATGTTGAGCTCACCCCTTCTTGTTTAAATTTGCTCATTTCAATGTTGAGCTCACCCCTTCTTGTTTAAATGTGCTCATTTCAATGTTGAGTTCACCCCTTCTTGTTTACTCTCTCATTAAGAGTCTGGTGTATAGCTAAGATGGAGAAGGTACAAACGCATTAAAGAGCTGGATTGGACTGCAGCGGAAAGTTTGGTTTTAATTCAAAGCGTACATCTACTATATACAGGCAGATCTTGGTTACAATAAATAGCCTTTTAGCGACCACTAGAGATCCAGTGGTTGTTCAGGTGACACAGGAATCGAGGCAGGATATTTCTTCCCTGCAGTGGCAGATGGAGTTTGAGAAGAGATACACGACTGGTATCAGAAATAATAGGCGGGGTTTGTCATCAGCCGATCACAGAGGTGAATCACATGAGGAAGAAACTTATTATAGAAGGAAGAACTTCCTTCCTTAAATGAAGTTTAGAAACTAATAAAAGATAATGAGCATACTATGCTTGTGAGGGCACAATTTCTGGGGTTGCAGATTTATTTCACTATTGGAGAAGATATGTATTCCTCTAAAGTTGCAATGGAAAGCCTTCATATATGGATATCTCCTGAAATGTTGAAATTTTATGCAACAGACAATCCCTGTTTTGCAAGTAATCTATGTCGTTGGAGTCTTGCATCGCATAGCATATGTAACTTGTACTATGCAGCTTTTGCTACTGCCCGCCACATATTGGTTGGCTGCACTCAGGCGCTGCAGGAAAAACAACTGTATGGTTAGGGTCTTGGTGATTTTGAGGCAGGTCATAAGTTATGCAATTGCTTCCACCAAGAGAAAGGAGTTTAAGGGCCCAGTCCCTGTTGATTTTGTTAGAGAAGGTGAGAAAGTGAGGAGACCAGCATGCAGGTTGTTTCCACCTGTTATAGGAAAAGCTAAGGGTTGAATTATGTGTATGGATCCTGGCTAGAGATATTATGAGTTTCCCCCTGTTTTTGGAATTACATCTTTTGTGTCCCAATCTTCTGGCATACTCACTGACACTGCGTTCAGTGGTGATGGTAGAATTGATGGTTCCTTGGGAGTCTAATATCCCGAAACAACATCTGTACAAGGCTAACCAGTATGAAACTTTGTGTTCCTCTATTCGATGGAAGAGTTTCTCCTGTCACTACTTCCCTGTTGAGGTGGGTGTCAGGGGTCTTCTCACAAAGTCTGTCCATTTCTTGCTGAAGGAGTTGGGAATTGGTAGAAATAAAATTTAATGAATATTTGAGGCCTACCTCTAATAGCCCTTAAGGCGTCTTACCGTCTATGGCTACAAAGATCTAGCCCATAGCTGTCGAGCGGTGAGGGAAGAGTTGTGCCCATGCAAAATTGCTTTAACCTTCCATAACCAGGTCTCCAGTAATGGACTGATATTTGTTTGCCTGATAATAGACAGTTTTCTTTCAGTGGGCTCTCCGTCAAGGCGATTACACTAATGTTTGTTCAACTTTCTTTTCTTTAGTTAAAAACGTCTCATTTTCTTTTTTATTAAAGAATTCATTTCTGATGGCACCTATACTTCATAACAGTGCAAACGATGTTTATTACTTTGATGAATACGACCACAAATTACAGAATGTGACGAATTAGAGAGGTTCCACTGTATTACATTATGTGGAGCATAAACAGGCATAATTATACAATCAAATGAAACTAATTTACCAAGAAAATTTGAAACTAAGTAAAAATGAAACTATCCTATATGAGTAAATATATTATGTACTTTATAGTTATTAAGTAACGTTAAGTTAGTTTTTAAAATAAGATAATTATTAAAACAATAATTATGATACAGTAAAGCAGTAATTTTATTTCATCAAGATATACCTTTTTGATAACTGAAGTTAAATGTAATGACTAAATTACTTAGTTCAATTTAGGTATTAGGTATGATGTAATTATAATATAGGGAGAAAAATAACTAGTGCAACCTTCATTAAATTGTGAGGCCACCACTAACAAGGTCACAGGGTAAAGGAATTACGAAGTGAGTTATGTGAAGTGCCTGTTTTATGTGAAAAACCAATCGCATACATAACAAAGCACTAATACTTCAATAAGAATTTATTTTAATAAAACTCTACTCATCATAGCAAAATCTACAAGAATAAAATTCTTTGTATTAAAATAAATTTTAATAATACTATAACCATGACTAACATATCCATGATGTTTTGTTTAAATACTATTGTTCTTGTGAATGGACATACAAATATAAATTTCAATAAATTAACAGATCACTTAACATTTAAAACTTTCGGTGTAAGTAGTAACCATAGTTACCACTTCGATATGGCACCACAAGCCCATGATAACCTGCGTTCCAACCACACCTTTTTTTCTAAAATAGCGCCAGTGTGTGTCTAGCATTCATAAAGTTGATAAAGATGGTTACTGCTCACAGAGGAAGTGCTAACTATAGGTGAGATTACACATAAAATTATAACAAACAGACTGAGGTACAAAGAGGTTCTTAGACTAAAGCATATTTTCAGGATGAATAGGATACAGTGTAGTGAAAAATGCTTAACAACAAAATAAAAACATACAATTAAATAATCACAAGAAAGAAATTAGACAAAAAGTGCTGTTGCGACAATTTGTTAATATTACACTGAATAAAGTATATTTATCGATAGTTAAACAATTTAACACACTTTTCAATTAAATTAAATAATGGAGAAACTGTCACTACAGTTTCACTATGAACATTCAAACGTATCTGAATCATTCAAAACTGATTAATACAAACCATACACTACAAACTTCTATTAAATAACTAACTGAAACAAAAACAATCAAGAGTACATGAACACAGATGATCAAAAGAAACAGTAATTATGAAATAATTCTTGAGATGTTGCGTAGTAGTACTCAAGAACTTCCCTTTTTTTGAAGCTGTTTAAAATGGAGTAAGAATTGCAGATCTAACTTTTAAAAAATTGTTTTTCATCTTAAATTAACTAGATAACTGAATTAGCAACTTTAAAACAAAATAAATCAAAATTTATATATTTGTATGTATGTATGTAAATATATATATATATATATATATATATATATGTATATATATATATATATATATATATATATATATATATATATAGAGAGAGAGAGAGAGAGAGAGAGAGAGAGAGAGAGAGAGAGAGAGAGAAAGAGAGAGCGAGAGAGAGAGAGGAGTTATTATATGTTAATTGTAAAAATTATTCCACCATTAAATTCTCTCTGTGAAGAGAAAAATAATTCAGTGATTCGATAATAGTCAAGTAGGCACCGAAAGATGACTTATCACAAGGTAAAAATTGATTGCACTTAATGGTAGAATAATTGTTTACAATTAACATATAATAACTCTATAAGGTCAGTGCAACGGAATAGTAATAGACAATGTTAAATATCACGCACACACTGTAACGGTCTGAATCACCGTTCAAATTAAGAAATTAATAATTTCCTATTGTTTAAATAACAATTTTAATATTTAAATAATAAGGTTTTAATTTATGGTATAAGGAAACGTTGTAAAGAGTCAAGAAGTCAGTAAAATTTTGAATAAGTATTATTAAGACAAATTAAAAATTATGATAGCATGAAACTGTAATAACTAACTAAATTTGACAAACGGGAGTGCAGTGAAAATTTTCTAAGTGCCAAAAAATGCTAACTTGAGAACTAGGCTACGTAAAACTGCCATCGACATTTTGAAATGACCAGAAAAATCCATAATAAACAGTAATGAAAACAGAATTTAAAAAACTCAAATAACAAAAAAGTTACAGCCATTTTAAAATTATAGACATTTTTCAGTGTTCTAAAAACGATAACGAAATTATGCAGGTTAAAACTGATACGTTGTCCAACCCGCCCGTACAAGAAACAAGCACGGAGATAGCGACGAGCTTAGAGCAGAGTGGAAGGGTTACATAGCCACAATAAATACAGGAACTTAGGGACCTGTAAGGCAGTCTGTAAAAAATTTTAATACGAGGTGCTAACGGTCGTAATGTCGGTCAACGTCTAGGACAACCACCATAAGGCCAGATGGGACCAAAATAGCTACGTTTCCGCCGTCTACTTCCATCCATGGACGAGGGCTCCAGATTCGGAAATGGAGAAAGACTTCCATCAACTGACCAGGGATGGCAACTTCCGATGTCCAGGGGCCAGGGAATCCAGACGAGAGGACTCTAGGACCGGCAGGGAAATCCTTGGCAAGTCATTTTCTCTATTATATACAAATTAACGTCAAATTTAGTCAGTTAAATTTATTAAATTCAAATTACCAATTAAACTTAAGCAATGACTTCATTCTATGTTGAAAAATTAAATAAATCTTAAAAGTAGTAAAATTAATTAGTATAACAAAAATGTTTAAATAATGAATAATAAATATTAAATTTACAAAGTGGTTTTGGCCATAAGCCAATCATTTTCAAGAAGACCAGATTTATTGAATCATATACATTTTAAAATTATTTATAATAAAATGTGAATTTGCCAATTCAATCTTGAAATGAGAAGATAAAATTTGTTATTATGTTAAATTTGGAAATAATTTTGTTTAAAAATGTGTAAATGTATTTAATGAATTATATATGAAATGTAGAATTTAAATATGAGAAAAATAACGAACTTTTAATTAATAATTTGTGAAGATAAAGAGAGAGTTAAATCTAGTTTATTTGAAAAGATAATTATTTTAACTTAAAATCAGTAATTAAATGCATTATAAAAACTTACAGTATTTGAATTTATCCTGTGTTGAACAACCAATAAAAACTTTTAGTTTTTTTCCAACTGATAAATAATGATTATAAAATCAAAGTACAGTTTTAATTAAATTTCATTAATTAATAAATATATAAAATTAAGAACCTAATGTTTCTTCAAACGAGATCTCTCCTGAGAACAATTTTATCGAGCTAATCTAAAAATTAGTTGGTTTTTTGTATTGAAGTCCAGAGACGATGTCTACTGGCAGATCATGTTTAAAGAACACAGGAGAAAAAAGGTATCTTAAACATGATCATATTATGCACGTCCCCTTGCTGTGCCTGCAGATCTCATGAAGTGGTAAGATTCTATGAAAATGTTGTCTGTTCATATAAATGTTGTTTCTTTCCAGCCGACTATTTTACTGACATGTGTGACTATATACAGACCCAACAAACCTACCAATCATCTTAGGGGAGGTCATACAAACGTTAAGGTAGAAGTCAGCGGGAATAGGCTTGCATTTGGGCGTGGTACATTACGCGGGAACACAAGACAAATTTTAGAGATCTTAACACGGTACACAAAACGGTGTGAGCAGCAGATATATAATAAATAGGTAAATGTGCCAACAAAACAAAGACGGGGGGGGGGACGTTGCAACACACACACACACACGCACACACAAACAAATACACACACACACACACACACATATATATATATATATATATATATATATATATATTTTAAAACAACACAGGTTATTCAAATACAAGAATATTTATTATTTTAAATCCAAAGCTTTTCGTTGGCAAACAGTACCAACATCATCAGGAATGAAAATTACTGTTTGAATAACCTGTGTTGTTTTAAATGATTAAACAAGAAAACGTATTTTATATTTATATATATATATATATATATATATATATATATATTCACATTTGTTGATTCCATCTTCGCGTGAGCTACTAGTAATCACTTACACTTTTAAAATGTTTAAAACTTGCCTATAGTAGCGCTTACTTTGCTTGTTGAGGACGGCCGTTTCGGGAGATGTGTCCCTTTGTCAACTCAGACTGTAACTGATCTCAAGGTTTACGTAGGTTAGGGTGGGGATGGGATATTTTGGTGGTGTGGGTGTATTTTGTGTGTATTAGGAGTTATAATGTCAAAAAGTGCGTGTGAGTTGTAATGTAATTGTGTATTGAGTATGTGTGTAGGGTGTAGTTTGAAGTGCCTATATATTTCGTATTGTTCGGTTGTGTAGCGTTGGTTATTTCTGTGTTGTTTATGAAGAATTTGTAGGTTAGATGTTATTTCTATATAGTCATGTTTTGTTGAGTTGAGATGATCGGCGAAGTTTGATTGGTAGTTATTGTTTTTTAGTGCTTTTATATGTTCTTGGTAACGTGTGTAGAATGACCTCCCTGTCTGGCCTATGTAAAAACTGGGGCATGAACTGCAAGTTAGTTTGTAAACTCCAGTGGTGTTGTAAATGTCGTTGATTTTGCTGTTCGGTTTAAATTGTTTGTTGAGAGTGTTGTGTGTGGAGTAAGCTATTTTGTAGTTGTATTTTCGTAATGTGTTGGTTAGATTGTGGGTTTTGGATGATCTGTATGGTATTGATAAGTATTTTATGGGATTGTCATCTTGTGTGTTTGTATTTGGGTTATTATGTTTATTTTTTAGGAGGTTGTATAATTTGTCAATCATTGTTGGGTTGTATCCGTTTGTTTGTGCTATATATTTTATGGTGTTTAACTCCTGGTAGTGTTCTTCTTTATCTAGTGGTGTTTTAAGGAGGCGATATATCATGGTGTTGTAATATTATTTCTACATATTTTTATATATGTTTAGTTATAAGTACGTATTAGTTCAAGTTCAAAATTAAAGCAAATGTACATCTTTTCAGTGTTTCTATTCATAAACATATTTCCTTGCCAACCATGAAAAAAGACATCAAAATTAATAAGTGTTTACAAATAAGATAATACTAAAAATGCATAGACTATTAATAAACTTTATTTGGTAATAAAGTAATTTACAGGTACATTGAAACAACCAAAATGCTTAGATAAGCCATATCAGAAGAATTAACAAACGATCTAATCAAAAATGTTACATAAAAGAGGTGAAAAACTTTAAACTACAATCACATAAACTTTTAATTACGGTACAAGATAATTCAATTTTTCCTATATATATCAACCTGATCATAATAAATTAGATTGAAACATAGGATTTTCTTATCCAGCCTAGTTCCATTATTAACTCAACCTATGCATTAACCAAATTGTGTCATTTTGAAATTAATACAAAATATTGTGTTTTTTAAATCATTGTAAATAGTTATCTTGAAATAAATGCAGATATTGTTACTGAAAACCAAACTTGGGTAATAAAAAAATTGTATAATATTTACATTCAAATATGAATTTTTTTAATATTAAACTTTATATTATACTATAGCATATTCTATTGAAGTTTCTTCTGTAGCAGCTTTCCCTACAAACTACTAAGAAAATGAGTTTGATTAAACATTGGTTCAAAGTGCTTAGTTATCATTGAGCTATATTTTCATAAATCATTGGGTTATGTTTTCATTTTTACATTAAGTTTTAAAGTTTAAAATAAAGTTCAATTTTTTTACATTGATACACTGTATGTAAAAACAATTATTAAATATGATATAATGTAGACTTATACACTTTTTTTACCATTTCATGTTTTCAAAAATTAAACCATCGAATCATGTATTTTATTTTTTTTTTTTGGAATATAACTTTTCTTCCTTATAAGCTCCACCCATAAACTTCTTGGTAGAAAATAACATCTGTGGTTGATATTTTTTTAAAATCCCTTTTGCGTTCCACTGGCGATTACGTACCATTTGAAAATTTTTGTATGAAGGCTATATACTTTGCTATATATTTTTTTCAATTTCTTCTATTAGCTTACACCCTCCTGATATATATCTTGTACAAATTTTTCAATCGTTATTAAAATACATTTTTATTCATTTAATCAAGTTCAAATACATTTTTTTAACCTATAGTGGATAACAAATGATGTTAATACATTTTTTTCAAATATTTTTTCAATAATTAAATTATAAAAATTTGGGAGGTCTAGGTAGAATTCAAACTGAGTATCTTCATATTCGAAGTCTAGCTCTTTGGCACTAAGCCAATTTTCCTATAGCTAGAAATGTGTTTCTCAAAAATATGTATGAATTTTTCTTTAGCCCCCATTTGGCTGTCGTTGAAACCTCTAATCCACAACCTTATATTGTTGCCATGGTTACCACACAATATCATAAATAATGCTCTAAGATTAAAAATGAGAAGAAAGAAAAAATAAACAAACTGGATAACGGTATCGAACTTGCTTCACAAACGGACAATGAGAAAGGAAAACGAAAAGAAACTACAACAGAATGCAAGCAAAGAAAAAAAAAAAAGAAAGTGTATAAATAGTAACAAACAAAAATAATAGTCCAACACCATGCATGGAAAGGGAAAAGGAAAATTACAAGGTAATTCGCTTTCTATTTTGCCACTTAATATTTTTATTCTGACATATGTATATAGATATTTATATTATTTTATAATTATAAAATAAAAAGAAACTAAAATAAAAACTATTATTATTTACTTGAATAGGAATTGACTAAAAGAAAATTTTATATTACTTGTTAAATTGTTAACCTACAGATTTACATCCTATAACATCAAGATGTAAAATGATAAAAAATTCAAAAGTGCTCTGATTTCGAGTGTTTTATATTTTTAACCATTGTACAAAATATAAATTATACAAAATTTAACTATACAATAAAATTTGTCAAAATTCTTTCTTAGTACTTCTATAAGTTATGATACGGACTTATCCCGAAATTTTAAATAGTTTTAAAATAATTTTGACTATTCGTATATATTAGTCAATCAAAATTTAATTTCATATATTAGAATTATATATACAGTTGTGCCTCCGTATCCACAGTATCGGTATCCACGGTTTCAATTATCTGCGGTATGGTGAATCAGTTTGTTTTTACGTATACAGTACCATATTGCTTACATACAGAAGCATATATCATTTTGTTGTTGATTATTGAATCATTGGATTCCACAGACTTACTGATTTCCTCTAAAATCTATTCAGTCTGCTTCTAGCAGTTGCAGTATCCCATTTGCTGCACTAATTCGTGTTAGTAGTACAGTATTTGCGTAATTAACTTGTAAATATTCTTTTGTTCGGCAATAATGGGCACAAAGCATATTAGTAATGAAGCATCTAATAGTGCAAAGTCTAAGAGAAGCCGAAGTGTTCTTTCATTAAGTCAAAGGATGAAAATTTTTGAAATAAATGAGGTTGAAAGCAAAACCGTTAGCATGCATTGGTAGATTGTACAACAAAATGAACTGTTTATATTGTTTAGAAAAATACCACATCTATAAAAACATACACAACAATTTAATGAACCTATAGACAACATATGCAGACGACTAACTTTTCAAAAACATCATACACATGGCTCAAGAAGAAACACGTATGTCGTCAACAAATACCAACATCACAGACCAAACAACCACACCAGAAAAAAAAATTAATTCACTGATTAAACACAATCATGTGACCAAAAGGTGCCTTATCACACAAGGTAAAATTATTGCACTTAGTGGTGAAAAATTGTTTACAATTTACAATATATATGCAATTTTATATAAACCAATTTATTTATTTATACATACTTTCACAAGAAACATAATATAACATTTCAAGTTTTAATTCACAAGGTAAATTTTAACTAATACGAGGAAAATCTGTAAGTGAGATAAATGAGGTTGAATTTTCTTTAATTAGCATACCTATTTGAGGTTGTATTTTAGTAAGGGCACAACGCGAGTCATTAGCAACATCAAGTTTGTTCCTATATTTTGTTTTTATTGCAACAAGGGCTGAAAATGTCTTTTCACACAAGTAAGTGCTTGAAAAAGGCAAATATATTTGAAGAGCTGTCTGTGATAAACCTCTAAGTGTTTTATCCAAAATGAAGATTTGTCCATTGTGGCGCTGTTGTCATACTGAACGGTAAAAATTCGTTTTGCGACACTTGTGTACTATTATTCTTTTCAAGCTGTCATGTCGATTTAATTTCAAGTTTACAAAATTTGCACAACCTTTACTTATATTTCTCTTATAAATGCATACAGTAAAACCTCGACTTAAGCTACCCCGTCTCACGCGATTCCCAAGTTATGCGGTTTTAAATCATGCTGTCCGAGTTATGCAGAAACTGGCCTGTTCTGGAAGAAAATGCCTAAAAAACTTTTATAGAGCATAAAGAGAAAATACTTCCACGTTTTAAGTCGCCAAAGACCGAATGACAGTGATGGTTGATGCAAATACAGCTGGTGGCTATAAGTTGCAACCTCTTGTAGTGTATCGCTCAGAAAATCCAAGGACATTCAAATTTTTGGAAGAAGAATCGGAATGCTTGGGTGACAGCTTCCCTTTTTGTGGACTGCTTTGGTCATCACTTCATACCTCAAGTAGAACGTTATTGTCGGTCTAAACAAATTCCTTTTAAAGTAATTCCTATTGATTGACAATGCACCTGGCCATCCTCCTACTATTTTAACTAATTTTGACACAAACGGGAAAGTGATATTTTTGCCACCAAACACAACTAGGTTGCTTCAACCGATAGATCAGGGAGCTAACAAAACATTTAAAGCTTATAACACAAGAAAATTATTCGTGCAACTGCATGAAGCTGTAAGACAGAACGAGATCTCTGTTGAAGATTTTTGGAAAAAATTCTATGTTTTAGATGCTTTTAGAATCATTTGACGATCTTGGAATCAAATTTTTCAAAAAAACTATAAATGATGTTTGGAAAAAGGTGTGTGTATTTTTCTTCGCCATTAAAACTCATGCAGAATAAGTGCCACAGTCTGTTGAAATTGCTGTTGTAATTCGAGAAGTTATCGGTTTCGCCAGACAACTCAATTTAGAAGTGGATAATGATGATGTTCAAGAACTGCTGGATTTACACAACCAGGAGCTGACAATTAATTAATGAGCTCATAGAAATGCGTGAGCGAAAGCAAGACCTTAAAAACGTAGATTCTGTAGACCCAGTTGACGTAGATGATGAAATGACGATTAGAAACTTTACAAAAGGCTTAATTGAGAAAACTTTAATTGAGAAAGGCTTACAAACCTTAGTTGTTTTTGGAAAACATAGACTCCAACAATGAGTGTATTTCTGTCAAAAAACAAAAAAATGGCGAGTTACGAGGAAATTCTGCATGAGGAGAGAAAATCTTCAATTCGTCAAATGAATTTACTAGATTTTATAAAGCCTTCTGTGTCAAAATAACTTCTTTTTACTTACTTCTTTGCAATATGTATGTAGGCCTATATAATATAATTTCTTGTTGTAGTATGTATGCAAGTTTTTAATACATACCCATTTTCCTTCTAAATTATTAGTTTATTTAGTCTTCGGTCCCAATTAAACATGATACCTATGTGATTGTATGTAAAATTATACCCAGACTTATGCCAATTCGATTTATACGGTTATCACTCGGTCCCACTATCTTATAAGTACAGAGTATTACTGTATTTATATAAATTCTCTGAACGTCATGATCAATAAAATTACCTATGTAAAAAAAATCTAAGGTGTAAATATATTTTAAATTTTGATAAATTGTGTACTTATATTCTAACTAAATGAGAACTTATCTTACTATTTTCCAATTGGTATCACCAGTATATGTTCCAACTGGCCCTGACTTGCCATCACGGCCCCCAGTATGGGAAGCTCTAGATTTAATAATTTCAGCTGTGTGTTGATGTCAGAGAATCATTCAACATTGCTTTTAATATATATAGATTTAAAATTTTTAATAAGATTTATTTCAACTAGTAATTCCCCAGCACTTATTGTTGTTAAATTGACCATGATAATAATTTACTCTCAAAAAAGTAAGACTGTTGCAATATTTGTTTTAAATTAGTGAGTCATTGAGTCAATCAAAAGAATGTAATCTATAAATATAATAATGTTCAACACAAATGATAAACATATAAGAAGTATGTAAAATTTGTACAAGTTTATATAAAGTTTTAAATTAGAATTTAATACAAATAATAATTTCTTCAACTTGGATTTAGTTGTGTGCGTGTGTGCGTGTGAGTGTGTGTGTGTGTGTGTGTGTGTGTGTGTGTGTGTGTGTTTGTGTGTGTGTGTGTGTGTGTGTGTGTGTGTGTGTGTGTGTGTGTGTGTGCGCATGTGTGCGTTTGCCTTTAGACAGTATTAAACTTTAGGTTGAAAAGGGAACTTGTTAGTAAAATATATGGTTTTAAAATGGGTTTTATTAAAAATACCTCCATTTTCGAAATAAAATTTTTTCTGCATTTTTTTAACTGTTTACATTTTTTACAATATCTATTCTGTACTCGACAGAAATTTTAAAAACAGTGTAATAACAAATCATTTTTGCTGAAGTACAAAATAAAACTGTCTATCCCAATCTGCATTATTATAGTTTTATTAAAGACATTTAATAAAACAGCTTCTGGAAATGTAGAATTTATGTAAACAATATTTTTATAAAAAGAAAACGTTAATATCTATGAGTAAAATACTTGAGGAATTTTTTATCATGTTTAAATTTCAAGTTATATAATAACATGACAAAACAAATATTCTTCATTGATTGATTGATTGTTGGATTTTCAACTTTATAGATAATTCAACACTAATTTATTTAATCGCCATTTCAGGCACAATTTTAGTAAATTTGCCAGGTATGCAAAACACTTGTGTTTGATAAACAAGTGTGACGCAAAATGAGTCAATTTATCATTAGTTAAATACAATAGTCAATAGAATATAAGACATTTTAAGCATATTCCATTATTTTTTTTTTATCTTGCCCCATATTCTTCACAATAAAAAAGTTTCTACTTCAAAGTATTTTAGTAAATGGTAAAGTCTTATTTATAACTTGCAGTTTTTGTGTAGTACATATTGAGACGTTTTTAATAATTAATTTATTTATAGTTAATCTAAAACAACTTCAGCTAAAATTAAAACATTACAAATAAACCATTTTCTAGTTAAAGAATTTAAACTAAAGAAAAGACTGTGTCAAGTTTCTGCATGTGATTGTGTTGGAGACGTTTTTAAATTACAGCAGCAAATCTCTAACCACACATACTCGACTCTGACTTGGACCTCAAGTTGTCCTACTTGAGCTGTGCTACAAATGATAGTACTAGATCTAGAGGGTATTTGTAGAAATAGCAATGAAAATGCTTTGAAAGTGTTTTGTGGTATAAACACTGTACCAGGATACCGAATAACTGAGTAACTTGATTCAAAGACCTCGAGATTAACTGAGTTGAAATTATGTGCAGGCTTGCTTATACATTAGCCTCATTAGACACTAAAATTTTTTGGAAAATTGACAGGCTCTATAATATACTAATCTTCAGGCAATTTATGAGCAGGGATTGAGTTTATAATATTTCTATGTGCCTTCACTTTTGTTCTAATAATCATGTAAACGCTTACATACATCATATAGTACTTAAAGTACCTAGATAATTATTTCAAGTCTAAGATGACTCAATTACTCTCCTGGGAGGGAAATATCGCTTGATGAGGGTATGATTCTGTGTAGAGACATACTCCAATTTAGAGAGTTCATAAAGGGGAAATACTACAAGTATGGCATAAAGTTGTACATTTTGAGTGAGCCTAAAATACTGTGTTTCCTCTTTACTAATTATGGTAGCAAATAGTTTCTTATCTAATAAACTCATCATACATCAGGGCCATGCCCTGCTTTTGAACAAATTTTAACAGTTTAGAATTAACTAGCAAACTCTTAGCATAATCAGAATAAACTCTGAGAAACACAATACTGTTGAGATAACCAGGGCAAACCTAAACAAAGATGCGACTGCAAGGAGGTTGAAAAGGGTACACTGTAAAGTGGCTGAGGTCATGATAGCTGGCAGTTGGGGAGATAAAAGGAATGATGTATACATTTCTTCATAATTTAACAATAATATGGTAAATATTGTAAATAAATATGGTCAGTAGAAAATCCACAATTCCTATACTGTATTATAATACCCACAGTATTGAAAGGAAAGGACCAAGGATACCAATACCCTCCTATTATCTATATGTGCACAAAAATATTCAGTGGTAAAAAAAAAATATTCAACCACCTGGTGCAATTGCTTATCATCAATTATTGACTCTTTATAAGAATAAATGGATTGTAGAAATTCATTATAACTGAAAGAGGTGATCACTGCCATAAAGAAAGTCCACTTGGGTTTACTTTAAGAAAGGAATCGGGGTAGATTGGTGTGTGTTGTGTCTGCCCACATATGGCAGTATTTTGCTTAATCGGAATCCTCACAAATTGTTATAAACAATTTTAAATTGAGATAAAAATATATTACACTTATTTTTATATAGTGCTTAACAATAAATAGAGATGTTTCCATATTCATTTATTACTGACAAGTTTCCGAGTCTGTTCGACATGTTAGATTCAGGCCAAGAACGGCAGGACTTCACATTTAGACAAAATTTTGCCATAAAATGTTGATGTATGATCAGTTATTGAATTATAACATTATCTTATAAGCAAAAAGCATACAACTAAAAATAGTTCCTAGTGCATGTTTTGACTTTAGAATTAACAATGTATGTGTTGAAAGTAACATTTCATTTTTAATATACCACAAAGTTTCCTAACACAAAGATAAAAGATATACAATGAATAATGATATAGATAAAATGTGATGAAGATAAACATGACATCACAAACCACATTACTGATAAAAAAAAATAGTCATTAACCAATTACTTCCCTATAGGTCACTACTAAATTTTTTATTATAACAGTTATTCAATCTCTAACAGTCATTCAATCATTCATTTAAATTTTTTAAAAACATTTATTAACTAAATAGCTTTTGAATTGTTAATAGTAAAATATTGAAATCTTGTTGCTGTTCATGACGAGCTGGTTGTAAATTACTTATTACACTTTTGCTATTACTTGCGACAAGACTTTTTGTTAACTAAAGTTGTTAAATCGTTAACTTACACTTGGAGGAAACTTCTTCAGCCTCCTGGAGTGAAAACGTTTCCTCCATGTGTAAGTTAACAATTTAACAACTTTAGTTACCAAAAAGTCTGGTCGCAAGTAATAACGAAAGTGTAATAAATAAAATATTTGTTTAGATTATAGTTACAAATTTTATTTCCTTCAATCCTTTTTATCTTTAAAAAGAATTTTGTAAACGAGTTTTAATGTTTAACTATCTCATAAACAGTTAAATCACAACTATGCTTTTTACCTGATAATTGGGTTAAATATTTTTTTTCTATTTTCCTGCCATGTTCTTACGATTTGATCAGGTTCATCATTTAATCTTAATGGTGATATTTTTTTTCCATTTCTTGAGAACTAACTTGAAACATAATAAAACACTCATGTTATCTTTGTCTGATTTGGTCTTGTTTAATTTCTCCACATTCTTGATCAACAGCAACTGTTCTTGATGAGAGAAACATTCTTTTGAAGATAACACAAACGTTATGTTGTAAACAGTATTTTTTTTTTCGTTGACATGGTATCTAGAATCGGTAATAACCATTTTCATTATTGAGGTCTGTAATCATTATAACTCATTGTTGAAGCTCAATATAAATAGTTGGTTGATCACTCACGTATATTTAGTAAGAATAACTATCTTGTGGTGAAGCAAATTTAGGAGTATTGGTCACATTAGTTGATGATCTAGGCTCCATATCATAAAGTTTTTGGGGTTAAAAGTCAACATAACAAGAAGTAAACCATTTATATTTTACAGTTTTTTAAGTAATCTTGAATTAGAAATTTGGTAATACTTTGGCCAAATTCAGGTCCACTACAATATTTTTTGTTTTCATTTATGTTAATCAAAAATACATTCGTTGGGTTACTTTAGATTACTATACAGCTATACACAGGAGTGGATTCAGGATTTATTTTTTAGGTAGGCACAGTTTAGGAGAAACATGACTATCGAGAAGGGGATACCTAATTATCTTCTTGGAATATAACCTAATCTTAAAAACATAGTCTATATCAAATAATACTCACATTATGTCTTTAGAACATAGTCTTTAGAGTCACCAAACATAGTTTTTAGAAATAACCCCATTATGTTACTTTAGATTATTATACATCTATATTTAGGGGCGGCTTCAGGATTTATTTTTAGGTAGGCACAGTTTAAGCTAAACAAAAGAGTGACTGTTTGCTATCTTAATGTTGCTTGGTGCACTCTAAATTTTGCTATAATATTATGAGCATCTCTTTTGATTTTAGACATACAGTATAACAATTATCTTTTTGAATTACAGAAAATTAAGAGGGATTTTAACAAATTAATATATAAAAAGTTGGGTAGTTCTGAGCCTACCCGCTGGATCTGCTACTGGCTATATTAAAATAGAGCTCCAAAATATCTGGTTAAGATAGGTTTGCTTATAAAAGAACACCTTTCAACAATAAAAACACTATTGCTTAAATCAGGTACTTGACCTCCATTTGCAGCACCACTGGCATCAAGTTATGATGAAGTTTTGCAGTAAAGATAGCACTGGCAAAATTCTGTACAGGCAATTTTTTTTACTTATATTTTTTATATCAATAACCACATGACATTATTTTCTTTTTAACCAATTACTTTTATTTTTAACATTATTATTATCATCAAATTTTGATAAAGTATTAAAAATTACATGCTACACAGCATATGCAATAAAGCCATACAAATTCATATTTTTATATAACCAAATGTATCTCAACCAGATATTTTGAAGCTCTATATTACTACGAGGGTGGTCCACAAAGTAACCTCCGTTTTGAAATAAAAAATTAACCATTTGATACAAAACTTTTATTATAAACATGTTAAAACTACAGCTTTTCTCTACTCTTCTATATTTTCACCATACAAATTCAAGCACTTATCATATCTTTTAACAGTTTTTGAAATTCCGTCTTTAAAATATCTGCCGCCTGAGAACGTAGCCAACCTGTCACAGTGTTTTGAAGTTCTTCATCACTCGCAAACCTCTGAAATGCAAGCCACCACTTCATGTACGGGAAAAGATGGAAATCACTGGGAGCCAAGTCTGGGCTGTAGGGGGGAGGGGTGAACTTTTCCAAAAGTTCAGTTGTTTTTTGAGCTGTGTGAGGGCGGGCATTGTCATGGACAAACACAACGCCAGATGTCAGAAGACCACGACGCTTGTTTTGAATCGCTCGTCGTAGCCGTTTTAAGGTTTCACAATAACCTGCAGCTGCAATGGTTGTACCACGCTCCATAAATTCAATGAGCAAGATGCCCTTAGCATCCCAATAAACTGTAGCCATCATTTTTCTCGCTGAAAAAGATTGGCGAGCTTTCTTTGGCTTGCTTGGCGAAGCATTATGACCCCATTGCATTGACTATTGTTATGTTTTGGCATTCACATAGGCTATCCAAGTCTTATCTCCTGTAACGATCCTGTTCAAAAATGTTTCTCCTTCAACGTCATACCGAGTAAGAATTTATGGCAGAACTCATTCTTTTCATTTTGTGATCATCAGTGAGCACTTTTGGAATCCAACGAGCACAAAACTTGTGATAGTCTAGTTTTTCTGTCACTATCTCATGCACAAGACTTCGAGAAATTTCAGGAAAATAATCTGAAAGTTCCGAGATTGTGAAGCGACGGTTCTCGCGAAGTTTCTCATCCACTTTGTTCACCAAGTTATCCCTGACGAGAGATGGCCTACCACTCCGGTCTTCATCGTGAACGTTCGTTCTTCCATTTTTAAAAAAAGGAACCCATTGACGGACTACACCTTCGCTCATAATGTTTGGGCCATACACCGCACTCAATTCACGATGGATTTCAGCTGCTGTGTAACTTTTTGACCACAGAAATTTTATTACACCATGCACTTCACTCTATCGCGGCGTTCATGTTTTTACGTTACAACAAAAGAACGAGCAATCGCACAATACTCTTCCTTGCACAGCTAGAAGCGTACTGAGCGGCTGCGCACACCGATGTGAGAATGGTGGCGCTAACGCCACTACTTATCGCGCCACGCCCAAATGGCGGTTACTTTGTGGACCATCCTCGTATGATGTAATTTTTAAATATAAAATTAGAGATAGTTTAAATAGATAGGTTCTTGTATTATACTTTTTTTTATTAACTTAGCAAAAAAAAAAAAATACTTACTGATTTATTGAGCAGAAGCATTTTGATAACAAAACAAAACTACAAACCCACATTTAAAATATACAGGAAACCCACCCCCACTGACAAGAGTAATACACAACACATCCAATCACCCCACACAACACAAAGGAGCAACAGTTTTGTCAAGTGACTCACAGCAATGAATAATGTGCTGACCTAGTGTGAAATGGGTCTGCTGAATAAATCAGTAAGTAGTGTTTTTATTGCCAAGTTAATACAAAAAAGTTAATAATTTATACAACAACCTCAAGATGTACAACACAAAAATTGCCAAGTTTTGTATTCTTTTGTTTGTGTGAGCATTGTAATACAGTTATCCATGTGACAAAAGTCATTAATGCTGGCTGAAGAAATAGCATCAACTATATAAGTGAAAAATGGACTTATGAAATAATCAGCGAGAGCAACATATTTAAGAAACAAACACAGCAGTTTGTGAGGAAAGATTTAAAATCTAGCAGTCGGAAGACTAACAAATATGGATTAAACTGTTCATAGTTCGAGTGAACCACCGGGTACAAACTAACTGCGGCAACTGAATTGTGTTGAATAACAAATTTAATAATTTTATAGATATTATTATAAATATTGTTGCAAAAAATTTTTAAGTTATTAAATATTAATAACTCAACAACTTAATAATTAAAGGTTAAATATTAATTGACTATTTGCAGTCATAATTAACAACAAAATAATTATTCTTGAATTTTGTAGTCCATTACATTCGGTGAATCTTATTAATCACTTAAGCAATAGTTTATGACTATCCGAACTTTAAATTTAGTAAAGTTGTTAAAACTTACTGAGACAGAACATTTTCGATCTCTATGTGCCGATCTTCATCAGTGTCTTCTGCTTGGAGATTTTGTGTCAAGCGGTGACGGTTTTAAAGGTAGATTTTCGATAGTATCAAAGAGTATGTGTGATTTGTATTGTGTTTGTTCGTTTAATATGTTTGTACTTTGTGTTTTTATGTGTCTGTAAATTTCATATTGTTCTAGTGTGTTGAGATATGGTCCTTTTTTGTTGATGTGTAGGATTTCTAGGTTATGATAAATGTCTGTGTATTTGTGTCCTGTTTCTTTTATGTGATTGTAAAATGTTGAATTGGTGTTCTGTTTGTGTTCCTCGACTCTTTGTTTAAAGCTGCGACCTGTTTGTCCAATGTAGAATTTGTTACATTCGTCGCAGTTCAGTTTGTATAAACCTGGTGCTTGTAGTTTATCTTTGTTGTTGGTGCTGTGTTGTATTTTGTATTGTAACTTGTTATTAGTTTTGTATGCTATTTTGAACCATATTTTTTGAAATTTGCGGGCTATTTTGTTTGTTGTTTTGTTTATGAATGATAATGTGATGTATGTTTTCCCTGTCTATAGCGTTAATTTTAGTGTTTTTTTTTTTTTGTATTTTGTACCATAGTTTGTCAATTATTGTAGTGTTGTATCCACTTATGTATGCTAAATATTTAATTGTGTCTAGTTCTTTTCTTTAAGTCTATCGAGCATGGATCTGAAGGCAGCGTGTTTATGTTGGATAGGGTGGTTTGAGGTGTTGTGGATAATTGTGTCTGTCATTATGGGTTTCCTGTAAATGTTGAAGCTGTGTTTTTGTGTGTGGCTTTTTGTTATGGTTAGGTCGAGGAAGTTTAGGGATCGGTTGGTTTCAATTTCTGAAGTAAAGTGGAGTTTTTGGTGTATTTTATTAGTGTAGGTAAAGAGCTTTTCGCATTGACAGAAATTGCCTCTGTATAGTGTTATATCATCGGCACATCTGTGCCAGTAAATAATTTTGTGTGCGTGTTTATTGTTTGTAAGTATCTTGGTGTTTTCTATGTGTTGTAGAGAAATTTTGCTTAGGACACTACTGATAGGACTTCCCATAGGTAGGCCATCTGGTTGTGAATAGAAGTTTGAGTTGTGGGTGAAATAGTTTTGTTTGGTGATGATTTGGAGGATGTTTATGATTTCGGTAACGTGGGTTTTAGGTATATTGTTCTGTATTTGTGTACATCAAGTATACACAAACTGAACTGCGACGAATGTAACAAATTCTACATTGGATAAACAGGTCGCAGCTTTAAACAAAGAGTCGAGGAACACAAACAAAACACCAACTCAACATTTTACAACCACTTAAAAGAAACAGGACACAAATACACAGACATTTATCATAATTTATAAATCCTACACATCAACAAAAAAGGATCACATCTCAATACACTAGAACAATATGAAATTTACAGGCACACAAAAACACAAAGTATAAACATATTAAACGAACAAACACAATACAAATCACACATACTCTTTGATACTATCGAAAACCTACCTTTAAAACCGTCACAGCTTGACCCAACATCTCCAAGCAGAAGACACTGATGAAGATCGACACATAGCGATCGAAAACGTTCTGTCTCAGTAAGCTTTAACAAATTTACTAAATTTAAAGTGAATAATAAAATAATTATGAACTGAAGTACTTAATGTAATAAATATGTAAAATAAATAAGTATAATTAAAAATCAAATATTACTTATAGTTTGATGCTTGGTGGTTGATTGTATACCTACCCTTACACTCACATAACTAATTTTTCATGTTACAATTTTTAAAAACTAGATAATTTCTGAAATTCTATTAGTAGTTTAGACCTAGATATTAGGATAGTTTAGTTTAGGTTATACTAATTGCTCTCGGCAATGATAACCTTATTGGTTTAACACAAAAAAGTAAGAAATTAAAATAATTTCAAAAACAATTTACACCAATTTTCAAATTTAGAATTAAAGTTTGGTGTGATAATGATTGGAGCACATTATTTCCACATGTAATGTCATTTTACATCGACTTTACAACCTACTTTATTTTTCCTTGTCATTCTGAGGACAAATATAAATATCCTTCTTTATAGTGACAGTTTTGAGAAGCAATAACAGTTGCTTACTCATGAGAGATTCTTATAAGACGTTTAACTGGAGCATGGAGAAGATAACACATTAACAAGGGTCAAGCAAACTAAACATTCAACAATTGACTATTGATGTGTCAATCGCCAACATAAATCTATACTGTGTTGACATGAGTCTCAACAGTATGTGCTATACAGAAAATAATCTATGATGCATAACTCATGGCAGTAGTCAGCAAAGCGTTAGTTAAATTTGGTTTAAAATATGCCTACAGCAGGGTTCTGGCAATACACATTATACCCTCTCTGCCTAAGGGGTAACGAGAAGCAACAAGCTACTTCTTAACCAGGCCCTCTATTCAACCTCTAGAGCAGCCGACTCTAAACTACACCCTATGAGCAAGATCCAGCAAGCTAGTGTCCTAATAGTTATTGTTCCTCTGATAAGTTGGCTAGATAGAAAAACGCAAATTGTAATAACTCAGTTTTAATTACTTGCTTGTTACAAATTATAGACAAATATAATACACAGGAAGTTCAACTTAAGTATAATACCAAATAAATAATTAAAAAATGAATCACAATAATAATGATATATCTAACAGTAAAAAAAAAACAAAAAGAACTGTAATTGTTACAATAGTTTGTCACATTAGTTTTCCAATGACAATAGTTTGTAATTGTGGCTCACTTTTATTTGTAACAATTATTAAATGAGATTGAAGATACTAATCAATTTATTTATATTTGTAAACATTCTTTGTGTACTTCATGTTAGATAATGTTTTCTCACAAGTCACAAATAGTATAAATAGTCCTTGGGCAAATTCAAGCAAATTACTATTATACCTGTGAAAGACTTAAGAAATTTCCATTTGTAGTTTTGAGGCTAGGGTTTCAATGTCAAAAGGATTTTGAACAATTTTAATTTCATTTTCAATGAAGTCAAAGTCTGTATAGGAATAGTATCAAAACTTATATCCTAAACACCCAAAGCTTAGATTACAAAAATCGTTTATAACTCAGTACTGTGGCTGATTATTTCTAATGTTTTAAAATGTGTAAAACATTTTTTATGTAATTGTGATTGAAACAATATTATTTAATTTGGTAGGAGGGTGATGCTTTTCATTCAAAAAAATTTTGATCCTCTCTCAAAGTTCAAAAAGCACTTAAGGGCTTTTCCGCATTAAACCAGTGTACGGCAATATATGGTAAATCATTTCTACAATCTCATCTATCAGAGATTCAGCCCAGTAGATTTGATGAAATTATCGACTGATATGACTGGTTTTATAATTACAGTTCCATTTTTCTTATGAACATTATTCTTACAAGGACTATTGATGAATGATACAATATAAGACCAATAGTTTTCAACCACCATAATTTGACATAAGTGCAAACACTCCTTTATTTTTTACAATGCAATGTTCTTTACTTTCATCGGTTGTAAATAGGTTTCAAAAATGTTCTATAAAAGGTAGTTTTTATTTATAGCATTTCAAATTGTGTGTGTGTATGAGTGTGTGTGTGTGTATGTGTGTGCATGCACGTGTGTGTGTGCATGCGTGTGTGTGTGTGTGTGCATGCATGTGCGTGCGTGCGTGCGTGCGTGCATGGGTGGGTGTGTGTGTGTGTGTGTTTGGTACACTTAGGTTTACAATTATCAACATCTATTTACATTTTCTAACACTTCAAATCACTAGTTTATTTACAATATAGTTCTGAGTAACATATGTGAAAACAAAAAAATATATAAGACCCATTATGTTAAAGTACAATTGAATTTTGGAAATAAAATTAAAATCAACCTATCTGTTACACACACACAAAAACTTATAATCTCAAGGTTTCATTATAAAGGAAAATAGCACTATATTATACTACTATATTATAGCTAGAAAATATTTGGTTAGGATAAATTTTCTGACGAAAAAATTCTGGTCATTAAACCATTCACATAATAGCCATGTGTGTAACTGGGTCACTAAATTCAACTATGAAACTGTTTCACTTCCAAGCATGAATTGTTTATCTTACACTTAAATAAACTGAATTTTATTAACAAAATCTATTCCACAATAGTCTGTAGCTATATTATAACATAGCAATATTTTAATATAGTATAACTCAGTACTCGGTTTACAAAAAAAAACTTATTGGTAAAAATATAGTCTTAATGACGTTTGATTTAAAAAATTTTTTTGTTTTTAAATTACTTGTTTTAATGTGTAGAACACGAATATCAACTTTTTTCCACAGAAGATACGGAAAGTTACTATTTTTCACATTTTAAATGTTAGGCTGTAATGGCATATAGGTATATACTGTATACTGTATAGGCTGTAATGGCATATAGGTGTGAACTGGGCAAACAGTAGCTACAGCGCACTGCACTACGTCTAGATTTGGTTGCAATTTTATACATTACTATATACCTATATTAAAATACACCTACGAAGTATCAAGTCAGGATAGATTTGGCTATAATTGTATTCAATTTTACTATCTACCTATATTAAAATATACCTACATAATATCCAGTCAGGATAAATTTGGTTATAATTTTATTCAACACTACTATCTACCTATATTAAAGTATACCTATGAAGTATCCAGTCAGGATAGATTTGGTTGTAATTTTAGTAAATATTTAGCCTTATTTAGAAAACTTGTATCTGCAAACACATTAAAAAATAATAATAATAATAACCTAACCTAACTAGACCTGGCCTGGTTTTCATAAGTTAATCTGTGTTTGTCATTAAGAATAACTTCAAATTCATGTTCAACAAGGTCAAATTGATCAGGAAAAAAACATTTCACTGATCGAAGCGGTAGTCACTGATCTTAATAATTACATAAATTCTTTTTTGAAAAAAATCAACTTCAACAAAGCACTATTAGCATCAGGTTTAACCCAGCACACAAACTTTATAGAATTATGAAACTAGCAAACACACACTTAAATTATTAATTATGTAATAGTAAGTTGCAAAATTATTCAAAAGGATGAAACAAACACTTACAGACACTATTCTACGCACAAAACAGACAAATATTGCATTGAACATTTACACACATTTTCCTTCAAACTTTAGCAAAAAAAACGATAGATCTAACCATGCAAAGCAGTGTTGAAGTTGAATTTTTTTTCAAAATTTGTAATTTTTTTGTAATTAACAGCAGTTAATTACATTTCAAGGCATTTTGGAAGTTACTACATCAAAAAAATAAAGCCAAAACGTTAAATTAATCGTGTTTTAGGTATACCGTATTTTCCAAAATTATTAATTTTTTTAAGCGTGAGCACAGGTTTTTATAATTTTGTTCGCATTCTTAATGACTTTCTGCTTCGCCCTGCATAATTTATTTTTCTAAAATCGAGTTTGTGGGAACAGGGAATAATACCTTCAAATGTTCCAAAAACATTTTTTTTCAATACATATTTTTCTCTACTAACAGCAGAGAAAGACTTTCTAAACTCCAAAGTAAAATATTTTCCATATGGACATTTGAAATTATGATCAACATTACAGATTTAATAATAGTTGAAAAATGTATTTTAAAATAATGTTAATGATTTTAACAATGATTTCTATTCCTAAATAAAGGAATGTATCATAATGACACTTCATTTTAGAAAATGTATTATGTACAAAAAGCTTTATTCATATCTACATACTGTGTTACAATGATGTTCAAGACCAGACTTTAAAACTAAATTGTCTCCAGCATTTCAAGTATAAAATTATTCTTCCCTATAATAGCACTTTACACTAACAAATCTCAATTAGAAAGTCTAAACTCAGATCTATCTTATTCCCTCAGTTAATTACTTAAATGAGGCACTTCATTTTAACTTTACAGTATTTTTTTAAATACTTATATCTAAATCTTCAATAATTATGTAGGTTCATCTGCAGCATAAAAATTCGCTCGTATATTGTAAAATAATAGGATTATAGAATCTATTGGTTACAGATATATTTTAAATTAGTGACTTATGAAAAATCAATTTACATTGAATGATGCCAATACAGAATATATCACGTAAATATATCACAAAAGCCATATTATAACCAGATTAAAAAAACTACTTACCAAAACTACTGAAACTAAAGGCTCTTCTTGTTTTTCAACCTTTTTCTCACTGATTGGTTTTGTTATAACTGTCATTGTGCCAAAACAATGCTAAAAACAACCACCTACAAAACTACTAACTGGTAAAGACGCAAAATCAAGAACAAAATGTCATAAATTGACAACACGAACTGTGCCTCCAAAATATTAAATGTACAACTCACACCCGTGATAACTGATGTGATGTAACAAAACCTTGAAAATAGTGATATAAAATGCCAAAGGGGCGCTATTAACTAACATTATTTAGAATGTGTAGTTCCTCTATGAAAATTACAGCTTAAGAATTATTTGTAATTAATTGTCCAATATTTAAAAATAATAATAAATATATATTACAATATACACAAAAATCATCTAAACAAAAACACAAGATATTTACTTTATCAATCGGGAAAAAACAAATAATGTTTTACATATTCAAACAAATGCACACAGACACATATACATGCATATAAAAAGATATTGTTGTATCCATTCAAAATGTTATTCTCAGTGGGTAAATATCCTAATATATTATTTGTTAGTAATGTTACACTAATTAGTACGTTTGAATTAATTTTTTTTTTTTTGTAAATTTGTGTATTAGAAGTGCACAGCGGATTATAGAATAGCTACCAGAATTAAAATTGAAAGATATTAAAATAAAATTTAATTTGTTCTCATTCTAAATCAATCATAGATAGGTAAAAACATTTTAAGAGACTCATTCAGAATTGATTTACTATCAAATCTTTTATTCCAGTAATCAAATTATTCGTTTTTTAAATTCATTTCTTTGATTCTTATCAAATTACCAGACCTTTTGATCTTCCTCTGTCCTTTCGATGCAATATTGATAGTTTTTACTATTTAGAGAAAGGCAGTGAGAGTAATGAGAACTTCCCTTGTATCTTTAAACTATATTTTATTTAAGTAGAAGGTTAGTTTCGGAAAAGGAATGATCATTTTGAAACGCGTCAGCAAGTAAGCAATTACGTATTCACTTAGTTAAGTAGTGTAAAATTAGTATATTTTATTTTATATATTTTAACTACCTATAGCTATGACAATACCAGTTCACATAAAAATAGACACACACACAAATAAACGCACATTAAATATGGTGATATGCTTTCTTGTAATATTATAAATTAATAAATATATTATAAATACAAGAATTGCTTTAATTTATATATTTTCAAAGATTTGAATAATATATCTACTAGCATCTTCAGAAAAAAAACAATCTAGAAAAGAAAGAATCGAGTTTACAGAGTTCTCTCATTTTTAATCATTAAAAGATTCTCTGTTCTCTTTAGAAAACAGAGTTTTATCTTATGTTAGTTGATTCCATCTTCACGTTAGTTCAAACTTTTTAACTAAAAACACTGGTATTTTATAAAAGTATGTGCTACTATAGACAAGTGTAACGTTTTTACAAGTGTTTTTAGAGTTTCATCACTTTCAATATTGCTGTGTTCTCGAAGTGTAAATTTAAAGGTTATGACATAGTGTAAAGGTATATGGATGGTCGATACAGTGACTTCAATGGATCGGTGATTTTAGCGACAGCCCTAGGTTTGGACAGTGACTTTTACCGGTGACAAGGGATACTGAGATTGCTCTGTATGTGCCAATAACAGGCAGGCATACCACACTGGTTAAATGATTCCACAACTCGCTTTTTTCTTATTTTGGAAGGCTCATATTATTTAAAAATAAGCTCTTACGAAATTAGGAATAAATTACCGAGTGCGAAATAGCGTCTACTATATACAACATTTTCGTTAACTTGAAACCTGACACAAATCGACCCTCACGTCAGTAATCACACGACGTAAATGAGAACCAGTGACAGCGACGAATCAACTAATGACATTGTTCAATATTGTGACTCACGGAGAACACACCTGAGCAAGGTGTACTTTGGTCCGTGATTCGAAGCGGCCAATTGCTTACAGTTTTTCGAGGTAAGTTACTATATTGACCATATTCATAGATATTTATCTTTGAATTTCATCAAGTTCCCGATATTATTTTCCAACGAAAAACTAGCGACTGCTCATTAAGGTTTACTTTTATAAATAAAAAAGCAAGTCATGTGTAGTGAGATTTAGAGCTGGAATATTGAGGGGGGATATCCTGCACCCTCTGTTCTATTATATTTATTAGGGTATGAAGTTGAAAAACTGAAGCAACAAAGAAACCGTTGTTCCAACCATGCTACATAATGCAGAAAAAAATGTATTTTATTCACAGTTTTAGGGAGAAAATTATTATAAAGAGGTAAGATTTAGAAATGTGAGAATATCCAATCTTAGTATATTAGGTTTTGTGTTAGAAGGTACTTTTTAGTTTTTTAAACGTCATTAATTTTTCTCTACCATTTGCTCTCTCTCTATATATATACAATAGAATATGTTATTACTTTTTCTTGAGACAGAGATTGGGTTGTCCAGATGTTTTACTTATACATACTTATATTTTACTATCCTAATGCTTAGGTTTCTTAAACTGGTAAAAATTGGAGAGACAAAAGTTATTGAATAGTTATTTATGATAAAGATTCAAATTAGAGATAAAAGATTTGTTCGTCTTAGATAGAATAAAAAAACATTTTACTTGTAACTTATAATTTGTGTTATACTTAGTTAGGTTTTTTAAATTACTGTACTACTTTTGGTATCACTTGGGAAAACCCACTATTTACTGCTATTTTTCAGCAGTCCTGTTTTAGATCTGTGCATTGTTCAATGCTGTGTCTTGTCCTTGACTCACAAATATCAGCAAGTAGTGTTTTTTTTGCCAAGTGATACCACAAATAGTTATTTTTCTCCTACATGACCCGGTGGTATCTATAGGTTTTTTAAAATTTATCAACTAGAACTAGGAGAATTAAAGTTATAAAAGTATTCCTATAATTCTTTTCAATAACATCCTCGAGATATATGGTGACGCTTTGTTTCTCACATGCTCTATACTTGCATTTCTTTCCAACGTTCTTATCTTATGGGACATAAAAGAGGCAACAGCAATGGTGTACTGAAGAAGTGACCATGTGCTCAGACTTAATTTCCAAATAACATTCTACCTTTTGTACAACTAATTACATTGTATCGATTAGTCGACGCATAATTGGTTCTTATAACCTGCAACTATATTTTTCAAATTACCTTCCTATCGTTTTTAAAATTTAAAAGGTATTTGCACAGGCTCATATATTTTGGGGATACATAGCAAAAATAATTAAACGATGGAAGGAATTTAAATAAAAATTATCTTTCCACTA
This sequence comes from Prosapia bicincta, assembly GCA_036971475.1. Taxonomy (NCBI): domain Eukaryota; kingdom Metazoa; phylum Arthropoda; class Insecta; order Hemiptera; family Cercopidae; genus Prosapia; species Prosapia bicincta. The sequence goes on from JBAIZL010000002.1 coordinate 48,908,559, forward strand.
GACCCTGTATTTATGACAAGAAATCCTCTTCCCTGTATATATATGCAGTATAGAAGGCAGTAAAGCCAGTGTGGGCCAACTATCCTTTATAAGTAATTGATTTATATAACCAGAAATAGGTGTGGCAACATACTTTTTAATGACAGAGTGGTCTGATAGAATTTATGGTATTTTTTTATAGATATCAGCACTGAAATTTATTACACCTTATGCATAAATATGCAGGTAACACACGCACACTACAGTTATTCCAAAACAAGGTTTTGTGAATAATCACGAAGGCACCTAGATGTACAAGATTAACACTGCTTCACACTGACTTAAAAGTGCCTTTCATCAAACAACACCTCCGACACTTAGCAACAAAGTTTTACAAACAGGCTCACGCACATACAACATCAACACTCATTTCCTCACTGGGTAGATATGACCCCACCCACGACACACACACAGACAGCCGCTGTCCTTACTGACCGCCTAGCTCACATGATACCACAAAATAAAATATACATACTAATAAATTCTGCTTCACAGTTATGTTCCAGGAGACGCAGGGGCACATCTCCAGGACCGCAGCTTAGCCCCAACGGAAGTACTAATTTGATTGCATGCCTTTTCAGTTTCCAGTAGGCAGCAGAAGAAGAGGTGCATGTCATTCCTGCCCCAGACTCACTAACAAGGTATTTGCAAGGTAATACCTCTCCTTATTCCTTAGCATAAGGTGATCCAAGCCCCCAGGGTTCCTGCATGATCGGTTGCGGGATTTTTCCTGGCAGGGTTTCTTTCTTGCCAGGTTTTTTCATCCCGCTCTTAGCGCGACACTTACCGTACTGTATCATTCCACTATCTCCTGATTCTCCATGGAAAGGCTTATGAGCTTGGTACATGGGCAATCAATCCTGTTTCCTCCACTCGCGGTAGGGATACTAACCGCATGAGCATGTGAGACGGAGGTAGCTCGCTAGAGGTTGGCTACCACGAGGGCTGGGCGGGTTTTGGGGGCTCAGACCCGAAAAAAAAAAAAAAATTATGCATAAATTTGTAAACAGCTATTGCAAGGATCATTTGGTGTGGCAAATCCTCTTCCTATTCAAAACTACGTTCAATAGACTAATTAAGTTAACAACTTCTGCTAAGCCCAATTCAATTATAAAACTACAAGTATTAAAATGGAGTAAACATTTATTACCTAACATTAAACCACTATTCAGGATAGCCCCACTCTCACTGCCACATTTATATATTTATGATTAAACAACAAAATTAAGTTTGTTTGAAGATCTCTAATTACTTTGAATAATTTACTGTGGTTTATTATTAATAAAAAATATGCAGATGTCTGAAGGTGGTTACTTAGTAACAAAAATGTACATAAAGACTAGGACAAAAATATTTGTGGTTAGAGGCTGTGTATAGGGAGTTTCTTTTCAACTCTGAAAAATAAGTTGATATCACAAAATGAGACTAATTAGATTAAAAGAGAAAGACATTAGTGCCTAAAGTATATCCTAATGGTTTACAAATGTTGTGGTTTCAAGTAAATCAAAAATATATTGAGAGCGTGAACAAAATTTTCTATTGTCATGATGAGACAACCTATTGCATTAGAAAAGAAAATTCTATATAATGGAATTTAACACACTATTAAAAGACCACAATGGTTGCAATACAATAGAAATATAGGCAAACCCCTAATACCACAAAAATAACTATTACAAGTTACACAAGATTGAACCCTTACAAGTAATTTTAGGTAACTTGTAATATTAGTAATTCTTGTGATATTCAGGCTTTTTCCAATATACTTGTTATATTGGAATTCAAGGTTTTGTAATTTTTCATTAAACAAAAGGCAAAGCAGGAATACCTTAAAGGGATAAATATCATAGTAACTCCTAGAAAGTTGGTAATAAGTAGAAGTGGTCCACACCTTGAAAATCATACTTCCGAATGAAAACAGTTTACCTTCTGTTAAGAATGCAGGTGGTTTTTCTTGCAAAATCCAGAGATCCATTCACAGGCAAGTTTACTCAATGAAAATTACAGGTGTCAAGTTACTTGGATCCATTCTTATTGAAGAAGTATGACCACCTAAAATGGTTAGAAAGCATAGGTGACTCTAAATCAGAGCCACGGTTGTGGAGTGTAGTTTAGGAAAGAATTAAACAAAACAATCAGATTTTGTTTAATCAAGTAAACAATCTGTTTGGCTTATATTCAATCCATTATACAGTGTTTATATATATACAGTGAGCATTTGGGTTAGGTCATTTCTCCTGTGAGTGTTGGTATATTTTTAATAATTTCTAGACAAATTTTATCTTAATGAGATAAAAAGTGGTTTTTATTTTAGTTACGAATATGCTGACTAGTGATAAGTGCCATAGGGCAAGATACAACTCACATGCAAGAACAATTATTAAGTGTTTTACAATACTTTAAACAGGAACATGACAACAAAAAACCGTTAATAGATCTCAAAAGGGTTCTTGAAAAAGTAACCACGACTTGCAACCAAGACCTCAAACCACATAAAATCACTGTCAAAACCATCAATAACAATAAACATGACATTTGAAGAAGTAAATTAACCACACTTATGTATTCTCTACATTCAAGAGATCATTTCATCATCAAACAATAATGTTTATACATATTTTGATGGGCATTAAAAAATAATATAACTATCTTATTCCTGACAAGACCGCTGTTGATCTTGCCCTTAAAAAAATACTTGTTACTAGAATTTTTGTCAAAAACAGGTTTTGGTCACCATTGAAAATCTGTCTGAAAACTAAAAAAAATTTAAGTAAACATAGTATACAAATTAAATGAACTACTGTTGCTGTTCTGATAGTATTTTCCACATCGGCTGCAATGCTTATTCTGTCAGGTAATAAGTGGTCACTCCCTGTAAATTTTATAAATTTCCCACAAACCATTCCATTAAAAGAACAATGTTTTATGATTTACAATACAAAAATGATCAAGATACCATACCACATATTCGATTAAATGTAGACAAATCATCGTTAATACAGATAAATATTAAAATCGTTTAAAATGATTTCCAATTTATTTATAAGTATATGTGGATAAAAGGATATAAGGTTAACAGAAATAAAATTTTAAAAAGTTATTGTAGAATGATCTGAACAAAATTTCTTTCAATTTATTCAAATAATATAAAAAGATGCCAGTTTACAAAAATGAAAACCAAAACATTAATTCCATATCAGCAATGGTTCAGGTCAATCCTACCTGAAAAAAAAACAACAACTTTAAAACATTTTATAATCTATCATAAAAAAAGAGATACACAATTCAAGTGATAATTCTATATTAACTCAATCACTTAATACAGTGCAATCCCAGCAGTCCTAAGCAAACAGGCAATAAATAATTACTATATTATGTATAAAAGCATTAGCTTGTGGAAAGGCAGAAGGAGAAGAGTTCTATGAATGGAAATAGAGAGAGGAAGGAGTTCTACTAAAAACATGCAGCTGAGCAACTGGATTTCCCGAAATTATTTTTGTGTTCTCTTTTATAGATTTCAGAAGCCCCCTCAATTCCATAAGTAGGGTGGGATACCTAACAGTGAATTTAGTCAGTCTTAATTTTGCTTTTTGAGAGTTTAGTGCCACTCTTCTACAACTAATAGACCAAAATACGATAGAAAAAAATCAAGCTCCATTACAGTTCAGCTCTACTCTCGCATGTAGTTGCTTTATTAAGCGACAAGAAATCTTTACATTATAATATTTGAATTTCAAAGATTCACATTATTTTTAACTGCAGCTTGGGTCGCTGTAAAGACCATATACGATTCGTGGAACCAAAAGTTGAGGAAAGAGAGCATCCATGAAGTACTATCAACAGACAACACTGATGACAGCCAAAAAATGATTTTGGCGTTAAAAAAAAGCAAAAAATCCTGATGCTTCAATGAATGATATAAATGTCAATGAATAGGGTTGAAGTAATAAAGAGAATGAATTCATATTTAAAACTGACGAGGAAATCATAAGTTCCACCTATGAAGAAGAGAGGTTGAGGAGCCAATGAGGCATGAAGAAGCAGTGTCCCATTTCAATCACTCTTTGAAGTGGGCAACAGACGTACCATGGCATCAAGTCCTCCTCTTACAACACCTGAGAGATGAAGCAGTGAAAAGGTTCCTGGAGAAATGATAGATATTTATGTAATTTAAAATATGTAAAAAATAATAAATAAAATAGTTATGTGAATTCATGCTTTTTTTCAGCATTTCCCCCTAATACATACGTAGATACTTTCTGTAAAACAACCGCCTACAGAAATTAGTTCGGATTCCCGAGATTGCACAGTAATACAAAAAAACTCATTACAAAACTACAACTAGTTACAAAATTGAAATCTCACCTTTAATTCAACATCTATATCATAAAACATAACCTAGTACAAAATCTAACAACACAGAAAGGAAGAAAAGACAACTACTAAACATTCTCATTAATTCTACTTCAGACGAACTTCAAGACGTTTCTTGTTCCTTTAGAAGCCTTGAACTACCATTTCATTATCTCATGTGGCATAACAGTAGAAAATAAATGCATAAAAGGCATTAACGTACGATTTTAGCAAAAAAAATTATACCAGCCGACGTAGAACGTCATCAGGGATACGAAAAAATAATTACAACTCTCACTCCCCAAAAATTGACAATTTTGGAGATTGTAACCCCCCCCCCATCAATGGTACTAATAATGCTGGTAAAAATGCAAATTGCCCTTTCAGAATACAGTGCATATAAAAATGTATCAAAAACGTGCCCTGTGTTTGTTATTGCCATGGAAGTTTAATTTTATATACCTAAGAAATATCCAGTTAGGATAGACTTGGTCGTAATTTTATACGTTTAACCAAATGTACACATGTAAGATGGAATAGAGATCACATGACGTCACCTGCCAAAAAGTATCACTCCTCGAAAACAGACGTCAAATTAGTTAACGAATAAAATTACAACCAAATCTTTCCTGACTGGACACTGTACAGGTATATTTTAATATAATAATTTATAAATTACTACCACATCTATCCTTACTGGAGACTTTATTGGTATATTTAAATATATGTATACTTAGTATGGGGCGCCGTTGATACATGGACTTGGTAGTTCATACTACTTTGTACTAATTTTTTATCTAACCTTAATTTGAAAAAAATGGTATTTATTTCACTGACTGATAGTTTTTGTACCTCTGATGACTTTTTGTCGGTCGATATAATTGTTTTTGCTAAAAGCGAACACATGGGCACAGGAAATAAATACCGAATTAAAATATAGTAAACCAAATAAAAATAAATACATTGAACATTTTATTAAATTGTAAAATACACTTTGTTATTCCCAATGAGAGGAAATTGATCCTTTATTATCACAACAATTTGTCAACTTTTAGCACTAAATAAGTTCTCCAATCTATCCAATAATTTAAATGTTCTCCAAACTATCCAATAATTTATAATTACTGGTCTCTTCAACTAAAAATTGATTATTGAAACCTTTTAACTGATTTTGTGTGAGTTAGACATTTCTGGTAGAATATGGAGGCAATCTCAAACAGGTTAGCTCAATTATATTAGGGATTTTTTTTTCAATGTAGAACATTTTTTGCTAATAATTAAGATCAGTGACTGCTGCACTGATAGGCAATTTTTTTCATATCAATTCGACCTTGCTGAACACGAATCCAAGTTTTTTTTACTGCAAACACATATTAACATTTAAAAAAATAACCTTACCTGGCCTTGGTGCTTACTAACGCTTCGATCAGCGAATTTTTCCCCCTGATATTTGACATTGCTAACAAGAGAACACTAAAATTAACCTTTTTCCAAGAAAAATATGAAAAGTTATTATTTTTGCACATTTTTAATGTTAGTCTGTAATAGCAAGTATAGCGTGAACCGGCCACACAGTAGCTACAGCGCACTGCACTATGTCAAAGTCAGTCTATTTTAATACTCAACTTAAAATCTAAATTTATAACTTTTGGTTATAATTTTATTCAACATTACTATATACCTATGAAGTATCCAGTCAGGATAGATTTGGTTGTAATTTTCTGCATCGGCAATAAGTCTAAATATTTACCAAAATTATAACCAAATCTATTCTGACTGGATACTTTGAAGATATACATTAAAATCTGTAGATAGCAATATCGAATGAAACTATAACCAAATCTATCCTGACTGGATACTTCGTAGGTATATTTTATATTTTTTTGTGAACGGCACGCCCGGTTCACACTATAGGCCTTTATGCCATTACAGCCTATCATTAAAATGTGAAAAACGGTAACTTTCTATTTTCTGCAGAAAAAAAGTTAATATTCATGTTCTAGACATTTAAGCAAGTAATTTAACAACAAAAAAATTTCAAACCAATGCCATTAAGACTATTTTTACCAAGTTAGGTTATATATATATATTTATAAATGTGTTTGCAGTAAAAAAAAATTCAAACTTGTGTTTAGCAAGGTCAAATTATCAGAAAATGTTTTTTCCGCTGATTTTAATAATTACCCATTTTTTAAAACTAAAAAGGCAAGGTTTTCCTTAGTTATTTTTCAAAAAAAAAAAAAAAAAAAAAAAAAAAATATGAAAAGTTATTGGCTTGGCAACTAAACTCTTAATATATTGACATTTAGTGTTATGTTACTTCATAGCCATCTGACACCCCTCCCCATACATGAATTGGTTTAGCTAACATTATCAAGCTATAGATTTAACATTAAAAAAATATGCCTACGTTAGAAACGAAAGGTGTATAAACTGTTCATTGCGATAGTCTGTTTTGAAAGGGGAATATTGCTAATTATGAGACTCACTATTCCAAAAAAATAAGATGCGTGTATGAGATGAAATGTGGTGCTAATAGTAGACAGTTTTCCAAATTTGTAATTTTTTCAAGTTAACAGCAATTGCACTTTTTTGCATTAACTTGGCAAAAACCACTTCTTACTGATTTATTAAGCACTCATTTTGCACTAGGTCAGCGCATTATTCAATGCTGCGAGTCACTGACAATAGTGTTGCTGAGGTGTGACCTTGTGTATTTCTGTTCTGTGGTGTGTTGTTGCTCATAGAGTAGTTGTTAATCATCTGCTCAAATATAGTATTTGATTGTATTTTGTCTCTTTGAGCAATTTTGCGTCTTATCGACAAAAAAGGAACTTTGTGTGAGTTTTATAATCCTATAATGTATGTGTTCCGAATGAAATGAGGTGCCGAGATGCTAATGGGGCTTTGTTGAAGTTGATTTTTTTTTTGAAATTTGTAATTTTTGGAGTCAACAGTAAATTAATTGAATTACATTTCGAGGCACTGCACAAGGTATTACGTAAAAAAAATAAAACCAACATCTTTAATTGGAAAATTAATATGGAAAATAGAAATTCACCAACCATTCTCAGCACACGAAACGTTACTAATTTAATAAGTTGGCTTTATTTTGATAACATGATAACTCCCAAAGTGCCTCAAAATGTAATTAAATTTGCGGCAAGACTCTCAAAAATTACAAATTAAAAAAAAACTAACAAAGCACTATTAGCATCATATTACACCCAGAACACAAACCTTATAGAATAAGAAAACTCAAACAAAAATCTTATTTTTGGTGACAAAGTCACAAAATTACTCAAAAGAACAAAACAAAGACTTATAGACAATATTCCATGCACGAAACAGAAAATATTTCATTGAACATTTACATACCATTTATTTCTATCGCGAAAAACTACAGAATTTACATCGCACACAGCGTATTGAATTGAAGTTATAGTTGATTTCAAGTTCAATTGCATTTTGCGAGTTACTACATATAAAAATACTTGAATTTGTAACATTTTAGGAGAATGTGAATCAGGAGAAACCACTGTTTTGAAAAATTTTTAATTTTGGAGTGTGAGCAAAAGTTTTTATAATTTTTCTCATATTCCTAAATGACTTTCTGCATCGCCAAGTATAAATTTTTTCCACTAAAATCGAACACATGAGAATGGAAAAATAATACCGAACCTTTTTATAAAGTTTTCTCTGGTGGTGGGCAATGTGTGTAGTTACCAAATTATCATAATAAAAGCAAGTTCACTTGTTAATAAGTTGACCTTTTAACAGACTATTTCTTTTGTAGTTAAATTCACTTCAAAGGCATATAACAATTTAAAGTATAAGAAATTGACTGTAAAAAGAAACTTGTATTCAGCCATGGAGTGATAGTGATGTCACGCATTCCATACGTGTGTAGATAATAGAGAAACGTTTTGGTTTTTTAATACATATATTTAAATATACTTACAAAGTTGCCAGTTAGTATGATTTGGTTTCAATTTGATACATTACCTAAATGGTTTAATGTATAAAATTAGAACAAAATCTATCCTGACTGGATACTTCATAGGTATATTTCAATACAGATATATAAAATTCATTTCCCCTTGCAATAACAAAAATATTAGTTATCAATATAGCTTCAGGACATTTTTGATTCATAGAGTTTAGATTACTAAAATGCCAACTAGTTGTGACGCCACTGAATCACTCTGCGGCTGATGCAAAACTTATTCTTCTGCACTGAATTTTTTCCTAATTTAAATTGGAAAAAGGGTATATATTTACTGTGCCCATGTTACAATTTCAGCAAAAAAAAAAAATTATATCGGCTAACGCAGAAATTCATGAGTGATACGAAAAAAATTATTACAACTCGCTCATGCCCCAAAAATTATAAATTTTGGAAAATTGTTATTCCCCCATATGTAGCGCTAATAGTGCTGTTAAAAATGCAAACCTCCCACCCCCAATACAGTGCATATAAAACAAATCAAAAAACATGTTCAGAAGTTATATTGGTAATTATTACCACGGAAGGTTAATTTTATATACCTATGAAGTAACCAGTCAGGATAGATTTGGTTATAATTTTATACGTTTAACCAAATGTATGTACACATGTAAGGCTATGATAGAAATCTCGTGACGTCATCTGGCAAAAAGTATTACTCCTCGGGGTAAAAATGTAGTCTTAATGACGTTGGTTAAATTTTTTTTTTTTAAATTACTCGTTTTAATGTGTAAAACACAAATATCAACTTTCCATGGAAAATAAGGAATTACTATTTTTAAATTTTAAATGTGACGCTGTAATGACATGCAGGTCTTTGGCGTGAACCAGGCTCGCGGTAGCTACAGCACACTGCACTACATCTAGATTTGGTTGTAATTTTATACAAAATTACTATATACCTACGAAGTATCCAGTCACGATAGATTTGGTTATAATTCTATTTAACATTACTACCTATATTAAAGTATACCTACAAAGTATCTAGTTAGGATAGATTTGGTTGTAATTTTGGTAAATATTTAGACTTATTGCCGATGCAGAAAATTACAACCAAATCTATCCTGACTGAATACTTCGTAGGAATACTTTAATATAGGTAGATGGTAAAGTTGAATAAAATTATAAAACCAAATCTATCCTGACTGGATACTTGGTAGGTATATTTTAATGTAGATATATAGTAATGTTGTATACAATTATAACTAAAAGTTAAATACTTAGAGTTTAAGTTTAGTATTAAGATCAGCGACTACCGCTCCAATCCACGATTTTTGTCCTGATCAATTTAACCTTGCTGAACCCAAATCTGAATTTTTTTACTGGGAACACACAATTACATAAAAAAACTCTAACCTGACTGGTGCTTACCAAAGCTCTGATCGGCAAAACTTTCCACTTCGAAATAAATTTAACCTTACTGAACACAAATCTAAAATTATTTTTAACGGCAAACACATATTAAACTAAAAAACCCAGGTCAGGTTAGGTTATTTTTTGTGTTTGCAGTAAAATAAAAACCTTCAGATTTGTGTTCAGCAAGGTCAGATTAATCAGGAAAAAAAATGTCACCGATCGGAGCAGTAGTCGGTGATCTTACTAATTACAAAAATTCTTACGCATATCATCCTATTGGAATTTGTTTGTGGTTTTAAACAATTTTCCAAAATATCATAGGTCTCAGAGCTTGTAAATTTTGGTTAAAATGATGAAGCTAAACCACCTACGATATTTTAAGAATTGTTGAACACCACCAAATAAGACGATATCCACAAGAATTTTTACAGTTATGAATAGGCTGCCTGCCTCGCGGAGGGATACACGACATCACAAATGTACTAACCGTTACACTTGAATAATGTGTAGCATTAAGTTTTAGCATAATTTTAATGAATTTAACAAAATAAAAGTATAAAATATGAAGTATCCAGTCAGGATAAATTTGGTTGGGTTAAAATGCTGAAGCTCGGCTCCATACGATATTTTGGGAAATTGTCTAATACCACCAAATAGGACGATATCCACAAGAATTTTTTTTTTAATGACAATGGAAAGTTACTTTTATACAATTTAAAGTAGGGTAAAAAATTCAGCACGGATGTAGAAGTTGTGAATGGGCGCGAAATGATACAAAATGTTTCGTTACGTCACAGTGCTGCGCACGAGGTTATACGCATCGCCACGGTACGTCACGCAACCTTACGTTTGTAGATATTTGAGAAACGTTTATTTTCATACATATATTCGAATATACTTATAAAATCTCCAGTTAGGATAGATTTGGTTTTAAATTTGGTTGAAATGCAGTTGGCTCGGTACCATACGATATTTTGGGAAATTGTTCGAAACCATCAAATAGGACGATATCCAAAAGAATTTTTTTTTTGAAGTAGGAAAGTTACTTTTTTCAATTTAAAGTAGGGTAATAAATTCAGCGCGGATGTACAAATTGTGAATGGGCGCGGAGTGATACTTACGTCACAGTGCTGCGCATAAGGTTGTACACATTGACCGCGGTACGTCACGCAACCTTACATGTATAGATATTTGAGAAACAACTTCTCCAGTTAGGATAGATTTGGTTTTAAATTTATACAATACTGTATGCCTATATTAAAATATACCGAAAAAGTGTCGTCAGGTTAGATTTGGTTTTAATTTTATACATTGAAATATAGTTGTAACATCACGAAGCATTTGTATCACTCCGCGCTGAATTTTTTACGCTACTTTAAATTGAAAAAAGTAACTTTCTGAGGTCAATTGAAAAAAAATTCTTGTGGATATCGTCCTATTTAATGGTGTTGAACCATTTGGTTGAAATTTATTACGGCGGCCCCAAACGATATTTTGGATTATTGTTCAAAAGCACGAAAAGGTACGAATCCACAAAAAAATTTTTTTTTTTGCTTTGAGCAAAGTTACTTTTTTGGAGTTTAAAGTAGGGGGAAATTTTTTTTGGCGGAAGCACAAGTTGTGAATAGGCGCGGAGTGATACAAACGTCTCTGACGTCACGGTACACACTATTTAGACCTATCTTAGGGCTCCGAGAAGAAAATATTTTGTACTAATTTTTATGCTTTAACTAATTATTTCGCGTGGATATCGTATTTTTTCGTGATTTTGAACAATATTCCAAAATATCGTATGTGCCAAAAATAGCAAAAATCAACGTTAACTAACCCTCCACCACACACAAAGATTTATTAAAATCCTGTATTAAAACTACTTACCAGAAGCAAACAATCTCTTATACATATTATTTCACGCACGAAATTCACTTACACACTATTTCGCGCACAAAACAAATCATTGCACTTAAATTCTACACACACCTATTTACAGACAACCTGGAGATATAGGATTCTGCCGCTAAATTAAGAACATGTAGCCAACCTTCCAAATGAAAATTATTACGTACAAAACATCTGGTCGTACACTGGTTTCCCAATCATTAAGAAACATACTGAATGTAAAAATAATTACTATATATTCAATTAATATTGCACAGCAACCTTAATAATTCAAAACATTAACAATTAGTATTTCTCTCATAACTAAGTATAATTTTGTAATTTTCCAACATAGAAGTAAGTTACGAATATGCACGCAAGTGATATTTTTCGAACTATGTTACTTATAATTGTATATATAACTAAGCTAATGTACATATACTACGCAAATAATTACAAATAGACTGACTTTTATCTTCGGCTAGTATAACAAAACTACCTTCAAAATCTAAAACATAAACGGCAAGTATTGAAAATATTATACTTCATTTTCTTGAGATATATTGATGAAAGAATAGTAATACTTTATAAAGTTCAAAAATGTTATTAAAGCACAATAGCAGCTGAAGAGAAGTTACAAATATACAGACTTATAACTTCAATTAGTATTACACAACTACCATTGATATTGACAAATACAAAACATTGAATATTTACTCTAACAGTTTTAATAACAATAGTTTTAATTGAAATATTATATAATATTTCTTACATTTAAATGTTTCATAAGTTTTAAAAGTATAATTGATAATTTATACTAATTTATAATAATATCAAGAGTTATTATTCTATGTATAGGATCCATAGAATAGACAAATATTTATAATGTTTGCTGGAAATGAACAAATGTTACGGATGCCATTGTTTTGACAATTTCATTTCCTCGGGTTATTGTGCGATAGGGAATGAGAACATTCGTTGGCAAATACAAATTTTGTTTTTATATTATTATTTTGGTCTTTGAAATTACACAATTACCTTCAAAATTTAAAACATAAACAGCGAGTATTAAAAATACAATACCTCATATTGTTGAAACAAGGTTTTAAAAGAATAATACTTTTTCAAAAATGTTGACAGACGATCTTATTATAGCACAATAGAAGTTACAAAAATAAACTTCTAATAGTATTACACAACTACCATTGAGAGTGACATACAAAAACATTGAATATTTACTGTAACGGAGGTAAACTGTAAAAGTTTTAATTTAACTATTATATAATCTCTCCTACATTTATATATTTAATAAGTTATAAAAGTACAATTAATTTATACTAATATCAAGAATTATTGTTCTATGTATAAGTGTCATAGAGTAGACAAATAGTAATAAATTTTGCTGGCAGTAAACAAAGTTTTAATTTAAATATTATATAAGCTCTCCTACATTTATATATTTAATAAGTTATAAAAGTATAATTAATAATTTATACTAATATAAAGAATTATTGTTCTATTTATAAGTTTCATAGAGTACAAAAATAGTAATAGATTTTGCTGGCAGTGAACGTATGATTACAAGCCAATGTTTTTACCATATTCATTTCCTGGGGATATTGTGCGATAGGGAGTTAGAACAATCCTTGGCATATAAAACATTTTTTCTATATATTATATTGGTTTTTGAGGCTATGGAAGGTACCTGTTTATTAACTTTTATGTAGGACTATTTTCTGGCGCGCAGAGAAGTTATGTATTCTTCCGCAGAAAATATCTCTATCTATGTTTTAAATTTTGAAGGTAATTGTGTAATTTCAAAAGACCAAAATAATAATATAAAAACAAAATTTGTATTTGCCAACGAATGTTCTCATTCCCTATCGCACAATAACCCGAGGAAATGAAATTGTCAAAACAATGGCATCCGTAACATTTGTTCACTTCCAGCAAACATTATAAATATTTGTCTATTCTATGGATCCTATACATAGAATAATAACTCTTGATATTATTATAAATTAGTATAAATTATCAATTATACTTTTAAAACTTATGAAACATATAAATGTAAGAAATATTATATAATATTTCAATTAAAACTATTGTTATTAAAACTGTTAGAGTAAATATTCAATGTTTTGTATTTGTCAATATCAATGGTAGTTGTGTAATACTAATTGAAGTTATAAGTCTGTATATTTGTAACTTCTCTTCAGCTGCTATTGTGCTTTAATAACATTTTTGAACTTTATAAAGTATTACTATTCTTTCATCAATACATCTCAAGAAAATGAAGTATAATATTTTCAATACTCGCCGTTTATGTTTTAGATTTTGAAGGTAGTTTTGTTATACTAGCCGAAGATAAAAGTCAGTCTATTTGTAATTATTTGCGTAGTATATGTACATTAGCTTAGTTATATATACAATTATAAGTAACATAGTTCGAAAAATATCACTTGCGTGCATATTCGTAACTTTACTTCTATGTTGGAAAATTACAAAATTATACTTAGTTATGAGAGAAATACTAATTGTTAATGTTTTGAATTATTAAGGTTGCTGTGCAATATTAATTGAATATATAGTAATTATTTTTACATTCAGTATGTTTCTTAATGATTGGGAAACCAGTGTACGACCAGATGTTTTGTACGTAATAATTTTCATTTGGAAGGTTGGCTACATGTTCTTAATTTAGCGGCAGAATCCTATATCTCCAGGTTGTCTGTAAATAGGTGTGTGTAGAATTTAAGTGCAATGATTTGTTTTGTGCGCGAAATAGTGTGTAAGTGAATTTCGTGCGTGAAATAATGTGTATAAGTGATTGTTTGCTTCTGGTAAGTAGTTTTAATGCGGGATTTTAATAAATCTTTGTGTGTGGTGGAGGGTTAGTTAACGTTGATTTTTGCCACATACGATATTTTGGAATATTGTTCAAAATCACGAAAAAATACGATATCCACGCGAAATAATTAGTTAAAGCATAAAAATTAGTACAAAATATTTTCTTCTCGGAGCCCTAAGATAGGTCTAAATAGTGTGTACCGTGACGTCAGAGACGTTTGTATCACTCAGCGCCTATTCACAACTTGTGCTTCCGCCAAAAAAAATTTCCCCTACTTTAAACTCCAAAAAAGTAACTTTGCTCAAAGCAAAAAAATTTTTTTTTTTTTGTGCATATCGTACCTTTTTGTGCTTTTGAACAATAATCCAAAATATCGTGTGGGGCCGCCGTAATAAATTTCAACCAACCATTTCCCAAAATATCATATGGCACCGAGCTTCTGCATTTTTACCATTTTATACATTGAAATACATTTGTAACATCATGAAGCATTTGTATCACTCCGCACCTATTCACAACTTCTACATCCACGCTGAATTTTTTACGCTACTTTAAATTGAAAAAAAGTAACTTTCCGAGGTCAATTTAAAAAATTCTTGTGGATATCGTCCCATTTGGTGGCGTTAAACCATTTCCTAAAATATCGTATGGCGCCGAGCTTCTGCATTTTTACCAGATTTGGTTTTAATTTTATACATTGAAATACAGTTGTAACATCACAAAGCATTTGAATCACTCCATGCCTATTCACAACTTCTACATCCGCGCTGAATTTTTTACCCTATTTTAAATTGAAAAAAAGTATCCTTTCCTACTTTACCTGAATTTTTACCCAATTCTATTAAAACTACAATTTTCCAGGAAAAAAATTCGTTCAACGAAAACCACGTGCATTTAGTTTTGATTTGAACTCTACTGTAATATTAAGTGATTTGTTAAAGTTTGTATCCTTGAATTACTTTCGTATATATACTTTGCTACTTATATATTACATTTTTTATTTGTTCTAGTTTTTAAAAATGTTGATCGATTTAGAACTGCCAGTTCTAACCTAAACCTAAATAGAACTTGGAAGCACGTGCTTCGAACAGACCAACGGCTTAATTTTATTCACGTTAACATGAAACTTATTATTTCGACAAGAAGTATGTGCAAATATAACACTTACTTAATAAATGAGGAAATCTACTTGGACCTCGCCCTCATCTTTCTCCTTTTACGCTTCAACCTTCGCATACGCTTCTTCCTCCACTGAAAACAAAGGTACAACGAAATTGAAGTGTAAAAATAAAATTTTTAAAAAGCAAAAGCCCATTATTATTTAAATAAATAAATACATACCTTTGCTCTCATGACGTGTAACTTTAATTAAAAAACGTCAGAGTATTCTGAAGATTACCGACGATTATTTCGCATACTCTACCCAAGAGACGTTATGAAGAAATGGCCGTGAGAGGAAATAAGACAGACCAACACGAAACCAATTTCATTGAAAACGGAAACATGAGTACCAATATTGAAGTTATTTATGATTGGTGACACGATTACAAAACCGTAAACGTATAACTATCATTATTTGTATCCGGTGATATACTAATTAAATAATATTTGTGATAAGATATTGAGCTAACTTCTTTTAATATATTACAAAAAATTAATGAATTCAAATACAACTATATAACTGTTGAAAGGTTATTTACCGTTAATTTTTTTCATCCACATATATGGCATATACTTTAATACTGTATTAATTCATATGTTTTACTAACTGCTTACACGCCTAGTAGTAAGCAAACGAACAAAAATTTACTACTGCTGTCTCTGATTCATCATACTTAATATATATATATATATTACATATACTTATACTTCATCATACTTATATATATATTTTTAAGATCAAATAATATACACAAATACAGGAATATTTAATTTAATGAACAATAAACTCAAAGCTATATATATATATATATATATATATATATATATAGCTATTTTATATTTATATATATAGACTTTTGATATTACTTTAGCAAACAAACAACTACTTACTGATAGTTTTAGCAAGTACTATATATTATATTATATATTATACTATATTAAATATAATATTATATATATTGTTATATTATTTTATTTATTCTTTGTTATATACAACAAAATTTTAAATCGATCAACTTGCGACTTCTAAGATTGTTGTGTTTAAATTTCCAAAAAGTTTGTTTGACAATTTGGTAACTCGAAGAATCAAGACTAATATTCAGGTTTCAATGTTACGTAATATGTATATATATATATATATATATATATATATATATATATATATATATATATATATATATATATATATAGATAACAAATTAAAAATATTTCAAAAACAAGAACACTTTTAATGAATATATTTATTCAAAGATTTTCGCCGATAAAATAGTATCAGCATCACGGAAGATGCTGATACTATTTTATCGACGAAAAGCTTTGAATAATAAATATATTCATTAAAAGTATTCTTGTTTTTGATATATTTTAATTTATTAACTATATTACAAGAAAACATATCACCATATTTAATATATATATATATATATATATATATATATATATATATATATATATATATATATATATGCAACTCTATTTGTTTTCTTATATTCACTTATCACTCACACTATAATGTACTTAAACAAGAATCTTGCTTGGTATATAGTTAACCTTAGAAGACTAATTATGGTGTTTTCATTTAACCAATTTAATCATTCAAGTATAACATGGTATGCGTATATACACCGAAAATATATGACGTAAATTTCTTGTTAAAGTACATTATAGTCTAAATGATATACATACACACACACACACAAACACACACACACACACTCACACACACAAACACACACACACACACACACATATATATATATATATATATATATATATATATATATATATATATATATATATATATATATATGTTTAATATTCCTGATGATGTTGGTACTGTTAGCCAACGAAAAGCTTTGAATTGTAAATTCAATTCTAATTCTTGTATTTGTATTTTGACTTATGTTCTTTATATATATATATATATATATATATATATATATATATATATTTATTTATTTATTAATTTATTACACCTTTGCTATTACTTGCGACCAGTACTTTTGTTAACTATAGGTTGTTAAATTGTTAACTTACACTTGGAGGAATGCTCGGAATGCATAGTATAGTTACGTTTGTTTTATTCGTAACTAGATTACTGTTACGTATACTTTATTTGTTGACATCGCTATGAAATATATTTAGTCTAACTTCGCTTTATACAATTCTAAATATAAGAAAGATTGTATGTCCTATTATTTTTATAGTTAAATATGAACTATTACATAAAGGATAAAATATTACTCTCTTCACCACTAATCCTAGAATAAAATTTGCCATTTTCATGATGATTATATTGGTATCTGTATGATACAATATTTCTGATTAATAATAAGCAATGTACTATCTACTATGAACGCCATAGAGGTTTCAATTTGAATTGAGAATTAAAGTTAAATGAGTTGTTTCATTTATTTTTAACAGTTTCGATTTCGATGTTTCGATTAATCTTTGTGTAATCTGATTGTGTACCTCTTTGAAGTGTGTAGTTATAAAGTTATAAAAAGAAATAGTAACTTTGGTTTTTATAAAGTTATGACTTTATAGTGTAAAACCAGAATACAATTTGTAAAATACTTCTAGTATTCTAATGCAGTATTTTAGGGAAAATGTCTATGTTGATGAGGTCGTCAGTTATTTATAACCGGCAAAACGTGTTCTACATCACTAAATGTTATAGTTGTATAAACAAAAGTAATATTTGTGGTCTTCAACAAATAAATTTAACTAATAGATTATTTTCAAATAATAATAAATCTGGGGGAAGTAACAAAATAAATTCAGAAAATAATGATGAAATTGGTAGCAAAGCATCAGCTATTAATTATGGAAAATATAAAGTATTTAGAGATACAGATTCTCCTGTTGTATTAGATGTAGAAGAGGAAAGATTATTACTTCAGGAGAATCAAGTTGAATCAACTTTAATAGTATCTGAGTTTGAAGGGATAAATTTAAATAGTAAGTATTGTGTGTGAACTTATGGTGGTTAAAATAATGGTATTTATTTCGTTTCTCAATGTAATTGATATTAGTCAAACAAAATTATACCAGGCAATGCAAACAGTCTTTTAGTAAATTGGAAAAATCTTCGCTCACACCTCAAAAATTACAAATTATTTTAAAAAAAGTATGGTAATTAATCCGACGTGTGACTACCGCTATTTTTGTGATATTTTTTTACTTTTCTTATGTATTTTTACGTCCTAGACAAGAATCCAACATTAATTATTGTCGCTGACGTCGTTTTGGTAAAAATGCAGAAGCTCGGCGTCATACAATATTTTGGGAAATGGTTTAACACCACCAAATAGGACGATATCCACAAGAATTTTTTAAAAATTGACCTCGGAAAGTTACTTTTTTTTCAATTTAAAGTAGCGTAAAAAATTCAGCGCGGATGTAGAAGTTGTGAATAGGCGCGGAGTGATACAAATGCTTCGTGTGTTACAACTGCATTTCAATGTATAAAATTAAAACCAAATCTAACCTGACTTGACACTTTTTCGGTAAATTTTAATATAGGTATACAGTATTGTATAAATTTAAAACCAAATCTATCCTAACTGGGGACTTTATAAGTATATTTAAATATATGTATAAAAATTAAGCGAAGTTGTGAATAGGCGCAGAGTTATACAAATGCTTCGTGATTTTACAACTGCATTTCAATGTATAAAATTAAAACCAAATCTAACCTGACTTGACACTTTTTCGGTAAATTTTAATATAGGTATACAGTATTGTATAAATTTAAAACTAAATCTATCCTAATTGGAGAAGTTTCTCAAATATCTACACACGTAAGGTTGCGTGACATACCGCGGACAATGCGTACAACCTTATGCGCAGCACTGTGACGTAAGTATCACTCCGCGCCTATTCACAACTTCTACATCCGCGCTGAATTTATTACCCTACTTTAAATTGAAAAAAAGTAACTTTCCTAGTTCACTTTAAAAAAATTCTTGTGGATATCGTCCAATTTGGTGGTTTTGAACAATTTCCCAAAATATCGTATGGTGCCGAGCTACTGCATTTCAACCGTTGTTTTTTTAAAAAATAACCTTATTGACGTACGTTCCGACGTGCGACTACTACTATTTTCGTGAAATTTTTTAAATTTTCTTCTGTATTTTTACGTCTTAGACACGAATCCAAGATTATTTTTTGTCGCTGACGCGTAATTTTAAAATATACTTAAAAAAACATAACCTTTATTGACGTACGTTCCGACGTGCGACTACAGCTATTTTCGTAAAATGTTTTTACTTTTCTTATGTATTTCACGTCCTAGACATGAATCCAACATTAATCACTGTTGCTGACGCCGTTTTTTTAAAATATACTTAAAAAAACATAACCTAAACTAACCTTTATTGACGTACGTTCACACGAATCCAACATTATTTTTTGTCGTCTACGTTGTATTGCCATTAATAATTTATTATAATACATATAGATTTGGTTATAATTTTATACAACATTACTATATATTTACCTACGAAGTATCCAGTCAGGATAGATTTGGTTATAATTATATTCAATTTTACTATCTACCTATATTGAAATATAGCTACGAAGTAATCAGTCAGGATAGATTTGGTTATAGTTTTATACAACATTACTATATATATATATATATATATATATATATACCTATGAAGTATTAAGTCAGGATAGATTTGGTTATAATTTAATAAAAATAGATAGTAATTATGAATAAAATTATTACCAAATCTATCCTGACTGAATACTTTGTAGGTATATTTAATGTAGGTATATAGTAATGTATAAAATTACAGATCTAGAAAAGTACAGAAATTGCACGCTCGGTTCACGCTATAGGCCTACATGTGATTACTATTTAACGTTTAAGATGTGAAATAAAGTAACTTTCACAAAAATACTTAAAAATGTAAGGAACGTACATATGTAAAAACGTGAAAATACATAAGAAAAGTAAAAACAAATTCACGAAATTAGCGTTAGTCGTACGTCAATAAAGGTTAGTTTAGGTTATGTTTTTTTAAGTATATTTAAAAAAAACGGCGTCAGCGACAAAAAATGATGTTGGATTCGTGTCTAAGACGTAAAAATACATAAGAAAAGTAGAAAAATTTCACGAAAATAGCGGTAGCTATTTATTACCATGGGTAATGTTCCGCTATTTTTGTGAAATTTTTTTTTGTTTTCTTTTGTAAGGAATCTAAACAATTACCATATTTTTACGTCCTAGACACAATCCGAAATTATTTTTTGTCGCTGGCGCTGTTTTTTTAAAATATACTTGAAAAAACGTAACCTGAACTAACCTTTATTGACGTACGACTACTGCTATTTTCGCGAATTTGTTTTACTTTTCTTATGTATTTTTACGTTTTTACATATGGACGTTCTTACATTTTTATGTATTTTTGTAAAAGGTACTTTATTTCACATTTTTAATTTTAGGTTATAATGGCATGTAGGCCTATAGCGTGAACCGGGCGCGGTAGCTACAGCGCACTGCACTACGTCTAAATTTGTAATTTTATACAACATTACTAAATACCTACATTAAAATATACATACGAAGTATCCAGTCAGGATAGATTTGGTTATAGTTTTATACAACATTACTATCAACCTATATTAAAATATTCCTACGAAGTATCCAGTCAGGATAGATTTCGTTATAATTTTATACAACATTACTATCTACCTATATTAAAATATACCCATGAAGTATCCAGTCAGGATGGATTTGGTTGTAATTTTCTGCATCAGCAATAAGTGTAATATTTACCAAAACGTAAAAAACCATAAACAGTAAAAAAAGTCACGAAAATAGCAGTAGTCGTGCATCAATAAAGGTTAGTTTAGGTTATGTTTTTTTAAGTATATTTTTAAAAAACGGCGTTAGCGACAAAAAATAATGATGGATTCGTGTCTAGGACGTAATAATACATGAGAAAAGTAAAAAAATTTCACGAAAATAGCTGTAGTCGCACGTCGTAACAATTACCCAAATTTGGTTAATTGTATTTGGTTAGAGTGGATTTTGTAAAACAAAATTTACTAAGTTATTTATTTTCAATGCCCACGGTTCAATTTTAGCAAAAAAAATTATACTGCTACGCAGAAAGACATCATAGATACGAACAAATTTACGAAAACTCGCTCATGGAAATAATACCATTTTACCAAATTATAATTGGGTAAAACATTCAGTGCAGAGTAGTATGAAGTACTATGTCCACGTATCAACGGCACACCATACTACAAATACATATATTTAAATATACCTATAAAGTCCCCAGCTAGAATAGATTTGGTTGTAATTTTATACATTACTATATTAACACTAGTTGCCGCGTCGGGCCAATTGGCCTGATGGCCC
This sequence comes from Prosapia bicincta, assembly GCA_036971475.1. Taxonomy (NCBI): domain Eukaryota; kingdom Metazoa; phylum Arthropoda; class Insecta; order Hemiptera; family Cercopidae; genus Prosapia; species Prosapia bicincta. Next base: position 48,930,585 of record JBAIZL010000002.1, read on the forward strand.
AGTAGGCTAAACCGAGTAACTATCGGTCCTAGAGGCCGGACATTGTCTGAGGAGGAGGGTCTTTAACCTATAGTACTTGATTGCCAGGTGAGCCCTCCTTAGTCTATATTGTCGTTAGCTTGGATCATCCGCTACGATTTTCAAATGCTTATTACTCGTCTGCAGTGAGGCCCTTGACATTCAATATTTTACCATTTTATGTTGCACTTTATTGACAATAATTTGAACTAAATTTAAAATGTCTTTGAATCTATGAGCCACTGCTAAATCAAGTTCACACAGTTACATAGTATGTTGAAAGTAGGTTACAGTTTGCAAGTTACTTTATTTACTTTCAGTTTGTCTTGACTTCTACATTACATGCAATTAGTGTTTCCAAAATTCTTGATCTTTTACTTGAACTTGATTTATCACAATGTAGTTTAGCTTTTTTTTTTTTGGAGTGATGCTAGTGATAACGAAAGTGATAATGGTGTGAATTAAGTCAGAACAAGTAGGTAATTGTGAAATATCTTAATTTGATGAATTGAATATGTAATCAGATTTATTTAGGGTTCAATAAGATACCATTTTCAGCAATACAAGGTCCTATAAATATAAGTAATAATTTTAAAAATCCATTAGCCTTTTTTTAGTAATTTTTATAGACATTTTGTTTAGGAAATTGTCCCTCAAACTAACAGATATAGAAAAGACAAAGCAGCTAAATAAACTAACTAAAAAAATAATCTATTTGGAAAACTTGGACTGATATTAGCTTAGTTGAATTAAAAATTTTTCTTGGTTTTATTCTGAATGTAGATATGCATCCAAAATCTAATTGTAGGATAATTTCTGTGAGGATTGGTTGGGCTATCACTCTTTTTTCAAAGACGTGTTCACAAGAGAATGATTTTTGCAAGTATATTGGAATTTTAACTAAAGGACAAAAGCTAAAAAATTTTGTTACATCCCTAAATAACAAATTTAGAGAACACTATACTTCAGATGAAGCGGTCAATAGTTGGATTCAAAGTATCTAAAAAATGTATAACTCCATGAAACCCACAAAATATGACATTCATGTATATGTCCTTGCTGAAGCCCTAACTGGTTATGTAAGTGTTTTTGAACCATATAGGTTACAAACCACCAATTCTTTAGTTAGGGCAGACCTACCTTTTACATCAAGAATTGTTTTACACCTTTGTAATTAAATTATTTGAGAGCACTAATGGAAAAGACATATTTATATAGACAGTTTCTTATTCTAGCTATAAACTAGGTCTAGAACTACTGAATTTAGGAGCTTATAGAACTGGAACAACTTACACCAACAGAAAAGGTCTACCATCTGAACTAAAATCCACAAAACTGAAGATAGGGTAGTCCAAAGCTTATGCGAACAATGGTTCTAACTTGGAGAGACAATAAGAATGTAGCCATGGTTGGTTCATTTCATGACAAAAGTGTGCAAACAGTTGAAAGAAAAGGAGAAACAGGTATCATAAACAAAATAATTAAGCCTACAATTAATTGTAAATATAACCAGTTTATGGGTATTGGTTGGTTCATTTCATGACAAAAGTGTGCAAACAGTTGAAAGAAAAGGAGAAACAGGTATCATAAACAAAATAATTAAGCCTACAATTAATTGTAAATATAACCAGTTTATGGGTAGTGTAGATGTAGCTGATCACTATAATGCACTATACAATTTTACAAGGCGAACAAATAAATGGCGGAAGAAAATATTTTTCTGGTTATTAGATGTAGCTGTATTAAACAGTTTTATTATCTATAACAATAAAAAAATGGAAAGGAGAGAAAATCATTCTTTTGACATTCCTTCTGTTCAGATGGGAGACACGTTGGAATCATTTTTGAACACACTTTTTTCATGATAAAACTTTCTTGAAAAATCTGCTAACAGTTTCATTGTCGATTCTTGTTAAAATTCAGACACTGCTGGTAATTTAATGGTGATCTTGTCGAACTAGGTTATCGGTTTTCTCAGTGATAGCATTACTTTTGCTGGAGATGACGGTCTGTCAGTGTGTGTGTCATTACTCATGATTTTATATGGCCATTTTTAAACCACTCAAACACTTTGCAAGGGATGTGGAAAACAATTGTCATCATACCCTTGTAACATTTCAAATTTTTTACTTACAAATTTTACAAGTTTGCAAAAAATTCGATTTCACTCGCTGTATTTTCTAGCCACTCAAACATTTTCTGGCACAGAGATAAAACATTAACTGTTTATAATTAGTGTTACAGGTAGAATAAATGCACAAACAAGACAAAATACGACAGTGGGCAGACTCAGTTACTGGAATAATTTGACCGGTCATGATATTTACTGTTATTGCATTCATTCCATGACTACTTCAGTACTAATCTGGCTTCTTTCTAGCCAAACCTCCTATATTTTAGAAGAGCTTTTTTGTTACTATATACACTCAATGATAATGGCAATGATGAAATTACTGTAAAAGCTCTAAAACCTAAAATGATAACCTACTACAATGTTAGACAAGGGAGTGTAGAATATAGTGTCTTATGTATAAAACAAATATGACTGTTTACGTTTAAAGCCATGTTAACTATTTGTGCAATAATGGTTTTATTATTTTTAAAGTCAATACTATGCTAATATTATGAGAAGAAGTTATAGTTTTGTAAAGATGCAACTTCTCAAAAGGCTTCAAATTAAAACTTTTTCAATTTCCACTAATTAAAACTGACAAGCAAAGTAATAGAAAACCTAAGTGCAGGTACTTGTCTCAAATAAAAGATATACTCGTAACAAAAGTTATGTTTGAATGTAAACCATACCTAACTCATTCTTAAAATAATACTGTAAACTAATTAACTTATAATGTTATTTCTAATTACGTATCTTTAAAAAACATAGTCTTGTAAACAGTTAATTTACAATTTTTTCTCTGAACACTATTGAACATTTATAAAAGACTAGGGCCCCCATCATGGCTTCGCCCGTGCAAGCTTAAAGTTGTCAAACTTTACATAAACATTATAATGATAGTTCATAGTATATAATGAATATACATAATAATATAAGGAGTATATATTTTTAATTGGGTTTTTGAAATTTTAAAAAAGTAGTTTATTAAAAAAATTCATTTACAAATCTGTTGACAAAAATCTATAAATAAGTATATTTGTTGATTCCATCTTCATGTGAGCTACTAGTTTTCACTAAAAGACTTGTAAATATTTTACAAACTTCCCTATAGTAGCACTTACTTATACTTGTTAAGGACGACCGTTTCAGGAGATGTGTTCCATTGTCAACTCAAAGCGTAACTGATCTCAAGGTTTTTGTAGGTTAGGGTGGGGATGGGATATTATGGTTGGGGTGTGTGTGTACTTTGTGAGCATTAGGAGTTATGATGTCAAAAATTGTGTGTGAGTTATAATGTAATTGTGTATTGAGTATGTGTGTAGAATGTAGTATGAAATGTCTGTTTATTTCTTGTTATTTTTGTGTTTTTTATGAAGAATTTGTGGGTTGGATGCTATGTCTATGGAGTCATGTTTTGTGGACTTAAGATGATCGGCGAAGTTTGATTGGTAATTATTGTTTGTTAGTGCATTTATATGTTCTTGGTAGCTTGTGTAGAAAGACCTCCCTGTCTGGCCTATGTAGAAACTTGGGCATGAACCAAAAGTTAGTTTATAAACTCCAGCGGCATTGTAAATGTCGTTGATTTTGTTGGGTTATAGAATTAGATGTTTTAAAAATTTGTGTGCTCGGCATGTGTGTTACCGTTGTATACACACATTGACAAAATCATCCATCTTACAAAATTAATCACATCTCAAAATTACTTCACCTACAATAACACTTTCTACAACCAAAAAAAAAACCTACCAATGGTTTCCCTTATAGCTAGCCTTTTAGCAGAAATATTTATACAGAAATATTTTACCATATTGAACAAAACCACATTTTACACAACAATAAATACTCAGATAACATAATTTACTGGTATAGATACGTCAACGATATCATAACATTTTACAAAGGTAGTACACACCGAGCACACATATTTTTAAAACATCTTAATTCTATACACCCAAAACTAACATACACCATCGAAACAGAAGAACAAAACTCTCAACTTCCTAGACTTTACAATAAAACATACAGACAAACACATAAATTTAACATATAATGAAAACCTACCAATACCATTTACATCTCCTCAAACCACCCACACCAACATAAACTAACTGCTTACAATACCATGATATATCGCTTGCTTAAAACACTGTTAGACTAAGAAGAACACTGCCAAGAGTTAAACACTATAAAACATATAGCATAAACTAATAATTACAACACAACAATGATTGACAAATTATGCAACCACCTAAAAATCAAACCCAATAACCCAAATACAAACACAACACGACAAACCAATAAAATACTTAACAATACCATACAGATCATCCAAAACCCACAATCTAACCAATACACTACGAAAATACAACTACAAAATATCCTACTTCACACACAACACTCTCAATAAACAATTTAAACCCAACAACAAAATTGACGACATTTACAACGCCGCTGGAGTTTAGAAACTAACTTGCAGTTCGTGCCCCAGTTTCTACATAGGCCAGACAGGGAGGTCTTTCTACACACTTTACCAAGAACATATAAACGCATTAACAAATAATAATTACCAATCAAACTTCGCCGATCATCTCAAGTCCACAAAACATGACTACATATACATAGCATCCATCCTACAAATTCTTCATAAACAACACAGAAATAACCAACGTTACACAACCGAACAATACGAAATATACAGACATTCTAAACCACACCCGACACAAATACTCAACACACAATTACATTAAAACTCACACACAGTTTTTGACATCATAACTCCTAATACTCATTAAGTACACCCACACCCCCATCATAATACAGTCCTAGAGCATGCAGTCCTCCATACCATCCATGACATTGGAAATACCACATTTTTTAAAACTCTTCACGACTGTTTCATATTTGACTGTATTCTAGGCTTTAAGAATCAATTCCAAAATAGATGAAAGCGATAGTCTTTTCATTTTCAGCATCACACATCCTCTGGGTGTACAGTTTTCTAAAACAGCCTTTGAAAGGTTATTAACTGACATGCATAGAGGCTGAAGTACGCATGTTAATCCGCCTGGAATTACTGCCGAATCAGTTTTCATATCTGGTAGCTTTGTTCATGCTTTCAGTCAAATGCGCTTTGAAACTATCTAGGACTAATAGACTTTTTTTTATCAAACAAAGCATCTGCCTTCTATTCCATACAGTTTTGATCCAGTCTAAAGTTATCTTTCATCCATCCTTTCTTTTGGGCACGAACAATAACACCTTGTAGAAGTTTTTCCTTAAGTAATGTTTTGTGTTTAAGAACAACATATGGAGGTAACTTGTGTCCATCAGAGCTAATTGAAATCATAACCGTGTATCGTTCCTTCGCACACCCTTTGATTTGATCGGTACCGACTTGACTCCCTTTCGTCCAACTGAAGTAGCCATCAGCATATCCCAAAATATGGGACATTGATCAGCGTTCCAATTTGAGACAATTCAAAATATTCCTCCTCTTCACTTGTAAGATAAATTGATGAAACTCAATAATTTTATTTTCATATTCATCAGGTAAACATTGAGCTAAAGTGGTTCGCCTTGAAATTGAAAGACCGTATCTACAATGAAACTTTGCACACCAACCAAGACTTGTGCGAAATTGTGTATTATCGATGTTGAAATGTTCAGCAATTCGTCTTGAGTTTGTATCATTTCCCTAGTCACTGCAAAAGCTGCACTTTTCTTTCGTTGTATGAACTCGACTACGTTTCTACATTTGGATACATCACTTTCTTGCCACAAAAAGACCGCCGATCACGAGTTGTAATTTAGCTTTTAGTTTTTTCCACTCCCGGACATCAAATTTTGCGATAAGGCCCAATTGCCATTATCTTATGCATGTTTTATTATTAAAAGTTTAAATTTTGGCATACACAATGAACAGGAGTAATTGTCTTTTCACTCATTGTAAATAAAAATTAGGCAACTGATAAACACTAGCTACCTACTGTTCAAGTCAACAAGCAATTGCAAACTAAAGCCCTTTGTAAGAAGTGTAGAGCAAGGAATGCCGTAAGTAGGGATTTCTCAGAAGCAAGAACTGTGTCGGTACCACCTACAAATGAATGTAACAACGGCGGAAAAGAATCGCTTTTGCTTTAAATTTAGAAGTTAAGAACAATAATCTTCTCCTATTGTATTCTGTCTTGATAAATTGTAGCAGATAACGGGCCAACCCAATAAGGTAAACCCCATCTGGGTTTTGTTACTAAAATTATGCCTACTCGAGTATAACTCGCACCCTTATTTTATAAAAAGTAATTTAAAGGGAAAATATGGGCATTGTACTTGAGTAAATACAATTATATATATTTATTAACTTATATAAATTGAAGATGTTTTCAGTTCAATAGGATTTCAGTTAATATTGTACAGTAAATAAAGTAATATAACGTATGTGTTAAAACGTCTGCTATGCAAACTAATCTAAACACATATAAAAATTATTGTATAAAATCTTACTTTCACTTAATTTAAGTATCAGCTGCACGCCATAGTATTATTACCGCCATCTATTGATTATTAGTTGAATATATATTATTAATTCTTAATTTCAGTCTAAGTGACTGAATGCTCAATCTGAAAAGTAGGCGGTTGCATTTAAAAGATTTTTTTTTTTTTTTAAATACCAACATAGACACCTCCAATTGGGCTCCGGTTATGACAGACTTTTCCACGAGTGGACTCAATAACTTCCCAACGTTTCATGTCGAAGGGATAAACTGTTTAGATTATTCAGTCAGGCAGATGTGAACTCTGTGTATTTCTTATTGTAGATTTCAACCTATCCCTTGATTTTTTTTCATCCCTTGAAATTAAAATTTTGTTAAATCCTTTCTTAGTGCTTTCTTACTTAGTATAATAAAGGTTCCCTCTAAATTGCAAGTCTATATCATTATTAATTTTGGCTCTGTGTTGATTATCAGTAAGTCAGTCAGGACTTCAATTTTTATATATAGAGATGCGGTCATATCAAAATGGTTTCATAATTACATGAGGAAATTCAGAAAGGTTAAAGAAAATCATAATAGATTTGCACCTATTAATTATGGCTTAACCAAACTTATAGTTAATTAAATTTAGATTTTGTTGTAAACAAATGATTCTCTTGCATTTTGATAAATGTAATTATTTTAAAAAATTTTCCTGTTAGTATTAATTTTATTTAGTTGCAGCTTATTACTTGGTTTATTTTATCCAGTTATTATGAAGTTATTTAGAAGTATGCATCTATAGTCTTGAAAAATGATTCATGTATAATTTTTTTACAAAAGTTTGAGATTTTTATCCAAACAAACAATCATCTACTTTGATACATTTTTTATGAAATTTCCCTGTTAGTATTAATTTTATTTAGTTTCAGCTTAGTACCTAGTTTATTTTATATAAATATTATGGAGTTATTTTAGAAGTATGCATCTACAATCTTGAACTCAAAGTACAGTAGTTAGCAAACAACTGTGCAATAATTATTAGTACATTGTATGAGAACTCTATATAAATAGTAGTTTTATATTTTACCAATTACACACTTTTCTATAAGTAGCATTTTCCTTTGCTTAGGAATATTGTGGAAGACATCATATTTTAAATTGAAATGTAGCTGAGTCTAAAAGTACGCAATTAATAGTCTATGTTCCAGATCGAAATAAAATAATTTTCATTTTAAAGAAAATAATTATCCTCTTATTTGTAGGAGGTAAAACTGGAGTTTTTGATATTGAAGATCTTGTTGATGTTCTAAGAAAAGATAATGCTCAGGATATATTTGTTGCTACGTTACCAGAATCAGCAAAATATGTGGATTACATTGTAGTTGTAACGGGTAAATCCCGACGTCATATGATTGGCTTAGCAGAATTTATTAGAAGAATATACAAGAAAAAGAGATCATCATCAGATCTAATTCCACGCATTGAGGGTGAAAAATCTGATGACTGGATTGCTCTGGATTTAGGTAAAATCATTTTTGCCAAAAGCTCTAAAAGTATTTAATATATGTTGTTTGTTGAAGTAAATTAATTTTTGTTTACATTTTTAGTTTAACCTAGAATAATAGAAAATGTAAATTTTGATAGAAATTTTGGTACTTGGCCTCACATAGATAATGTTTTCTTGCTAACTTTGGAGTTGAAATTTTTTAGAGGAACTCTCGACTATACCTAACAATTTTTCCTTCTTACTGTCCTTCTCATTACATGCAATTATTACTCTTTGTTTTTCCTATAGCTTTCTTGTTTCAGGCATTTTTTGGACTGGTGTTTTATGACTTAAGAGAGCTCTAGGTTTAATTGATTCTCACACTGACCATATAAACTCTCCTCCCATGTCCTCTACATATTCTTTATAGCCTGAGTATTCCTCACTTTCTTTCAAATCACATTATAATAATTCGGTTTTTGCAAAATGGTTTTCTTCATCATTATCTGAAAAAAATGAGTAGTCCTCTTTTATAAATGCATATATTTCTTCTACATTAAATTTATGTCCACGCTCCATCCTAGATATCAAAACAAACAAGAATAACACTGAACAGTATCAATGCATCTGTCACGTTGTTGTGCTACTACAAGTCACCTGCAGTAACATCACATTTATTTTTATATTTATTTTAAAGCTGTTTTAAGGTATATATTGTGATCTACTTTTTTTGTTAGTGAATTACCTTGTAATCCCTTGGCAATTTTTAAAAGCAAATTTTTGTAGTTATAATTACATTGAATAGGTATTAAAAGTGTGTGATGTAAGCAATATATGTGGTTAGGTTTAGCTGGCTCTCACCAAGTATTAGGATTAGTGTTCCAGCTTTACCGCTACCAGTTTTGTTAATTAACAGCTACCAGCAATACGTTTCATGATTATTGTTTTCATAAATAATAAATAGCTTTATATTTTAGGACAAGCCTTAAAAGATTTCTTTATTTTTCCTATCGCTTACTACTGAAATTGGGGCTTTTTAATAAATGTTTATTTCTCATAAAAAAAGTGGTTAAATGAAATTTTTCTCACAAAATTTTATAATTTCTAAACTAACACAATTTAAAATATCAATATATTAATAACAAAGTTACAAAATGAATTTTTATAAAATTCATTTTTCGTAGCATGTTGGATGTTTGGAAAGTTACTGCTCAAAGTAATAATCATCACAGGCGATTGCTTTGCAATTGAATTGTACATAAAGGTTTAAATAAAAACATTTATTTGTGTTCTTGAATTTTGTAGTCCATTACGTTCCGTGAATCGTTTCAACAATAGTTTATGACTATCTGAACTTTAAATTTTGTAAATTTGTGAAAACTTACTGAGACAGAACGTTTTCGATCACTATGTGGCGATCTTCATCAGTGTCTTTTGCTTGGAGATGTCGGGTCAAGCAGTGATGGTTTTAAAGGCAAGTTTTCGATATTTTGAAATATTTCTTTTGACACAAATACACAGGCATTTACCATAACCTAGAAATCCTACACATCAACAAAAAAGAACCACATCTCAACACACTAGAACAATAAGAAATTTACAGACACACAAAAACACAAAGTACAAACATATTAAATAAACAAACACAATACAAATCACACAAACTCTTTGATACTATCGAAAACCTCCCTTTAAAACCATCACCGCTTGACCCGACATCTCCAAGTAAAAGACACTGATGAAGATCGCTACATAACGATCAAAAACGTTCTGTCACAGTAAGTTTTAACAAATTACAAAATTTAAAGTTCAGATTCTCATAAACTATTGTTAAAGCAATTAATTTATTTGTGGTTAATAATTTTTATTTATTTAAATTGAATTATAAACTCCATAGATGCTTCAACTTGTTAAGGTTAATGAAGATAATTGTTAGTACATTAATACATCTGAAAGACATAAGTGTATGTGTTTTACTAAAATATGAAAGGCATGTATTTACTGTTTCCGTGTTTCTAATAACATGCCTCCAAAATGTATAAAAGTTGAACAACTTTTCCTACTTTGAACATGTCACAGTAACCTGCCCAGGCTTGAAAGCAAGTAATCGTATATAGCATAATTTAAGAATAGGTTTTGGTGAAATGAGAATTAAGGAGGAAATATGTCACCTAGACATGTTAATAGCTTTGTAGAATGAATTTGGTAATGAATAAATTAAAAACACTAAACACTTTTAAATGTTTTAAACTGGCCTATAGTAGTACTTACTTTGCTTGTTGAGGACGCCCGTTTCGGGAGATGTGTCCCTTTGTCAACTCAGACCGTAACTCCTAAGTAAGTACTACTATAGGCAAGCTTAAAACATTTAAAAGTGTTTAGTGATTACTAGTAGCTCATGCGAAGATGGAATCAACAAATGTGAATAAATTAAATTATAATTCTTGTACTGTAGAAGCTGAGGCTTATTCTTTATACTATTATTTTATAATAGTTTGACATTGTGTGCAAATGCTATATCAGTGATAGGACAAAGAAGAATCAAGAATCTGGGACAGTAATTCACCAGACAGCTCGAAATATAGCAGAAAAATTAAATAATCTATATATTTCAAGGCTTCTAAGGGCTGGTTTAAAAGTTTCCTATAGATGGAGTTACGGTCTGAGTTGACAAAGGGACACATCTCCCGAAACGGCCGTCCTCAACAAGCAAAGTAAGTACTACTATAGGCAAGCTTAAAACATTTAAAAGTGTTTAGTGATTACTAGTAGCTCACGCGAAGATGGAATCAACAAATGTGAATAAATTAAATTATAATTCTTGTACTGTAGAAGCTGAGGCTTATTCTTTATACTATTATTTTATAATAGTTTGACATTGTGTGCAAATGCTATATCAGTGATAGGACAAAGAAGAATCAAGAATCTGGGACAGTAATTCACCAGACAGCTCGAAATATAGCAGAAAAATTAAATAATCTATATATTTCAAGGCTTCTAAGGGCTGGTTTAAAAGTTTCCTATAGATACAATCTCTTGTGTTTAAAATAGTTTTTGTAGAGAATCAGGATATGTGGAATAGAAAATTTAATTTAATAGCGGAGGCTATCAGCCCAAAAATATTGATGTTATGGCTAAAAACTCTTCACAGGTTGCCTGACAACACGCTTTGCATGAAAGATGAACAATACTTTTGAGGGAATTCTAAAAAACTTGACTGTGTTTTTTTCTAACTAGTGACATAGAGAGACCTATTGTTATAGTTAATGTTGCTGGACTACGGTGTTTCAAAAATGTTGATGTAAATAGTTTTTCTATGAAATCAAACAAAAATTAATGGATGATTGCTGAAATAAAGTAAAAATTGTTGAATGAATTGAACTTTTTTTAAACAATAAGGACACAGAACTGGTATATTCTTTTGTTGGTGGACAAACCACTTGTCACTTCATCTTTAACTGTCAAACAACAAATTATGCGACTTCCTGAAAATTTACAATTCTCATACCTTGGACTAAAGAATAAGGCAAAATATTAAAATGAATTACTGTAAATTAGTGATACAGTCTATTATTTTAGACATGGATTTATGTTGTGTCTATTAAAACTCATATCAGTGAGGCTGTAATGTAGATCACAGATTTCCAGTTACAGAATTGTTACCAGAAACTGTAAAGTCTTGTTTTAGAAAGTCGGGCTCATAAATAATACTGAATCGTGTGAAACTTTGAAATAGCAATTTTCCACAGTTCAGCAAATGAAAATCTACAAGCTGCCCTAAGGTTTCCATAATCAGCCTAATTTCCATATTGATATATCAAATGATTATGTCAGTTATGCATAAAAGCTTTACGACTGAGACTGATTTAAATAATTTCAACCAATTCATAGAAAACTGCCAGTGAGATGAAGAAATCAATGAGGATCAAGAAGAGTCACTTTTAGACAAATATTATATCATTTGAAAGTTTTAAAAATAATGAAAATCTCGCCTATAATCATGGATATACTGATAAAAGCTATGTTTAAACATTTAATGTTAATTATTTCACATAAGTTCCAAATTTTGTTTGTTTACAATTTTTATCCCAGTACTGTGTCTAACTGATAATTGACTTGAGTCTAGATTATGTTACTCCAGATTTACATAAAGTAAATCTTTGTGTTGTGACTAACATTTACTTTATCATCTCCAGGATAATTAACAGCTGCAGGGACAATATTAGAAATAAATATTGTACACCAAATTTTAAATGAACATAGATAAATGTATCTTGCTTTATAACTATAGCCTAAATCTGAATTAATTATAGCTTAGACTTTAGCCTGTATTCATTAGAAAAGTTTGATAGAAAATAAATGTTGTACTTTCAGGACAGTACATTTATGGACAGGTTTTACTGTATTTTAAGAGTTATTTTATCATAGTTTAGTATATTTTTTAGAACCATACTATATAGTTGTTTAGTATCAATATTTGTATACAATAACATGCACAAACTCGAATGTAAGGAAGCTTTTAAATATATCCCGAGGGTTCTACTGAGGGACAACAATGGTCATCAGTGTCATGATTTTGTTCATTTAATGTTCTGCTTGTAATATATTTCATATTGCTCCAGTATTTTAACATATCTGCATACAGATGAAATATATATGTCACAACACAATTATCATCTATAAACAGACGTCAAATTTCCATCATTATTTTTGTCATTTTTTTTTTCACGAGAGATTATTTTTTGATGTATCAGAACTATCAAGACTAGGAGTCTTTTATGTTTAAGAGATATTGATCGCTTCTTGAAACCTGAAATGCATAGATATTTATAAACCATCAGTTGTCCTTATCAGACGTTCTAGACCTCTATCATCCGATTTTATATCAAGTGGGCTCTGTTGTTCAGTTTAGTTTTCGGTGTCAGTTAGGTATTTGGTGTCGGTCAGTAGCTGATGTTTCTTATATGTCAGTATTGGAAATCTGAAATGGTTTGTTTGTTGAAAGTAATTGAGAGGAAAGGCAGTGACAATGAAGATTTAGTGCAGCTGTCCCAAGTTGTTTTGTAGTGGACCATGTTAGTGATAGTGAAGGCAGTGAGCTAATATTCCCACAACGCCCAAATGCTGCTCCCCTATTATAGATACCCTGCTAGGCCTTAAAACATTTGTACTCTCCCCCTCATGTCTGGTTTAGTAAAACAAAGTAAATAAATTTAGAAAAGTGGGTTGGAATGGACCTCAAATTTTGTTTGGGCAGAAATACCCTACTTGGTAAAAATTATCCTATTTACCGGACTTAGAAAATATATATGAACATCTAGCGCATGATTTTACTGAATAAGATATTTTTAGTTTAATTTGCGATGATGAGATTTTTTGACATGATCATACAGGAAATCAAAGATTATTCTCAAAAACAAATGACTAATCCATTAATAAAAAACAGGAAAAGTGATAATTGGACACCTCTTACAAGGCAAAAAGGTATTTGTCATTTTACATAATGATGTCCCAAGTAAAAAACCCTAATATCCATATATATTGGCCTAAGATAAAATGCTAGACACACCTATTTATCTATAAACTATGGCTATTGCCAGGCTTATGGCTATATCTCAGTTTCTGCATATTTATGATAAATAAATAGAAGACCCTACTATAAAAAATCTGACCTGGGATAAAATATTTGGAAACAAAATTTTGTAAAATTTACCAACCAAAACAAAACATATCCCTTGATGAGAGCCTTATGAAGATGAAATCAAGACTGCCCTAGATACAATCAACTCCAAAAACTAGCAAGATTCGGAATAATCATTTATAAAGTTTGTGAAATGCTTTCTGTGGGTATTGTTCAGTGTTCAAAATTAATGTTGATGAATTTTCAGCCAGTGAATTTGTTATTTTAGATCTTATACAACCCTTCATGATACTCGGTTTTTTGGATAATTGGTATGTTTCACTTTGCTTATTTGTCAAATTGCTAAAGTAGTACACTCATGCTATCGGACCTGCATTGAACAGTAGTTTCAAAGGTTGTAAACTAAAAAAAAATTAAGGTCTTTGTAGGTCTTCAGAAGGTATTTTAGCGGTTATATGGAAACATAATAATGGTGTTATTGTTCTATTAACATTTTACTCAGACTAATGAATTTTGGTAAAAATAGAATAAGTAAGAGGAAAAGATGTATTTAAGAGAATAATTACAATAATGGCACTTTTGATGTCATTCGAATGAATCAGTGCCTTGCTAGTTATCTTGTAATGAGGACGATCAAGGCCTAAAAAAATTTTGTTGTTGTTTTAGATCTTGGAATTTACAATTCATTTACTATTTTTAATAAATTTAAAACCCCAACACCATAAAAGAACATGCATATTATGAATTTTTGAATAGCCTTAGTATACTGTTACTGTCAAAATCCGATATTCCAGAAAAAGTTTCCCCTGGGCTTAAAGAAATAGGATACAACTCTTTATACCTGCAAGCTAAAATTTATTTCACTTTCTAATCAAACTTGCAGCATAGAAAAAACAATTTCTGTCAAAACGATGTAAAGTGTACTGTGACAAGGTATTCAGATCCGAGACAAGATATGAGTGCGAATGTTGAAAGGTTGTATTACATTTGGAAAAAGGGTGCTTCAAACTATATCACACTAAAGTAAAGTTCTAAGTTTAAAAACTATTTAGTGTAAATATATGTAAATATTTTTTATAATTTTACCCTTAGAGCTTTTATTTTTATTCTACTGCTTCCTTGTTTTTGTAATAGTTAACCTTTTTCAGCTTTCTTGTTCTTCTGACAGTTGTTATTTTCTTTGAATTGTTTAATTTAATTAAATTTTTACTCATTAGTTATTATTTTCCATAAATGACAATGACATTCTGTGCTTTTTTACTAATAAAAAATCATGGAAGAAGCGGCATCTTTGTGTCATATTGATAATTCAGTCATTTAGGTAAAATATTTCTAAGATTACCTTTATTTTATTTTTTCTATTGTAAAATTAAACACGTGTATTCAATGTTTTAGGAAATATTGCTCTTCATATTTTTTCTCAAGGAGCAAGACGTGTATATGATTTAGAGTCTCTATGGAGTTTGGGAGCTGAGTATGATTTGCACTTAAATGCTCCAGAAGATCCTCTTATTGTTCTGTTAAAGAAGCATGCAGTTTCTCTGGATGATTTAAAACCGGCTGATAGATTAAAATAATTATTAGTTTTTATATACAATAATTTATTGTAAATATAGATTTACTTAGTTAATAAATCATATTGTTATTTTAATACATGACAGGCTTTATTAATTTTAATATATACATTAATGATTCAACTAGTGTTGTTTGATTCTAATGGTTGAGTCTTTTAAGAGATAGTGTGTGTGTGTGTGTGTGTGTGTTGCCTACTAACTTTATATTGGTAGCTATTAAAATAATAAAAAGATGTAAGTAAAAAAGTAAGTAAGTTGTTGAATGTAATTCTTATTTACTATCAGTATTTATTTACATTACAAATTTTAGAGACATTACAAATTTGTGATTACATTACAAAATTAGTGACAAATTTTCCATTAACTTAAATTTAGATTAAATGTTGAAAGTGGCCATCTTCTTGATGCTTCAATCATTTGCATACAGAACAACTTTGAAACTTTTTTTTTAAATTTTGTGTTTTGATATTTAATACAGTTAGTTCAATATAGACCTTCAGGAATTCTTGGTTTGATGATGTAGGGCTCTTTCTCTTTGACGTAGCCCAAAAATAAGTCTGGCTGCAGACAAATCTGGAGATTTGTGTAAACTTCAACTAGATTGATAATACACACACAATTACAAAGAATTCCTCACTGAAATCAGAAGTTAAATTTGCTTAGTGCGATATTGCACTGTATTATAGCCAGTATTATTTGTCTTCCTTTACTAAGAAAGCACTGAAACAAAATAAAATATTCTGATTTTTTTCTGCATTAATGGAGGACGTGAAAAAATAAGACTGATGATTTTTTTCCGAGATATTGTGTACTACATGCCTAACTTCTGTGGGTGCAATTGTTTCTCATAATAGATCTGGGGATTTTCCCCATTTATTTTGCTTATTGCAGCGATGATCAGATGTTGGACAAGTCCACTGCAATAACGTTTAGGCGAGTAAGTTTGGTTTTTGAAATTTCATAGTTGATTGATTGAGGAATATATATATATATATATATATATATATGTGAAGTTAATATATTACTATTGTAAATACTTTTATCCACCACTACAATAGTAATATTACTAACTTCATAAAGTCAGTGCAACGGTAAAATAATGGACAACGTAAAATATCAAGATATATATATATATATATATATATATATATATGTTTATATATTTTTAGGTTAGTTTTGGTTGGTAAAGTTTTGGTTGGTTAGTTTTGGTTGGTATATATATACATATATATATATATATATATATATATATATATATATATATGTATGTAGTTATTATTATTAATTGTAAACAATTTTTTTTCCACCACTAAGTGCAATAATTTTACCTTATGTGATGAAGCACCTTTCGGTCACTTGACCATTGTCGAATCACACATAGAGTGCAATCATAAAATCAGTGCAATGGAGAAATAATGGAAAACGTGAATTATCATGTGTATTAGTCTTATATGTTATGGTAAATATAAATAATTTCCTTAATACAAATGCTCCACCTTGTGGTAGTCAAACTGTAATAATAATTTTTTAATAATAAAACAAATTTGAATAATTATCCTTAGAGAACAATGAGTTGCTGGGCGCCAGTTAGAATTACAAAATGATATGTAACCCTAACAGTGATTCTTTTTCTGTTTTATTACTTATCATTTATAGTAATAAATAATGAACATTTTCTTTTAATTCAATTAATCTTTGTTTTAAATTAGTCTTTGATTACTCTAGTTACAAAATTTTTTAAATACACTTTTTCTATTAATTTAATTAAATTAAATAGCACAAGACTTTTTCTCCCAGGTTATTCGGTGGGTATTAATTATTATAAATCTATTGAGCACTTCTGGTTACAAAATAAAATTGGTTTATGCAAATAACTCTTTAATAAATTTTAGAAAAAAAATTCCTAGGCCTGGAGTTATATTAATTGAAACAACCTCTCACCACAAATTCAACAAATTTTATTTAACCTTATGTACATTTCGATTACAAAGTAATCATCTTCAGAGGTATTTTTACAAATAACTAACTTACAGCTAAACCTATGCGTAATTTTTTTATTAATTTAAAAAAGTTTTTATTTAATATAAACATTTACGCCACAGTTGCTTCAACTTGTTGTCTGGAGTTATTAGTTTTGAAAAGAATATTAAAATGTTTTTTAATGAATTTAATTAACTGATTTTGCTTATAAGAATGGTTCTACAATATTAACTTAAATACTAATTACAAGTTTTCCTTAATTTAGTACTTAGCTGAGACTTATTGTTCTTTTTCAAATTTATAGCCTTTAAATTTATTTTATAATCAAATTTCTTTCACCACTATACTTTTTATACTTTCACTAATATTAGCTTCTATTAACTTTTACTTGGGCTAGCTTTCTTAATATTCAAATTCTTCCTCTAATAAAATTTCTGGATCAACTAAGTTTAGCTTCCAGTACCAAGACTCCATTTTTTTCTTAATGAATTTTTCTTATTTGTGACTAGAGAAAAAGAATAAAACTTTTTTTTCATTGTTGAAGCATCTGTTAAACAACACACTGATTATTTGATTTTTCATCTCCTTTCATGAACAGTTAAGTTTTGATACTATATGCAATAATTTTATGTCTTGTAAATTTCTTTCTTAATCTTGTGTTATTTTATTTATAATTAAGTCCTGTTTCTTCTTTAAATGTGGTTTTAATATTGTATCATAACCTTTTTTAGGTTATGGCTCAAGTGTTTACATTTTCTGTTTATCCATTTCTAATTAACTTATAATATATTCCGAATTCTTGTTTGTTATTTATTGTTTTAGTGGTTTATATAAAAAACGTTACACATGATATATGTATATATTGTATAAGAGGTGTAATAAAAGATTACAGGTGAATGAATTTTTATAGCAGAAACTGCTAATGCTACAGCCATATTATGTAATTTGCCTAGTAGCAAGATCTTTTGAGATTGGCAGCGACAAGTTTCAACATGCTGGATCTTGTCAGTCGACTGCCAGAACTGCTAGAGTGAAGTCGTGTCTGTCACGCATCATGGATTTCAAACAACACATTAAAATTAGGTTTTGTTTTTAAGTTTCAAAAGAATGCCAAAGAAGCTCACGAAATATTAAAATCTGTGTATTTCAATAATGTGGTAACTCTGAAGACTATGTCCGAGTGGTATGACCGATTTAAAAGCGGAAATGATTCAGTTGAAGATGAGCAGCGTTCGGGAGCATATTAACTAATCCCAGAAGGCGAAGCATAGTAAGGCAAATACTGCCTTTTGATTGGTCGGTTAGCTCCTCCCACTCCACCAACAACAAACTGTCAACATTGTGAATCGTGATACCGTGTTCAAAGTGTATTATGGATTGCCTACCACCAAATTACCATTATAAAATAATGGAGGAAGAAATTCTTCGAATATATGGCTTAAATACAAAGGCATTGGCTCTCATTACGTTCGGTGAATCTTTATTAATCACTTAAACAAACTATTTTTTATAATAATATAGTAAAAATATAGTCTTAGTGAGGTTGGTTTCTTTAATTTTTTTTTATTTTTAATTGTTTTAATACATAGAATACGAATATCGTGTGTGTGAGTGCGTGTGTGTGTTTGGTATACTTAGGTTTACAATTATCAACATCTATTTACATTTTCTAACACTTAAAATCACTAGTTTATTTACAATATAGTTCTGAGTAACATATTTGAAAATTTAAAAAAAATATAAGACCCATTATGTTCAAGTACAATTGAATTTTGGAAATAAAATTAAAATCAACCTATCTGTTACACACACAGAGACTTATAATCTCAAGGTTTCATTATAAAGGAAAATAGCACTATATTATAGCTAAAAAATATTTGGTTAGGATAGATTTTGTGACAAAAAAAATTCTGGTCATTAGACCATTCACATAATAGCCATGTGTGTAACTGGGTCACTAAATTCAACTATGAAACTGTTTCACTTCCAAGCATGAATTGTTTATCTTACACTTTAATAAACTGAATTTTATTAACAAAATCTATTCCACAATACTCTGTAGCTATATTATAACATAACAATATTTTAATATAGTATAACTCAGTACTCGGTTTACAAAAAAAAACTTATTGGTAAAAATATAGTCTTAATGACGTTTGTTTTAAAAATTTTTTGTTTTTAATTTACTTGTTTTAATGTGTAGAACACGAATATCAACTTTTTTCCGTTGTAAATACGGAAAGTTACTTTTTTCACATTTTAAATGTTAGTCTGTAATGGCATGTAGGCCTATAGCGTGAAACGGGCCCGTGGTAGCTAAAGCGCACTGCACTAGGTCTAGATTTTGTCAAGACTTGGTTTTATACATTACTATATATCTATATTAAAATATACCTACGAAGTATCCAGTCAGGATAGATTTGGTTATAATTTTATTCAACATTACTATGTAGGTAAATAGTAATTTTGTTTATAATTATAACAACAACAAAAAAGATTTAGATTTTAGTTGGTGGAGTGGGAGAAGCTACACGACCAATCAAAAGACAGTATTTGCTTTACATTGCTTCACCTTCTGGGATTAGTTAATATGCCATTCAGGACGTCCATTACCTCAAAAACAGACAACAATGTGCAAAAACTAGAAACAATGGTTCATTCAAACAAGCGAATGGCTATTCCAGAGCTGTCGGAAGATCTTAACATCTCGACGGTTCCATTCAAAGCATTTTAACCAATAATTTGCAAATGAGACGAGTGAGTGCAAGATATGTTCCTAGACTTTTGAGTGATGAACAAAAGGAAAATTGTGTGTCAGTTTGCAAAGAGTTGTAAGATCGTCTTCAAGCAGATCCAGACTTCATGGCCAAATTTGTAACTGGAGATGAAAGTTGGGTCTATGGATATAACCCTGATACCATATGGAGAATTCCCAATGAAAAACCAGTGCATCTCCTCACCTTAAAAGAGCAAGTCAGTCAAAATCGAACATCAAGGTCATGCTCATTGTTTTTGTTTTTTTAATAGTGAGGGCATAGTGCATTCAGAGTTTGTTCCAAGGGGAACAACTGTGAACTCTAAATTTTATAAGGACGTACTTCATGGTTTCCGAAATGACATACGAAGAAAGAAACCGGAAAATGGCTTTTTTCTTCATCATGACAATGTGCTGTGGTGCACCTCATTCGTGAGTTTTTGGCCATACTCACCCGATTTAGCACCATGGAATTTCTGGCTCTTCCCTAAATTTAAAACTGTGCTTTAAAAAACCATTCCCAACATTGAGAGGGCCATGACCAAGCAGCTAAACCCCTTCCGAAAGAAGCCTTCCAGAAATGTCTCCCGTCATGGCTTCAACGTTGGGTTAAGTTCATTGCCAGCACTTGGAAGCCTCCTTGTATATATACAAAGCATGTAGGATTACTCAACCAAATTTCACATTTTTTAATTTTTCCAATTTATTAAAATTTCTAAAGAATTTTATAAGCCAGTATGAATTGAAGTTGTTTTTGGAAAAACATGAGATACTGAGGTATTTAACCCCTATGTCTTAGGCACTGCTGATTAGTGCTGTTTGCCCAGAGTGTATATTGTCTAGATTGACATGATAGTGAATTGTGAACTGCATCATTTTGTTGTTGTTGAATGTTTAGACCCTTGCTAATGAGTTATTGTCTGCATACTTTAGATAAGCATATGCAACATGTTTCTCATGAGTAAGCGAATGATTTTGTCTCTCAAAACTGTCACCATAAAGAAAGATATTAATGTTCTATGTGTGTTCTAGGAATGACATGACAAATAAAGTAGGATTGTTTTTGCTTTCCTAATGCTATAATCCTATAACTAACTTATCAGCTGACAATCTAGGTCAATGTCTTAGTCTATTTTTTTATTGCTTTATCATTCAGTTGTCCTGCAATGGATAACTTCAGATCATCAGAATTGGAGCAGATGCTATTGGATAGTGAGAAGGCTGTGGCATTGGTAGTAACATGACATTTTCGTGTGGTTCTATCTACATAGGTCTATTAATAAAATTAGTGATTTTAGCGACTTTTTTAATATAAATGATTCGGACAATATTCCCACACCAGGCTACCTCTTCCCTATTATACATCTGCCAGGCCCTAGTATAACTGTACTGTTGTCTTTACATTACTTTACAAATATTATTTGAAGGTCTTTTAGTTGTAAAGTTTTTACAAATTTTTTCCACTACTAAGTGCAATAATTTTACCTTATGTGATGAGGCACCTTTCGGTCACTTGACCATTGTCGAATCACTCAAGTAACTAGAGTGACAATGGTCAAGTGACCGAAAGGTGCCTCATCACATAAGGTAAAATTATTGCACTTAGTGGTGGAAAAAATTATTTACAAGTAATAATAATAACTTCATATATATATATATATATTCTTGATATTTTACGTTATCCATTGTTCCTCCGTTGCACCGACTTTATGAAGTTAATATATTACTATTGTAAGTAATTTTATCCACCATTAAGTGCAATAATTTTACCTTGAGTGATGTCTCATGTATATATATATTTATATATTTTTAGGTTAGTTTTGGTTGGTAAAGATTATTTAGATTTTTTGGACTAGGAGACTGACAGACTTACCTTGGTAAGAGTCCACTCTGTAGTCTTGAAATAGAAACACATAAAAGCACTTAAACAATGATATATTTCAACCAAACAGTGGTCTTTGTCAATCGAAGAGAAAACACAAAAATAAATATGAGAGAATGAAATAAAATAATTCATTATTATAATGAAAATTCATTATATCATCATTAAAATAATGAAATTATTTTATTTCATTCTCTCATATTTCTTTTTGTGTTTTCTCTTCGATTGACAAAGACCACTGTGTGGTTGAAATATATCATTGTTTAAGTGATTTTATGTGTTTTTATTTCAAGACTACAGAGTGGACTCTTACCAAGGTAAGTCTGTCAGTCTCCTAGTCCAAAAAATCTATATATATATATATATATATATATATATATTACTAATAGTAATTACAAAATAATCAATAAGTAATAAATTAGCAGATTACAATTCAGTTGCTAATTCCATTGAATTTGGAATTAATCTAACTCGCTGGGTCACTAGGTAAAAGTTTGCGTTTAAGAGTGCATCATGGTTTTGTTAGTATCATTTGGAAAATAAAACTCACTACAACTTTGGTGATCCATAAGTCTGTTCTATCCTTTAGTTCAAATTAGAATATCCAATGAGGGTGAGGGTGGGATATAAGGGTAAATGATGTAGGTGTATTTTGGAGAGTATTAGGGGTTATAATGTCAAAAAGTGTATGTGAGTATAGTGTAGTTGGGTGTTAAGTATGTGTCTGGGTTGTAGTTTGAAATGTTTGTATATATTGTTTAGTTGTAAATCGTTGGTTATTTTTGTATTGTTTGTAAAGAATTTGTAGATTAGTAATAACCATAAGGTCAGTTACGGTCTCAGTTGACAATGGGACACATCTCCCGATACGGTCATAATATATATATATATATATATATATGATATATAATAATAATGGACAACGTGAAATATCACAATATATATATATATATATATATATATATATACAGTAAATTCCCGATTATCCGTGGAATAAGGTGGCCCGGCAATGCCGGATAACCGAATTCCCCTGATAATCCGGTATGAACAAAACGATCTATAATCGATTATTATAACATAAGTTAAACAAATAATGACCCTGGTTAATGCAATTCACAAATAATCTTCAGAGGACAAAATAAATACAGAAAATAATTTAAAATGTCGATGTATTTGACGGATTATAAAATGTACATTTATATGTCTAACTATTTACAATACGTACATAAGTATATGACAAAAGTAAGTATGTATGTACATATTTAATTTCCTTTACACATAATACAAAAAAAAATCTGTCATTTTCCTTTGTTTTTTTGTGAGCATTGATTTAGCTTTAATGTGAGATCTAACCATTTTGTCGCACAGTGTCTACTAGTGTCACAAAGCCATAAAGATCTATAATGTATATGACAGACATGGATAATGCATATGTCACGTCCTAGACTATTTATAGCCGAGATTAGCTGACATTTGTTTACAATCTTATGATACGCATTAGGTTTTCGGGTGTCCAAGCATTTTGTCATTGTCTCTTACATACAGTGGTCTGCTCGCTTTTATTTTGCTGGCCCGCTTCGGGATGCTTCCCTTTCAATGTAAAAATTAGTACGTACATATCTATTCCATTCATCTTAACTTCTATTAAGCCTAATATGTATTAACGCCGTAATTCACCCTTTGGAAATTTAAACACATGAATCTGATTGGAATAAAAACTGGATATATGTAAAACAATGGCAAACCCCGGATAATCCGCAAACCGGTTAAACCGCCCACGGATAATCGGGAGTTTACTGTATATATATATATATATATATATTTCACAGTGTTCATTATTTTTCTGTTGCACTGACTTTATAGTTATTATTGTTGATTGTGAACAATTATTCCACCACTAAGTGCAATTATTTTTACCTTATGTGATGAGAGACATTTCGGTCACTTGACCATTGTTAAATCACTGAATTATTTTCTAATATATAATGGTTTTCTGACAAAAAAATTCAGTGATTTGACAATGGTCAAGTGACCGAAAGGTGCCTCATCACGTAAAATAAAAATAATTGCACTTAGTGGTGGAATAATTGTTTACAATTAACAAAACTAACTTATATATGTATATATACAGTAATACCTCGACTTACGCTACCCCGTCTTATGAGATTCCTGTTACGCGGCTTTAAATCATGCTGTCCGAGATATGCAGAAACTGGCCTGTTCTGGTAGAAAATGCTAATGAGAACTCTTATAGCTCATGAAGAGAAAATATTTTCAGGTTTTAAAGCCACCAAAGACCGATTTTGGCTCAAATACAGCTGTTGACTATAAGTTGCAATCTCTTATAGTTTATCGCTCAGAAAATCCGAGGGCATTAAAAAATGTTTCTGAAGCTAGCTTGCCCGTGATTTGGAAGTCGAATCGGAAGGCTATGGTAACAACTTTTTTGAGGACTGGTTTGGTCATCGTTTCATACCTCAAGTCGAACGTTATTGTCTGTCTAAACAAATTCCTTTTAATGTAATTCCTATTAATTGACAATGCACCTGGCCATCCTCCTGCTACTTTAACTAATTTTGACACACTCATGAAAGTAATATTTTTGCCACTAAACACAAATAAGTTGCTTCACCCGATGGATCATTGAGTCATCAAAACACTTACGGCTTATTTCACAAGAAGATCATTTGGGCATCTGCATGGAGCTATGAGACAGAACAACGAGCTCTCTGTTGAAGATTTTTGGAAACAATTCAATGTTTTAGATGCTCTGAGAATCATTGGACAATCTTGGTATGAAATTTCACATTTAACTGTGAATAGTGTTTGGAAAAAGTTGTCTATTTTTTCGCCACTGAAACTCGAGCGGAATCAGTGCCAGAGTCTGATGAAATTGCTGATGTGATTGAAGAAGTTGTCAGTTTTGCCGATTTAGACAACTAAATTTAGAAGTGGATAATGATGACGTTCAAGAACTGCTGCATTTACACAACCAGGAGCTGACAATTAATTGATGAGCTCATAGAAATGCGTAAGCAAGAGCAAGACCTTAAAAATGCAGATTCTTTAGACCCAGTTGACGTAGAAGATGAACTAACGGTTAGAAACTTGACAAAAAGAATTAGTTTAATTGAGCAAGGCTTACAAATTTTGGAAATCATAGACTCCAACAATGAGCGTATTTCTGCAAAAAAAAAAAAAAAAAATAGCGAGTTACGAGGAAATTCTGTGTGAGAAGAAAAAATCTTCAATTCTTCAAATGAAATTACTAGATTTATGAAGAATTCTATGTCAAAATAATTCCTTGTACTTACTTCTTTGCAATATGTGTGTATATAATATAATTTTTTTGTTGTAATTTGTATTTAAGATTTTAATACATAGACATTTTTCTTCTAAATTTTTAGAAAACGTTTCCTAATTATTAGGAAAATCAAAACTACTTGAATTCAGA
Organism: Prosapia bicincta; assembly: GCA_036971475.1. NCBI lineage: Eukaryota > Metazoa > Arthropoda > Insecta > Hemiptera > Cercopidae > Prosapia > Prosapia bicincta. The sequence goes on from JBAIZL010000002.1 coordinate 48,955,963, forward strand.
TAGAGGTTTCCTGGTTATTTGCAGAACCAGTAGCAAGGCTTAGATGATGATTGTATTGTTTAAAAAGTCCCTTTTGAACCAAGACATGAAATTTGGTTGATAAAAACTAAATATTTTACTGTTTATTGATATACAGTGTCTCTTCTTTAATGTGGATTTGTTACTTTCCTGTAAACATGATTCCAGTCATTCAAGCAAGTGCCCAAGGTGTACAAAATTTTTAAAGCCTAATTAAGTAGTTATTTTAAAGGCAGTGGATTACCACCTGTTTGAGTGTTAATATCAAAGCATTGCAGCTAAACTAAATTTATATAACACAAAGTGAGAATGTATTATTAAGAAATGTCCTTATAGAGAAATTTCTTCCAGAGCTAGGAGGTGTAGTACAAGAGGTAAGTTGTACTTCAGTGAACACAGATTGTATATTGTCTAAGTAGACAAATTTAGTGAAATTCACAAGATAGAAATTTTCCCAAGTCCCCAGTTCACCTGAGGTGCTTCCAGCTGTATATTTGAATTTCCGGATGTCGGTTTTTTATTTTCATTATTTTATTTAATGCTCATTTTGAGCAGTTACAAAGATCCACTCATTGAAGTACTATATTAAATATTTCAATATTTAAAAAAGTATACTTTTCCATGCTAAATCTAAATATTTTACTTGATATAGATCTGCATAGTTTCACAGTTATATGTGGGCATAATTGTCCCTATACTTGTTACCTGAGTCTTTAAGCCTGTATCAATAAAAAAACATTGTGTCTAATATTTTTTCTTAGAAATTTAAGAAAATATTCTTTGATAAGGCTATTTTGTCTTCGATGTCTATTTAAAAAGTGGTTCGAACTGAATAGTTCTTATGCATACAAATGTTATTGTATAGTTGTTTCAGCTACACTATAACTCAAGAACAGAAGTAGAGATTGTCATACAATTTTGCAGGAATAATTATATTCAGCATAAAACTGAATAAATTGATGAAAAATATGATTTTTAATTTCCACCTCCTTTTCTTTGACATTAAGTATAAATAAATTAGTACTACTCAACTGATTTTGGATTTTAAATGTTTGTTAAGGGTGTTGTGTGTGGAGTTCTGTAATTGTATTTATGACGTGTGAATAAACCGAACACCATAAAAAAAGACATACAACTCTGCTGATGTTTACAAACTAACTTGTAAGTTCACGTCCCAATTTTTACTTAGCCGAACGTCATTTTACACACGGTACCAAGAAGACAAAAAAACATTCGCAAACAAAAATCCCCAACCAAACTTCACTGAACATCTCATAACACCAAACGTACACATTCTCAAAAAAAAAAAAATATATATATATATTAAACGACACATTTGAAAGATACAAACATCTCATAACTACACCCTACACACATACTCAACACCCAATTACATTATTTGAAATTATAACCCTCAATACCATTTAATAATAAACCTATCTCTACCCTTATATCCCAGACACACCCTGACCTAAAACAACCAAATGGATAGTAATGGTTTGAGTTGACAATGGGACATCTGAAACAGCCATACACAATAATAAAAAAAGTAAATTACTACTTTTGATATCAGTTGTAAAAAAACTACTACTTACTGATATCCTCAGCAGATGTGTTTTGCCCTTGGTTAGCGCATTGCTCTTCCTAGTGATTCTTGTCTGTAACTCAGAGCATTGAACAACAATGGACTGACCTAGTATGAAATGCATCTGCTAAAAATATCAGTAACTAGTGTTTTTTTTGCCAAGTCATATCAAAAGTACTAATTTATAAAAACACCTCAAGGTGTACAACACAAAAACTGCCAGTTAAAAAAAAAGAAGCGCTACTATAGGCAAGTATAACATAATAATGTCTACAAGTGTTTTAATTAAAAACTCTTAGCTCAATCCGAATCATGGATTCAAATAATATTTTTAGCCAATTTGATGAATGAATGTAAGCCTGTTAGCAATTTATTCTTTTTTTCTTAAAATTGTTGCTAGTTCAGAACAACTATGAAAAACGAAAATGGTTCATCAACAGTAGGCTATTAAAAGGTGCGAACATTAAGTTTGGGCTGTAATGTAGCTTGCCTTCTCATGATGAATATTGAGTATTGCTAAATAAGCTACTATTTAGAGTTTGACTCCTGTGCCCTCTCATGTTGCAGCAAATGGAAATGACTGCCATTGCTGGTTCATCTCAATACAGCTTTTCTTGAACTAAGTGTTCCAGAAGGGGAACACAGGTACGCCTGAATTTTCTAGTGTATCATTGTAGTATGCTGATGGTCTGAAATATTTTAATGTGAAATCAGTGTTTTATTAATTACCAGACTGGTGCTGTGAGTGACAACACACAGCTATACAAACTAAATAGCTTAACTATACATTCTATATCCTGTATCGATATGGGATAAATGATGCAAATAATTTTTATTTTTCCATTTATAATTTACACTATTAATTTACTGACATGGTTTAACCCTAGATTCGTAATGTTATTTTATAGTGACACTATTCGTAAACATTCGTCTGAGAGACTACCATAATAAAAAAATGTTTCAAAGTCATTAAAAATATTTTTTTAATTTTTACTTTGACACAATAATTAAAGGAAAATACTCATATACACGTTTGATAGTTTTTTAGTCTTAAATGCTGTTTTCTAAACAGTCTGTGCACAGCAGTCCACTGTGTTCCATACACATGTGCTTCTTGCAGCTGAAGCATACGTACTGCGTCATTCTTCGTTTTTTTGAAGGGCAAAATGCACAAATTTTTCGTTTTGGTGCTTCCTGCGGTTGACAGTCTTTAACTGGGATGGACGAACCCAGTATTTCAATGTTTTAACTTTAAGTTTTTGGTGCAAAGTTGGTACTTGTAGCCTCTCCTCAAGCCAAGGTTTCATCAGCTCTTCACTGAGAAGCTTCGCAAACTCTCTCCTTGTTACGGGTTTCTTGTATCCTTGGATAAGACGATGGGTGTAAATAACAAAAGCATTTACTCAAGTGCTATTGAGCATCCCTAAGAAAAAGCAGAGCGGCCATATCTGAGTTTTGCGGCTTGTTGACATGTTAGATGTCATTTCATCGAAAGAATCGACTGCTCCTTTGGTTTCATTATAAAAATGAACACTATCGGGTTTACCAGATTCTTCCCTGATTGTACCTTGCTCATGAGTGTTTGATAATAAGAAAACAATTTTGTTTTTCTTAGCCTTGTAAGACAACAATACAAGTTCATTATTGTAGCCAAACATTGCTGAGTTTACTTTTCGATCTTGTTTTGCAGACATCTCAGGAGGAATCTCTCTTTTGTCTGATCGAACAGTTCCAACGATTGTTAACTTATGTTTATTTAACATATCTTTAGCTAAATTTACTGACGTAAACCAATTGTCCATCGTTACGTTTCTGAATGATCCATGAATACTTTTGGTTAGTTCTTTCACAAAGAAAGCTCCTATATAAAGTCCAGTAGAACCACTTAAACCATTGGACGACCACTAAAATTCACTCTATCACTGTTCGTAATGTTTCGTCTCGGAGACTACGCACCTATAAACAATAGTCACACTAGTCGTAAACACTCGCCCGTCAGACCACTCCAAAAGGATAACCTCAAATAAAACCGATACATCATCACTTTCCGCCACGGACTCTACTGCATCTCTGTCAGGCCATTGATCTTGAAGAATAGACGTGCCCCCCACCCCCCACCACTACCCCTTCCTCACAAACTCTCAATTCACGGAATTTTGCGTCTTCTGAGAGACGAATGTCTACGAATCTAGGGTTAAATACTTGTAATTTATTTTCTTTATTAAAATATTACATAACTCTACTGGGATTGCACTAATAGTGTATTTTTTAATAGATACCTTACACTGTACCAATTGATCAATTCACCGATGCCTTAGGTCCCGAAATTATAAACAATCATTGTTATTTATAAAAATACTGTAAGCCCAAATTGTTCTTCGAATTTTATCTTAGTAGAATATACATTCTCAATAGCTTTTTTCAGTAGGAAAATTTTCATTTTCTAAACTTCTCTCTTAATAAAATTGTAGATAGTATATATTATACGGAAAGTAGTATAAATGATTTTCGGTTTTCAAAGACTTATAGTATTTATTACATCTAAATTTAAACAAACGTTTTGCCAAAGCTCATACTATGGCCGTGGTTAATTAGTACATATTAAAAAAAAGAAACCATTATCTTAACTTTAAGTTGAAGCAATCCATATCACCCTGCCTTTAGTCAGCTGTGGCTTTTACCCGCCTTCTAATAATTCCCGCCAACCATCCAGTACGCCAGCCATAAATCTGAAGTTAGGGAAGGAGTACACAATTTGGACAGGTTAATTGTAGATATTGAATGTGTTGGCAATATTATTGTTAGTAAAGTAGAAACATTGTTTAATCGTAACATTAAGCTTAGGTGGTTATCTGAAACTACAAATATCTATAATTAAAAATTGTTATTAGTGAAACATATATTATAAAGAAATATTGGTTTTTAAATCGGTAAGTATTTTCTAGAAGTTTTGCAAACTTATGTGAAATTTATAACTATATTTGGAATTGCTTACTTGGCGTAACAGTTAAAATCGCTTAGTTTGTGTATTGTGTAAGCACTTGACCAACTTAATTTGCTTACAAATTCACTTTAACTTACTTTCATAAGTTTTGTATTAGGTTAGGCTTTCTTAACATTAAATGGATAGATACTATCCCTTTAGGTTTACATTTTAATGCCTTTTACAAGGATATGACAGATTGTTTGCTTAATCCTAGTTTTAGCATAGCCAGATTAAAACAAATTTATATATCTTATATCTATACAAAGGTAATGTAAAATTTATATTTCTTTGTTGTAGTTTGATTAAGGTTACTGCTAGAAGAACAAGTGGGACTGACACATCATTTTTTGGTTAAAATTAAGAAAATCGTTATAAGTTATAATGGGGCATAATCATTATATTATATTTGTATATTGTCTAAATAATATACCAGGACCATAGGCTACATACCTTTAGGAATAGTTGTAATCACCAGTTTTTCTTATAGTTTCTTTTGACACTTTTAAATGTTTACATTTGAAAAAAAATACTTGTACAAGGTGAGAGTGTGTTTAAATGACTTGAAGTCTGGGTGCACAGTCAAGATTTCTTGAAATTCTCTGTTGTTCTTAAACAGTTTTTCTAACCTATAGATTTATATTGAAAAACTAGCCAGCAATTTTTTTAAAATTTTATCAAATGCATTGAAGTCAGTTGAATCTAAAATAATTGTTACAGAATATCTAATTTTTTATTTTATAAATACAAGTATCAACTGAATTCAATAGATGGTTTGGGAATTATTTACATTCTACACATAATCAATATTGGCAAAAATATTACACCTAACAATGCAGAAAGTTTTCAGGAATGTGGACAAATATCTAAAATTGTTTACAACACCCAAGAATTTAAAATTTTGAAACAAAAAAAATTTCATGTTTTACACAAAACTATACAATTCTATTTTTCTTTTCAAGAAAACATGCATTGTAATATAACTACAAAATCCAAATAGAATAGATTGGTTTAGATAGGGTTTTCCAGAAATAATTACATTTCAGTTAATTTAATGTCTTATAGTTTTTATATAATTCACGATATTTTAATAGATTATGCTATACTGAAGAGGATACTTTTTGTGAAGTACATCTTGAGGTTTTTCAATAATTACATTTTTGGTATTAACTTGGCAAAAAAACCACTACACACTGATATTTTCAGCAGACGTGTTTCGCACAAGGTTAGCGCACTATTCAACGCTGTGAGTCACGAACAACACTGTGGCTCAGGTGTGCTGTGTTGTTGTAAGTCTGTGGTGTGTTATTGTTCATAGAGTAGTTGTTAATTATGTGTTCAAATATAATATTTGATTGTGAGTGTGTTTTCTCGTTTCGAATGTGTTGCGGATAGTATTTATGGTGATTGTATACCTTGTAGTTTCTGTTGTGTTGTTTGTTGTTTTTTTTAATGTAGTGTAGGATTTTTAGATTGGCGTCTATGTTAGTCTGTTAGTGTAGAGGGTTTTGTATGTGTAAAGCAATATTTGATTTGGGATGTGTCTTTTTATGTCTTTTATGTGTTCATTGCATCTTGTGGTAAATGTTCTCCTTGTTTGTCTTATGTAAAAGCTGGGGCAGTTTTTCCATGTAATCTTGTATATTCCTACCATTTTGTGTTTATTCTGGTATATTTTTGAACTGTGTAGGTGTTTTTTAATTGTGTTGGATTTCTTAAATGCTATTTTGTCTAAGTTTGTGGAACAAGGAAGCTTATTTGTGATGTGTTGTCGTGTTATGTATTTTTGTGTCCGTTAATGTGTTACGTGTGTGTTGTTTTTTGCGCATTATGTTGTCTATCAAGCTATGTTGTGTTTGTATCCGTTTTTATAGGCTATGTGTTTTATTATGTTTATTTTGTCTTCATTGTCCATGGGTATGTTAATTAGTCTGTTTATCGTGGAGTGAAAGACAGCATGTTTGTGTTGTGTGGCATGATTGGAAGTGTTGTGTATAACTCTGTCAGTGGTGGTAGGTTTCCTGTATATTTTGATTTTGCGGTTGATGTTTAGTTTTGTTATCGTTAGATCTAAGAAGTTGATTTCTGTTAAGAAGATGTTCTGTTTCTAGTATGAGGTTTATGTTATTGTGTAATTTGTTTATGTAATTGTGGAAGGTGTTTATCTGTCTTATGTTCCCGTTGTATAGTATTAGGATATCATCTACATTTCTGTACCAATATATTATTTTGTGGGAGAATCTGTTGTTGCTTATGATATATTTTTGTTCTAGATTATGTATGAATATTTGTGATAATATGCTTGAGATGGGGGATCCCATGGACAGGCCTTTGTTTTGTGTGTAGTATTTGTTGTATGTGAAGTAATTCTGAGAAGTGATTGTTTCTGTTAGTGTTATTATTTCTTTGGTTGTGTTGTGTTCTATTAACATTTGTTTGAGTATGTTTATTGTTTCTTTGACTGGTATGTATGTGTATAGGTTGGTGATGTCGAATAATGCTAGTGTAGTGTTATGTGTGTTTTTTATTTTTTGTGTAAGATCTATTAGGCGGGTGTGGTTATGAAATATGAAAAGGAATAGCCTCCTCGTTCCAGAAACGCAAATACAAGTAGCATTTAAAACACCCAACACAATTAAAAAACATTAATACAGTTGAAAAACACACTAGAATAAACACGATAGAACAGGAGTATACAAGAGTACATGCCACAACTGTAAAAATATATTGCCGATATTACTACTTTAAAGTCTCATATGTTATTAATTTAGAAATTAAGTGGAAATTATTACAGTTTTAATACATTTATGTATTATATTAGCCAAGATGATTGTTTGAATTAACAATCCAAACTATTAATTCAAATAAATTTATGAAAAACTTGAATGGAATTTTATCTCAGTAAGTTTTTAATAAATTTACTTATAAATAATTATTGCATCAGTGAATACTGTTTTATTGATGCTTTTTGAAACAATCATTTTATTGACGAATCCAACCTACGACCGCCAGCGATTGCTCAAGATTGCAGGCGTATGATTTATGAGTGTGGAGGGGTTCAAAGTGAGACCGTCAGCAAGTAAGTTTAAAAGTATTCACTCAGTTACTCAATAATTTAATCATTGAATTCAAGATAATTATAACAAACAACTTTAAATTTACTGAAATTATAAGTTCGGCAAGCCATTAATTTGATACATTAATGACCAAATAGTAATCTTTGAGCTCTGTTTTCCTTGTATATGAAGTAACTAGAGCAATTTTTCTAAACCTCAGAACTGCCATCTTCTTTTATGTCTTAATTAAGGAAGCTTGGCTGGTATTATACATCTTCTCATTTTGACACCAGATAACTTCATAAATAACTCAATGTAAGTGACAAAGACTAAGTAGATCAATCCCTTGGGTGCTACTCTTATACGGAGTTTTATAATATCAGCTTGAGATATATTTATGATTTGCTGAGCTATGAATAGAAATATAGGATCTAATAAACTACAGTAGTTAGTTAACTATAGTAGTTAATGGATTACCCTTCAGCAAGTGCTGTGAGTTTTTATATATTTTTTGCTTTAAAATGGGTGATATATAAATCAGACGATATCAGGGAAATGATGGACGAAGAAATACTTTTTCCTAAACACCTGTAAATATTTATAACTTGCCTATAGTAGCACTTACTTATATTTGTTGATGACGGCCGTTTCGGGAGATGTGTCCCATTGTCAACTCAGACTGTAACTGATCTCAAGGTTTACATAGGTTAGGGTCGGGGTGGGATATTATGGCGGTGTGGGTGTATTTTGTGAGTATTAGGAGTTATGATGTCAAAAAGTGTGTTTTGAGTTGTAATGTAATTGTGTATTGAGTATGTGTGTAGGGTGTAGTTTGAAGTGTCTGTATATTTTGTATTGTTCGGTTGTGTAGCGTTGGTTATTTCTGTGTTGTTTATGAAGAATTTGTAGGTTAGATGTAAACCTTGAGATCAGTTACAGTCTGAGTTGACAATGGGACACATCTCCCAAAACGGCTGTCCTCAACAAATATAAGTAAGTGCTACTATAGGCAAGATATAAATATTTACAAGTGTTTAGTGAAAACTAGTATCTCAGGTGAAGATGGAATCAACAAATATAAATACTTTTTCCTAATGAAAATTATGTTCTGATTGCTCAGCTGAAAATAACAGTGAATATGAGTCAAGTGATTCTAGTGTTAATGAACCAATTTTTCTCTTGCATTAAAACTTCAAATATGAAAATGTTTTCTCTTCTGAACCAGAACTAACATTTCAAAATGAGTTTTTATGCTAGAAATAGTGGTATGAAAAACTGCATGGCCAGAAACTCTTTGCCAATATAATATTTTTATCTCATTTCACAAACTTTGAATGGAATTTGCTTGTTGAAAGAAACAAATGGGTACAGTAGTAAAACTCTAAAATAAACAAAATTCCAGTAAAGTAAAACAATCTGTTCAGTTAAAAAACGTGCCCAATATTACAATTAAAGAAATGAAAAAATATGTTGAACTGGTTTTGAAAATAGGATTTTTATCCATTATACATATTTTTGCTTAGGGAGAAAAATATTGTATATTATTGGAGAATAAAGAGAAATAGGTTTATCTGTTTTTTTCCAGAGACATGTCATTGAGGTGATTTCAGATAATTAGTTCAATGTTCTATACCAATGAAAAACAACCATTATTCTGGTTTATGCAATGTAAAGCATAAACAATAGTTGGCACACGATATAATTGGAACATGTTTAAATGTACCAACATTCACAAAACTATCTAAATAAAATGTTTCCTCAGAAAACAGAACACTTTACTTGAGCTTACAGATAAGGAAGCTTCTTATTAATGCTGTTGTGGAACGCAATGGATGTTATCTACTCCACTGTAAGGAACCTAAGCTATAGTTCTGTTTTTTTATTTACAAACCTATTCAAGATGAATCTGTCACTGTTATGTAGTAATAGAATATAATATTTTATTCATGTTGTGCACTATAGTAATTTAATCTATTTTGTGCTTAGTTCATGCTGATGCTATATTCTTTTTTTAATATTAGTTGTAGGACTCCTTTAGAACCAAAGGAAAAAAATGGGTTCAAAAGTTCAAACAAAAATTCAATTTGCTGAGAGAAAAAGATTTCTGTCTAGTTCTGAAGGAAAAGAAAACAAAATTAAAATTGTAAAAAATTCTCCAAGTAAACGTATTATCAAATCTAATGATAGTGATTCTGATGATGATTTTATTATTTCTCATAAAAGGATATTTGATGCATCAAAGAAAACTAATGGTAAGTATCATTTCTGTAATGTAATTAGTCATCTAACTTATACGTTTTATAATATATAAGCATGTAAAGGTTTTATAAATAGAATAATTACCTATTTAAAGTAATAACTCATATTCCTAAAGTAAATTATTTGAATATAAATTGAACAATTTTTTTCGAAATAAAGAAACTCCAATTATTTTAAAAATAATACACCAGTGTATCCTTGTTTCTTTGTTCTTTTTTTTTATAAAAGCAGATCTCTGATTGCTAGTGACATAAAAAAATTCCAATTTAAAGGTTTGTATTTTTCATTTTAAAATGAGACATAAAATTACTGTTAACAAAATTTAAACTTGGGAAGCAAGTCCAAATCCATTTGTACCAAATCAGCTAGATGAAAATTAGTCTTCATTGTCCTGGATAGCCATTACGAAATAATCATTCTTGAATAATAAATCAGAATATTGATTTTAAAGATTATTCAACTGTTGGAAAATTATCCCAGTTTCTGGCAGAAATTTGTTTCTTAAATAATTTTTCTTTAATTGAACTAATTTTACTTCGCTGTATGTAAAAATGATCAGTTTATCTTCTCCTGCATCACTGTATTCAAGGTTTTTTAATGTTTTGTTGTATTGATATGGAATGCTAGGCAGGATAGCCAATCAAGATCATTTAAGAGTTCTCACACTTTTCCTTTTCAAGAAATTGTCAGATACCTTGTCGAAGGGTGTACCAGTGCATATAAATGGTTCAGCCATTTTACTTCAATGTGGTAAATTAGATCACTGAATTCACTGTTGAGTTCATGCAAGAACGTTTTGAAACTCTGTTGTCAATGCAGCACTTTGAAAAGAATTGATTAATTTTGAGATAATCTGTATTACTTTAGTAAAATTTAAAGCCTTTGTGCAAAGTACTTAGTGTAAAATGCAATGAAGTTTTTGTCTCCCAAAGAAGCTCCTATCTTCTTGGCTAGTTCTTGAATTAATTCCTGATATATATGGTGCACCATCTGTAGTTACACTGCAGAGTTTAATACGTTAGTTGTCAAACACAATTTCGGTGTTTTTCTCGAGAATTTCCAACATATTTCAAGTTAATTTTTAAACAACGTGTACCTTTTTTGTTCCGTCATACCTAAGTACAAAAATACATTCTTATCATTTTATATATAAACAGATGTGTCAGGTTAATAGGCCCGACATAGTTTTTAATAGCATAAATGGTACCTAAAACAACTCTTGTCCTATTGGCTTGACATCGTTTTTAAGGTAATTTTGTTTTCCCATCGGTGCAACACTGTCTGCTTTGACACAACGTTCTTCCAATTTGCTGCCTTGTTAGCATTAATAGCCTCTACATTCACTACTGTCAAATCGTTGACCAACTATCATTTCCAGCCAATTGTTTCCCACCTGTCTATTGGTCCTGTCTACCTATTTGTATGTGGCTTATTTGATGTCTGGTTATTTGTGAATACAACAAGGCCAAAATAGGTGTTATGTTTCTGACCAAATGACATCCTATGGTACAGCAGTTCGAAAAACAATAAGGTGGTATCATAAAATAGCTGAAGAGCTGCTTCTTGGTAAGGCAATATTAAATAGCTGGTTGGTCACATACCTGTGTTGTTTCACTCCTACTAACTCATTGTTGTGGAGGTAGTGCATCCCATACTTCTTCTCGATCCTTAGTACAATGGCAAACATAATCTTCAGTACAAGCTTGGCTCCTAATGCCAGTGGTTTGTATTTATTGTCAGTAGTACTAGACTTCCATTTGGCAAGATATGTTGGTGGTTCTTTAGTATCATGATTTTTCCCATTTCTGTGAGCCTTTTAATCTTTGTTTATTATCTTACTAGATTTTTTAACAAATTTTGTGTTTGGTTGTAAGCAATAAACTACAAAACCACAATTCCATGTTCCGGTTGCTCACATAAGAAGTTGACTGGTGGGAGAAGTGTTTTGGCATTTATCACGACAAGTAAACATGCCACATGTGATTGATATGTGAGTTTATAAATAATTTGTACTTAAAAGGAAAGTGTAAACATATTCTTTTTCTAATAAGTAATGCTTCAGATCCGATAAATGTACAAGCAACGTTTTTTTCATAACTGAAAAATACAAACCTTTAAATTAGAATTTTTTATTGTTACTAGCAATCAGAGATCTGCTTGTATAAAAAAAGCTAAACAAAAAAACAAGGTTACACTGGTCTATTATTGGCATAGTAAATTGTTTAAACAGTTTTGAAAGTACAATAGAGTCTCGAAAATTCGAGTCTCAATATTTCGAGCTTTCGTATAATTCGAGCCAATTTCTATTTTAGGCTATTTTATCTGTTTGAAAAGAAATGAGTCGGGCATCCAACAAATGTTTATTTGTTTCTCATAAAGAAAATGAATTGGGCGTTCAAGAAATATTTATATCAATACGTCATGCAAAGGAAATGAGTCGGGCTTCCAAGAAATGTTTATATCAATACAGTATTTTTCTTCCTGCTATATGGTTGTTGTTGTTGCAATGCTGTTGCTCATGCTCGCTGTTATGTTGTGTTTGAATGTCCGTATCAGTTATATTTAGATGACACGTATGACCATATAGGCAATGGGCCATAAATATTGTTTACACTGTAAGTTTTGACAGTCAAAAAATATCCCTGCACAAATGTCTAGTCTTGTGCGTGACATGTAAGAAAATAAAGTCTTTTGAAGCAAACAAATCAATCAAACAATGACGACACTCATGATTAGCTGGACTGGTCTTTATGCCCGCTATTAATAAATCCGGTTCGGGCTGTTGCCACATTGATCTGGATATAAGGGGTTTTATTGGAGAGTTCATTAGAAGTCCAATTTTTTTTAATGCTCAGGAACTTTTTCTATGTAATCTGAGGGGTTCCATTCACTTCGAATTATCGAGACACTATGGTATGTATGTTTATTACTAAAAATGATTTTGACATTAAACTGAGATAAAGTCCCTACATCAAATCCTAAATGGTTTTTACTTATATGAACAATAATTGTGATTTTTACCCAAAGGTTTGATTAGGTTGTAGCAAGTTTTTAAGACAGTAACATGTAGTTTTGGAATTCAGTTTTGAAATTTTCCTTTTTTTAAATTAAGTTCAATTAATAGATGTTTTTCTACCTTTCACAACTTTTACCTTGACAATGTCTCTTAATGGGATTTGATCAATCCCATCAGCAGTTTGATAAGTGAAAAAAGGCGGTGAGACAAATTAACATTTTTTATTTTGATGGTAGTATATAATTACCAAAGATTTAAGTTCAGTTCATGAGCAAATGTCATAATTACAAATACCAATTAACAATTTATAAATTATTGTCTTATACAATTTTTATTGACAGTCACCATCAATGACTATACAGATTCTGTAACTAATATGTGGAGGGTTCTATGCAATAACAAACCAAGTCCAAAAGTGTGAAATGGGAGAAAACTGAGTTCAAAGTTAAAAAATCGTAAGTAACTTATTTATAACAGTATATATATTTCATTTTTGCTATATAGGTTTAAAACATTCTAACTTAAATAAGGACCTAGGCTAAGTTTGATTTATATTGAAATTTATAGTTTTAATTATTAACCAAAACGTTTTTTGTGGAGTTGGTTTATTATTGCACTGAACTGCTGGACTTGGTTTGTTGTTCCGACTTCTTTGCATTAGTATTTAAAATTCTTATCTCATGTAGATGGTTTATTGAAAGAAAGCACAATATTTTTAATTCATGTTGAAATACATATTTTATTATATTAACTGAAACTTAAAATGTCGAATATTCAATTGTTTAAAGGTTTTTTTAAATTGTTTACAATTAAAAAATTTCATCGTCATCTTCATCAAAGTCGTCACCATCAGCTGATTGCAAACCTCGACTTCTAGTACCAATCTCTTCTGAAGTACTGGTGGTGAATGGGTGGGATGAATGGCAAAAGGTCAGCCATATCTGATTTTTTTGCTACTGTAACAGTTCTGCGATGTGGGTAGAGAGGACTTTCTTGAACTTCAAGAGGTGATTTTAAGTTTATTCCTTTTCTAATTTTGGCATTTTTCCTTGGTTTGGTTGTCATCCTCTGTTTTATATCCAACACTCTGAAGGGTTCTTTCTAATCAAACGAATGTTTGAAGTAAATAATAAAACGTTCTCCTTTTACAAATCTCATCCACCTAATGTTTAGCCATCTAACCGGTTCATCGTCAATTCCAACTTTTCTGTTTTCTACATTCTCTCCAGTTCTTTGGTACTTAGAAACTCTTCCCTCTTCATACAATGAACCTCGAAACGAGGATTCTTACGTTTTGCAGATTTTATTACATATACCCAGTCCCCTGGTACATAGATTTGGAAGTTTTTTTGACTTGCTCTTTCTATCATCCCAAAATCATTATCGTTAGGAAGATACGAATGACCTGGAACCATGTACATTAAATCAATACAACTAACTGTAATATTTGGGTCGGTTACATACCTCAATATCTTTAGAGATATTTTAATGTTTCGGTTTTGTCCGCTACAACTGTCTGAAAACATTCTTATACTTTTATAACCATTGGCATATTCCTTAATATGTTTCAACAAACAACTGGAGAGGTCTTCTGCACCTCTTCCACCCTCAGTTTTGTCATACACATACATGTGTGCAGTAGAGTCATTGAAGCAGTGGACTCCAAAATTATACACGTACATGTTCCTTTTGTAGTATGCTACCGACGTACTCAGTTTTGGGAACGGAAGTGCTTTTTGCAACAAGTACCTTCATCACTGTCTGGTGTCCATTCATGTCTGGTGATTATGTTCATGACTATTGAATTAGTGGTAAGTTAGTTTGTAATGTGACATTTATAAAGGTTAATTGCTATGCAACCAAAATTTATATCAGGTTAAATAAATAATTATGGTTAGAGGTTATTTTATTTATTAACTGTAAGTTAGTTTATATATGCCAGGGCAGTTTATACAACTTTGCTTGCGATATTAAATTTGAACTGTTAGAGGTTATTGTGTGGCTATTTTATAGTTGCACTTATGAGAGGTTTTTGTTAGTATATGTGTTTAGAATCATTTGTAGGATAGAAGCAGGTACTTTGTAAGTTTATCCAGAGGGATTTTAAAGCTTTTGAGTTCATTTTTAGACAATATTTATTAATTATTGTGTAATATAGTTTACATTATGTGTACATTTGCCAAACAATATTACGACTTTCCAAACTTATAATAGTAAATTTATAAAAATTTACTGTAAAAACGTTTTTTCAATTCAATATAAGATTTTTGTTTCAGTGTCTAGGTTGACTGCTAGGATTTGTATTACGACAATATTACATATTTGCTGTGACAATATTACGACTTTCCAAACTTATAATAGTAAATTTATAAAAATTTACTGAAAAAACGTATTATCAGTTCAATATAAGATTTTTGTTTCAGTGTCCAGGTTGACTGCTAGGATTGGTTGATCTATCTGGCAGTAGTTTTAAAAAGGTGCTCAATTTGGTCAGAGTTTTTGTTTGTACTGATTTTGTTCATTGAATATTTTTTTATGGTAAAGATGTAAAAGCAAGTTTTTATAAAATGTCTTTATTATAAGTTTGATTATAATTACTTATTATTTCTAGTAATAAGTTATTATTCCTAAATTTAATCTTAAATATTTTGCAAAACATCATGAACAACAAAATCAATGAATTAAAGAACTTTCATCAATGCTAATGTTTTTATTCGTATTATCTTAAATGATATATTATTATTAAAATATATGCTTAGCATATAAGATTTTCTTATTTTTACATAAATATTATTTAATCTTTTGTTTTAGATGAAGAATGCAGTCCTCCAAAACGTAACCTTATAAACACACCCACACAACGAATGAATCAGCTTACTGTTAAAAGTTCATCTAAAAGTCCTTCACCACTTAAGAAGCAAAACCATTTTAGTCCTAAGAAATTATTTTCAAAAGGTATTATTAATGTTTCAAACCAGACTTTTTTACTTGGACAATTGTTATTGCTAATTAAAAGTTGATCAACTAATCACTAATTAGTTATATGACTACATATAAATATTTTAATATTTAATATTTTAAATATTTATATTTTAATAATAAGTTTAACTTGAAACTGGAAATTAAATCTTTTAATAATTATAACATTAATAATTGGTTACCATCCTCCTGTGATATTTATAATTATAGATGGATGACATTAGTTGCTAATACTTTCCTTTCCTCCCATATTCTTTCAAGATATTTGCTCAAAAAATAATGTCTACCTTCACTTTTTATCTCTGGCTTATTCTAAGCACAGTTTATTCTGGCCCATAATTCTAGTTCAGAAATAGCACTTCTACTGTTATTTGATGTACTGTACAAACGATGGCAGTTGTAATGTTGTTAAAGAGCTAAAAAGCAATAAAATGTTATGTTATTATAAGACAAAATTGAAATAAAACAGAGGAACTATGCATTTTAATAAATTAAATTTTTAGTTGAGTACAAATTACGGTTTGTTGAATTTGCTAATTATTATTGTACACCAGCAAAAAGATGTCTTGTGTTTCAAAAGATTCTCTCATCATCTATTCATTTTAGATCTTTCATCCTGATGAATCTGCTACATATTCTTAGTATAAGGAAGCTTGAACTAAGATTATTGATTAGTCAGCATACAAAGATTCCTTGTAATCCACTTTATTCCTAAAAATATATCTTTAAGTGTAAATTTTGAACTATTATTGTAACCATTTAAGGGTACTGTCTGATATTGCCAAAGGCATGATCAGAATTTTCTAGTATGGGAGTCAATATCGAAAATAACGTCCTTCCCAGTACATGTTTTTTTAAAAATTTTCAAACGATAACATTTTTACAAAATAATTGAAAATTTATAAAATTCATATATATTTTAAAATTGATTTTAATAACACTCTGCAGAACTTTAAACAATTTTCAAACAATTTGTTTAATTACTCTCTGCAATTGGGACAGTAAACTTTACAATTCGATCACAAATAAAAATACGTAATTTTCTCAACACAAATAATTTATTGGAATCGAGGCTCTACTACATTGGAAAGTCTATTTCAGTACATTGCACTACATTGTTGCCAGGATGTCTTTTTACAGTATAATGTTGTATCAGAGAAAATATGTTTACATTTAAGTTCTATCTACAAAATATTTAAAAATCCATGTATCATCCACACAGTTTTAGTACATTTACATGTCTGTGATAAAAGTTAAAATAATTTTTGTATCAGTCAGCTTATTACATGGGTAAGGTGAATAGCTGAAGGTACAGGTTCTATTTAGTTTTATATTTCTCTTTAGTTTAAACTTTACTCAATTCACAGATTCTAAAAATGAATAATTCTGATTTTTGTGGCCTTATTGTTTTAACTTGAGTGGCTATAGAGATATTAAAAAAAATATTTATGAACCAGATACATCAATTAAGCTTGGATACTGTTAATGACAATATCATCTGTGAATTTTTAAAGAATGTCATCTCACCTAGTACTAAGCTTAGTGTGTCATCATTCTTTAAGTTGAAATGACCTTAAATTTAGCAACCTGATATAAATTAAACCTTATAAAATAAGGATATAAAATATGTTTAACCTGATTTTAGAAATCTGATATTTTTAAGACACCCTAAAGTAAGGTTAAATAGAAAATTTTGGACAGATACTGGTATATTTCATTAATTACCCTAACAAATTTAAGCTGTTATACATTTTTCAAGCTATATTATAATTTTTAAATGTGAAAAAAATGACAACAAAAGTTTGATAAAAGCGCAAGGCATTTTATGGAGTATTGTTTAATAAATAACTTCAACTGATCAGTTGATCAAGAGCTTTGATGAAATCTTTACATTGTTTTGTGGAAAGTAAACCATTAGGTTTGAAAATAACAGGTAATATTTGGAGTCCAGCATATATAAATAATTTTTTTTCTAAATACATAATAAAATGTGAGAAGCTATTTACATCATATTGAGTGCATGAACTAAGATATTTTTTGTTTATTTCTGTGATTTGCATTTAATTAGTTATATCTCTGCAACAGGCAAATGCTGTTTTACTGTTATTTTTGTTAAATTACACTTTTGGTATCACTTGGAAAAAAAAACACTACTTACTGATATTTAAGCAGATGCATTTCACACTAGGCCAGTGCATTGTTTAATGCTGTGAGTCAAGAACAAGATTGTTGCTCAGGTGTGTTGTATTCTATTGGTGTGAGTCTGTGGTGTATTTGTTTCTATGGTGTATTATTCTTCATAGACTAGTTGTTAATTATGTGTTTCGGTATTGTATTTGATTGTGAGTGTCTTTTGTAGTTTAGAATGTGTTGTGGATTGTTTTTGAGGTGTTTGTATATCTTGTAGTTTTCTGCGGTGTTTAGTTTGTTGCTTTTTTTACGTAGTGAAGTATTTGTACATTAATGTCTATATTGGTATATGTGTGTAGTGTGTTCTGTATTTGTATGGCAAAGCTTGATTTGGGCTGTGTTTGTTATGTGTTCCTTGTATCGTGGGGTAAAGTTTCTCCCTCTTTTGCCAATGTAAAAGCTGGGGAAGTCCTTGCATGTGATCTTGTATACTCCTGCCCCGTAGTGTTTTTTCTGGTGTGTTTTGTACTGTGTAGGTGTTTTATGGTTGTGTTGGATGTTTTAAATGTTACTTTGTATTTAAGTTTGTGTTGAGTTTGTTTATTTTGTCTTCATTATTCATGAGTACGATGATTAGTCTGCATCATGGAGTGGAAGGCACCATATTTGTGTTATATGGGATGATTGGAAGTGTTGTTTATAACTATGTCAGGGGTGGTGCGTTTCCTGTATATTTTGAGCGAAACATGTCTGCTGAAAAATATGAGTAAGCAGTGGCGGACTTCCCATTAGGCACACTAGGCACGTGCCTATGGGCGCAGCCTCGAGGGGGCGGCAGCAGTTTTTTTTTTCCGATGAGTTTTAGTGACAATAGTAATAGTACCTAGTTAAATTTGGTGAATGTCATAATGTGAATCTCATTTAAATCAGTGGCGGATCCATGAGGTCCGTCTGACTTCCCCTGAGAATAGAAAACTTCCTTTTATTTTATTGTTTTTTAATTTTATCTTAATTTTGTGTGTAATAAATAACACTTTCTAATCTCAAAAGTGTCCTTATTTTCAATTATCTTTACCAACAAATATGAAAGTGAAGTAATGTATGTATATTTTCAAAATATATTTCATTAAAATATAGTGCCCAATATATAGTATATTATTATACATTATTAATTAATATGTACTTACGTTTATTAATATTGCATTAGGACAGTAAACTATGGTCGGTACGGTAATCGGTAATTAATTTAAACGTAAAATGCATTATTGCAAGAATACGAACATATTTTTTAATCTCAAAGCGCATCATTATTAAAAGTTAATTATTTTTGTATTATGCATTTCTTTGAACAGGCATGAAAACGGATTCGTATGGTGAAAAATTAAAAGCATTATATTACGTTGGGACGTTTCCAATAAATTCTCGAAAGGGGGCGCAAAGGGGCAGCCGGCCAAATTGTTCCTAGGAACGGCACCATGGCAAAGTCCACCACTGTCAGTATGTAGTGGTTTGCTGCCAAGTGATACCATAAGTGTAATTTATAAAAAAACTTAAAGATGTATAACACAAAAATTCCACGTTGTTGTTAATTTTACTGTTATTTTCATTGACTGAATTGGTTTAGGCAGTTTCTGAAGTTTTTTCCTCTTATTACTTTTTGTATTAATAATACATAAATAATAACCATAGACAAATCTTAGCGTCGTGTAGTACTTCCATCATAATTTTTAATTGATCTGTAAATTTTACTTGCTTTTCAGTTATACGGAATGAATTTCATGAGGCCCATAAAGCATTACATAGTAGTACTTCTGATAGCTTACCTGGCCGTGAAGATAAAATGACTGAACTCAGAGCATTCCTTTTGGATCATTTAATAAATGAAACACCAGGGACACTATATGTGTCAGGTCCTCCAGGGACTGGAAAAACAGCGTGTCTTAATATTGTTATGTCAGATCCACAGGTAATAACAAAGCGTTTGCTGTTATTTATTTTCTTAAAGATATCTAAAAATAATATGAATACCATGTTTCCCCCTTAATTATTGCACTGTTTTTGTAGGTAAAACAAGGTTTTCAAATTGCTTATGTTAATTGCACATCAATGAAATCTGCCAGTACAGTCTATTTACGTATCTGTGAAGAATTAAAGATCAGACTGAAAGGAAGAACTGAAAAATCTGCTCTTAGTGCAATTGAGAAATATCTTTCCACTTCACAACGTATGATGTAAGTCAGATCTTCTATTTATTATAAATTGTTAAATGCATAATGCATTGCTTAGTTCACCCAGTGATTGAGTAGACCCTATAATTAATAGGATTTGAGTTAATGTTTTAAGTATTAGATCTTTGGAGGTGGACAACAATTATTGTTGATGGTTAGATTTATTATTTTATTCTCTCTCACTCTCCATCTTGTTTCAGACTATAATTTTATTTGCTATGTATTTCTATTTTCTTTCATATTATGCATTTGTTAAAACGTAATCCAGTGTTTAATTAATAGAACAGAGTGCACTTGTATAATTTCATTTGCAGAAATTGCACCAATGAGAACGGTTAAGGACTGAGAAAAAAATTGAAATTTAAAGTTTGAAATATTAATAAATCCAGAGATCCACTTTGAATAATTGAATGCAATAGTCCAAGTTCTGTTTTGTAATTTAAATACAAAATAATAAAATTCAAGGTATAGGTTAAGTTCATAGATTTGGAGAGAGACATGGAGAGTGAAAAAATAGTGGATGCGTTTAGCTCTAAATGACTTTAAATATATTGTTAAATTCGCTTGTAAAGTTTACGTATCACAGTACACTTTCACAAGAATTCACTGATATAAAGCTACTGACAAAATATATAATTAATTTATTACTAAATTGTGCTAACTTAAGTAAAGAAATAATAACATATAATTATTAATGAGGCGAGGTCATAGCTAAATAGAATTAGGAATCTATAAGCAATATTACTTTTGTCCTAAAAGTTCAGTAGATGACAAAGAGTGAAGTTAAGTTTATAAAATTTCACTAATGAGCTACAGGACAACTAGTTAGTCACTTTCATGATGATTTGAGTTGTTTTGAACTAGAAATGCACAAAGTAACATACAAAACTAAATTCAAGCAACCTGTAGGTCTCCAATATTAATGAGTTCTATGTGGGACTACAAAGATTTTGTGTGAACCAACATGGCGAATGGAAATTGCTGAGTTGCTTGATGGTCCATAGAATGGATCAATCGAAGCTTTTAGCAATATCTAGGCTGTTATGAAAATGATGGTCTCCTTCCGGTGTTTCTGTACATGATGTATGATTGAATATGGCGGTAGGAAAACAGCAAGGTTATGAGTTAGAGGTTATATTTCTATATCCAACATATCACCAATAAAAAACTATTTTTTTTTTCAACATGAAGTGTTCAGGCTGAATTAGTCTGGTGATACAAGCATAGAGTGACCAATGCAGAAGTGTCAGGGAGTGAGGTAAGAGATAGATTGGTTGGGGATAGGATCGAATACAGGTTGGCTTTTGAGAAAGCTCTAATTTGTGTGAAGAAGGTAGAGATTTTTCTTTAATGACTACAGTGTTCTAAGTGGTGTGTTGAAGTAATTTTGATTATTTAACACCAGTTTCCCATAGTTCGCCAAAATGTCTTGAGAATTAAAATGGCAGGAGATCTGTTGATTGAAGAGTTTGAGGTTAATGTCCTTGTAGAAAGATTAAGGAAGGTTATAGACTTCTTTAACAACACAGAATGTTTAACCTTATTTTCCAAAGCAGATTGTCAAGGAAAGACACTGAATTGCTAGAGTGTTGAGGAATGGCGTTGAAATGAGAAGATAACTAGTGAATAGTGGTTCTCGCAGAAGTAGGTAAATGTTCTGCGAACACTGATAAAGGTAGAGTAAGGCTCCTTTGTACGATTTCACATGGTTTGGCCAGTAAAATGTGTGTAGAGACTTCAGCC
Source organism: Prosapia bicincta (assembly GCA_036971475.1). Taxonomy (NCBI): domain Eukaryota; kingdom Metazoa; phylum Arthropoda; class Insecta; order Hemiptera; family Cercopidae; genus Prosapia; species Prosapia bicincta. The sequence goes on from JBAIZL010000002.1 coordinate 48,977,960, forward strand.
TCAAGGATGAGGTTAATCTCTCCGAGGCTGGTGAAGAAAAGGACCATCAAACCTTTTGTTTCTGTTCAGAAATAATTTATGATGAAGCAGGTGAAAGTAATGTGTCTGTATTGTGTGGATATTTGATCGAAAGTGCAATTGTATCGAGATATTAACTGAATAGCACCAATTAGAGTGAAGCGCTCACGTTTCTCTCTTCTGTTACTGTTGCTGGCTAGCCAGTACAGGCAATGCCAGAAACAATCACTGATTTTTGGTTAAGCGTTCAACTAAATCAAGTACTCTAGAAAGAGTTTTTTCCTGAGTGACGAAGTTCTTACCCTTGGTGGGGTGTAAGGCACTGGTCTCATCACAATTCCTTCTTTCTGACTTGTCTGTAGAATGTTGTATGATGTGAATGTTACATTTTGTTTTTGATTATACTAACTTATCTTTGTTATTGTTTTGAGCCACAAAGAGTGAGACTGATGATCGGAAACATTATTTCTTATTATTTTGTATATAAATTTATTTAGTTTTTAAGTTCAGCAAGTCATCATCTCATAAGTTCAAGCACAAAAGTTTTATATATTCTTTTCTACTCTTTAAAGAGTATGATTTAAGTTTTGAAAATAGAGTTACTCCGAAACGCATCAACAGAGGAAAATAATGAATCGTTAGGAATGGCAGAAAACTATACTCAAACATATAGAAATATTCCTAATAGAAATAAAGACGAGTATATTAATAATTTCAACAAAAATTTTGCTGATCGTCATGCACAACAAAATTTGTAAGATTTATGTTGCATTCGATTTTAAGTTTCCTTTCTTTGTAGTTTTTATAGATGGTTAGTATTTACACTAATTTTAGTTTTTCTTTTATATTAATGGTATTTTATATTTACTTAGGCAAATTTTGATAAAATATATTGGATACCTAGAAAATCAACTATTAAATTTTAAATGTGCCAGCCTCGACGTTGACTGCCGAGTAAAAAGACAAGTGACCGCTACGGTATTTAAAATTAATAATAAAGAGATGGCGGCCCTCGGGGAAGGCGAAGAATACTCTCACCTGGGTGTCCCCACTGGGTTCAAGATCTGCCAGACCCCGGTGGAGAGTATTAATACTATGATAAAAGATCTGGAGGCAGTCGACCGGAGTCTCCTTGCGCCCTGGCAGAAGTTAGAGGTGGTCAGGATGTTCATCCTGCCACGTCTGGAGTTTATACTCAGGGGCGCCAGGGTTGAGAAGGCCCCATTGACTAAACTGGATAAGGCGGTGAGGCGCATGGCCAAGTCATGGATGTACCTGCCTCGCCGAGCGAGCGCGGAGCTCGTTTATTTGGACCCGTTGGAGGGTGGAGCTGGTCTCCTTCCTCTGGCGGACCAGGTTGACGTTGCGGCCGTCGTTCGTGCCTTTCGACTGGTCACCTGTCGAGATCCAGTTGTGAAGGACTTGGCAAAGTCCATCTTATGCGGTGTAGTCCGTACGAGAATCGGGCAGCAACCCACCGAAGAAGATCTTGCTGGCTACCTGTCGGGGAGACTTGACGGGCAGTTTGGCAGAGACGGTGGGGATATTGCGTCAGTTTGGACTGTCGCAAGGAATGCTGCGCGACGGCTGCACCGTCGAATTGGGGTCACGTGGCGTTGGAGCTCGGTGTTGCGGGAGTTTCAAGTAATAGTACCTGCACCCGATGCTCCAATAGACCCCGTCATCGTTCCGGAGAACGCGCGCCAGGTCCTCACGAGAAGACTGCGGGCGGCTGTTAGGTCTGGGTACCGTAGAAGACTGATAGGGAAGGCGGACCAGGGGAAGGTGGTCGATGTGTCGGTTCGGTGCGACACTTCAAATCATTTTATTCGCACCGGACGTTACGCACGATTCGCCGACTGGAGGTTCGTCTTTAGAGCCCGGCTCGGAACGGTGCCACTTAACGGCTGCCGGCGGTTCGGAACGGGAGACAGGCGGTGTCGGCGATGTGGTTATGCGTCCGAAACGCTGCCGCATGTGCTGAATCACTGTCTCAAGCACAGCGCGGCCTTGCAGGGTCGCCACAACACGATTTTAAATAGATTATCAAAGGCGGTACCGCGGCGGACTGGTGATGTTCGCGTTAATCAAACGGTGCCAGGTGTGAGTTCCAACTTAAGGCCGGACCTGGTGGTGGTGAATGAGGGGACTAAAGAAGTTTCAATTGTTGATGTAGCGGTCCCCTTCGAGAACCGCTATCAGTCTCTGGCCGAATCACGACAAGCCAAGATCGATAAATACTCGCACCTGGCTGAGGAGCTCCGATCTCAGGGTTATGTAGTGACCCTTAATGCCTTAGTGGTAGGAGCCCTCGGTTCCTGGGACCGTCGTAACGAGGAGATCATCCGGTTGTTGAGGATATCTCCACGTTATGCTAAAGTTATGAAAAGGCTAATGGTTTCGGATGCCATTAGATGGTCACGGGACATTTATATTACCCACATCACCGGTCAGCAACAATGGTAGCAGCTGGGGCAGGTTGCGGTTGGACGAGTTTGCTAATGTCTTGGGGAGGGAGCACCAGCCACATTAAATTTAAACCTGTATTTGTTTTTGGTTTGCGTGGCTGGTGCTGTTAGTGGGAGTTAAGTACACACTGTTATTGTATATGTCTTACTTAAGTGTACTTAACTATTAGCGTTTAAGAGCTCGGAGTTAATCCGAAAGTATGTATTTTTTTTTACTGTGCTAATTTTTTAAAAAAGGAAGTGCCATTGAACACTAAAGAACTGCTTATGAATATTCAGTGTGGTGCAGGACAGTATATTTTCTCTAATTGTTGTCAACTTTTTTATGAACTTTAATTTAAATTGCTGCACCGATAAACAAATTTGATGTAAAAGAAATATGTATGTATTGAAATATTATTGATAATAAATGGTTTTTAAATTTTAGGTTTATTAAATACATAACAAGTCGTATAATTTTTTGAGCATTTGTTTTCAGTTTATTGGTGTTGGATGAATTAGACCAGCTGAGTAATAATAAACAAACAGTTTTATACTCAGTGTTTGAATGGCCTTCACATCTCAAATCTAAACTTGTTCTGGTTGGTATTGCCAATGCATTAGATTTAACTGATCGTGTTCTACCACGATTAAAAGCACATCTTCAAACTGCACCTGAGTTGCTTCATTTCCCTCCATACACACGTCAACAGATTGTCAATATCATCACAGAGAGACTCTCACAGGTATTAGTTTTAATACGTTTTAAGTAATTTTTAACCAGTTGCTTGTATTTTGATTGGTACAGAACAATCACTAGCTGATGCTGTATAGTTTTGGTAGCAAAACTAAAGAAAGAAAATTATGTGAAATATTATAAATCAATAGGATAGTTCAAAAATGTACGAGGTTACACAATAAAGTCCGGAGGAGCCACCCACGCTTTGTTGGAGCAGTATGGGGTCTGCTTTATTAATAAAAACGATACTGAATTTAAGTTAACCACCAAAGATAATTAAAAGAGAGATAACACAAGTTTCATGAGTAGCAGTTAATTCTAAGCCATTTACCAATCAAACTGTATGAGGTTCTTGAAGAGCGGTGAGTCGTTCGACGAAACAGGCCTGTTTGGTGTCTAGCAGAGATGAAAGAAGGTTCTCGACGAGTGGCATGAACTACAACTCATTTAAGATCATTGTAAAGTAAAATCACTTCAATCGTCACAATAGAAAATCTTTAATTGACACTTGATATTTCACTCACGAGGTTAAATAGTTAATTGTCTGTGGTATAATGAAATCCCACGCGGTTTGCCTAATACAATGGCAATCAAACTTAGAATGCGGTTAAATTGACTTATTAAAGTTTGACGGCGGTAATTTATAGTTAGAATGCATCTAAGACATTAACTGAACATAATCAATAAGCGGTGTAATATTATAACGAGGTTAGAACCCGATGTAACCGGCTAAAAGCACTTGACTAGAAAAGATTGCTGAATTCTAATGCGCCATGTTGCAAGAAGTGTGTCTTTGACAAAGACGGAAATGCACAACAACAAGTAACTAGATTGAAACTACGTGGACCTAGTCTAAAACATAGATGAATAGTCTCAATGCGTCTGGTAACTGGATCACAAAACTATTTCTTTGCATTAAAAGAAGCCTAGATTCTGGCCGGCAACGAATGTCTAGTAGGCGGTGGAAATTGAACTGTGGTAAGGAACTCCAGCTGTTCCGAGGTTATACAAAAATAATGACAGATGTCAACAAACGTGGTTTATGGAAAGTGAGGTTAACAATTCTGTACTTAACAGATGCCATATTTGAAAGTATTCAATAAAATAGTTACAATCAAAGAAAAAGTATATGAAAGGAATAGACAAGAGGCTTTGATGATAATATTTTTTAATAAATTCTTATCTTCATAACACTCAAAGCAATATTCATAAGAAAAATTAATTTTATTTGCTTAACATGTATATGTCTTTGTTAATGATGTTGGGTTTAAAATGTTCATTGAATATACAACTCCGCTGGTGTTTACAAATTAACTTGAAGTTTGTGCCCCAGTTTTTACATAGGGCAAACAGGAAGGTCATTTTACTCACGTTACCAAGAACACATAAACATTTAATCAAACTTTGCTGAACATTTTATACCCACAAACCATAACTACACAAACATAACATCAAACCTACAAATTTTTCACAAACAAAATGACCAACGATACAAAACCAAACAATATGAAATATACAAACTTTTTAAACTACATCCATCACCCAATTACATTATAACTCACATACACTTTTTGACATTATAATCCCCCAATACTCTTTAAATATACACCTAATATCCTTATTCTAATATAACACCCCCCCCCACCCTAACCTAAACCAACCAAGAGGTCAGTTACAATATGAGTTGATAATGGGACACATTTCCCACGGAAGTAATTGCAAGCAATAACAAGTAATTGCTAATGTAGGCAAGTGTACATATACATGGTGACACACATAAAAGCCCTGTAACTTAGGCGAGGTTGTATAATGTTTGTGCAAAATCAAGAGAAATTCTTCCTTTTTTCCCCTTACCATGTATAACCTGCTAATCTGGATGTCAATAGTGTAGCAAACTTCCCGGATGTAGATGGGGCACTAGGCCATCATATTCAGTTGAACAGAGAGTTTTTATTATAGATTGCTATGTCCAAAGCAGTTAATGAAACACGTGAAATGTTTTGTGAGAAATACCCAGAGTAATATTCCTGGCAAGAGGCTGGTTCAAGTTTTGTTATAAAAGTGGCGTCATAAGGGCACAATTGTAAATAAACATAATTTAGCATGTCTTGCGCACTATTACAGGCTCTGAATAAGCTCTGCACTACTCCAGTAAGTTTTTCAGAAAGTACACCACGCTACCTTATATGTACAACCTGATGGTGATCACTTTCAAAATGTTATATAATAACATAACAATATTAGACTATTGAATCAAATAATAATTGTTATTTGTAAATTGTTTCAATAATCCAAAATATGTTGTAAATAAACAGATTTCATTTCAGTTGTATTGCATTTTATATACAAGGCTACTTTTATGTGCGTCACCCTGTACTATATGTAAAAGGGTTTTTATTTATTTTTTGTTTAAAAATTTTAATAATTACAGTGAGAAAACCTATAAATTATTTTTTTAAATGTTATTGAAAAGCGATTGTTTAAATAACCTTCAAGTGTTTAAGGGTGTAAAGCTGTTCAACAAATATACTTATTATGAATAGAAAAAAAAGTTCAGATTAATGTTGATTCTTCAACAATAAACTTGAATTTAACCAAATGCTAAAACTAAAAAAAGATTTCATACTCTGAAATATTATTTACAGGCTGATGTTACTGAAGTGTTTTCATTAAATGCACTACAACTCTTAGCAGGGAAAGTTGCTGCAGTTTCAGGAGATGTAAGACGCGCCTTGGATATGGCAAGGCGTGTAGTTGAATTAGCTGAAAATAAAAATGTTCTACAACCTATAAATGGTGAGTTATAGTATAATTTCATTGATTATCAAAATTATATAAAAATAATAATTTTATGACGACTTGACATCCATCGGTTCTTTCAAAGCAGTTAGTACCAATAACTCAAATGTTTAAGATTACACACCTGAAAGGTACATTGGCTATATTTATAACACTCACAAAAGTTTGACATAACAAAATTTACAAGAACAAGTGAAGTTTGTGTTTACCAAATAATTATTAGTTTCCTTTTGAACTATTGAGAACAACAAGCTAAACTGATGAAAGCAATCAATTAACTAAAAAATTGTTATATATGTAGACTGAGAAAAAGTACAAAGATGGTATAACTGTATCACCATATATACAACTCAAAATATATACAAAACCTGCAGATAATGAAATCTTGTAATTCGTGTGTTAGAAGGGAGCAACTAAATAGTGATATTACATTTTTTTTTAATGATTAGTCTTTTTTACTTGGAAAAATATTTACAATTTTTTGAAATACTTAATTTTTTGCATAGTTATAAAAAATATTTTGGATATTTAAAATCTTTTAAACATTTTTGAAGTTTTATTCAAATATTAAAAAAAATTATCAGTTTTTTTAATAATTAATTGCGGAAAATGAATTTATTATTATAAGAAATGATTTCAGTTGTTTAAAAAATTAATTATGTCTAATATAAAGATATTTAAATAATTAAATTAACACTTGGTTTTTATATATAATTTAAAGCTTTTGTTTACATTCAATTTCATGCAGAAAATTCATTAGGAAAGGTAATAAACAAGGATAAAATATAAATCCCATATAACAGGTTTTAAATGTAATAAACAGAACCGGGTCATTAAACATGACTGGCGGTCCAAATTATTAAGGTGATTTCAATCTAAGAGGGAGTAATCTTCAAATTTTGGAGTTAACTAAACATATTTAAAGAAATATCAAAATACATAATATAACTGATTCAGTCAACTAATTTGAATTATATTTTTAGAATTGATTCTTCTGTAAAGGCATTTAATTATAATGTGCTTTGTTAAAATATTTCTCAAGACTCAGGAAATGAAGAACATTGTTTTAAAAAATCTAATAAACATATTTTAAATATATGAACATGTTTGAATCCATGATTATTAGTGTTTAGAATACTGTTGTAACAAAACAATTATGGCTAAAAAAATTGTTCTGAGTAATTTTGGAATGTACCCTATAGTCATTCTTCTGTTGAATATTAGTATTATGAGAGAATTTTTTTTTTTTTTAATTGTGTTGGGAAAACAATTGAAATAAAATTAATTGACTGATGTGATTTTTTTTATATCAACTATGATTAAAAATGTACTTATTCATGAAAATTAAACTTATTAAAAAATTTTACTTTAATATCACTTATTTCTGTTCATTGCTTTATGTGAAGTTTCATTGCAACTGAGTAAGAGTTAAGGTAACAGACAAAAACAAGTAATATAACAAAACAATTCTAATTCGATTCCTACTTGCATCAACAAAAACAAATTTTATTTTAATTACTTTTTATTAGATAATTACAGTTAACCTTTTGGACTCCAATTATTTGGTCACCGGCCGCTCCACCAGATCCAATCAGTTAGCACGTGTTTTGCACATGAATGTTTAATTATTCGCTAAGAAATTAAGACTTCAAGTAAATATATATTATTATATACCACTGTGTTCAGAAAGAAATAAAGAACATTAATATTAGGTTTATATGTTGAAAACTTGAAGTTTTAGTTCAGTAGGCCTGAAAAAATGTTGGTTTTTTGTTTTTTTTTTAACAGAAAAATAATTATATTTAGCTTTGTTGATGAAATAGCTTTTTTCTTATGATGAATTATAAAGTCATTTTAAGCCTAAAATAATGCGGAATAAAAATATATGCATAAGTAGTATTAAAAAATCTATTTGTAATATTTATTCTAAAAAATGTAAAACTATGCACATGTATAACAATAACAAGAATGGGGCACCTATTACAGGCAGCTGCAAATATGTTAGAATATGACATAAACGTTCATTTTGATGTAATTATTTTAAAAGAAAAACAAATTGTACTAAACACTATATTCACAAGCACAAAATATATTTACTGAAGCAAGTACCATAAAAAAACATATAGGACTAAATATAAATTATTGGAAAATGTCAGGCCTATTCAAAATTGTTTAATTTGCTTAGGCTGAGTTTATTTACAAATACTTCTTTGTTTGGCCACTTGAAAACACTTCAAATTATTGATTATAATTTTTGAAAGTGTGAAACTTGTCAAGGTAAATGTTTGGATGTAATCTTGGGTTATTTGCCCGTTCTTGCAGTGCGTCTACCGCTCACTCGTTGTAAGCCTATTAGAAAGCACTTTATCTATATAACATATTTTGTTTGAACTAAAATAGTACCTGAATACTAAATAAATAAAAGAGATACCATGAGGACATGTTCACATCAACAGCAATTTATCAACTAGGCCAGTTGTCTGGCGCTTACTGTACAGTATATCGTAAATAACTTTCTGGAACCTGTTGTTTATTTAGGGAAAAAATTATGATAAATAAGACCAATCAGCATTATAAAATAAACATTGCCTGGCTCATAGCACAGCAAATGAGCATAGTACACAATATCATTACGTTAGACGTTTGAAAGTATGTAATAGTTGTGTTGCAAAATATGTCGGACCGAGTCCGACAGTGGAGCGGAACGTGATCCTTGGGGATGTCGAACTCAGTTCGCCTATGGAGCGCAAAAGGTTAATGTAAGTACAGCAACAAAACCTATCCATTAAAACAGCTGTTCTACCACATAACCTATAACATAAAATCAGCTGTTTTATGAAATCATATGTATGTTATCACTTATTATCAGAAAAATGGGACAAAATAGCTATATTTCACACCTTGCATCTTTTCTGAAGAGTTTTTTCTCATATAAAACTAAACTTATTCATTAATAAATCTAATTAATGAATTCATAGTTTAAAAAACTGATGTCATCCTCACAAGTATAAAAAAATGTATTTGAACTATATATATATATATATTACGTTATCCATTGTTTTTCCGCTGCACTGACTTTATGAAGTTAATATATTCCTATTGTAAGTAATTTTATCCACCATTAAGTGCAATGATTTTACCTTGTGTGATGAGGCGCCTTTCGGTCACTTGACCATTGTCGAATCACTGATTACTTTTTCTCAATTTTTCTGGTGTGGATGTTCGGTCCGTGGTGTTGGTACTTGTTGACGTCATACACGTTTCCTCTTGAGTCTCGTGTATAATGTTTTTTTCGTGAACAGAAGACATACTATTCAAAATACGAGTGATTCGACAATGGTCAAGTGACCGAAAAACGCCTCATCACACAAGGTAAAATCATTGCACTTGATGGTGGATAAAATTATTTACAATAGTAATATATTAACTTCATATATATATATATATATATATTCTTGATATTTAACGTTATCCATTGTTTTTCCGTTGCTATATATATATATAGTTTTGGTTGGTAAAGATTATTTAGATTTTTTGGACTAGGAGACTGACAGACTTACCTTGGTAAGAGTCCACACTGTAGTCTTGAAATAGAAACACATAAAAGCACTTAAACAATGATATATTTCAACCACACAGTGGTCTTTGTCAATCGAAGAGAAAACACAAAAAGAAATATGAGAGAATGAAATAAAATAAATATAAATATAAGTTGTAATCACAGATTGTGTAGAGTAGAAATCAGATGACACAGATGCACAGATGCACAGATTAAAGATATATATATATATATATATATATATATATATTGTTTCCATGAGCATATGAGTGATTATAGTTTATATAAGTCTGCCAGGGGAAAAGAGATAAGGCTATTAGGAGAAAAAAAAATTTAAAAAAATAAAAATGAATAGATTTATCTGATGTTGAGGTTAGGGGATTCTCTGGACTTGGTATACCACTGGTATGATAGTTCCCACCTTCTCAGTTCTGAGGGATTGCAATCAGGGGGGGAGTGATTTAATTATTTTTGTGGTATAGCAGTCATCAAAAGTTGTGATGTTGTGACTCGCAGCATGTTGAGCTGTTGGTCTATCCATATTCATAATTTTAACATCATGTCTGTGGCCATTCATTCTGATATTCAGACCATCCGTGGTCAGGCCTATGTACTGTGCTGAGCAAAGTTTACATTGTAGCTGGTATATGACATTTTTCAATGTACAATTTTGAAGACCATTTTTGTTGTTTGGCTGTTGAAACTATTTGCTGAGGGGTGTATTGGACACGTCTTGCATCTAGGTCTATTGCATGGGAAGGAGCCATGAGGAAGTTTGTGTGGTTTCTCTGCATCAGGGTCTGGTAGTTTAGGATATACTAGGATGTTTTTCAAGTTGGGAGGTTGCTTGTACCAAATTTGCGGTGGATCGGTGAAAAGATTTTTGGTGTGGACGGTAGCTTGAAGAATTTTGAAGCCATCTCTCAATATCTTGTTGAGTTTATGTAGACCAGGATGGTAGTCTGTTATTAAAGACAGTTTATTTTGTTCTGTTTGTGGTTTATGGTGAACCGAGGATTGTGCTGAATGAATTTGGTTTTCAATGAGTTTTTTTGGATATCCTCTTCTCTGGAAGGCTGTTGATATCTTTCTATTAAAATCTTCCAATTCCCTATCATTCGAACAGATTCTCTTACCCCTGATTGCTTGACTGTATGGAATGGATCGTTTTATGTTTATTGGGTGGTTGCTGTCGAAATGGAGATATTGTAGGTGGTTTGTCGGTTTGACGTGAATTCCTGTGTTGATATTTCCATTCTGGAGTGTTACCTCTACATCCAAAAAGGTGATGGCTGATGTAGATTTCTCCCAGGTAAATTGAAGTGTGGAGAATTGTGTCAGGCTGTCTAAAAATGCCTCAAGTGTTGAAGCAACCTGTGTCCAAATTAGGAAGATGTCATCTATATATCTATACCAACATAATGGCTGGTGTGTTTGTGTCTTTAGAAAACTTTCTTCCAACAATCCCATGTACAGATTTGCGTACGATGGTGCCATTCTGGTGCCCATTGCTGTTCCCTTTATTTGAAGGTAGTTCCTTCCCTCAAACTGAAAGTTGTTCTTCTCGAGGATGAACCTGGTCAGGTTCACAAGAAAAGGTGTAGTGGGAGAAGGCTTGCCTGGGCGTTTGTTTAGAAAATTCTCTATTGCAGATAGGCCGTGTGCATGAGGGATGTTGGTATAGAGAGAGGTGACATCTATGGTGACCAAAATAGTTACCGGGGGTAGAGGTACAGATATTTGTGAGAGTCGATCTATGAAATGATTGGTGTCCTGGGTATGTGATGGAAGGTTCTTTACTAAGGGTTGAAGGTGTGAGTCGAGGAAAGCTGAAATTCTTTCCGTTACTGAATTGCAGCCAGCAATTATTGGTCTACAGGGGTAAGAGAATCTGTTCGAATGATAGGTAATAGGAAGATTTTAATAGAAAGATATCAACAGCCTTCCAGAGAAGAGGATACCCAAAAAAACTCATTGAAAACCAAATTCATTCAGCACAATCCTCGGTTCACCATAAACCACAAACAGAACAAAATAAACTGTCTTTAATAACAGACTACCATCCTGGTCTACATAAACTCAACAAGATATTGAGAGATGGCTTCAAAATTCTTCAAGCTTCCGTCCACACCAAAAATCTTTTCACCGATCCACCGCAAATTTGGTACAAGCAACCTCCCAACTTGAAAAACATCCTAGTACATCCTAAACTACCAGACCCTGATGCAGAGAAACCACACAAACTTCCTCATGGCTCCTTCCCATGCAATAGACCTAGATGCAAGATGTGTCCAATACACCCCTCAGCAAATAGTTTCAACAGCCAAACAACAAAAATTGTCTTCAAAATACAGGGTCATCATAATTGTACATTGAAAAATGTCATATACCAGCTACAATGTAAACTTTGCTCAGCACAGTACATAGGCCTGACCACGGATGGTCTGAATATCTGAATGAATGGCCACAGACATGATGTTAAAATTATGAATATGGATAGACCAACAGCTCAACATGCTGCGACTCACAACATCACAACTTTTGATGACTGCTATACCACAAAAATAATTAAATCACTCCCCCCTGATTGCAATCCCTCAGAACTAAAAAGGTGGGAACTATCATACCAGTGGTATACCAAGTCCAGAGAATCCCCTAACCTCAACATCAGATAAATCCATTCATTTTAATTTTAAAAAATTTTTTTTTAATTTTTTTTTCTTTTAATAGCCTTATCACTTTTCCCCTGACAGACTTATATAAACTATAATCACTCATATGCTCATGGAAACAATATATATATATATATATATATATATATATATATATATATATATTGTAACATTTATAGAATGGGCTATATAATATTATTTAAGAATTGGAAAATAGATGAGAAATAACTCACTCAAAATTTAGAAAGAAATTCATTAAGATATTGGTTAGGTTAAATGAAAACTAAATTTAGGTAAAAGCATAGAATTGTAAACAAGGTTTTTGAACTGGAAATGTATTAGGAAATTTGTTATATCAAATAACCTAACACATAAATTAAAATAAGATAATCTAATAATAGTTATGTGTAAACAAATTTGTAAACTGTAGTAACATAGGGCCTAAGTAATTACTTGAAGGAGAAAGTGAACACGTTTGTAAACAAAAGAAAATTGAAAGGTTATGTTTATGAAAGACCAAGCAAAACACACACAATTCAGAACTATTTCAAAAGTAAAACACAAAGACACTTCACACACTAATAATATTAATAAAATAAACACTGGAAGGTTTGTTGACGATAGGAAATTGAAACAGTAAGTTTCAACCAAAGTTTAACGAAATAAAAACTGGTGAAAACAAACTTGTTGGTATGTCAGCTGTAAAACAGATGTAGGTCAGTGTGACAATCGATTCTAGTGAAGAAAAAGAAAACAAACTAGATTACATTAACATGTGTGAAAGTCTAGTGGAAAGAAATCGAACTAAATTATAACCCATATGTGTTTTTTTTAAGAAGAAAGGCGGCCATATTTTAAACAATTTTAGAATCTAAGGACACGTAGTTAGAGTTGAGTTGGAGGTAGCGTGGGTGACGCTCTAATAGCAGACCTTGCTGTGCAGTCAAAATTCTATTTATTTGGAAAGAGTTCGTCTAAATTATACCGTTTTGTTAAGAAGATTGGCCAACTTAAATTAAGGAGAAGTAAATCACAAAATGTAATACTGTGTTAATATCAAGTGAAGTAAATAAAACAAATTTAAGTGTGTGAATTGTTTAATTGGAGAGAACGGGAATTTACGTAAGCGACCAGCAAAATTTTGATATTTATTAAGTTGAGTAATAGCGCTATAAAATAACTTTAGTGGACTTTTAAGATAATAGAGAAATTTAATTTTATACATTAGAATATCTTGTAGTTAATTAATAGTAAGAAATAATCCAGTTCAAATAGTTTAGCCTTTTTGCATTTTCAAAATTTAATATTGTTTGTTCAAAATTTATTTAATTAACCTAAGAATTAAAAAAAAAAAATATAGCCCATACTATAACCCCGAGATATCAAGAGATCTTAAACTAGCCAAGGGTATAAAAACCTTGTAACTCAAATTTAAAGAATCGAATTTTAGTATATTTTGTTAAAAGTTGTTAAGTTGTAAAATTTTTGTGTTATTGTTTTAAATGTTGAAAAAGAAATTGTTCTAATAAAGTAATGAATTGTTCCTGAGTAGTTTTATTTGTCTTAAATAAAAAATTCAATTTATTAAATAGTAAAACATAATTATATTGTATTGTGTCTCTTTTAAAAATTATGTTATAATTGGCGCAACAACGTGGGGCTCGATAAAATTCATTTAGAGAGATTTTGAAATAAAATTAATTTAGAACTTTTTATATGAAAAACATTTGAACTGGAAATAGATTTAGAAAAAATTTTGGAAAATTAAACACTGAGTTGAATAGAATCAAGGCTAGGTTTATAGTATATATAAAAATTATTTATGTTTGTATAATAAGTTACTTACAGCTAAAAAAAAGAAAAAATATAGGCGAGTTGGTAGTTGTAGGGGACTAGGAAAAAGGGACAAATTTGGAAATGAAAGAAATAAAAATGGAAGGCACAGATATGCAAATAGGAAACATTGAAGTAGAGGAAGATAGGGGACTACCTATGCAAACCCAAAAGAAAAAGGGAAATAATGAGAATGAAGATTTGAGGGAGATGATGAGATCTCTCATGGAAATGAGTCTAAAAAAAATGGACGAAATAAAAAAAGAATTAAATGAGAATATAAAGGAGGAAAATAAGGAGATGAGAGAAGAGATGAACAGAGGATTTGCCTCAAGTAGGTTGGAAATGAGTAGGTTGGATAAAAAATTCGAAAGCCTAAAAGAAGAGAATAGGAGAATGATAGAGGATATGAGGGAACAGTGGAGAAAAAAGAATAATGCTGTAGTAGAGGATGAGAGAAGAGACTTAGGGGAGAAAGATGGAGAATTAGAGGAGATTAAGGAAAATTTTGAGAAAACAAATGAAATAATAGCTGATGTGATAGAAATTAATAAAAAAGAGGTAGAGAAAGAAGAAAATATAACAAAGAAAAACACAAAAGAGTTAGGAGAGTTAAAATTAAGAAATGAAGTAGGAAAGATGGAGGTACTGCCAATAAAAAATATAATAATTCAAACCGCAACTAAAAGGAAGACTGAACAGATTAATAAAATGAAAATGGTAATAGGAGAAATGGAAGGAGTTAAATATCCGTTTCAATGCATAGTGGTACAAAGCTTGTTGAGAGAAATGATCATAGGTACGGATATGTTAATGGATGTGGAGGCACAACTCAAGTTTGGAAAATGGGAAATGGAATTTAAATATGAGAGAAACACAGAAAATAGAACTTATGAAACAGATGAAAGATACAATGGAGATGTAAACGGTGTTAAGGCAAGGACAGGCGTGGGGACAAGAAAAGAGCAGCTTGCCCACAGTCAATCGGAATACTAAGACAATGAGAAACCCAGGAATAGAAATTAAATAGAGGAAACAAGTTTACAGGCATTAATAGACACAGGCAGTAATATGACAGGTATCAAGGAGAACTGGAAAAGAAAAATAATAATAAAATAGGAAGGGAGATATTAAATATAGGTAAAGGAAGCAATATGAATAAACTCTAGGTGATTATGTGTATATGAAAACGTTAGCAGGAGATACGTTGTAAGGGATGGTAACTATATCTATGATAATTTATTAGAAACTTCGTCGAATAATGAATAAAGATAAAATTATGTATATTTAAACTTCGTCGTATTGTAAGGGAGAATCTGCGTTGATAAATAATGGAACTTCGTCGTATATATTATAAAAGAAATATGAATCTATGATAATAAATATTAAAGCATCGTTGTAATAAAAAAATGGTAATTGTGTATTTAAACTTCGTCGTATTGTAAGGGAGAATCTGCGTTGATAAATAAGTATTAAAACAAAATTTATATTCGTTGATATAGGGATACTGTAATCGAAGGAACTATAGATATGATCAAATAGAGGATATGAAATTGCAACCTTTAAAAATATTAGATGTTAAACTTCATACAAAATAAACTGAAATGATATAAGAAAATAATTGAACTGGATGTGAGATTGGAAGGGGAGATAAAATACTAACTTAGAACTAAGAATTAGATGAAGCTAAAAGCAAAATAAATATGAGATAAATAATAAACAAGGAATAAACAGAAATAAGGGAAAGAGAAATGTTATAACCAATTTGACCAAATCTAGACATACTATGACTCGGATAGGCTGGGATTTAAAGACATGGTCTCAGAGAATATATATTATATTAAATAAATATTGAATCAGACTTAGGATTGGAAGGGTTCCAATTGTAATAAATGTAAAAAATAATAATAATTATGGAAGGAATTGTAAATACCAGAACATGATTTATTGTTAGAATTGTTAAGGAATTGTCGATTGAATGTTAGTTATAAGTATATTGTGTTGTTAGAAGATATGTTAAGTAATATGTAGCTTGAAGTGTTCAGCTCAGTATTTGATTGTTAAAGAATTAAGATAAAATTGTGTCGTAGGAATTAAGTATAAATGGACAATTTAAAGTATAAATGTTAATTTAAATTTAATTTTAAAAAAAATATGTATATTTAATCAAGCTTGTAAAATGTAAAGAATGTGTAATGTAGAGATTAGTAATATTTTTTTATTTTAATTAAATTAGGGGACATTGTAACATTTATAGAATGGGCTATATAATATTATTTAAGAATTGGAAAATAGATGAGAAATAACTCACTCAAAATTTAGAAAGAAATTCATTAAGATATTGGTTAGGTTAAATGAAAACTAAATTTAGGTAAAAGCATAGAATTGTAAACAAGGTTTTTGAACTGGAAATGTATTAGGAAATTTGTTATATCAAATAACCTAACACATAAATTAAAATAAGATAATCTAATAATAGTTATGTGTAAACAAATTTGTAAACTGTAGTAACATAGGGCCTAAGTAATTACTTGAAGGAGAAAGTGAACACGTTTGTAAACAAAAGAAAATTGAAAGGTTATGTTTATGAAAGACCAAGCAAAACACACACAATTCAGAACTATTTCAAAAGTAAAACACAAAGACACTTCACACACTAATAATATTAATAAAATAAACACTGGAAGGTTTGTTGACGATAGGAAATTGAAACAGTAAGTTTCAACCAAAGTTTAACGAAATAAAAACTGGTGAAAACAAACTTGTTGGTATGTCAGCTGTAAAACAGATGTAGGTCAGTGTGACAATCGATTCTAGTGAAGAAAAAGAAAACAAACTAGATTACATTAACATGTGTGAAAGTCTAGTGGAAAGAAATCGAACTAAATTATAACCCATATGTGTTTTTTTTAAGAAGAAAGGCGGCCATATTTTAAACAATTTTAGAATCTAAGGACGCGTAGTTAGAGTTGAGTTGGAGGTAGCGTGGGTGACGCTCTAATAGCAGACCTTGCTGTGCAGTCAAAATTCTATTTATTTGGAAAGAGTTCGTCTAAATTATACCGTTTTGTTAAGAAGATTGGCCAACTTAAATTAAGGAGAAGTAAATCACAAAATGTAATACTGTGTTAATATCAAGTGAAGTAAATAAAACAAATTTAAGTGTGTGAATTGTTTAATTGGAGAGAACGGGAATTTACGTAAGCGACCAGCAAAATTTTGATATTTATTAAGTTGAGTAATAGCGCTATAAAATAACTTTAGTGGACTTTTAAGATAATAGAGAAATTTAATTTTATACATTAGAATATCTTGTAGTTAATTAATAGTAAGAAATAATCCAGTTCAAATAGTTTAGCCTTTTTGCATTTTCAAAATTTAATATTGTTTGTTCAAAATTTATTTAATTAACCTAAGAATTAAAAAAAAAAAATATAGCCCATACTATAACCCCGAGATATCAAGAGATCTTAAACTAGCCAAGGGTATAAAAACCTTGTAACTCAAATTTAAAGAATCGAATTTTAGTATATTTTGTTAAAAGTTGTTAAGTTGTAAAATTTTTGTGTTATTGTTTTAAATGTTGAAAAAGAAATTGTTCTAATAAAGTAATGAATTGTTCCTGAGTAGTTTTATTTGTCTTAAATAAAAAATTCAATTTATTAAATAGTAAAACATAATTATATTGTATTGTGTCTCTTTTAAAAATTATGTTATAATATATATATATATATATATATATATATATATATATATATATATATATATTTAAGATCAAATAATATACACAAATACAGGAATATTTAATTTATTGAATAATAAACTCAAAGCTTTTCGTTGGTTTACGAAATTTAATGTAAACCAACGAAAAGCTTTGAGTTTATTATTCAATAAATTAAATATTCCTGTATTTGTGTATATTATTTGATCTTAAAAATATTCTAACAGGAAAACACATTTGATATTCTATATATATATATATATATATATATATATATATATATATATATATATATATATATCTTTAATCTGTGCATCTGTGTCATCTGATTTCTACTCTACACAATCTGTGATTACAACTTATATTTATATTTATTTTATTTCATTCTCTCATATTTCTTTTTGTGTTTTCTCTTCGATTGACAAAGACCACTGTGTGGTTGAAATATATCATTGTTTAAGTGCTTTTATGTGTTTCTATTTCAAGACTACAGTGTGGACTCTTACCAAGGTAAGTCTGTCAGTCTCCTAGTCCAAAAAATCTATATATATATATATATATATATATATATATATATATATATATATAAGGAGAGTGTAAACTAATAGAAAGAATTGAATTATGTTCCAGAACTGCTGTTAAAATGATACAATAAAAGGAAGTAATATGAAAATGAATAAATTTTTATTCTCAATAATAACAAGAAAAGTAATTACAACATTTTTATGTACCACCCATCTTCAGAGGGTTCAAATAAAGTATGCAGAGGTATATCTATATATTAGCTTGAGGTGCCCTTATCTAAAATATAAATCACAGTGAATTAATATAATTATGTGAATTAGATGTCTGTTATCTTTATATTATCGTAGTTTAAAGGTGTTTAATATTTTGTCATGATTATAATGTATTGGTTTTATACTGTGGAAAACAATATTTTCAGTTTATATATTTCAGTTTCTGAAAAATGTAAGTTTAACAATTTTTTGTTTTAATGTAAATGAAACTATTATTTTCAGGTGATACAAAGCAAACAGTTGCTCTGCAAGAAGTAATGTCTGTAGTGAGCAATGTATATAACACTGCACAATGTTTTGATACGTCAGAATCAGAGAGTTTTCCTATTCAACAAAAATTACTTATTTGTTCATTGTTGCTTGTATTACAAAATTCTAACGTGAAAGACGTTAGCATCGGCAAGGCAAGTAGATATTTGTTATATTTTGATTCACCTAATAGTAATCACAGATTTCATAAGTGGAAATTGCCTTAAGAATCAATATAAAAATTCAAAATTGCGAGTATAGATAGCAATCGCTGGAGGTGTTGAAACAGATAAATATGAAATACTATATTATCTGCATCCATCCATTTGTTTAAAAATTTAGGTTTTGAGTTCCAAATATTCTTGTTTTTAAAATTCTGTGAATAATTTATTTTAAGTTTCAGTATAAATATTATTATAGTAGAACCTCATTATATCAGGACTCTATTAAACCGGACATTGCCTATAACAAACTTTGTTTTAAAGATAGATCATACCATCTGCCAACCATATTAACATGTCCCGTACAGCCCTACAAGGCTGCTGATGCTGTCACTTATACCTTCTCTTAAGTAGTATTCTCACAGTAATAATTAGAATGCCGACTTGAGTGTTTACAAATGTTTTATAAACAAATATGTTTTTGGTTTTATAAAAGACTTTAATTAAAAGAGAAACCCCTCAGCCCCAATTTGTCCTTTATAATAAGGTTATACTCTACATATAAACATTTAGTGTAAATTAGGTTTTTAGAAATCATTCATACAAACTTGAATACCTTATTTATTAGATAAATGTTTGTGGTCATCCATTATATTTACCAACCAAGCATTGAGTTTTGACAAATTGACAAATATAAAAGCATCTCAAATTAAGTATATAAAATTTGAAATTGTGTGAAACATGATCCTATAATAATGATCACACAAGTTAAGAATTAAAAGTTTTTAAAAGAAATTTCAAAATAGTGTTAAAACATCTTACTGTGTTTATATTACTAAATAGTGTTAAAAAGTTTTTTTTTGTAATTGGAAAACTGCTAAAAATGTCAAATATTAGATTACGTGTAACAAATTAGTAATTTACTATTTAAAAACGAATTTTCCAAAAGGGTTTTGTCTAAAGCTAAAGTATACGAAATTAGTTAAAATAGATATGTTACCTTATCTTAAGCTAAAGACAGGGAGCTAGGAGGATACTAGTTAAAAAATGGTAAAATGATCTTTAATGTAAAATCTGTTTCTTCATATAACAGAGATAGGTATATTTTATTTAGAATATTGAGTATTCTATTCTGTACATTGATAACACACAAGAATTGATGGTGTCTCATTTCTTTGGCAATAAGGGAAACATTATTTTAAATTAGTTATTTTATACAAACAACTTTCTTTTATACATGTCTTGAAAAGACATATCAATTATTTATATTATATTATTACTATTGTTATTTTTTTATAAAAGATATATTAATTTTGATCAAATATTTTTTTTTATTGCTAGTTATTAATTTATCAACATCAGTTCATTGAGTAAGTTAATGATTTTTTAAATTTAAATATTTTTACATACTATTTCTATTCTAGCTCCATGACGTATATCGTAGAATCTGTGAGAAGCAAAACATTTCATCAGTTGATTTGTCTGAATTTCTCTCCCTAACTACACTGATATCAGCTCGAGGGTTACTTAAGATAGTTGGTAAAAATCATAACAGACTTTCTAAGGTACGTTAATTGCTATTTACTATTACTTTACACATTTGGTATTAAAGTATTGAAAATATTATTTTGAATTAAATTTTGGTAGGTAAATATTTTTTATAAGTAATAGCTAATCATATGCAAAAGAATTGACATAGCATTGAATATTTTCATTAAAAAAAACATTTGATAGTTATTGATAGACATTATTATAATTTATTATTGATAACTATTAGTAGCTTCTTATAACATAGAATTCTTATATTAATGGATAATCTTTCATTTTCTCTAATTATTAGGAATATTTTATAGATCCTTAATTAGAATTAATAATAATGTATAGATATTATCTTTTGTAGTTTTTAATCGTCAAGTATATGGGCAAAGTATTTTGACAGTTGAACGAAAGATAATAATAATAATAAAATATTTCAAATCAAAATTGTGTAAGTCAATGTATGCAGAATTTGGGTAACAGATAATTTTTTTAGATAAGCCGAAAAAAGACAATTGCAAACGTTTTAATGAAACTACAAATAAAATTTGTAATAATTTTTATTTATAGATAAAACATATATATTATTTACATATGTATAGTAAACTGGTGATAATCTGGTTATTTAGAACAAAACTCGTGGATTATCAAATTATTCAGATTTTTACAAGAACCAGTAGTGGCCAGGATTTTCCAGTGTGGGTGCCAATGCAAAAAATAGCACCCTCACTCCATATACTAAAACTGTCAAACAATATACTTATTAAATGATACAAAATTTTCTAAAACATATATATTTTATTTTTTTTCAAACGACACTGGACTAATAAAATTATTTTAAAACACATTTGAATTACTCTCTGCAATTTGAATAGTAAACTTGACAATTCGAACACTGAAAGAGAAGAATCGAGTTTTCATAAAAAAAAGCAAGATTCATTTATCAGAATTATGGGACATTACTACATAGGGAAAGCCATGTTTAATGTCACTAGGATGTCTACAATATATAGTTGAATCAGAGATTGAATATATATACATTTTAAGTTCTATATTAAAATTAATCACTTTTACATTAGTTTATGCCTATCCGAACTTTAAATTTGTAAAAACTTACTGAGGCAGAGTGTTTTCAATTACTCCATAGCGATCTTCATCAGTGTCTTCTGCTTGGAGTTGTTAGGGTTTTTGGTAGTACCAAAGAGTATGTGTGATTTGTATTGGGTTTGTTCGGTTAATATGTTTGTATTTTTTTGTGTTTTTTGTAAATTTCATATTGTTTTAGTGTGTTGATGAGATGTGGTCCTTTTTTGTTGATGAAATGGTTGGTCCTTTTTTGTATGATTGTAATATTTCTAGGTTATGGTAAAAGTCTGCATATTTGTGTCCTATTTCTTTTATGTGATTGTAAAATGCTGAGTTGGTTTTCTGTTTGTGTTCCTAGACTCTTGTTGTTGAAGCTGTGACCTGTTTGCCCAATGTTGAATTTGTTGCAGTTTAATTTATATACGCCTGGTGCTTGTAGTTTTTCTTTGTTGTTGGTGTCATGTTTTATTTTGTATTGTAAATTGTTATTAGTTTTGTATGCTATTTTGTATCCTGTTTTTTTTTTTGAAATTTTTGGGCTATTTGTTTATGTATCGTTTTGTGATGTATTTGTTTTCCTCTCTGTAATGTTAATTTTAGTATATTTTTTTTTTGTATGTTGTGCCATAGTTTGTCTATAATTGTGGTGTTGTATCCATTTGTGTATGCTAAATATTTAATGGTGTCTAGTTCTTTGTTAATGTTTTCTGTGGTTATTGGAACTTCTTTAAGTCTATTGAGTCAATAAACCATATGCTAAAATAAACCAACTTCACCTAAATCATGCCAACACGATCGGACACGAACTCACATGACAAGTCTTACTAGACAGTAATAATTGGGTAACAAATAAACTAATAAGCATTAAAAATAAACACAACAAAAAGGTTAATCAACTATTATGTAAAACAAAAAACAACATACTCTCAACCCACACAAAAATTTTATTCACGTACAATTAATCTCATTAATAAC
This sequence comes from Prosapia bicincta, assembly GCA_036971475.1. Taxonomy (NCBI): domain Eukaryota; kingdom Metazoa; phylum Arthropoda; class Insecta; order Hemiptera; family Cercopidae; genus Prosapia; species Prosapia bicincta. Next base: position 49,000,552 of record JBAIZL010000002.1, read on the forward strand.
AAATTCACACAACTCAAAATGAATTTAATAAACAAAGGCCTGAAATACAACCTACGTTATAAATCAAATAACATAACAAATAGAAACGTTATACTACAAACTGGAACAGCTAAACAAAAACTCAACACAAAAGATCAAGACTCGCTTCAACACAAATATACTAACCAAACAGAAAAACGTAAACATTGAAATTAAAATCGCTGCAAACATAAAACTATGTTTCGCTTAACTGAACAATATCACACTCACAAAGCAGACAAAGGCAGCACCACAGTAATTATTAATACAAATAGCCTAAACAACAAAATCAATGAATACATAATGAATAATAATATAATACAATTACATACAGATCCAACTGAGAAATACCACAGAACCATCAAAAAACTAATCCAAATACATTATAAGCAAAAACAAAAAAATTACCATGTAAAACAAATCCACTCTAAAGCCCCTACCCTCTGTGCTCTCCTTAAAATTCACAAATGCAATGCCCCCATCCGAGCCATCATCAACTACCAAAATGCCCTTGCCCCTGCACACAAAAATACACAGCAAAATACACGGACAAAATAATCAGACAATCTATTAACTTGAACACAAACATACACATAAAAAACAACAAACCTCATAAATAGTATAAAAGAAATAAACATACCCATGTATGTTTACTATGATAGTAGTATGTTAATACACTACTATAACTCGACATAACAAACATGTACACCAACATACACGTATCCAAAACCCTTAACATCCTAAAGACCCAATTAATGCAAAACAACATGCCAAAAACCCACGTCACGAAATCCTAAACATCCTCCAAACCATCCCCAAACAAAACTATTTCACTCACAACTCAAATTTCTATTCACAACCAGATGGCTTACCCATGGAAAGTCCTATCAGCAGTGTCCTAAGCAAAATTTTCCTACAACACATAGAAAACACCAAGATATTTGCAAAAAATACACATGCCCACAAAATACAAAATCATTTACTGGCACAGATACGTCGATGATATAATAACACTATACAGAGGCAACAGTCGACAATGCGATAAAATCCTCACCTACACTAATAAAGTACATCCCAAACTCCAGTTTACCTCAGATATTGAAACCAACTGATCCCTAAATTCTTTGACCTCACCATAACAAAAAACCATACACAAAAACACCACTTCAACATTAACAGGAACCCCCCAAGGACAGACACACTTATTCACTACACTTCAAACCACCCTATCCAACACAAACACGCTGCCTTCAGATCCTGCCCCATAATATTGATTCATGAGGTTCCAATGACCACAGGCAACATAAACAAAGAACTAGACACCATTAAATATTTACCACACACAAAATGATACAACACCACAATAAGAGACAAACTATGGCACAGCGTACAAAAAAAAACTAAAATTAACGCTTCAGAGAGGGAAAACAAATACATCACAATACCATATATAAACAGAACATCAAATAAAATAGCCCATAAATGTCAAAAAATATAATACAAAATATCAAACAAAACTAATAACAATTTACAATACAAAATACAACACAACACCAACAACAAAGGTAAACTACAAGCACCAGGCGTACAAATTTACAAAATTTAAAGTTCGGATAGTCAAAAGTGATTAATTAAGTTTCACAAAATGTAATGGACTACAAAATTCAAGAGCTGTATTAAAATATTTACCCACTTATTATTAAGTAGGAATTTGCATATAGCAGCACAACATAGAAAAGGTTTGTGTTTAAACCTGTTGAACATTTGCATCAATTTATTTGGCGAAGTAAGTGCAGGAAAAAATACAAAACTGGCACTAATCAATAGTTTAAATTATTGACAGTGGTATGAATCAAAGAATTGATTAAAAAAAGAACGTACTATCTGAACTTGTAATTAACTGTAGAACATCTACTAAGCCATGCTTGGCAATTTATGCTCATTTTATATTGCCACGGGGCTTAACGTTAAAGAAGTTTGTTTAACCTGATCTGTAAAACTTTTATCTTAGAGTTCAGATCAGGGGGCTATTAAATATCCCAAAAATATATAAAAAACAAATGTTTTGATTTTTACCTCAGACATATGAAGTCATACCGACTTACTTTTTATAACCTTTGCCGTTGTTTATTTCTCTTCCTCAATTGCTAAGTCAGTAAGAAAGTAATGGTTTATCCATTGACTACGAACCTAATTTCATAGACCTGTGCCTCAAGGAATAAACCTCTCAGAGGAACCAACCCCTGAATTTTTGATAAAACCAATTAGCCTCCGATAAGCCCTGTTCAAGCTCCTTTTCGGGTAGTGGAATCTTTGAGAGACACCTGTGATTTAAAGACTATACCTGGATACCTAGTGAACTTATCTTATCTAGAATGAAAACACAGCTAATTGGAAAATATACATTTTTATTTATTTGTTCCAAGGTTCAAATTAATTATTATTGTTTTTATTTAATTTCACAGGATTTTCTTGACTAATTATTTTTTCAAAATTTCATACAACTTGCCATTTAACTAAACATTATTATCTCCTTCTGTTTTTAAATTTTCTTATTATCATTAATTTTACATATAATTTAAATTATCAAAGTTACCATAATTAATTTTGTATATAATTTTGATTAGTAGAGTTAAATTTAACATATTTTAAAATCTGATTCTTTTTCAAACACTTAATATTACTATGTAATGCCTTTAGGCTAGGCCTGGAACAATTAACTTCTTTGGAAGTTATTCATTAGAAATTCACTTAGAAAAAGCCATATAAGATATACATCTTTATACTTAATCCATACATTCCCACAGCGATGGGAATGGAAAGTCAATTTTGAATCTTTATTACTTAAATTTGGGTAACCTAAGAGAGTTGACTAATCAGTCCCTTAGGTCATTCCCATCTTATTTAATTTTGAAATTAAGTTAATATAATTTGAAGTAAAATGTTATTTAAAAAAGAATAATTAAATTGATTATATAACCTTGTACTGTAGAAATCTTTTTATCTTCATTAATGTTGTCATCTGTCGGTCCTGTTACAGCTTCAAGGGTCTTGGTAGGTAGGCGTCTCTCCATAATTTCGGTCAATCTTCTTATTTTCTTTAATTTTGCATTTTGGTGGTCGAAATTTTGTTCTGGGTATATATGAGCCCTTGCTCATATATATCTTCCTTCCCCTGATCACATCGTAGCACTTTTTACTCTGTTTTTAGCACATTTTTTCTTGTCCTGATCGCATGGTACAAAAACACGTCTGCTCGCTTTGAGAGCCTAATGCATTCTGATCTTGGATAGCGTCGTTTTGTGAGGCCTCCTTCTCCAATTTCAAACTTCCCACGTCCCAGTATCCATTTTTCAACTTTTGACCAATCAGAAAGCCGTTGCCATGGCAATTGATTTTGTTTGTTCGGAAATTCTGAACTAAGATTAGTTTCCCTTTTTATAAAAGGCGTTTCTGTATTCTGATGTGTCCTTTGCATTTTTACCTTTTATTTAATAACGTATTTGACTTTATTTCTTCTCATTTAATTTAATTAACTTTTTAACATTCTTAATCCAAAGTTCGACTGTAGCGCTTTCGTTTCGTAGTGACAAGATTTATAATCAATGCCCTAAGCGGATTTTTCCGAAATCAAATATGACTTCTTCCATTATAACCTAATTTCTTAGGCTATTACACTTTAACATTTAATCTTTACTTTTACATAAATACTATTTTCCCTAGCTAGGCCTAATTTACTTCCCTCACATCTTAATTTACATTCTTTATTCCTGATTATTTTTAAGTACAATTATTTTAATAGCCGGCATCTAGGCCTAGTTTGTTATACTACACAATTACCGTCTTTTTTTTTGTTTACATAATTTAGGCTATCCACTTTGAAGTGATAATTTTTCTTATTGCTTATAATTTATGTTTTTTAAGTCTAAAGTTATTTCTAATTTTCTTCATTTTACTATTATTTACCCTAGTTTTAATATTATTATTATTATTATGTTTTAAAATTTTTATATATAAATTTAGTCAATTATTTAACCCGGTTAGGTTTGATTCTGGTATTCTGTACAATTACCCAGATTCTTTGCATCGGACATTCTGGCCGCTGCAAAATTCCCCCCTTTTTAAATATATGAAAATTTTGGTTCTTCTCTCCCTTGAAACAGATAAACATAATTAATAACATATTTGTGAAAAGTAACATTAACACTTATACTAGTTTATATTAAAATTTTCATATTCCTTTCATTAATCTACTATTCCTATTCATCTTCATAACTTAATTAATTTTACTAAAGTTCACAATTTACTCTCCTGTCCCTTTCACTCATATATATCATTGTCACATTAGTCACTTCACATGCTATTTACTCATTTATTACTCCTGTCCTTAGTCACATTCTTTTTTATTTAATCTTATTTCAAGTTTATATTAACTATACAATATTGTATATTGTAATCCTTATTTTACACATTCATTGTTATTTAACACAACCTTTACTTTAATAAATTCAATGAATCCCGTTCATTTAACATATGGCTTTTTCTTTCACATTTAATACTGATTTTATATTATTTGTCCTATGTATTTGGATTATGTTACTGCTTTAATCTACTACTTAGATTTATTTTACATTTTTATTTTTATTACTTAACCGTTACTCCCTATGTCACTGATGGATCATTTTTTATTTACCTTGCCTTATTATCCTTTATTCTTTAAATATCTTTATGTCTTTGATGTCATAGATCCCCCTTATTTTCCCTGTTTCCAAGTTTGCTATTTCATAAGTTTTTGCCCCCAATCGTCTAGCCACTACATATGGACCCTGGTAAATTAATAGCATCTTCTCGGTTTCTTGACGGCTCAAGTTAGATCTATTTACCCTTGTTACCAGTACTTTGTCCCCACATTTCAATTCCGTCTGCTTCATCTTTCTATTTAATTTCTCAGCCCTGAGCTCTCCTGTCCTTCTCATTCTGTCGTATGCCTTCTGCACACGCTGCTGTTGTGTTTCCGTTACTACATTTTTACAAACGTCTGGTACAAATCCCTGCCACCCATATTCCGGATCAACCCCGAACTGAATCTGATCTGGAGTGTATCCAGTAGCTTCATGCGGTAAAGCATTGATTACTCCTTCTATGTATGACAGGTACTTCCGCCAATGCGATTGGTTATCATAGCAGTAGGTCCGCAATATCCTTCTCAGTTCTCTATTTACTCTTTCTGCTAAATTCACCTGCGGGTGCCGTACTGGGCTCAGTATGTGTTGGATTCCTTCACACCTGATCCAAGTACGCCATTGCCGTGATGTAAATGCAGTTCCAAAATCGGTAAGGATCTTGCTTGGTTTCCCTACTGCTTGAAAATAATGCAGTAACTTCAACTTTGAGCTCCTTGTTGTGGTACTTCGTACTGCATATAACTTAACATACTTCGAGAAGCTATCTATTACTACCAATATATGTTTTACCCCACCAACGCTGGTTGGTAAGGGCCCTAGATGGTCTATCGCCACCATTTCGCCTGGCCCTCTTGAGACGATTGGTTTCGTGCTTCCTTGGAGGTATCTATTTGTCGGTTTTGCGTACTGACATATCTGACATCTTTCTATCACTTGCAATATCCGTTTCTTCATTTGCTTTATATACATGCTCTGGCTCATTATATTCGTTATTTTATTTCTCCCTATGTGAGCATATATCTGATGTATGTTCTCAATTACCTCGTTTATTATTGATTCCGGGATTACTATCTTTATTTTATTTTTGACTTCTTTACACAATATCCCTTCTTGTATAGAATATCTCTTAAATTTGGTCACGTTTTCAAAAAATTTTTCTAATTCTGGTTGTTGTCTTTGTAAGTTTTTTATGTTTTGAAATTTTGCTTTTAGTGTTTCTTCACATCCTATTTGTAACCGTCCTACTTTTATGACCTGACGGTTCTGACTGTTTCCCTTATTATCCATCTCATTCTGATACATCCGACTCACGACGTCGCACGGTATGTTTTCCTTTCCTGGGCAATGTATCACTGTTGGTTGATACTCTTGAATCGCCAATATCCACCTAGTGATTCGTGAATTAGTGAAATTGCACGTGTTCATAAATTTCAATGCCTTATTATCCGTTATGATAGTTAGTGGCGCTCCCACTATTAATGGCCGAAATTTTTTCAAGCCATGCACTATAGCCAATAATTCTTTCTCGCATATAGTGTATGCCTTCTCACAACTCTTAAGTGTTCGGCTAACGAACCCTATTACTTGCATTTGCCCTTGTCCATCTCTCTGGAAAATCTGACTGGCGATTGCATTATCACATGCATCTGTCTGTAGGAACGTACGTTGCCCTTCGATTGGATGCATCAGAGTGACTGATTCCGTAAACAAATCTTTTACCCTATTGAAGGCTTTACTCATGTATTCATCCCAGATCCAGGGCTGATCTTTTCTTAGTAATTTCAACAAGGGTGAAGTCTCTTCAGCATGTTTCTTTGTAAATCGTGCATAGTAATTTACAAAACCTAGAAACGATTGTAGTTGTTTTTTGTTTCTTGGTTCTGGGAAATCCTGTATTGCCTGTAGCTTCTCTGGGTCTGTGGTGACCCCTTCTTGTCTGAAGATATATCCTAAAAACTTCACCTCTTGTTGACAGAACAAGGTTTTCTTCGGGTTGATGGTTAAATTCCCCTCTCTGAATCTGGTGAAAATTGTCCTCAGGTGACTGAGGTGCTCATCGAATGTCTCAGATAGACACAACAGATCATCGACATACACTAAAAGATTTTCCTCTAACTCCTTACCCAAAGTGATATCTACCGTTCTCACTAGAGCCGCTAGGGAGTTTTGGAGTCCAAAAGGCACCACTTTGAAATTATATACTTTATTATTAAATAAAAATCCTGTATATTTTTTGGACTCATTAGTCAACGGTATTTGCCAGAAACTTGACGTTAAATCTATTTTTGAAAAATATCGCCTGTTGCGACCTTTCCTTAGTATATCGTCAATAGTGGGTGCACTTTCATAATCCGGCACAGTTATCTCATTCAACTTCCTAGCGTCTAGGCACAGACGGATGGTCTTGTCTGGTTTTATTACTGTCACCATTGGGTTGATGTAAGGAGTTCTTGAGCGTTCGATGATGTCATATCTGAGCATTCTTTCAATCTCTTCTTGGACCTGTTTACGGCAATTAATTGGAATTGGATAATTCCTTCGTACAAAAGTTTTATTCTCTATTAGTTTCAATTGATGCTTATATTTATTTGATCTTCCCGGTATCTCGCTAAATATATCATCATATTCCAATATTAGCTGGTTTAATTGATTTTGCTGTTCTTTGTCTAATATACATTTATTTTCTGTTTCTTCTTCTTCGATTCCTAAATGGTTAATTCTCAAATATTTTCTTATCATCCGTCCATCTTTATCTTTTTTTTTCTTCTTTCTCCTTTTCCAATTTCTTAACTTTCCCTTATTCTCCTTAAATCTACCTTTTATTTTTCTGTTTTTGACTTGTAATGAAATGAAGGTTCTTCTCGTATTTGGATTGGCTCTCATTTTAATTGACTTTCGAACTCTTGAACTAGTAAATGGGTTTTTCTTTTTTCTTTCTTTAATTTCAATTTCTTTCCTTTGGGTTATCTCTCCAGAATCTAAAGTCTTAGTCATGGGCTTCCGAGCTACTTGTTGGTTATTCATTTTAACCTCGTTGTTCCCCCCTTTTAATTGTTTCGACGCGACGTTTATACTTTTATTTATATTTATTTTCTTATTTATTATTTTTCCACTCACATTATTTCCCCTTTTTGGCACTATTTCGGCCTTACCTTGTTTATATTTTGGTTTGCTCTTAATCTCAGCTGCAGCTCTTCTTTCCATGTCCTTTGTTTCTTTATCTCCTGTTTTGACTCCCTCAGGTCTTAAATTTATTTCCTTATTTATTATATTTTCATTTTTGTTTTTTAATTTTTTGTTTTTGTTTAATTTTTCCTCTGTTTCATTTTTTATTTTTCTTTGATATTCGTTCGTTATATTTAAGATTTCCCCTTTACTTGTTTCTTGTCCATTTCCTCCTTCATTCATTCGGCAGTGCTCCTGCTTCTCGCACTGTCGCATTAACCCCTCCTTTTTGCTTTGATGCCCTATTGTTGATGCATCTTCTTTTTCCTGGGTTATCTTGCATATTTTTCGGACTTCTTCATTTTCCTCTATCTTTTGTATTTTACTTTTAAAGTCCTGGTACACCATTTCCCCTTCTATTTCGAATGTCACAAAGCGTCTATCCATGTTTATCCGTGCCTTTAGGTCATACAGTGTGTTGCACCCCATAATCATCTCCGACCGAAGTTTGGAGACCACCATGAAGATGCAGTCCACTTTTATGCCTTTAATTGTTAAGGGAATTAAGCATTGCCGGGTAACCTTTATTTGTGCAGTCTTAATGGCTGTTACAACTCCCACATTGTTGATGGGTAGTTCCAGGAACTTAAGCCCATGCAACTTGAGGTTGTTGTAAGCCTTTTCTTGAATGACTGACACATCTGCACCCGTGTCAATCTCTACCTCTATAGAGTGCCCTTCTACCTCACAGTCAATTACAGGGCATGTTTCTTTCTTCTGGTTACCTTCGCCAATCTCCTTGTCCTCTTCTAACAATTCAGCACGAATATCAAGAGATAGTCCACCAACTCTACGCTCTTGATTTTGGTGTACTTCATTGTTATTTTCCTGTTGTATTGTTTTTTTATTTTTGTTCTTTAGGTCTTCCGCCTTTCCTTTATTTACTGTTCCCTGTTTCTCCGGGTAATATTTCCTATATTTTGTTTGTTGTTGGATCTCTAATGGTTGTCTCCTCTTTTCCTTCCTACCATTAGGGATCCTCTCATTTAGTTTTTTGATTGACCACTTGGCCCTGGATTTTGTGGTCTCTTTTCTTTTGTCTGTGGGCCTTCTTCCGTTTGGTTTTGTGGCCTGTACTCTGGCCTTTGTTGTTGCCACTGATTTTGCGGCCTATTTCTTGGTCCCTCTCTTTGGTAGGGCCCCTGTCTCCAGTTTCCTCTCCCTTCTACCGGGTAAGGCTCTTGCCTCCAATTTCCCTTGTATCCGGGGTTTCTCGTTTGGTGTGTAAACCCTCTCCTTTCAGGTTCCCGTTCCTCAGTCCTAGGCTGAGTCCGGTTCCTGGTAGCCTCCTGCTCCATGTTCCTTCGGATGTATTTTACCGCCTCCTCTATGTCGGTAGCCGCCATCCCGGAACATCCTATATACATTCTGTTCCCATAATGCTTCATAATCTTCATAATTAACTCCGCCTGATTGTATGGCGGGGTTAGGTGTCTCGCCGTGTTCACCATTTTTAAGAAATAATTTACCATGTTGTTTGTGCCTCGATGGTATTCATATTTTCCATTTTCGATTCTTCCTCGAATTCTCTCTTGTGCATGAGATCCCCAAAAGTGGCTAAAGAATCTCTCCTTAACTTCATCATAATTTTCCTCCTCCATATTCATGGCCAACCACCATTCTTGTGCTGGTCCTTTAAGATGTCTCTCCATTATTTTCCTTTTTTGTCCTTCCTCCATGTCAGGATCAATTTCGGACATTATACCTTCTAGGTGTTTAATGAAATCAATAGGGTCTTCATCTTCCCTACCGTAGAATTCCTTCTTGCTTTTGTCTCCATTATCACCCATCTCAAACATCCTTGATTTAAACAAGGTAGCTATATTTATCCCTTCTCCCATATTCTTTATCTTATTCTCAACTACTTGTACCCTTCTTTCTACTTTTTTGACTTCTCCCTTAACTGTTTCTACAGTCTGTTTATTTTCACTGACTGTTACCTCTAAGTTATACATCTTTTCTATAGTTTCTTGGATTTTATTTCCCATTTCCTCATTCTTTCTTGTAATTCCTTCATTTATTTCCTCTATCCTCTTATTCATGATTTCCCAAAGATTCTTAATTTCTTGTTTATCCTCCTCTCTTTCTTTCTTTCTTTCTACTTTTTCCTCCTCTCTTTCTTTCTTTCTTTGTTCCTCTATCATTTTTACTAATTCTTCTTGTTCCTTTATTCTCCCTTGTTTCTGTTCCTCCATCTCTTTTAATCTTTCCTGTTTTTGTTCCTCCATCTCTTTTAATCTCTCCTGTTTTTGTTCCTCCATCATTTTTTTAAAAAACTCCATCATTTCAGATGGTTCTGTGTCTTTTCTCTGTCTTGTCGCCATCTTAAAGTCTCGTATTTAACTATCCTTTTATTCCCTTACTAACTTCTCCTACTTCTATATTTTTACTATATACTGAGTATTTAATTAAATATTCATTTAGAATTGTGCTCGATGTGATCCGGTTCAGTGTTCCCTTGACCTTGTCTATCTAACGCCTATGTATTCTATTTACTTTCATTAATAACTAACATTATTATTTATATTATGCCCTACCGACGCCTACTGAATTTTATTTTACTTAATTATTTCCTTTTAATTATTATTATTTATTCTAAGTTCTTTTTAATTTCATTTTTATTATAATTAACTCTTATTTAATTTAAAGAACTTCTTTGGTTTTCATTTTATGATTCCTATTATTTTTTACAATTTTAATTGAATTCTATTTAATTAATTTTGTTTCACTAGGCTCCTTAGTCGATTTAAATCTGTCTCTATTTGATGTTGACCCGATGTTACAATGTAAGCATCGAGCCTCAAACGTTGGGCGCCATACTTTTCATACCGACTTACTTTTTATAACCTTTGCCGTTGTTTATTTCTCTTCCTCAATTGCTAAGTCAGTAAGAAAGTAATGGTTTATCCATTGACTACGAACCTAATTTCATAGACCTGTGCCTCAAGGAATAAACCTCTCAGAGGAACCAACCCCTGAATTTTTGATAAAACCAATTAGCCTCCGATAAGCCCTGTTCAAGCTCCTTTTCGGGTAGTGGAATCTTTGAGAGACACCTGTGATTTAAAGACTATACCTGGATACCTAGTGAACTTATCTTATCTAGAATGAAAACACAGCTAATTGGAAAATATACATTTTTATTTATTTGTTCCAAGGTTCAAATTAATTATTATTGTTTTTATTTAATTTCACAGGATTTTCTTGACTAATTATTTTTTCAAAATTTCATACAACTTGCCATTTAACTAAACATTATTATCTCCTTCTGTTTTTAAATTTTCTTATTATCATTAATTTTACATATAATTTAAATTATCAAAGTTACCATAATTAATTTTGTATATAATTTTGATTAGTAGAGTTAAATTTAACATATTTTAAAATCTGATTCTTTTTCAAACACTTAATATTACTATGTAATGCCTTTAGGCTAGGCCTGGAACAATTAACTTCTTTGGAAGTTATTCATTAGAAATTCACTTAGAAAAAGCCATATAAGATATACATCTTTATACTTAATCCATACATTCCCACAGCGATGGGAATGGAAAGTCAATTTTGAATCTTTATTACTTAAATTTGGGTAACCTAAGAGAGTTGACTAATCAGTCCCTTAGGTCATTCCCATCTTATTTAATTTTGAAATTAAGTTAATATAATTTGAAGTAAAATGTTATTTAAAAAAGAATAATTAAATTGATTATATAACCTTGTACTGTAGAAATCTTTTTATCTTCATTAATGTTGTCATCTGTCGGTCCTGTTACAGCTTCAAGGGTCTTGGTAGGTAGGCGTCTCTCCATAATTTCGGTCAATCTTCTTATTTTCTTTAATTTTGCATTTTGGTGGTCGAAATTTTGTTCTGGGTATATATGAGCCCTTGCTCATATATATCTTCCTTCCCCTGATCACATCGTAGCACTTTTTACTCTGTTTTTAGCACATTTTTTCTTGTCCTGATCGCATGGTACAAAAACACGTCTGCTCGCTTTGAGAGCCTAATGCATTCTGATCTTGGATAGCGTCGTTTTGTGAGGCCTCCTTCTCCAATTTCAAACTTCCCACGTCCCAGTATCCATTTTTCAACTTTTGACCAATCAGAAAGCCGTTGCCATGGCAATTGATTTTGTTTGTTCGGAAATTCTGAACTAAGATTAGTTTCCCTTTTTATAAAAGGCGTTTCTGTATTCTGATGTGTCCTTTGCATTTTTACCTTTTATTTAATAACGTATTTGACTTTATTTCTTCTCATTTAATTTAATTAACTTTTTAACATTCTTAATCCAAAGTTCGACTGTAGCGCTTTCGTTTCGTAGTGACAAGATTTATAATCAATGCCCTAAGCGGATTTTTCCGAAATCAAATATGACTTCTTCCATTATAACCTAATTTCTTAGGCTATTACACTTTAACATTTAATCTTTACTTTTACATAAATACTATTTTCCCTAGCTAGGCCTAATTTACTTTCCTCACATCTTAATTTACATTCTTTATTCCTGATTATTTTTAAGTACAATTATTTTAATAGCCGGCATCTAGGCCTAGTTTGTTATACTACACAATTACCGTCTTTTTTTTTGTTTACATAATTTAGGCTATCCACTTTGAAGTGATAATTTTTCTTATTGCTTATAATTTATGTTTTTTAAGTCTAAAGTTATTTCTAATTTTCTTCATTTTACTATTATTTACCCTAGTTTTAATATTATTATTATTATTATGTTTTAAAATTTTTATATATAAATTTAGTCAATTATTTAACCCGGTTAGGTTTGATTCTGGTATTCTGTACAATTACCCAGATTCTTTGCATTGGACATTCTGGCCGCTGCAGAAGGAATAGAGGTTTAAATAACACGGAAGCTGCTTTAAGGTTATAAACACCTTTGTATTTAAACTGTTGAGGGCATGAACACTAGAGCTCTGTGAAAACATGGAAGATGTAAATGAAATTTTACAGCTTTGCCAAAAAAATCTAGGGATTTTAGAATGTGCCAATGGACAACTAGTAAAGAAAATGACAATGATCCAGGATTCTAGATCCTAAATGAAATCTTGATACTTTTGCTTATTGAAACTAACTAATGGCTCTCCAAACGTATAATTAAAGTAAATTTATGAAAAACATTCTGAAGCAAAATGTTTTTCTTTGTAATATTGTCTCAGAAACACCAATTAAGATCACCGAATACAATTGAATATGTTTTGTCTGTAGGTTTTTCATAAATTTACTTAAAACTTAAGTTCGGGAAGTTAATTCATGTAATAATAATGTTTCACCAACTGCCACGGACAATAAAATCCATCAGTGAGAACTTTTTATGAACTGTTGCTTTTATTCATTCAATCCATTCTACTATCTCACACTTTCCTGATTATATATTGTAATGTTTTTATATAAAACACTAAAAAATAAATAACAATAATCCAAAATATAATAGAAGTGAATTAGAAATGGATAAAAAAAATGTAAACAATTGAGCCATAACCTAAAAAAAATTATCATAAAATATTAAAACCAAGATGGCGGCTAGTATAATTATGAAACAGCTGATGTTTTTCAAACGTAGAAATATACAAAACCTAAAACTATTACATAGAGAATGAAAACTTAACAGTCCAGGAAAGGAAGATGAATATCAAATAATCAGTGGGTTATGTAACAGATGTTTCAACAATAGACAAAGTTTTATTCTTTTCTCTAGAAATTTCAATAGAAAAAATTCATTGTTAGAAAAAGTTGCTTTGGAACTGGAAGCAAAAAATTAGTTGGCCAAAATTTTATTAAAGGAAGAATTAAAAAAACTAGCCTAATTAAAAATTTATAGAAGCCGCCAATATTGGTGAAAACAAAAAAAAACATAGTGGTGAAAGATTTAAATATAAAAATAAATTAAAAGGCTAGAATTTTGGACAAAAACATTTAATCTCAGATAAGTAATTAATTTAAGAAAAAATTGTAAATTATTATTATATTGTAAATTCAAAATTAATAACTTTAGGCCTAGGAGTTTCTTTTATAAAATTTATTACAACATTAATTGCATAAACCAATTTTTAATTTGTCATAATTAATACCCACCGAATAACCTGGGAGAAAAGTCTTGTGCTAGTTAACTAAATTAAGGAAATAGAAAAAGTGTATTAAAAAAATATTGTTACTAGAATAATTAAAAAACTAAATTAAACAAAGATTAAATCGAACTATAAGAAAGTGTTTTTATTTATTACTATAAATGGTAAGTAATAAAAAAACAAAAGTAATACGAATCTAAATTTTGCTGTTAGGGTTACAATCATTTTGTAATTCTAACTGGCGCCCAGCAACTTATTGTTTTCTGAGGATTATTACATATAAATTTTATTTTATTATAAAGAAATTATTTAAATTATTCAAAATTATATATTATAAAAAAATATTACAATGTATATATATTATACAAATTTTCAATCGTTAATAAAATACTTTTTTATTCATCCATTCAAGTTCAAACACATTTTTTTAAAACTTATAATTGATGACAATGGATGTTAACACAGTTATTTCAAATATTTCTTCAGTAATTAAATTTGGAGGGTCTAGGTCAGATTAGAACTAAGTATCATCATGTTCGAAGTTTGGCGCTTTGGCAATAAGTCAACTTTCCCATAGCTAGGAATGTACCTCTCAAAGATGTATATGAATTTTCCTTTTGCCACCATCTGGTTGTCTTCAAAACCTCTATTCTACAACCATAAATAGTTGCCATGGTTACCTCATAGTATCATAAATAATGCTCTAGGATTAAAAGTGAATGAGAAGAATAAAATAAACAAACAAACTGGATTAACGTTATCGAACTTTGCTTCACAGACTGACAATGCAAAAGGAAACCGAAAACAAACTATAACACAATGAAAGCGACAAAAAAACCTGTATAAATAATAACAAACAAACATAATAGTCCAACATCATACATAGAAAGGAAAATAGAAAATTCGCTTTCTAGTTTGCCACTTAACGCTATTCTGAAATCTATATACATATTTATATTAATTGTAATTATAAATTTAAAAGAAACTAAAATATTTTTCTTTGTTGACTTAAGTAGGAATTTACTTTTAAAATATTTATATTACTGGTTTTATTTAATTTTGGTTTGTAAGTTAACGCATTAAAAAAATTAATACTTTTTGGTTGTCCAAACAAACCCCCTCCGCCCCAGTCTGACATTTCACTTTAGGTAATTCACAAATTAATATATTGATATGACAGATTCGCGTTATGTTGGAATTTAGTTTGTTAGGTCAACAGGATTACATAATTAATTTAGTTTTAATTTGAATTTTTTACTTTGATGCTTTAAAATAAAGGTTTTTGCTATCTTAAGTAATTTCCAAAGGATGGTAGTAGGCTTTCAATTTTATCATGACTTTCAATCTGATTAATACTGTTCACTATTCTATCCTTTTCTAACAACATATTTCTTGAAGTTCTTTATAACAAGGGCAATAATCTTTAGTTTTATGACATTGTATTATACTTAAGATATTTTTAAGCCTGATATTCATTGTAATACGCCTGGAGAAACTGTTTAGCAAGAGTTAAAGCTGATTTTAAATATTGCAGTTTATAGTTACATATTTAGAAAATGACCTGCAAAGTCTTATTAAATTATTGTCTAAAGGCTTATTAAAGATTTATAATCTTATTAAGATTAAAGGCTTATTAAGATGTATGGGATTTGTGTGCTCGTTAAATAATTGCTCTCTTAATCTTCAATTAAAGCAAATCAAACATATTTTATTTAGCAAAAATTATAAAGTTACAAACCAAAAACCATATTTTTGAAACATTGCGCTAGTTACTGATTAATGAACTTATGAGGAAATTTACATATTGATAAATCAATAGCTGAAACGGCTCTGTTTTCGAGTTTGCTTGCTTGCTCTTTTCATAACTAATTCTTACAATTTTAACTGAAAACAAATGCACCAAATAATGCATAAATTACATTTATGTACGTGTTGAAAAATTTGAAGTTTATTAATTTTGTATTAAACTGTTTAAGCATTTAAATTTTGTGATAGTTCACCAAAGTTTGAATTTGTTCACTTAGCTGTTTTAAACAAGGTGTAGCCTCTCATCCTTCTATTGGAAAAACCTTACAAGATTCCCTCGGTCGTGATTTTGAAAAAGGCTTCAGTAACTCAGCGTTCCATCTTCGTACTTGGTGACGTGCGCTGTCTTCTACATTATGATTACAAGAAATTAAAAAAATGACTGTTAGATTAAAAATTGAAAACTAAACATTTCCTCGCTCTTGGAGACGACCGTTGCCTTCTACATCCCGATAGAGGGTTAAATTATCAGAAACAAGCAGGCATCCTAGCTACCGCACATCGGGTGTGCGCATATTACTTTAATTTTAGTTTTTAAACTCTTCCTACAGATGCCACTACCAACCAGAGATTTGATTTAAATTAAAACAAATCAATTTTTTGATCTAGTTATATATTGTTACACTTTCGAATACATTCTCGTTCGTTTTCTGAAATTTCCTTTTTTAATATGTAACACCATCTAAAGTGTGTTACATATTATTTTGTTTTATGTCTATTGTACTGCACTCTAAGTTCAATATTTGATATTATCTGGAGAATAAATGCTACACAGAGTATATTTTCACCATTCTTTTGTGTGCAAAGTTTATGGCTTGTCACGTGTTTACAGATCGTTACATAATTTTAATACAAATAAGTCAGGCATTTTTAAACAAATTTGTTTTCTACCGTAACCTAAAGAATTAGACTTTTTCAAAATATCTATGGATAGAGATTTAGTAAACAAAATTGTTACGAAAACCAACAAATATTATGACTGTCTGAAAATACTACTGTGCCTGACCATTCAAACCTGAAAATATAGGCTGCTACTTACTAATGTTGACAAACTTATACTTTCTTAAATATTTTCAAGCAAATATTAAAAATAGTACAATAATTTAAACATTTTGAAAAAAACCAGAAAAAATTCAAAAATATGTTGCCCTTAAGGGATTTGTCAGAGCAAGCATATGTTGCTAAAATAGGGTTAAGTACTATATTGTTTATTTCATACTATATTATAGGAGCAAAACATTACTTGTAGCAAAATAGGACTTTTTAAAATTATTAATATACTCATCTTCATTTCTGTTAGGAATATTTCTATATATTTGAGTACATTTTTCTGCCATTCCTAACTTTTCAGTATTCTCTTCTGTTGACGCGTTTTGGATTAACTCCATTTTCAAAACTTCAGTTGTACTCTTTAAAAGTACTATTGAAGTTTTGAAACTGGAGTTAATCCGAAACGCGTCAACAGAAGAGAATACTGAAAAGTTAGGAATGGCAGAAAAATGTACTCAAATATATATGACTTTTTACTTAAAGTATTTCTATTTTCCACACATTAATGGAAATATTTTACAAATTTATTCTAGCACCATTTTATAAAATATTCACTAATACCTGCACACTGTCAGAAATACCTAAGATCAATTTCAGTAACGGCTGCAGTTACCGTTTCCCTAAACATACAATTCACCTATAAGAATGCCTATCTTTTGAGTAGTGTGTAGTATATCAGATATTATCTTTGTGATAAATAACTACAGTAAGAAATAACTACACGTAGAAAATAAATAAGACGAGACACATTATCCTACATACAACCTGGACAGTAACTAAATAGTCTTAAAAAAAAATACGAATACATATTAGGGGGATATTCTGTAATTTTGCCAGTCACTAATAGCGAGGGTTTACTGTAGTCTACAACCATCAAACAAATACGTTTTAAAATAATATGTTTTTGAAACAGGTGGTTCTTCAATGGGATAAACAAGAAGTTGCAGCTGCGTTGGAGGATAAACAACTATTGGCTGCAATTTTAAGTGATAAATCATAATTCGCTAAAGTAGTCATATCTCTTAAATTTTGTTTATTGTAAATATGATAATAATGTTTTCTTGTCACGTAAAGTACTTTCTTAGGAAATGTTATATTATGATATTCTCAATTTACATTATTCCAATAGCAAATAATTTGAAGAAAATAAGAAATTTGTTTAAAAAATCTCCATTACTATTTACAAATTCAGTAAGTTCATCTAATAACTTTCCCTTTTCAACCCATAAACATATAAGTATTTTTTTTTTCAATGTCTGAAAGATTAATATAAATAGAACTTGGTTAAATTGTTTCATGAAATCTGTTTTGAGACCACAATCCAATATAAGCTTTTCATTTATTTAGTTTCTTTAATTACCAACATAGAAATTACTAAGTTCTGTAATATTTTTAGATTATCTGCTTTGGCTCGATCTTTCTTCAATTGTATTTACATACTTAAAATTATATGAAACACTAACTGTTCTTCCACTGTACAGAATTGATTTCTGAATTTCTTGTAAAATACTTTTTTAAAAATAATTCTCTCAACTATAAGTAATTTATAAAAAAAATAATCATTAACTTTTCCACAAAAAGGTTCATAAGTTATATCTGTAACGAAAGTTGACAAAGATGGAATAACTGTTCTACTTTAAAGATATGACCATTTTATTGTCTCACATTAAGACTATAGTTTTCACTAAGCTATTGATATACATTAAACAATGACAGTTTTCAGCAGTTGGATGAAAAAGCTAATCACTTTCAAGGAACTTCTAAATCGTGTTATAGCCTATGTTTACAGTAGACATTTTCTTTAAAGTCAGTCATAAAGAAAAACATACAGCATATGAAACAGATATACAGTGTATGTGTGGAAAGTAATGTGTGTTACTTTCAAAATTTACTTCTTTGTTACGTGTCAATAGGTTCCTCGTGGATTAACACATTGGCTACAGTGAAATTTCCATGTTTCAAATGCACAGGTTCTCCTCAGCAATGACCTGCGAAATAAAACAGTAGATAGGCTGTTGGATCCTCTCAATTGCCGTGAAATGCTTTCTTTCGTGAGCCCTTTCTGGCATGGAAACAAAAACATGTCAGGAAAAACCAGATCTGGACTTTATGGAGACTGACATCATTAGGACACCTACTTTTGGCTAGGTAGTTGATGATGGAGGCAGCATGAGAAAGCTGATCATGGCCAGCATGTTGACAAGATACAACTGCTTTGTGATATCTGGCTGGAGTTGATCATCCTTGAGTTTCAATCTATGCACCACTTAAACGTAAAACTTAGTGTTCACAGTTCTACTAGGTGGTATTAACTCGCCATGTCCAATCCTTTGAAATAAAAAAACATTGATAATCTTGATTTTGGATCTGGTGTTCTTGTACAGAAATTGATAAGTCCCACTCTGATAACTGTTTATTGCCTCAGAGTAATATTTAAATCCCATACCTAAGGTTTGTATTAAAAGGGACTATCTTCATTCGCACCTTTCATTTGTTCATAAAGACTTTAAGAATGATAGTTTTCAGAATGTAATTGTGAAAACTGACATTCGATCCGAATTTATAAAAAAGACTAATTTCATTTTAATTAAAAATGCATAAAATCATTTACATAAATTGGTGATGTTAAAAATTTTTCTATAATTGAAAAGCAATTAGGTTTTTTATTAATAAGTTTCTGAAAGAATGAATAATGTATTTTTGTATTAGGTAATAACAACTCATAAAAAGTTCATTTTCATTAAAAATGCATTAAGTAATTTATATAAATTCATAATATTTAAAATTGTTTTATAATTGAAAAGCAATTAGACTTAATGTTAATAATTTTTTTCATACATTGTATTAAAGAATCATGTATTTTTGTATTAGGGAATAATGACTCATATGCCTGGTTGTTGTACATATGTATTTTATTATTTTAAGTATTCATAATAATATTTGTATAATTTATTTAAAAAATAAATTGAAACATTTTTCTATTATTTTGTAATTACATTTTAAAACTTACCCAACTTATCCTTAAATGAAAATGATTCATGAAAAATACTCTTTAGAGTTAAATTTATTCTTTTACTAACTGTATAAAACAACTGTGGCGGAATGTTTAACATAAATAAATGAAACCTCTCAACCTGTACAGAGTATTTTCATTGTAAATTACTTCTGAGGATGATTGCTATGCAATCGAAATGTACATAAGGTTTTAAATAAAAGAAGAAAGTTATTTGTGGTTGAGAGGATTCATTTATTTATGTTATTCTTTTACTGTCTATACAACTTTCTAGGTTTTAAAGGATTTTCTCAGGAAATAATACATGTACCTTTTTCCAAGTTATATGCTAATAGTTCTTTTATGACCTTAACGTAAACATATTAGGAAATATTATAATTTTTTTTTCAACACATTTTAAGTACTGCTACTGTACAATACAAAAAGTAACCTAATCTATGAAAAATTAAACTCTAGAATTTTAAATGTCGATAATATAATAACACTATACAGAGGCAACTCCTGCCAATGCAAAAAACTCCTCACCTACACTAATAAAATACACCCAAAACTCCACTTCTTCAGAAATTGAAACCAACCGATCCCTAAACTTCCTCGACCTAACCATAACAAAAAGCCACACACAAAAACCCAGTTTCAACATTTACAGGTAACTCATAACGACAGACACACTTATCCACAACACCTCAAAGACTTAAAGAAGTCCCAATGACCACAGAAAACATAAATAAAGAACTAGACACAATTAAATATTTAGCATACACAAATGGATACAACACCACAATAATAGACAAACTATGGTACAAAATACAAAAAAACACTAAAATTAACACTACAGACAGGGAAAACAAATATATCACATTACCATTCATAAACAAAACAACAAACAATAGCACACAAATTTCAAAAAATAGGATACAAAATAGCATACAAAACTAATAACAAGTTACAATACAAAATACAACACGACACCAACAACAAGGATAAACTACAAGCACCAGGCGTATACAAACTGAACTGCGACGAATGTAACAAACTCTACATTGGACAAACAGGTCGCAGCTTTAAACAAAAAGTCGAAGAACACCAACTCAACATTTTACAACCACATATAAGATACAGGACACAAATACACAGACATTTACCATAACCTAGAAATCCTACACATCAACAAAAAAGGACCACATCTCAACACACTAGAACAATATGAAATTTACAGACACACAAAGTACAAACATATTAAACGAACAAACACAATACAAATCACACATACTCTTCGATACTATGGAAAATCTACCTTTAAAACCGTCACCGCTTGACCCAACATCTCCAAGCAGAAGACACTGATGAAGCGATCGAAAACGTTCTGTCTCAGTAACTTTTAACAAATTTACTAAATTCAAAGTTTGGATAGTCATAAACTATTGTTTAGGTGATTAAAAAAATTAAACAGTTATAACATGATATATATCATTTGTATATTTGAAGATTTTAGAATATAAAGAAAATTTTAACTGAAAACTGTTTGCAAATAAAATGTATTGCATGGCTTGAAAGGTCATCAGCTTCTAACTTTCTTTACCTGAGATGTAATATAGCCTGCAGCCAAAGTGTTAAGAGTTAAACAACTGTTTCATGAGATATTTTCATCAAGGATGAAGTTATATACCACCAACAAACAGATTCTAGTATAAATAACAGTTGTTCTGAGCTAGTGTACTGGCTTCTAACACAGGTCTTTAGTTCAAATCCAAGGTATGACTAGTTTTTTTTTCATGATCAACATTGAACAATGGCCTCAGAATAGGTCTACGATATACCAAGATTACTCCTGGAGTAGAAAAAAAGTGGGTATGAAATTCTTGTTGGGTCGGATTGAAAAAAGGCAAAATGTGGGGTTTTTGGCATGCATTGAGAGTTGTCTAACTATACTTGTCTATAGCTACCTTTACCCATACCTAACCACATACATTCCATATCACTCCAAACGATAGGAACAGATTATGAATATAGTTAGCATGAGGTTGGATGTAAAGCCCACTGTTAAAGAGATATTAAAAAAAAATCTCCTCTTGAATGACAAATTCTTGGAGTTGAGAAAATGGAAATTCCGATATTACATCATGAACCACTACTATATTTTGTCTAAGAGGGGCTCTGAAGGAATTTTGCTGTCGAGGCCCACCTTTGCAACTACGACGGTAAAGTAGTTGCCATTTATTATTTTTTATTACTAAAACTCGGAGGGACCTTATTGGTGTAGAGCACTTAGCTGTAGCCTTTGTACTCTCTTCTAATCACTACCACAGGACTAGCTTAGTGGATACCTATTCTTTGCAGAAACCAAGTGCCCACCTGATGCTAAATTCCTGATATCCTCTGGTGTACGTACCTGCCATTCACTTTCTCCTTGCAGCTCCAAAAGCAGGGCACTCACAGAGTACGTGGATTGGGCTTTCCTCTTGGTCCTCGTCGCATCTTGACACAGGGGACCTAGATCTTCCAATTTTGTATTGGAACCCCCTGAGATTCCCATGGCTTCTGACCAGCTCTACAGTAGCTCTGAGTTGAGGTCTACTTACGGAGAGTAGTTCTTTGCTCCACAAGTCTCCCGAGTAACCCCACAGTACCTTGGATTTGTTGAACCCCAAGGTCGCATTCTACTCTTCCCTGCACAACCTGTCTATATGTACCGTGATCCTCTTGCGCCCCTCCTGAGACGGCATTCTTACTGCCCTCAGCAACAGTCCTAGAGTTATACACCCTTGTTTTGCTAAGGCGTCCGCTCTCTCATATCCTATCCAGCCAGAATATCCTGGAATCCAGGTTAGGTTGAGCAAATTATACTTACCCAGATCTGCTAGAGAAGCTATATATAGCTTCAGCCACCAGCTTAGAGCTGGTACTAGCCTTACCTAAAGCCTTCAGAGCTGCCTGACTGTTCGAACAAATCCAGATGGTCTTGCCCCTCTTCCCAGACCCTATTATTTCCTCAGCACATAGTTTGATCGCGAGCACCTCCATCTGGAAAACAGAGTTGTAGTCTTCCAGGCGATGACAAAATCTGTCTCAGTCCACTAAATCCTGCCCCCACTCCTTTCATCTTGGACCTATCCGTGAACCAGATTTCACTATGTTTGGGTCTACACTCTGCCCATGCCTCTCTTGCAGGTATATGGATTTTGTAATTTCCTTTTTTCCCTTTAAGAGACAGTATTTTATCCTGAGCTCCTTCAGGGATTCACCAAATAGCTGTTTATGATGTTTACTACTTGTTTTCCACAGCCTGGTAAAACTTAGCCGGTATACAGTTTTCATTGCCTCCATCCTAATTTGAAGACTCAGATGGAAAATCCAACATAACCTTCATGGACGCACATGGTGTGGTCCTTGTAGCTGTTATGCCTCTAAGAAAGAGCCTGTGCAAGCGGTCCAGCACTCATTTACTTGTTTCTCTCTGTGCCCTGTCCCACCAGACGATTGAGGCAAAGACCAACCTCGGCACTACAATGGCAGAATAAATCCAAATTCATCTGATGTGAACCTAAACCCAGTCTCATACCTATCGCTCCTCTGCATTGCCAGAACGTAGCCATGGCTTTTTTGCACTTATCCTCTAAGTGCTCATGCCAGAGTAGCTTCCTATCCAGAATAACTCCCAGATATTTAGCGCTCTCAACGTAGCTTATTTTGGTATTAACAATTTCCATCATCTCCAGTGATTTAGTTTTAAATCGCCTAGTGAAGATGAGTGCCACAGATTTCTCTCCTTGAATGCATAGTTCTTTCTCCCTGCACCATTCCCTGCTTCTGTTATCTTGAGTGCCTCTTGAAGGAGGTCTTTAGGGACCTCTTCAAATGGCCCCCTAACAAGGATAGCTATCCTACCATCATATCCTACCACCTTAACACACATTCCACAGAGCGTCCTTAGTAGACCATACATGACAAGGCTCCACAGCAGAGGGGATAACACTGCATCTTGCGGGCAGCCCTCCGAGACCATCCCATTTATCGTACACACCATCCAGGATACAGTACTTATGTGGTTTTCCAAGGAACTCAAAATCCAATTTATAATTCTGTCAGAAATCCCATGATCCTTTGCTGCTCTCTTGATGGCCAGTCTAGAGGTACTATTAAAAGCCCCTTCCACATCAAGAAAAGCCCCAATACATATTCCTTGTTGATCTGACCTTCAATAAAGTCCACAACAGACAACAGCGCAGTCTGCACTGACCTACCAGTTCGGTAGGCATGTTGGTCCTGATGAAGCAGATACTGCTTCAGAGGTCCCTTCTTCTAATAGTGGTCCACCAGCCTTTCCAGTGTCTTTAACAAGAAAGATGTAAGGCTGATAGGTCTGAAATCCTTTACCTCTGTGTAACCTTTCCTCCTCGTTTTGGGGATAAAGATAACTTTCGTATAGAGCTACTGCCCGGGCGTGTAACCTAAGGCAAGACAGCCCCTGAGTAATCTCGTCAGTGGCTCTATAATTTCCTCCAAGCAATTCTGTAGTAATGCTGAAATAATATTATATAATCCAGGCGCTTAAAAGACATCATTGCCTCTCTCACCTTCTGCGCCTAGATCACCTGCCCAGCAATATTCTCTTCTGCCCAGGGAAAACTGATCCTCATCAGCAGATACAGGGTTTCCTCCGGGGTGTCAGTAAAGGTCTATTCACACACATCAGTTCCGGCGCGTCACAGGTCAGTAACATCAGTCACGTCACAGTCAAAACATTTATTCTATAATGGATTTCCTGTTGCGCTATCTACACTCATCCGGCGCAGGTCCGTCAGTCGCTCTGCTGGCATCCGTCAGTCATTTTCAGATTTCTTCCCACCGATATTTTTGGATTGTTCGGACGCCTGACGGTCGTATGACGGATGTGTTTGCTATTTTAAAAGGATTGCGTTTTTATATAAAAGTTGTATTGCTGTGTAGAATTTATATTTTAAAGACTGTTTGTTACGATCATCAAGATGAACGATGAAAAATTGGTAGAATGTGTTCGCACATAGAACTTAGTTTCATCGTCCGTTAGTCCCTTAAATAACGTGATGAACTCTCCCTGACTTTCCCTTTTCTTCCATAAATCATGAACCCATATCCTTCGCTTTTTTCTCTTATTTTCAATCTCTTCGTCATCTAAGGCTATCGCTATTGCAGCTAACGCTACTATAGTAAAATCAGCCATTGAGGTAATTATATATTATCCAATTTAATTCACTCATGATAAAATAAGCTTGACTGTAAGATCACTGTATAAAGTGACTGACGACTGACTGAAGCCAACTGACGGACAGTTGACTGACGAATTCCGGACGCAACTTTGACTGAACTGTGACTCAACTGATGTGTGTGAATAGACCTTAAAGCTACCATCTGCCTTCTTGACAAACTTAAGCTCTCCCCTCGGTCCATCTGCTAACACCTTAAAAAGTCTAGCAGTGTCACTCTGTGTGCCAGTCTCTGAGCACCACTTTTCCCAAGAAACACGTTTAACCTCTTTTATGAGATTTTTATAGAGACACTGGCTGTCTTTGTATGCCAGATCTCCACCGTATTCTTCTTCCTTGCTCTATTAAAGAGCCTTCTAGTCCCTTTCCGTCTTGCCTCTAACTAGCTCTTCCACTTAAGCTTACCGCGCCCAGTGTTTATCCGCAAGTGAGGGCAGTTTTCCTCAAACGACATGGAAATTTCAGTCCTGATGTTAGCCTCAGTATTTTTCGGTTCGTTTGATGTACCATACTTGCCATGGAAGTCTGACATTCGCCTCCTTACCGAGGAATTAACACCTTCCCAGTTTATCCTTCTCGGGTTCCTAAGTCACACCACATAGAGGACTCATTTATGTCTGTGCTGCCCCACACTTCATTATGAGCATTGACATCACAGCCTACTAAGATTCCTATATTCCTCTCCCTGCAGTACTGAACTAACTTACGTAATTCTGAAGGGGGAGATTCTCTATTGTGGGCGCAGTACATGGAGGCCACGGTGAACTCGCTGCTCCCACTTACCTCGAATTCTAACCACTGCAAGGTCCCTGGTTGAGAATTCTTGAATCAGCGTGGCTTCTAGTCCTCTATCACACATGCCCTGTGCCATTCATGTTCCCCACTTTCGTAGGTGCGGTTCTTGCACCATCGCAAGCGCTGGTAATGTGTGCCTCACATTTAAGCACCTGGTTAGGAATACCGAGGTTTTTACTGTGATGCAAGTTAATTGCTTGAGCATCAGCCATATCCAACTGTCCCCTACGCCTTCTCCTGATTCACCCTCTTACCCTTCTCTTCCGGGCCCTTAGAGGTCCATCCAAAATTGACGTCTCCAGTTCCCAGGAAAGCCTTCCCATCTCTTGGCTTGAGATGTCTGGCTGATGCTTCATCCAATCCTAGGCAGAGGAAGCTTGCAGGTCCCTGCTCAATGCAGTGTAGGATCTTCCACTTCGAAGTTTCAATTTCTGGATTCTGCATTCCCATGATCTTGGCCAACTGAGTGGCCTCCTTTTTTGGTGGTGGTACGAGCACCATCACTTACACTCTTTTGATCAGTTCATCAGGCAGGACTAGCCTAGCCTGAATCCCATTTTCGAGCCTAACTGAAGGTACCACTTCTCAGCAATCTTTTCCGATTCCTCCTCAGCACAAATAAATACTGCCACTCTATCCCTAAAGTACATGTCCCTGAACCGCAGGACAAAACCTCCACTAGGAATGTCCAAAATTCGGTACATGACAGTGCCCTTAAGGTGGTTGAATGCCGCCATCTCCATTCTCACGCCTACACTATCCCTAAAGGTCACTAATACTCTCGATAGGTTGGCGGAGAAAGACGACCCTCCCAACCCAACAGTCCTAGACCTTTGTCTATTCCTCTTGGCCTCCAACTCTGGAATAGAACCAGAAGTACTCCTTTCCTCTTTTTCTCCTGTCATATTAAGATCCTGCCAGATCTACTGGCTTCCGGGACGACAGGGCGGGTTCAAGCCCTAGCCTCTGTCAAACCCTTTCGCTTCCTGAACCGGTGTTTCCTCAAAGGGGGTGGCGGTGTTTCTCTGCCCTCCGCCTTCTTTGCTTCTTCATGGTAGGCAAGCCAGAGTGCTTTCCTCCTTTGTACCCCACTCATTCTTCATATTGCCTTCAAAACTGGTTTTCCATCTGTTTCTACGGGGGCCGAAGCCATATCCATTGGGACAGATTTGTCGGTAGGTTCTAGGCCCTACAAATTAAATTTGTTTCATTTCTGTCTGCCATGTGTATTCCCACGAGCAGCTAGGAAAAAAAAGGTATGCCGACGCAGAGCCCTGCTTACGGCGGTAAGGCGACTTAATTACTCAGGGGTTTCACCAGGTGCCATACTGCAGAAATTGAACTTGAGAACTTGACTGCTTCGGCTAAGGCTTGTCGCATGCCGGATCCGTTCAGTTCAGTCTGCTCAGCTTAGCTCATTTCAGTCAGCTCCGTTCTGGCAATTTTCCCACACATTGCGTCCATTCGGTTTGCTCAGTTCAGTCGTTAAATTTGAGCGCTAACCTCCAGTGGACAACAGACACTGTCAATGTTCGCATGTAAATTCTTTGTGTCGGCTTTTCCGTTTTTGTGAGTTCCAGCAGTAGTGGCTAAGAAACTGTTGTAATAGCATTGACACTAGCTGCAGAAGAGGATGATCAAGGAAAAAAAAGAAAGATTTGGGTGCACCGTATTAATGTCACACAGGATAGTATCCTCCTTCATTGTAATATTATAGTAATCCTTGTGTAACAGGTCGTACAGCATTGGATCTGCCTGTACTGCTAAAATGAGTAGTTCATCATAACTCATCTTAAAAAAAAATAAATCAACAATCCAATAATCACAGCACTGCGACATGTCTGTCAGACCGCTTGAGTTCAGTTGCACAACACTACTGATTATCTGTACTCTGCGCATGCGCTGCGTCTCAGTCCTTCTGTTGCTTCTGCAAAAATCCCTAGGTGACCGGAAAGTGGCTGAGAGGGACGGAGTGGACTGAACTGAACTGACGGAACAGATGCAGTGTGGTGTTCTACATTTGATTACATTGTTTCCGAATTTTGGCAGAAACGACTAAGCTGAGCGGACTGAATTGAACGGACCCAGTGTGTGACAAGCCTAAGGCAGTTTCTCTTGATGACTCTAAGAGGTCATCATGAACTTCTCTGGGAACTCAGAGACTGACTGTAGAAGAAAATTAAATGCTCTCATAAATGCAGGGTGGGTACTTAAATTCCAGTGGATCCTGACCCATGTAAACATCACTGGCAGCCTGGAAAAGGCTGATCCACTAGCCAAGCAGGAAACAAGCCTATCTCAGCCCGAGCATCTGAGTTCACTACAGTCCTCCAGCTCCCTAATAAAGATGTCAACCAAAAAATGGAAGCATGTTTGATTGAGGGAACTCTCAGCAGAAAAACGGTATGTCAGAGAGTTAACTTTAATGTATAATTCATTCACAATTTTCAAAATTCGGAAATAAAAGCCGTTTCAAAACATACCCAGATAATAGCAGAAGAGGATCTCACCGCCAGACCACGGAGTGGGAGCATTCCTGAACCATAGCAGACCGGAATATGAAGATAACGTTTTCCAAGAGGAAAAAGGGAAATCAAAACCAGAAATACTTTAATACTTTTTTTAGAAGCTTAATTTTGAATACATTTGCAAAATTTAAATTATCAATTTTGTAAACATATTTGGATTTACTGAAAATTCATTAATAATTTATTAAATATAAAATTTTGTCGAGCTGATTAAAGATTTTGAGGAAATATATACAGAAATAATAGTTAAATAAATTCATTAAAAATTTAGTGTGTAATAATTTAAATAAATTTTGGTTATAAAGATAAGAATTTTTGAGAAGAGATATATAGAAATAATAATTATGAAATTTTATGAGATATTTATGGTCTAAAAAATAACTATATGTTTGTTCAGAAAATAAGATTTTGTAAAATGAGATTACTAAGTAGTTACTAAGAATTGTTAGAAATAGAAAATGTGAATTGCACTTGAAATGATTAGAAATTTAATTAATGAATATAATTTTGAATCTATTAGAATATTACGTTACAAACATTGGCAGGAACTAAATCAGAATGTGTGATGTTTATTTTAATTTGTTTTTTATAATTACATGTAAGCCAAAGGGTTACAAGAAATTATTTTAATTTATTATTCATGGTGTTATATAAAAAATTTTCAACCATAATTATTTTAAAAATTTGTTTATAAAAGTTAATGATTTAAAATGTTACTAATATAAAAAGATTACTGACATTAGTTTATTATACTAAAATTTAAAAAAAAGCTAATTATTTTAAAATGTTGTCAATTTGGTAACTATGCTCAATAAATAAAAAGTTAGTATTTTCCAATTAGCTGTTGTTAGTGTTTATATTGTTAACACAGTTTCTTACTAAAAGGTTTCCTAGTATCAAACACCTCAAATAGCAGACACCCCACCCTGAGTATAATGCTGTGATTGAAAAATATTCCGCTAATTGGTTAATGTACGATATCTAGGAAATCATTCCTAGGAGATCTAGGCAGGGATGTTACAGGCTTCGGTTGACTGACCGAAATCTTTCCTAGGTCTTTATACCATTCCAAGACAACTGGTATTAGGTAGACCTAGGGTTAGGGATAGAAGCATACAGGCAAATTGTATTAGGAACGGTAGGTCCTAGTACGTACCAGGTAAGAAACAGTCTCGGTTAATAATAAATAGATAAATGTAAATATGAAAGGAGTAAGAGGAAAATAGATAAATGTAAAAGATGAGTAGGGATGTTAGGGGAAAATTATTAATTAGGGTTTAAAGGGTAAAATGGAAGGTAGAGTAAAAATAACAAAGTAGTAAGCAAATGGAATAACTAAATTAAATAAAAGAAGCAAAAAGTAGCCTGTTGTAGTACCTTCACTGCATCCATGTGCTACTGACCCCTTAGTGTCTTCTGCGTAGTAGTGAACTTATGAATGCTGAAAACCTTAATGATTGCACAGCCCTAGACTGGACACAAGATTACAACAGTCCTATCTCTATTGGTCAGCATGTCGCCAAATAAGTCAACTGCCAAGGGTGGACTTTGGCTAGAGAGTAAGTAAGTATATTGTGAACCTCCCAAATGTTTGGTTACCTAATTACATTTACTTTGTTCTGATAGACTTAAGTTTTGTAGTTTTTTCAAAATAAGTATAATAATGTTATAGTGACTGAGTTGTCTGTTTTTGGGGGTGAAAAGTGTTTAGCTAAGAAAAAAAGTAAGATTAATAATAAACCATCTATTTTGAAATGGTATAAATTACCAATTTTTTTTTTTTTTTACAGCTTGCCAATATCAAACAATAAAACTAGAAAAATGTCAAAACATTTCTCAATGTGAATTAAAGAAGGCAATGATAAATTTTCAAAGTTTCTCCAACTAATAAGGAAAACCCCCATATTTTATACAACAGACAAAATCTATACAGTTTAAAATACTGTTCTAAAGAATGCAAAAACATAACTATATTCTCTAATTAGTTTCCTTAAGAAAATACATTAAAAAAATAAAAGTAGGGTGAAGATAAAATACACAGCAAACATTCTTGATTTATACATATTTTAGAACTGGAGATGTATATTAATACAATATAAAACAAAAATATATTTATTTCAATAGTTTTCATTAAGGCTATATCATGATAAATATTGCTGGAGTTAATATTTTCTTTTCTTTCCTTTTCGGCCTCCTCCATTTTGGTTAAATTTTCGCTTTTTGGAAACCCAATGATGCCGAGAAGATTCCCAATCCAACTGCTTCTTAGCTGTAAGAAAACAAAGATCACCAAATAATTAACGACCATGGTATTTACAAATGTAGCATTTTCCAATAAAAATTTACCAGACCGTTAACCGATCATTATTTTTCTTGAAACCTTTTACACATTTCTTATCCCCACTGTCTAGGGTAGAATTAAGTAGGCAACGCCACAAAACAAAAGACAAGTCTCATCAGCTATATATTTGACAAGCTGTGAGTCCTCATCAATGGAATTAAATTTAATTTGAAACTCTTCACCACCTTCAACATCTGCAGATTTGAGCTCCCCAGAAATATCTAATTTCCTGATACCATGACGAGTCTTAAAACTCTTTAGCCAGCCTTCAGAGAATTTATAATAAATTTCTGCAATGTTTAAATTTTGTTGAAACTTTTTTGATTTTTCAACAACCATAGTAATGGGTTTACCCTCTGATAGTTTTGCTGAAAACCAACTGTATAGAGCCAAAAGAAGTTGTTCTAGTTTGGAGTTTTTTAACGTTTGCCTTCCAAAAATATTTTTTTAAATTTCTGGTTCATTCATAAATTGTTTGAGCTTTTCTTTTTTTTTAATGTCATAAATTGTAGATGATCCTATGTCGTAATCTTCCATTATAACGTACCTACTTAAGCCATTTTTGAGTTTTTTCTCAATTGCCAGCTTTTGAGCTAAAGTGAGAGTTAAAGGTTTTTTTTTTGAAGAGCCTAGTTAACCCTAGGGCCCATATCACTGTCAATAACAATCTCATAAGCACTAAAACACAAAGCTAAAATAAACTACGCCCATCCGACATTCAAACAAACGACTATTCTGAGATTCATGGTACAGTAAAACAATGGTGAAAACTGAACTGATAGCGAGAATGGGCACACAAAGGAATGAGCTGTTCCCGAACCTATGAAGATGCCCAAACTCGGCCGGGGAGCTCACCTATTATACGTACTTACCACATTTCAAAGAATTGTAGTTGACATCAAAACATTTTACGCTACGCCTGTAATTCGAATTCAAAACATATCCATTTAAATCAAACATTTATTACGAAATTAAAATTAAATCAATTTCGTCATTCAATTTAATCTATTTAACATTACAACCGTAATACATACTGCTTTACACAACTGTTCCCCTCCAATAAACTGACACTATTGCTTATTTCGCAATAAATATTTCTCACAAATGTCTTGCCTGACAACACGAATGCTGGGTTGGAGGAAGTTTACTGCAGTTTTATACAAATAAATTATTTGTAGGCTTTGTTTTTCATTTCTATTTATCTTTTGATTTCCATTTTCTGAATTTGGTTACCTGAATTATTCTTACCTTTTAAAACACAGCATTATCTTTTAATTTCTTTTTAACATACATTTTTGTGAAGCAAAACTTGTATTTTATTAATTACACTTTTTTTGTATTAATTTGGCAAAAAACCACTACTTACTGATTTATTCAGCAGACGCGTTTTGCACTAGGTCAGCACACTATTCAATGCTGTGATTCAATGAAAAGACTGTTGCTCATGTGTGTTGTGTTGTTGTGAGTCTGTGGTGTATTTTATGTCTTATTCTACAAAATTCTATTACTGAACATTAAATTTACATTTAGACCTTAAAAAGGCCCTGGTTTTGAATATGCAATATTTTGATCACATAGAAACACATTTTTTATGTCAAGTATATTAGATCAAACTAGACCCGTAACTTGTGTAGAGTACTCAATAAGAAACCAAGAGCATTCCTCAAGGCAATACATGTATTTCTCAAAATATTCCAGTACAAATTTAAAAGGTTTTCTCAGCACATTAAAATATATAAATTAAGTTTTCCTAGTTTGCCGTCAACTTTATAATAAAACATTTGATTGTTTTTGCTATGCGTCAGCTGTCAGAAGTTATTAAGTTTGGCATGTTTTTTATTTTGGTTGATAGGCATTTTGTTTTGTAAATAAGTAATAAAGGAGTCCAAATTTATTTGAACATACTTCTGAAAGTAACAAGCAACCAAAAAAGTAAAGAGCCTGGATGTAAGATTTAATACATAAATGGGATGTAGATATAGACGATTAAAACACAGGGTGTCATCCTTCCTCAGGTCAAGCAAAAAGACATCACATTATTGTTGTAAGAGAGCATAGCAGTCGTCTTCAAATAAATAACTTTGATCCCCTTATTAAGTATCACCAGATCGACAACAATCACCCATTGTAGGTAGTATAGTTAGCTATATATAAACAGAGGTAGTGCCAGTGATAATGAGCGAGAGCGTATGTATTTGAGGGCAGGACTTAATAATAAGTCAGATGTATTAAATGGATTTTTGTTAATTATGGAATCGATTTGTCTAAGTTACAATAACATAAATATTATTATTGACAAGCTTATCGTTGTTGTTATGTCTTTAGGCAATAAGATTAATAATGACATGAAAAGAATAACAAATGAGTGTAGAAATGTCAAGCTATTAAATAATCATTCTTGACTAAAACAAGCACTTTTTTATTCCAAACAATTTCAGATTCACGACAAAATGGTAAATTACAATAACATTCATTTACCAGCTGCTGAGCAATGAGAATAAGGAAATAAATGAGAACTTTATTAGCAAAGCAAAGGGTACCTCAATAAACAGTCTTGTTGGTAAAAGTGGTAAGTTCAGCTCCTGTTAAAGATTAGTAACGTTGTTTGTAAGTTGGGCTTTATTCGTTAAAGCTATTTTTTGATTCCTCCCCATTTTTATTTATTAGGTAATTAATAAATCCTATTTATTAGGACTTGTTATTTACTAAGCTATGTAATTAATCGTGTGTTGCTTGTATTTGTGGGATAGCTATAATTTTTTGTTTTTTTCATTTTATATTTGAGTGAGATATGGCTATATCAAATGTTACTGACAATGATTCAGACATGTCAAGATATATCTTAACAAAAGTAGTGAAGGAAATTATTACAAAGAGGGTGATTGGACCTGGTGTGGTCCCATAATGTTGCTGGTTTCTATTATCCCATATACTGGCTATAAAAGACTTCTACAACCAATTCCAAGCAACAAAAAAATAAATTGATTGGTTTGCTGATGCTGCAATTGATTTTTGCACATTGTCGTAAAATTGGGCACTTTTATTTTATGCTTGGTAGTGATTTTACAAGTTTCCTTCTGAGTACGCTTTTTTACACAGTTTTTGATAGACAGGTGTTAGCAAACTGCGTGCAATGTTCACTCCCTCCATCCCAATTTGATCTGTGGCATCATCATAGGGAACACTTTCCACTTCAAAATGTTTGTGTTACAAGTAGATATTTTAAACAAATTAGCCAAATTATTGATTAATAATTTTTACGCTTTAGCATCAGTGCATATTTGTCTATGGTAATAAATGTGTTATTCCATCATATCGTAGAAAAAGTTTAAAAAAGACATTGTGTATAAGACAGAAACTAATGTATTATTAATTTAAATGAACAAACTTACTGGCAAAAGGGCAAATAGACGCCAGATTAACCAAATAAATTTAGTATTATTGTTTTACACATATTTATATCATTCATTGTGTACAGTATATGATGCAGACAACAGTCAGATGACTCAACATGTTTATCGTTACGCTGGTCGCAGGAAGAAGTCATCAGCACATAAGTCCTTATTATAAAAAAACAGCAGATGATTGATGAGGTTTTGTACCCAAATTATAAAAAAGTATATTATATAAATTCACTTTTATAATATAAATCAAAAAGCCTTTTTAATTTTATTTTTGTATATATAAGCCGTATATTTGTGTTTGATATTTAACTGAATTATTAAAATTCCCATATAATACCCGATTTTTTCCCAATCGGTGGCCACCCTGATAATAATTATGTTTAGTTCTTGATAAAAAACTAAAAACCAATAAAATAACATTAAAAATTTATACTAATATATAAAAATCTAATAGTTTGTATGTGTTACTTGATCACGTAAAGATTACTTTACCCATTGAGCTGAAATTTTGTATAGACATTCTTAGGGTCCCTGGTTAACACATAGGCCTAATTTATTTAGAAATTTTATCAGGGCACAGCCCTGCGGGCCTTGAAAGCCTCCTTAACATTCAATTTTCTAAACTCCATTTAATACTTAACTTGACTTAATCAGCTGATAATCACCTGTAACAGTCACTTTAAACACATTCAAACAGCTGATAGTATTTGTTTGGTATTCATCTTTCTAGGTTAGTTAAGTCACTTTACAAATGTTATGTTACAAGCAGAAGTTTTTCCTTCCCTTGGTTTTCAAGACAATAATTAGTAAGTTTATAGTTTGATATACTTATCGGGGAACTAATCTATACTATTATATAAAAATCTAATGGTGTCTGTCTGTGTGTGTGTTACTTAATCACATAAAAACTACTGGACCCATTTAGCTGCAATTTGGTATTTATTTCCTGTTCCCACCTGTTCGATTTTAGCACACAAAAATTATACCGGGTGACAAAGAAAATCATCAAAGATACTAAAAAAATTATGAAAATTCTAGCTCACGCCCCAAAAGTTTACAGTTTTGGAAAAATGTAATTCCCCCCAAACATGATGCTAATAGTGATGGTAAAAATATAATACATATAAAATGAATCAAAAACATGTTCTGAAGCTAAATTGACAATTATTGTTTGTTATTGCCACGGAATGTCAACATTTTATATACCTATGAAATATTCAGTCAGAATAGATTTGGTTGTAATTTTAGATGTTTAACCAAATGTATACATTTAAGGCTAGAATAGAGATCACGTGACGAAGTATTACTCCACAGAAGTAGATGTTTAATGAGATAATGTTGTATAATATTACAACCAAATATCCTGACTGGACACTTTACAGGTATATTTTAATATAGGTATATAGTACTGTATAAAATTACAACCAAATCTATCGTAACTAGATACTTTATAGATAAGCCTATATTTAAATATATCACTTTCACTATATGTACTTAAACAAGAATCTTACTTGGTATTTATGCGAGCTAACTTTCAAAGATTGATAGTATCTTCATTATCGAGCATCACTGACCAACATCACAGCTCGGTCAGTGATGCTCGATAATGAAGACACTATCAATCTTTGAAAGTTAACTCGCATAAATACCAAGTAAAATTCTTGTTTAAGTACATATAGTTAAAGTGATAAGTGAATACAAGAAAACAGTGTTGCAAAGTTAAAAATGTAAATATATGTATATGTAGTACGGCCCGCCGTTGTTACGTGGATGTAGTACTTCTTATTATTCCGCAATGAATTTTTTACTCTAATTTAATTTGATAAAAATTTTATTTATTTCCCTGAGCGAGAGTTTCCATTATTTTTTTCATATCCCTGATGACTTTCTGCGTCATCCAGTATAATTTTTCTCCTACCGAAAACGTGGGAACGGGAAATAAATACCTGAAATTTTACAAGGACATTCTTAGGGTCCCTGGTTTTCACATGGCCTATTTTTATTTAGACATTCTGTCAGGACACCGCCCCACTGGCCTTGGAAACTATTTTAACGGCAGGGTTATAAACTATAGTTTGATATATTTATTGGTATTTAATTTCAGTAATTAAATTCAACACAAATACAAATTAAATCAATATAAATATTCGTCAACCCCGTACTCTGCTAGTAATAAATAAAAAATTTGCATAGCTATTAAATATATAATTTTTAGTTCTTTATGAGTGAGAATATTTTTGTGGCAAAATACAACTTAATTAATGTGACAAATTAAATTGTATCCACTGAGTGCTGAATCATGCTTCTAATTGTAATTAGATCCTGGGTAAAGGTATTGGTATAGTATTATGCTTAGTTTTATAGGTTTTCAAATAATTGACCTCTCTAAGAAACTAGAAATTTTGTACCTCAACAGCAACTAATTCAAACAAGTGTGCAAAGGTTTAATCTTCTCTGCCACCAGTTTTATTTGTCTTTAATATTATCAAGAAATCTAACCTTTATGGTTTTATCTAGAAAGGTGCCAAAACAACAAGTAGTTATGTGTTTTATTTCTAAGGTAAACTTTGCCTTAAACTAT
This sequence comes from Prosapia bicincta, assembly GCA_036971475.1. Classification (NCBI taxonomy): domain Eukaryota; kingdom Metazoa; phylum Arthropoda; class Insecta; order Hemiptera; family Cercopidae; genus Prosapia; species Prosapia bicincta. The sequence goes on from JBAIZL010000002.1 coordinate 49,037,325, forward strand.
CCCTCTCTTTTAAAACATTTGTAAAGCTTACAATGCTCTGTTGTTACATTTTACTGATTGTTTAAAAAAAATAATCTCATTACCTCGTTAAATCAACTTTTTTATAATACCATAAATCTCACCACTCTTGTATTTTAACAAGTTTAAAAAGAAATCAATAACTTCTGTCACATTAAATGCTCCATTTCTCTTGCCATGATTTAATTTATTTATCATAAAATTCTGTATACATTGTTTTAAAATAACAAAACAAATTTTCTCACTTATAAAAAAAACAAGTAATTTTTTCATTCTGCAAACCATACGGATATCCTTTAACGAAAATAGCTAACTTGAATAACAGATTTACAAACAAAAATAATTACAAACAATTTACACTGAATAAATTAATAAAATACAACAACTTAGATTTAGGATTTTACCTGCTTTATCCTTGTTTGAAAGAGCATTAGCGGTACCCATAATTTTATTTCCTGAAGAACCTGCCTCCTGTAACATTTCTGAAAACTGTTCAGCAGGAGCAAACAAATTAAAAATATTTTCTGTCTTCTTTTTCTTCATATTTTTGACCTCTGTGTTCTAAAATAATTTACAGAATAAATAAAAATGTAATTGAATCGCCTAAACATTTAAATAAATATATAATGAAGAAATTAAAAATATGTTCTAAGCTTAGAAAATAATTTTAACATCTGGATTTCAAGTTTAAAAAGAATAAAAGGACTGATTTCTTAAAATTAACAGAAATATATACTAAATTTAAACTACCTAACTAAATGAATACATATTTGCTTACTTGCTGACGCGTTTCAAAACGATCGTTCCTTTTACGAAGCTAACCTTCTACTAGCGGCTTTTGGCTCTTTACAAACGGTATGAGAGGGTTGGATTTATGACAGTGGGTGAGTTATCAGCGTTTTGTGTGATGTATTGGAAGAGGCTATTCTCTTCAAAGTGTGTGTGGTCATTTAATATATTTATCCTGTCTGTTCCGTAGTGTTTGTATATTTCATATTTTTCTAAGGTTGTTAGTTTTTACTCTGTTTTAATGTGTGTAGAATATTTAAATTAGTGTGTATGTCGGTATGGGTGTGTTGGGTGTTATTTAGGTGTTTTGCGTAGCTGGATTTAGGGTTTGTTTGTTTTGTTTGGGTGATCTGTTCATTGAAGCGTGTATAGAATGACCTGCAGGTTTAACCGATGTAATAATTGGGACAATCGTTGCAAGTTAATTTGTAAATACCTGAGAGTTTGTATGTGTCAGTTTCTTTTTGAAATGGTTGTATAAGTTTTCTTAAAGTGTTTGTTGTTTTGTAGGATATTTGGTAATGGAGTTTTTTTTAATGTGGAAGCTATTTTGTGTGTTTTTATTGTGGTAGGTGAGGGATATGTATTTGTTGTTTTTGTGTGTGGTGTGTTTGTGTGGCTGTTTGATGGTGTTTATGTTTTATTTTTCTGAGTAAGTTGTCTATGAGTGTGTAATGGTAGCCGTTTTGTTGAGCGATGTATTTTATGGTATTAAGTTCTTCGTCATAATCTTTCTGTAGCATTGGTGTATTTATTAGGTGGTGTAACATATGATTAAATGCAGCGTGTTTGTGTTGTGTGGGGTGGTTAGATGTATTATGTATGACCATATCTGTAGTTGTTGGTTTTCTGTATATTTTGAAATTGTGTCTAGTGTTGTGTTTGGTGATAGTAAGATCAAGAAAGTTTATTCTATTGTTTTCTTCTAATTCGAGAGTAAATGTGAGGTTTTAGTGTATGGTATTAATGTAATTATGTAGTTGTTTGATTTGCCGTTTGTTGCCATTGTATAATATTAATATTTCGTCTACATATCTATGGTAGTAAATTATTTTATGTGTGTGGTTATTGTTCTGTAGAATATATTGTTGTTTGTTGTGGTGTAGGAATATTTCTGCTAGGATGCCTGAGATAGGGAAACCCATTGGGAGGCCTTCTTTCTGTGTGTAGTATTTGTGTTGGTTAAGTAGTTTAAATTTAGTTTAATCAGTGAATTCAAGATGGTTACATCAAAAAACTTCAGAAATATATACTAACCTGTTTCTTATTTTTCTCTTTGGAGTTACTAATTTCTTCATCCATATTACTAAAATCTATTTGTCCATCAAAACTTTCATCTCCATCAAAATCAATAGCTTCATTATCATCATCATCACTAACATCCTCCAAATCTGTTAGTTCATCTTCTTCTAGAACTGTTTTCTCCTCTTTATCATCATCAGTTTCTTCTTCTGATTCTGAAATGAAAAGCAGACAAAGTAAAACATTAAATTTATTTTAAATAGTATTTATTTAACAATGTATAATAATGTTAAAATGTGTCAAGATAAATTATTATTCACTTATGCTGATCACAGTCTAAAAACATACACACACCCAACTCGATTTTGTAAAGCCTGTCATGTCTCATACTGTTCAAACAAAGTTCTGTTGATTTGGGAACTCACAAACAGAGCATATAGAGGCAGAAACTGATTTTTATTTACCCTTAACACTTGTGTTAATATGAAGACTTGTAGAACTAAGAGAAATGTTAGCTATAGAAGTGAAAATTTGGTTATGCAAAAGTGGGCAAAAGAAGATTGACAAGTGTAGAAAATTTGGATTAGTTACTTAGACAATGAGTACAGTTTTAAACAATAAGGACAAAATTTTAAAAAACTTGAAGAAAGTGGACAAAATAAAAACTAGTACGGAAATATGAAGCAACTGATATGGATGAGGCACTTTTGAAATGGTTTAAGCAGGGTAGAACTTATCAAGAGGTGGCTAAAGCTGAAAAATTTGAAAAAACGCTGAATTTTTTGTTAGCAAATTTTTAATTCTTATGATCAAATTTAGTGAATACAAAAAAAATCGAATTTTAAAAAAAGGATACGATATGTAACCTAATCTATATATATATAATATAAATAAAAATGACAAAAATGTGTTTACCTTTATTTAAAAAAATAAAGTTATCTATTAAATCACTGAAAGAAATATTAAAGCAGTTGTAAGGAAAACTGTTTTATAATAGTAGTAAACTGGTGTTACTATACTCTGTTAGTAATAGACTACTTGGACATAGTGTAGCGTTAAGAAGGAAAAATTATGTTTCAGTTCATGCGACTTTGTCAAATGAGTTACAAAATACGAACACGCATAATTTCTACTTACCACTATCTTCTTTTTCTTTAGTTTTTGTTTTCTTTAAGTTATCTGCTATATCATCAGCAAAGTCTAAGTCTTTCTTTGAACTACCAAACATGTTATCTAACATGTCTTCAAAATCTTCACTACCTATACTTTCTACATCAGAGTCTGTATCTTTTTTTACATACTCTATTCTAGCATTCCTTTGTTTTAAATACCTGTAACAAAAATTGATAAACTAAAAAACTTGAAAAATAGTTAATGGAAAAAAATAAACTGGTTCTAAAAATTCATCACCAGTTATGGAGTGTTTGTGTCAATGATTATTAAAACTTAAACAATAGTTTATGACTATCTCAGTGTCTTCTGCTTAGAGATGTTGGGTCAAGCAATGACGGTTTTAAAGGTAGGTTTTCGAGTAAACTATTGTTTAATCTAGTAAACTATTGATTAATAAGATTCACCGAATGTAATGGACTACAAAAATCAAAGATTATTAAAAGCTAAAAAATTGTTCGCAATGATTAACAAAATGGATGATTTAGGATCTCCTGTAAAGCTGTACTGCTATATACAAGGTTATTGATTCCACAAGACACTTACATGAGTTGAAATCATGACTTTACTGCTACCAAATATTGAGAGGTCACCCACTCTTAAAATATCATGGTTGAGGACTTGCAAAAGTGCAAGATGAGTGCTGTGTGTTTGCTAAAGATATCCATCAGAAGAAACATTTAGGAGTTATACAACCTATTTTGGCACTATCTAAAGATGAAGGCCATACCATATTTTCAAAAATATTATAAGATGAAATGCAGATTCCCTATTCCAATTCCAGAAAGCAAATATTTGATAAAAACAAAGAAGGTCCCCAAAAGGCCTAGGAAACAGTTAGAGGATTTTGGGAACTGTTATGGAGTATTACTGACTAATTATCTGCCTTAGGTAATAACAATTAATGCAATCCGACCAATCTTTATCACACTATTTAGAACAAATGGTAGCTGTTTTTGTCATAAAACGTTTTGCACTCTATGACATTGTCTGACCACTTTTGGTTTGTGCAACAGTTGAGCTTCTTCCTAAATTTCAATAGAAGATTTTTAATCTATATATATAGATGTACAACATCTATAACCGATTGAGAGGATAGTTGTCTTAATTTCATTGACAGAGACATGTATCAAGTTCCTACAGGTGATGATACCCTTTGAAAATATAAGGATTTATGGCAAGCCACAGATACCATGACTTGGACAGAGAAGGTCATTTTTACAAGGGAACTCGTTTGCCTCTTATTACAGATAGCAACAATCAAGTGTCCCATTTTTAAGTTTTTAATAGACATGACCAGACTCCCCCACAGGGAGTAATCACTTTATTAACCCATTCGCTTACAATGACGGCGATCCGCCGTCGCGACCCAGTGTGCCATTCTGTGAAGCGACGGTGAATCGCCGTCCTCCAATATAACTCATTTGTGTCGAGTTAGTTCTCAGTAAATCCAATAGATCACATATGCATCTTATTCTACAGGCTTTGGGCTTTCCAATGGTAGTATTTTTATCTTTTTTGGACTGTCCGTTCTTTCAATATTTACGTTTTATCTGGCGACCGATCAGCTGACATTGTCTGTGATGTTGTGTTTACGTTGTAGTTGTGTGGGATATGTTTATAACCTAACCAAATTGTATTTAATTTGTTATTTGTGTTCTTTTTAAGTTAAAAATGAGTGGATTTATTATTTTATTTGTTGATGAAAGTGAGAAGGAGTTGAAAGATTGTGAAATTGAAAGAATTTCTGGAGAATGGGACAGTGATTTGTTTGAGGAAACATTTGAGAGGGATAATGAAATAAGACAGTTGGACATTGAATCTTAAATAGATGTAGATGTAAGTAATGAATAAAAAAAATCATAATAGACTGTAATATAACAGGTTCACCACATCATGAAAAATGTAATCTGCCTTGTTCTGCAATAAGTGATAAGATGCAACTTGAGCAGCCCTCTTGTAGTTATGTTAGGTCTAGGACTCCACTAGATGTAAATAATGTAATTTCTGATATAAATGTCCAAGATAAGCCTGTATTACCATCTAATTCAGATGATGAAAGCTCACAGAATTCCAATCTAATTGAGCTACTCGATCAAATCTACCTTGATGGAATAATTGCCCCTCTGTCCCCTACTGCTAGTGAGGAGAATGATGCCCCTAGTTTTCTTGATCCTTGTCCTAGGCCTATTAGAGTTAGTACTAGAGATAGGGGTAAACTAAGAAGGGGTAGGCCTAAAGAAAAAATTCCATGTTCCAAACCACCTAAGCCCACTAAAAGGCCAAAGAACCAGTCGACGGGAGTGTGGACTGTGCCTCATCGCATTTCACCTACCAGAATGTTTCAAAGTTTACAACACAACCTTAACTTTTCTTAACTCTTGTGAAATTGAAACATATTCTTTGCACCCTGAAGAATATTTTGGAGTATTTCCAAAGGTAATTTATGCTTTTACTTTAGGATAATTGAAATAAAAAAAATAAAGTTTGATATTTTTCGTTGAAACATTTTAGTTGTTTACATATTATTAAATTATAAAAGAAAAGATATTATAAATATTAGTATATATTTTGAAAGTAAATGGATTCGTGAATAAAAAAATAACAATAGGTTCCATAAGAAACATAAATATGAACTAAAAAAAGTAATCAACAAAAACCTTTAAAAATGGTCTAAAAAATTAGTTTTTTATGGCTCAGTCGGTGTAAAAAAAATTGTAAGCGAATGGGTTAATAAGGAAAGGAGAGACTTTACAAAGATCTTTTCCTTTCTCCACAGATGAAAATATTAAATATTTAGGTGATGGCAATGCCAGGGACATTTCCAACATCGAATTCTTATTCCTATCAACTTTAGGGTCACCAGGTGAATTCTGAAGTGTTCTCTATAAGCTAACACTATTTGACGTGTTTTGTGATTCCATAAATATATTTTTAAGCCAGCCATTGTATCAGGCAAGTATACCCATGAATCATTCCCAATCCCCAGAACTCTAGAGCCTTTATTTTTACTTAGCGCGACTGGATAGGCATCAGTCATGTATTTGTAATACTGTGCACAGGTTCCGACACTATTGCTCCCCAGACATTTCCTGATCGAGGGCCAAAGAGAACCCTTTTTATGTCACAGCAGCATCTCAGATTAGAATTTGACAAGCTCTGGTCTTTTAAGCACTCTTAATGCACAACTGTTCTGACCAGTCAAAAGTCCTTAGGAGAAGATGTAAGTGTTAATATGTAAAAGTTGTCTTGTTAATGTAGTGTGGGTAGAAAGTATAACATGTGAAGTGAGGGTTGTCAGTACTGTTTATGTTAGACTGGGGAACTGCGATGGATGCCAAACCCCTCTTAGTAGGCGCAGCTCGTCCGCACACCCCTGTGGATGGTAATAAGGAGATTATGTTATTGAGGTAGCCAGCCTTGCCCAAAGAAATGAAATTTTAAAAAAGTTTCACATACCTATGTATGTATGAAGGACATTTGAAGTTGGTATAAGACATAAAATAATCTCAATGTTTTTGAGCGTTATCTATTCTATTTTCATTACATAAAATAACTCGATACCAAAGTAATATGTATTGATACACTGGAATCAATATTGAAAATGTCATAGCTTCATTACGCTTGAATGAATGTCTAATATAGTTAAAATGTTTTGAGAGCTGAAGTCAAACTCAGCAGTATAGGCATTTGTATGACAATAAATAGGTTATAAATACTGCAAAAAGCATAAACAAATAAATGTATGAATTTAGGAGGCACAAAAATGTGAAACTAAATAAATGAATAAGTTCCAGTAAAAAGTTGATATTCTGGAACCAGTGTTGAGAATTGTCAAGAGAATTTTACCATGAACATGCAAGTAATAAATCTGACTTAGCTGTTACAGAGAACATAAACAAACAGTTGTTAATTGTTTATTGTAGTCAAGTTATATCTCCATCTTGTATTAGTTCCTTATAACAAAATATGGTTGAATTGGATATTGTTCTTGTTACGACAAAAGATTGGTTAAATGGAACTTCGAAAATCAGAAGTCTACTGGATATGGTATATTTGCAGAAATATAATTTTTTACAATGGTAGATTACACACTGTGATAAAGCACCAACCCACTAAATAATAGTAAAAAAGGTCAAAGAACTCAAAAAAAGATATAAGAAATTCATTACATTTTATAAGGCATAATAGAAATTTCAGCCAAAAATATCGTGCTAATATTACTATTTTTTAATATTTGTAATATTATGGTTACATTGTACCATTCTCAGGTCTAGGCCTTGGACTTACCAACATGTTATCCTACACTCATTTTGTTAAATTGTTTCATTTAGAACTCGTACTTTAATCCTCTAAGAAACTGTGCAATATATTTTTTCCATATATTTTAATTGCAAAACATTTTTTCTAATAAAGAAAACTCACCTGTAAAGAAAAACTTCATCAACTGGTACATTGTTTTCTTTCTGACTTAAATACTTTTCACTATCTACAGGTAAAGCCTTGGCTCCTGTAGGCGTGTAATATTTTCTCTGGGCTAAAGCTGGATCAGGTCCTGTCTCTCCTGCTCCAGGAGCTAACTGTTTTGGGTTCTTAAAAACAAACCTTTCCAGAAAACGAACAAGTGTGAAGTCTGATAACGGATCTCCAGTGTATGTGATTGTTTGTTCTATAAATATAATATAAAAACATTAATATTTTTATAAAGTAAAGCCTTAATTATGTGTTAATAACTCATATAAAAAATCAACAAATTCAAAATCCTTTCAATTGAAAAAATATATATTTATTGCATTGTAATTTTAGTACACTTTTAAAATAGCAGCAGCAATATTGGTACTTTATAAATTTGACTAACAATGGATAAATGTGTGAAATAACAGTGTTCTTATGGAAATACTGTAATTTATAATGAACAATATTTTAGCAATAAGAATGGTGATAGAATTACAGTTTTAAAGATACATTAATTTGTTTAGATTCCCAAATTAAACATGTTTCCACAAATACTGATGAAAAACTTGACTGCACTTGAAATAAATTTCTAGCACAGGATTATTTTCCTATTATTGGTGGAATATAGTACAATAAAAAAAAATTATTAGCTAATGTACAAAATGAAGTTATAATATGGTATTTGGTTGTTTGTTATCAATTCTACCTAATTAAAATTTATAACTATTAAATTAAAAATAGAAATTATTCTAAACTAGTCCAGCTAAAACAAGTCACACAAAAATACATACCAGAATTTTACTTAAATATTTCTCTCAAACTGTTTTGATCGATTATGAAATTTTAATTAATATCTTAATAGCCAAATGGTTGGAAGCCTAAACTGTGGGCCGAGATCAATTTATGCAACCAATTGCTCTCTTACAAACAGTAAGAGTACATGAAGTTTTGAAAATTTTGTGAACTACATTGCTAGGATTTTAAGAATACAGTGTGATTTATCAGAAGAATTCAGAGATTATCTATGAATTATATTTCTGTCACAATACATACTCCAAATAACTTAACTTTCTTGATTTAAGGAAATTATTATTTACTTTTTGTTCTTTAGTGTTCGTTAATTACGTTGGCCTGGCAGTGAAATGAGCGAAGGAACAAGCAAAAGATTAACTGTGCACATATCAACTAAATAATTTACCATATAGGGATTTAAGCTGTAAAGAAAATACAAACTATTCTTTAAACCTAGCTTGTGAGGTTATGTTAAAAACAAATAAAAGACGTACACAAAATTCACAAATTAATAATTTATTTTCTCATACACATTTCAATGACAAGGTCATCATCATCAATGAGTGTTGCTATTATAAACCTACAACTAAGTAACTAAGTTACTGATGATGATGACTTGGTCATTGAAACGCGCCTGAGTAAGTAAATGATTAATTTGTAAGTTTTGTGTACATTTTTTATTTGTTATTGTAAAGAAAATGTTCACATTTCATTCAAAACCTGGGAACAGATTATCATTAATTTATTTGATTTTGATATACCTGAGTTCTACTCATTTACATTTTTTCTAGAATTCCTTCCTTTAACCCTAGAAAGCTAATCTATCAAAAAATTATGTTAAAGCTAAACTATCGTAAAATTTATGAATTGGGAAAAAAATAAATAATAAAAATATTTGTAGATACAAATTAAAAATTTAATGAACACAATTGGGTTAGTTATATCAATACAAACAAATTTGAAATTTGAATATTTACAAGTCCTGTACGCAGTTAACGCAACAGTTTCCGCGATGCTCTGCACAGATTGGTTTGTTGCAGCGGCAGCAATAGACTGTGGTCATTCTTCTCTTCATCGATGGGCAATTCCCACAAATGGTTCTTGGTATGTTTTGAAAGGAAGGTCTTGGGCCCTATTTGGCACTGGAACCTTCAAGATATTGGCAATAGATTCCTTGAGTTTCCTGGTCAAAGTTGGGTAATGCAGCCGCTCTTGAAGCCAGGGCTCAATAAGGCTGTGGTGAATTTCCATAGCAAATTTTCTTCTTGAAAGAGGTTTTTGTCCCCTTTTCACCAGATTTGTAACATAAATGACATAGGCATTCACTAATATAATGTTCAGGATGCCATAAAATACACACAAAGGCCACCGTTTAGTCTTACGACTACAAGAAATCTGGTGGCACATTTGATCTAACGTGTCAACTGCTCATTTTGTAGCATTGTAGGTTTCAATTATTTGAGGTTTTTTGGAGTCTTAATCAATGACTGGTTTCTCATGGCAGGTTGATAGTAGTAAAACCACTTTAGAGTTTTTTATTTTGTAAGAAACCATAGTTTTTGGCATGTCAAAACAAAATATACTCGTCTCTATGGCTCTGCCATTAGGATTTTTCATTTCGGGAGGGATTTCTCGCTTATCTCTTCTTAGTGTGCCTATTATAGTGAATTTGTAAGGGTCTTCTAAGAGTGATGTTGCCAATAGAACAGACGTGAACCAATTGTCCATTGTTATATTACGATTGGATCCATGACAAGCCGCTGACAACTTCTTCACATAAAATTCTGCTTGAGGTAAACCTTCGGTGGACATTGTTTTTCCTGTGTACGGTATAGCATCAACCATGTATTTTGTTTAATTGTCGCACATTAAAACTAAAAATACTCAGAAAAACAAAATACTATCACTAATCAATCAAAAACAAACCATCATGTTATGCAAAAAAATCCGAACATCAAAGCTAAACTATCGTAATTTTTACGAATGACTTGTAGCTGAGCTGAAATGACAAGTCACAGAAGTACAAAACGATGACTAATGCGTAAGCATACCACAGTAAGGCACGGAACTGGTTGGGCGAGTCTTTTACTGCAGAAAGGCGAGTAGCCAAACAATAACAAAACGCACTCGTAATTTTTACGATAGATTAGCTTTCTAGGGTTAAACTTAGTTTGTTACACTCATTTTTACTTAGGATGCAAACTTCAAAATAATCCAAAAGTTTGAAAATCAATAACAAGGTCAACTCATTGTTTTTTGTTTCTTACTTTGAATACCAATGTATCATATAAGAAAGAATTATTGGTCAACAAATTCAAATCAAAAATTTCTTTAAAAAAAATATCTAGTGAGGTTATGTGCAGAAGAAGAATTAAACCAAACTATTAATTTCAAAAGTCAAACCATTCCAAACTCATATATCAATGCACATTGTACAGTAAATAAAATCTGTCTTCTTCCATTAATAGCAAACTGTTTTTTGAAAGTTCAAAACTATTGGAAATACAACCAATAAAGGACAATGGTACATTGTGTTATAATAAATGAAAATTTTGTGTACTACATTGAGCAGATATTTTACAAATTCATCCTAAAAAAGATCATCGTGCTATAAAATCTCTTCTTTTACCTGATTATGAAACAATATTTACTGCTTGAATTCTATAATATTAAGATCAGAATCTGATATTGGCTTTGATCTGAATGATAAAGTGGGAATGATAGTGTAAAGCGTTTGCTTTAATTTAAATGAAACAAATTTGCTTCAACTTCATTATGGTAGGGTGAATTTAAATAACAAATTTCCAATTATACTCTACAAACACAAATGTATACTAAAATAAATATAATGGGATTTTTTTTAACCATCTGTAGAAGTTGCAGCTTTACAGTACAGGTCACTGACTAACGTCTGTTCAGAATGTGTTTGCAGCAGCGCGAGTGGTGAACTGTTCACGTGAACATAACGATTTCGGCAACCCTATTGGCGTGACCACGTGACAAAACTGAAATGTCCTGTCACCCGATTAACAGTTAGTCTGGAAACGTCCAGGGTTACATTTGCTCGTCTGTTTATTGTGCCTAACATATTTTAATTGTGAGTGACAGTGGAATAATTTCAAATCGTTGTTTGTTATATTTGTGTTTGTGAGTTTGTGGTGTTGTAAAAGTATACTGTTGGACAAAGAAGATATTATTCTATGGAGAAGAGATTACTTGAGAAAAATAAAACCCTATCGCGAGGAAAGTCGTACGATTTATTATTTGGACAAAACGTCAGTCAATGCAAGTCATACGAAATCAAAGGTTTGGACAGATAAATTAGTCTGTTCCTGTAAAGATACTTTTCTGAGAGGTCTGTTGGCGGGTTTAAAATGTCCAACTGGAAAGAATAAGAGATATTGGGTCACAAAAAGGTTTTGTAGAAGATGGACTGTTGGTTTTCGAATCAAAATCAGATACTGACTGACTACCATTCAGAAATGAATGGTGAAAATTTTAAAGAATGGCTGTCCGCGATAATACAGAAATTGGACAACTGCGTTATCGTAATGGACAACGCTCCGTATCATTCAGTACAAGTAGAACGCTTACCTACGACCAGTTGGAATAAGCAACAAATTCTAAAGTGGTTGACTGACAAAGGGTTTTTTTCAGATGAAACCATGTTGAAGATTGAATTACTAAAACTCGTGTCCTATCATAGGCCAAAATACAAAAAGTACGCCATCGATGAAATTGCTAAAGAAACAAATAGAATAGTTTTGAGAACCCCTCCTTATCACTGCGAATTAAACTCAATAGAAATGGTATGGGCTGAGATTAAAGGTTATGTTGCGTCTCACAATGCAACTTTTAACATTAAAGAGGTGGACAGACTGTTAACCGAAGGTGTCTTGCGTGTTACACCTGATAAGTGGGAAAAGTATGTGAAACATGTGGTGGACATTGAAGAGCCAAATATGTGGAAGTTAGATAATATAATTGAAGACATCGAGCCATTCGTCATAGCTGTTGACGACAGTTCCTCGTCGTCATCTAAATCGGATTTTACAGACCCCTTGGACATGGAATAATAACATGGTAAGTTAAAAACTTGTAGCATAAATTATTGAATAGTCTTATTACTTTCATTAGTCTACAATTCTTTTTTGAATGATGAAGTGTACCAGTATAAGACGTAGCCCTAATTGCCGATGCATGGTTGTGAACCGGACTCATAGCTTACCTACCCATGCACGTGTTCGCCTCGTCATAGTGTTTACATCTGCTGCAAACACATTCTGAACCGACTCTAACTAAAGTCTTGTAATTCTAATGATTTTATTGTCAAGTTTTCAATGTATTTACTCAACAACTTTTCAATTGATATTATTTTAACTCCGGTTATCTTAACTGCAGTAATAAACCATGGTGATCCAAATTATCATAGAGTAAACTTGTCTTGATTATTTAAAATGTCAAATAAAGCCATGATTTATTTAAGAATAAATTATTCCTTCATATAATTAGAAACTTTATACAATTTTTAAACTTGGTGGTTCAACTTTTATAACTTCTCAATTCACAAAATATTCAGATAGAACAGAATATGTGCACTCAACCATATAGTAATTTTAGTGTTACTGTTACTGTTACTTTTAACAGTCTGTTAGAAAAATATCTCTAGAATCTGAAATAAATGTTTAGTAATACAGTTGGTGCTAGTAAACATATTGTCATAATGTGATTTATAGAGTTCAGATACAATAAATAGAATTATTAGAGTTTAATGTAGCACACAAAACACAGCTGCATGGTTCTACCACCAATAAATAAAATACGTGAATAACTATTAGAATATTTTAACTGTTTTTTAGTGATCTACTCATATAAAAAAAACAATTAATTAAGGAAAGTGTAATTCAAGATACCTGTAAATTTAGTTACTTAAAATCCAAAAAAACTTTACTACTTCAAAATTAAATTGTTTACAAATTGAACATACATACTTTTAAGAATTTTGGAGGCAAAAAGGGACACTGTTGGGTGGAAATGCAAAGAAAGAATTATTAGTTCCTCATATGAAGCATTTTCTCCTCTAGCAAAGGCAGGATTTCTGGCTTTTTGATCATAATCTGTATTCCACTTATGATTGTGTTTTTTAAAATTATGATGCCAGCCAGGTACTACATTTGGCTTTTCATCTTTTACTTCATTGTCTAAAGTTATATCATTTGTTGGTTTTATATCTTGGTCCTGTAAAAATTGAAAAATTTTCAAATAATATAAATAGTATCATATTTATTAAACATGTTCAAATAAACTATTTCATGCCTTTCCCTAAATTGTTTTCTACTTAAAATAACATGTTTCAAATAAAGAGTTACTTATATTTAGAAAATATCTGGAATGTATCTATTAAAACTGATATGACAAAGTTACATAAATAATATTACAGTTGTTAATAACATATTCAAATAGATAGGATCCAAGCAAACATTTAGGAATACAACAATTTTGCAATATTTATTAGTTGTCTAAAGTTGTGTACTTAGATTTCACAAAATTACTAAAATTTTTGTAAAAATAAACTTGTACTTTTATATACATGGTTAACCATAGTGCAAATTTTAGTTCCAAGGTAGATTTAAATAAGAATTATATTAAAAGTAAACCAGGTAACATTTTTAATCTATAAACATAACAATATGCAAATAATAAAGATAGGGCTTTAAATTGCTTACAAAATAGGCGAAAGTGGCTTCAGTCACTTTCTTTGCTCAGTTTACATCTTTTTATCATTGCTATATCCTCCAGTAGATTTAAATTCAGAGTTAGTTCATTTTTGGAATGTTCTACATTTTGATTTTCATGGAGTCAACTCTATTTTTAAAAAACTTTTACTTAGAACTGTTTACTTCATAATTAAGACCATATGACGTAAGAATCCGTTAACACCTTTCAAGATTATGTTAAGTTGTGTTCAGTCATCACTTGCTTAGTCGCAAATGAAGTTCTACCCTTGAGTTATTAGTCTTAATAAGATATATATATATAGATTTTTTGGACTAGGAGACTGACAGACTTACCTTGGTAAGAGTCCACTCTGTAGTCTTGAAATAGAAACACATAAAAGCACTTAAACAATGATATATTTCAACCACACAGTGGTCTTTGTCAATCGAAGAGAAAATACAAAAAGAAATATGAGATAATGAAATAAAATAATTGTAATTACAATTTCATATTTCTTTTTGTATTTTCTCTTCGATTGACAAGGACCACTGTGTGGTTGAAATATATCATTGTTTAAGTGCTTTTATGTGTTTCTATTTCAAGACTACAGAGTGGACTCTTACCAAGGTAAGTCTGTCAGTCTCCTAGTCCAAAAAATCTAAATAATCTTTACCAACCAAAACTAACCTAATATATATATATATATATATATATATATATATATATATATATATATATATATATATATATATATATATAGGAATTGTTGGACTTGATAGGAGACTGACAGACTTACCTAAAGGCAATAGTCCAAAACTGCAATCTCTTGGAAATAAGCACATATAAAACACTTAATACACTTTTATTTGAAATATTTCGATCAACATAATCTTCTTCAGTCAAGAAAGAGAAAAAAAAAAAAAAAAAAAAAAAAAGTTTTTTTTTTCCTCTCTCTTTCTTGACTGAAGAAGATCATGTTGATCGAAATATTTCAAATAAAAGTGTATTAAGTGTTTTATATGTGTTTTATATGTGCTTATTTCCAAGAGATTGCAGTTTTGGACTATTGCCTTTAGGTAAGTCTGTCAGTCTCCTATCAAGTCCAAAAATTCCTAAATAAGCTTTAAGCTCTACTAGAACTAACCTAAATATATATATATATATATATATATATATATATATATATATATATATATATATATATATATATATACATCGTGATATTTCATTTTGTAGATTTTTTCCGTTGCACTGACTTTATAAACTTGTAAATAATTTTTTCCACCACCAAGTGCAATAATTTTACCTTATGTGATGAGGCACCTTTCGGCCACTTGACCATTGTCGAATCACTGATGAATTTTTCTCTATTTTTCTGGTATGGATGTTTGGTCCGTGATCTTGGTATTTGTTGACGTCATATATATTTCTTCTTGAGCCGTGTGTATAATGTTTTTCTGTGTACGTCATCTGCATATGTTGTCTGTAGGTTCATTAAATTGTCATGCATGTTTTTATAAATATGGTATTTTTTTAGTGAGTTTAGTTCTATTGGGTTATTATTTATTTCAAGTATGGTTAGGTTATTTTCGTAAATTGTTATTTCATGTTTATGTGATATTAGGTATGCTGCAACATTTGATGCTTTTGTATTTTTATTTTTGAATGCTCTGTAATGTTCTTCAAATCTTATTTTAAATGATCTGGTTGTTTTTCCTATGTAAAATTTGTTGCAGTCGTTAGATGTAATTTTGTAAATTCCCGATAGGTTATGTTTTTCTGTATTTGTTTTGTGGTTTGTGTTATTAAGATATTTTATTATTTTGTTGTTTGGTTTGTATGTTGGAGTGTAGTATTCTTTGGTATGTATATTTGTTAATTTTTCTATTTTGTTATTGGTGTATTTACATTTTAGGTAGATTTTTTTAATTTTTATTATTTTTGTGTTCAGTAACAAAATCAGTGAGGTTATGGTTGTACTCTAATGTAGTAAAAAATTTAAGCTTTTAGAAATTATTTTTGTATGAAACAAATAGTTTAAAACACTTCGTCTGATACAATAGTTCAATAAATAAATAATTATTGTACACTTTGTCACAATATTCAGTAATAAATATACTAGTCTTACTTGCAATGGTGCATCTTTATAATGTTCATCATCACCATCATCCTCATCATCATCTGCAGTATACAGACGATCTCCTTTATGCGTTGTTAAAGCATACAAAGCAGGTCGCTTAGATAAAAGATGTGAAATGGTATACAGAAGTCCACATACCAGAGGCACTGGTAAATGACAACAGATCTGAAATTTGAAAAAAAGATTTGTTAAAATGGACCACATATTCACTTGGATAATTTGAACTTCTATGATTCGAATACCTCTTTAATATTGCAGAAGTATTTGATCATATCCAAGAAATAAGGATGTTTTTTAATCTAAAAATTATGAAAACAAATAAAGATTACAAACACCTACCAAAACTTTAAATATGTACAAAATGTAAACTAAGCCTATAAAGTTGTTTTTTAGTATTATAAATACTGCATTATTTTATATTTTATCCATTTTAAATAATTTATTTTATGTTTTACAGAATATGTACAGTATATAATTCCGTTATTTTGGGAATTATTTATTCGAATTTTGGATAATTTGAATTTTGTAATAGTTTCTAGAGACTTGAATTATCCTAGTTCTACTGTATAAAATTAAAAGTCTTACCATCCACAATTACTCATATTAAAACTTTACCATTTATGTTTCACTGAATACCTGAATCAATCAGTGATTGTATATTTTTTAAATGGATATACAAAATTTTTAGGTTTGTTATTAAAAGGATGCTTTTTTAAAAACTAACTAAATCAATATCTTCAACTAATGTGGATTAAATGATTTGCGTTCTGATCTACACAGCAAATTGAGATTAATTCACTGGTCATGACAAGTGAATTGTGTTGGGTTAGTTTACTAAATTGATTATTTGTATTAGTAAAAAAAAATATTCATAAATAAAAATACAAGATCTGTTCAAAAAGTATTGGGAATTTTGAATTTTCCCAGGTTACGAATATTTGATTTTTTAATTTTTTTTCTGACTTTATGTTGGTACTTACATCTCTCACTTATGCCGAAAAGTTCAGCCTTTTTGAATGTTCAGTTAATTGTTGTCAGCTATTTTGCTTGGAGATGTTTTTGCCTGTTTTCAATTTTTGTCTGTTTAAAAAAAAATGGATCAAAGAATCTGTATCAAATTTTGGTGTGAAAAATTAAATTAAGTGCGCGGATGCAGTCCAAATGTTGACTGTAGCAAATGCAGAAGCTAACTTGGACCGAAGCAACGTTTATCGGTAGTACAAAATGTTCTCAGAGAGCTGAGATGTGAATGACGAGAAGCATACAAGACGCCCGAGCATACCAACGACAGACAAAAACATTGATGAAGTGAAAAAAAATAGTATTGGCCAATCGTCGAATCACCATTAGAAAAGTTTCTGAGGAGCTAAACATATCAATTGGCTTGTGCCATTCGATTTTTACCAATGATTTAGATATGACACGGGTCTCTGTGAAATTTGTACCAAAATTGCTTAATTTCGACCAAAAACAGTAACCCATTAACATTGCTAATGGTGTTGGACTCTGTCCGCGACAAGCCAAATTTGCTCCAGAGGGTCATAACTGATGACGAATCATAGGTTTATGGTTATGATATGGAAACTAACACTCAATCTTCCTAATAGAAGCTGCAGCACGAGCCGAGACCGAAAAAAGCATGGCAAGTTCGGTCAAATGTGAAAGTTTTTCTTACAATTTTCTTTGATTGCAGGGGCGTAGTGCATCACAGGATAGAACGGTAAATAAGGAATATTACCTGCAAGTTATGCGCAATTCGCGTGAAGCAATTCATCATAAATCCTTAAATTTGTGAAAGAACAAATGGTTTTTGCATCATGACAACGCCCCTGATCACACTTTGATACTTGAAGGCAAACTTGTGGCCAAAAACAACACACTAACGATGCCTTAGCCACCGCATTCCCCAGATTTGGTCCCCTTTGATTTTTTCTTCTTCCCGAAACTGAACAGGCCAATGAAAGGACAAAGCTATGCTACGATTGACGAGATAAAGACTGCATCGAAGAAGGAGCTGAACAAGATCACAAAGGATTGGAAAACAAGTTGGCACAAGTGTATAATATCTAATGTGGATTACTTTGAGAAGACAAAATAGATATTCATGAATAAATAAATACCAGTACATAAGATCCCACAATGACCACATGAAAACACAAAAATTCTATTAAATATGCACGCTCACATACACAGACATACACATTCTTTATTGTTAAACACTATCCACTAAATTTTTAAACACCTCATTTTAGACAAATAATCTTTTAAACTCTGATTATTTAACCCTTTGGTTAGCACTCACGTACCAGTACATGAGATCCCACATGGCCAGCGGGAGCATTATCGTATATGTATGTTCTACCGTTTCTCTCAGATTACCACCGTCATACTTTTATGATTTGTTTTCCTGTGTAATGTACTGTATTCTAGGTTAAAGATTTGCAACTATTTGGACAATAAAAAGTATTAAAAGATAGTTTTTAGCAAAAAAATTGTCACTAAATGTAAGGTAAAGTTTGGTTAACATGAGAAAAGTAGTCAATTAAAAAAAAAATATTACTGTAATTTAAAAAATTAGAGAAAAATAAAGAAAAAAATTAGAAAAAAGAAATAGTGTAAAATATTTTAAAAATATCTTGCTCCCAGAAGCCATATCACGGAAGGCACATGTTGCTAAACAAAAGGTTTAAAAACTTGTATTTTACTTTTTGCGTATTTTTTTCTTGTTCTCTACACATTTTTTTATATAGCAATAGTGCTTCTTCCAGCTCACAATTAAAATTTAATGTCTATTCAACTTCATGGATGGATCAGATTCAGTCATGGATGCAGGTAACTGTTTCCCTAAACATACATTTTCCTGACAGATTTTAACATCAACTTCGGGAATACATTTCTCACGATTTCTTAGTCTTCGTTATCCGAGATAGGCACAGGTTTGGTAATTAGTTCTTCTAACTCTTCTTCCGTCAAATCTTAGT
This sequence comes from Prosapia bicincta, assembly GCA_036971475.1. NCBI lineage: Eukaryota > Metazoa > Arthropoda > Insecta > Hemiptera > Cercopidae > Prosapia > Prosapia bicincta. The sequence goes on from JBAIZL010000002.1 coordinate 49,056,630, forward strand.
TCCCTATTTTCAAAAAAACTGACAAGATCTCTACTGTTAATGTGTTTAAATCCTTCCCCATAAATTCCATTATGTGGTATTGAGACATCAGTTCGCTAGCCCTACAGCACAATAGAACAGTCAAACGATCCTTTGCAGCCTTAAACCCTAAGCAGATTTCTCTTTCTTGGATAAGAAAGTTCGTGAAGCCATTCTTTCCCAAGAGTCCTTATATATAAGAAATGCCTATCTTTTGAGTAGCAGGCCTAGTATCGTACAATATAATGGATAATATGATTTCCTTGTGATAAATAACTACAATGCTGTACAAAACAAATAAGATGAGAACACATTATCCTACAATCTGCAGAATAACTATACTATCTTTGTCTTCTTTTTAAAATATGATACATATTAGGGGGGATGTCCTATAATATTTGGTAACCGTGAATACCGAACCGGGAAATAGCGAGGGACTACCTTATTTATAAAATTGAAAATATCTAACGACATATCACGGCAAAGCCAAATAAGATTTTCTTCATTTTGTATTTACATTTTTAAAGTATTTTTGAATGCTGATTTTGATGAAATGCAAAGATTTTATTAGCGTTTTTGAATGCACTGTAGTAATATACAAGAATAAAATAAAATGAAAATAGAATATAAATATGAACATTAATGTATTACTTCCAAAATAATCTTAAGCTCTAAAAAAATACTAAACTTCAAAAAATTATTCAGAAATTTGATACCCTAAGAATAAAATTCTTTATATTACTAGTAGACTAATAATATGGTAGAATTTTTAATTTGTGACAAGATATCATGAGCAAGTTATTAAAATCTTGTTTCAGATTATTAAATTAAAATGTTTAATTTGTGGGTTTATATTAAATTCTATATACAGTTTATTAATTACAATATAGCTTACTTGTAACAAACGTTTAATAAATGCTCGAACCCTGCCAATGTCCTCATCAGAGCTCAATGCTTTAAATAAAAGGTTAAGGAACATCGCTTGGTGTGCTGAACCAGCCAAATGAGGCTCCAAAATCTTCTTATATAATGCTACATAGAATCTGAAAATATATATTTTTTTAATATAAACATTACTTACAGATTTTATTTTTGTTTACACAAGATGTCAAGAATTCAAGATGAAATTAGTAACTTGGATAACTTTTAAACACAGAGAATAGTTGTTTCTTATAAATTATGAAATTACCAAATAAAAGATTTATGTTTTGAGTATTTTGGAGTACAAAATGTAAACTTTAAAAGAATGAAAAATTAGTAACATGTGTTATTAGTATTCAGTAAAAACAATTTTATATGAATGAAATTTAAAGACATGATAAATGCATAGCTTACTTATGCCTGCCTTATACAAGAACATTTTTTGCCAATTCTAAGTTTTTCGTTTATGTTAGTATTTGAAAAACCTGTTTTTTCTAAATACAAACTACGCTGGTGAGACCCATTGGTTAGTCTCATATGTACAGTAGAGTCTTGATGATTCGAGGTAGATGGGACCGAGACCCCCTCGGATTACAAGCAAATACGTTCCCGTGCATTAGATAAAATAAGTGTTTTAATAAACCCTATTACAGTACTATAATAAAAAATGTACAAAATCAGTTTATAGAACTTTATATGGACATATCTTGGAAGTCCAACTCATTACCTTTGCATACCATACTGATATGAAAATGTCTTTGAAGCCTGACTCATTTCCTTTGCATACTGTATAGATATGAACATATTTTGGAAGCCCGACTCTTTTCCTTTGCATACTGTATGGCTATAAACATTTTTTTGAAAGTCTGATTCATCATTTTATTTCAAATAGATAAAATGGGCTCAAACATAAAAAACCATTTTACCGTTTGTTGTTCAATGCAAAATCATAAAATTTTTAACCAATAAAGGCATTAAACCTTTAGAAATGTTTTCTTGTTTGGAGACAATACATTGTTTCAGAATTGAGTGTATATATGAGCCAGAAAATTTAGTTGCGAGAGAGAACATGTCGAAATTGAAAGTCACTGTTGGGTAAAGTTTTACAAATGATAATAGTGCCAATCAAGAAGTTATATAAGGTGATTGCCAGTTAACAGTTCAAGAAATGTCATCAAAAATTGGTATCAGCTATAGGAGTGTTCAATCTGCAATCACAGACTATCTCGGTTTTAGAAAGATTGGGTTCCGAAGCTGTTGACTGAAAATCAAAACCGCCAACCAGGAGATCACTGGGAGATTTTTGAATAGATTTCAAAATGAAGGTGATGATTATGGGTTCAAATGAGAAGGTGTCAGATGAGAAGAAATATGGGTTTATCATTATACTCCCAAATTGAAAATGTCAAGCAGGAAATCGCAAAAGATGACGAAGGTTAAAACTCACCTCTAAGCCAGAAAAGGCCCTGAGTCAATTTTTTAAGACTCAAGTGGAGAATTACTCCTTTATTTTCTTCTTCTAAGAGCAGTGAATGCAGCTTATGATTGCAAGTTGTTACACCTGGCAAAAACTGACTACAAAACCAAAAGACGAGGTATGCCAATTAGAGATTTCATCCATTTTAATAACTATGCTAGGGCTCCGACCATGTTATTGATAAGGGATAAATTGGAAAAAAATGGGTTGGAAAGCTCTCAAATACTATTACAGTGTAATGTCTCCAAACTGAAAATAAGTAAAAATTTTCATTTAACCAAAAAATACCATACTTTTTTTGTCATATTAGTAAATTTTACTATAGCTTTGATTTTAAAAATCCTACTGTTTTAGATAATGAGAGAAATTGGCGCTGATAAATTTTCTCAGAAATGGTACACATAAGAATACAAAATCATTCCATTAATATAAAAGAGGACTATAACAAACTATCAAATGTTTACAAGCCATTATCAGGCTATTGATTGTGAATTGGTGATGATAGAAATAATGATGAATATGATCACAAAACATCTCCTAGATCTTGTTAGGAATCATAACTATAATACTTAATGGATTTAATTCCAGAAATTCCATCCACTCTGACAATAACATTTTGCCAATGATGGCAAAACTTTGATTTAAAAAAAATAATTTTCTCTCAAGGCCAGTAACTAATAAACGAGGCTAATTTAAATACAGTAAAACCTTACATATCCAGATCAATGTGGTGAAAGCCTGATCCAGATAACGAAAAATCCGGTTTTGGCAGGGGTTATGTAATGATGTACATTTGTACTACGTAATCACAACCATTCCAATTAGAAATAGATGTATGATTGATTCAAGTAAGTTACACTTGTTGAAGATTATAATTATATTTTAATAGCAATGTAGAACTGTATGTACAATTTAGTTACATGGCTTTATGTACAGTTCTGGCAGGTGTAATGTGTAGCAGTCATCAAAGTGTAGATCTTTGGTCGCCTGATGGAAATGGAATTGAATTTTTTTAGGTACATTATGTCACTGACATGATTCAGATTTTTCTTACGATGTATGAGGTTAGATGACATCATGACAACAGATGAGAGAAAGGCAGTTGATAAATCCCCAAGTATTTTTCAAGTATTTTTGTCGAGCTGTGGTAGAAACATTATATTTTTAGTGAATTGGTCGCTGTGAATGAAATGCTGGAATCCCTGTGAATGAAATGCTGGAATCATTTTACGATCATGCCAATTCTGACAGTTTATGAAGAACAAACCCGCTAAGTAGGGGATTAAAGTCTATGCAATAGAATGAGCAAAGACCTTTTATATTGTAAACTTAGAAGTACATGTAGGATTATAAACTCAAGTACCATATGCTGTGAACAACTCAGCCAATGGTATGCAAAGGTATGAGCAAAGACCTTTTATATTGTAAACTTAGAAGTGCATGTAGGATTATAAACACAAGTACCATATGCTGTGAACAACTCAGCCAAAGATGTTGTGGGGAGAATGTTAAAACCATGTTTAACAATGTTAAAATCTCGAAGTATGGTCGAAATGTGACTGTCAATAATTTTTTCACCTTGTTACCTCTTTGTGAAGAATTTTTGAAAGACCATAGTTTGATGCTTGTTGGGACTCTGAGAAAAAACAAACGATATCCCATGTGGTTTCTTAGATATGAATAACACCCTTTCGAGGGCTAATTTTTTGCTTTTAGGAAGGACTGTACAGTAGCATCTTTAGAAACAACGAAAAACAAAGATGTAATTTTAATATTATCAATGCATGATGAAGTAGTTATGACTGAAGATTCTCGCACTTATAAAAAGTCAGATATCGTTTTATTTATAATTCAAGTATAGGAGGTATAGATACGGTAGACAAATATGGAGTAGCCTCTCAAGGAGAGCTACTCAGCTGCTAGAATTATCCACTGTTGGTCGATGCAAAGAAGAATGCTGTCAAGCCCATTTTGAGAAGAGCATTTATTAAAGAAATAACTTTGGGCTTATGTAAGGATTACAGGGAGCAGAGACTTTCTTACCATAATATATCGAGACCAGTGAAAATTCAAATGTGTAAAATTATTGGTATCCAGAATGAACATGCTCGATGTGATCTACTAATGACGTCATTTCAGGGCGATGCTACATCTGCAGTTGGAAGAAAAATCGCAGGTTGAAGACAAGATGTAGGAAGTGCAAACTCTTTATATGCTGAGAGCATTCCACAGCGACCTGTGCTAACTGCAATGATGTAGAAGAGGTGCAGGTAGACAGTGAGTGACATTAATATCTAGCCTAATAGTAAATCTTTATTACTCCAATGTAATTATTCGTTAATGTTTTTATTTATATTGAAAATAATATATCAGTGTATTCACAAAAAATTAGTTAGTATAAACGTTTTCTTTTGACATTGTCTACAATATTTATTGACCCAGAGGAAACCTACTTCAGCATGAGGTGGTGTTTCAAAATTAAAGTGTCCTATCAAAGGTTAACATAGTAATTATTTTTTAATAAAAAATCAGATTAGAGATAAGAATAAAGTACCTACATAAATAACATGGAATACGTAATAATTTATACCACAAAAAAGTTTATTTAATATTTTTTACTTCCATATATTCACATACTTTAGTAATGCTTATGATGTAGCTATTACTATACAAAATATTACCTGTCCTGTGTATGTCCGACTATTTGATAAAGAAGGCAGAGAGCATGGATGCTGATGTTAAAACTTGCAATATGAACCAACTTAAACATTGTGTCTACATGTTCACTTAATTTATTAGATTCTAATTTGGCAAATGGATAAGCACGGTTAACTCCCATTAATAAAGCTGCCATCATTCTTGAATCTACTTCTCCCTAAAACAAAAAGTATATAGATGTGGTTTCAAACTAAAAAATAGGCTTTTAATGTTTTTTAAACATTGTGTGTGTGTGTGTGTGTGTTTGTGTATGTGGATATACCCGACATTGTGTGTTATACTATATTTTGCTGTTAAATGTTATTAATTATTGCAATATTAAGTGTTTCTCCAGTGAGTGTGCTTAATACTGGTTGTTCCTTCAACAACTAGCTTAGTAATGCAAAGAAAAACACCTTATGTTTTACTCTAAGTAATATAGAAAAAGCTTTTCTACAAAATTTATTCTCAATTTTTCATTCATGAATAACGATATTTTTTAAACTGTCCAACCATTTACGTAAATTATTAAAATATCATAATTCAAAGAAATAATTATCGACAAATTATCTAACAGGTTTTTAATGTCTCACTTTATGTATACTAAATTAATTAAAACTAGAAATGAATCTCAAGACTTCATTCATTTGACGAATACCCCTAGAAATTGTTATAATAAAAAATGTAACTTACATTTCAGTCACAGTTAAATTCATTACAGACTTATGATTTTGTTTATATTTGAAAATATTATAAAGTCCTAATAAAAATATTAATAACCAATATACATTACATTGAACAAAATCTGAATAAAAAACACTGTGTGCTTCAGCTAGGTCTAGTAAAAAAATTAGCATTTTTAAGTACTGTTCATGTTCACTAAGGATTATACTACCTGTTAATGGTTTTTTCAATGGAATCAAAAAAAATCTATTATATATTAAATGACTAACTGCAGCTGAATGATAAATTATCCCATATTTGTATTAATTGCAATATTTAAACTTAGATTTTCGAAACACTTTGTTATATTTTATGTTTAATTTGAACACTGGTTTGTAAAAATATCTTAATACAATGATGTTAAATAAATATAGCATTGTTTAAAAAAATTGAGAAAATTTAGTTAAATTTTTTTTAAAATTATCTTTGTGATGAATTATAACACAGTTCCAGCTGATAATTTTTTAGTGATTATTTAATACCTTTTTAAAGTTAGATAAATTTATTTAGTTAAAATTTTAAAGTTATAATATATTATTTCAATATTTACCTTTTTAATGCTTGCCTTGAAAAATGAAAAATATACTGTAATGATGTTCTGGGCTAGTTCTATATCTTTATTCACAAAATGATATTGTGATAAGAAGCATATTCCATAATACTGTGCTTTTGCTCCAATGTTTGGTCTACATTTAAACATAAAATCAATTACACATCTTAAAGTTATAGAATCGATAAAGACCTAGTGAGTAATATTATTGTTTGCTTTCAATAACTTCTCTAAACCAAGAGCTAAAAATAAAAAACATGCACTATTGCACTTTAAAAATACATAAAACATGCAATATTATAATGAAAATTTATATTTGCAAAATATGCGTAAAACTTAAGAGTGAACAGCAGAAGGCAAACAAGAAATCCTAACAAGGCCAATTACACTAGATCGATTTCTTTTCCAAGAAACTGTCTTTTGGATAATGTGGGGGGACTTAGAAAGTATATAATAGATTAAAATTTATGTATCCTATTTAACTGAGTTTACCCATTCCCCAGTATAAAGTACATCTAAATTGGTGAGCTTCTATTACAGAAAAAAATCATGTAAGTAGAATTAGTGGTTTTGAAAAAAAACACAAACAAATTGAAACCTTCAGACAAAATGTTCAATAATTCAGGCAAAAAAATTCTCTTAATCAGAAAACTTAAATTCTTTTCAGAATATAATAAGTAAGAGCTGTCTGTTTCCCAGAATCAATTTTGATTTTGAGCCTTCTAGTTATGTTTACTGAGTTTTTAACTTTAAACACTTTCTACAAATTTAACAATCTCTAAAATTTACTTTTTAGACTCTGCATGGACCACTAAGTCATAAAGACTTTCAAGCCATATCAGACTTTGAAAGTTGTTAGACCATAGCTGGAGTTCTTGGAAAGGGGCTGTATAAATATGACTGTAAATAAATCAGTTGTAAATCTTATTTTCAGTATGACTTTGAACTCCAGGTAATTTAACATCAAGATAAAAGATTTTGTTTGAAGAAAAAAATGACAAGTCATAAATGAAAAATGCGTGTTGGAGTATTAACTTCAAAATTATACTTGTTAACGACAAAATTAGAATTCTGAAAAAAGTGATAGAATTTAATTAATGTCTGTCACACATATCAGTAAAGTGGCAATAAAAACAAATATAAAAACACTCAGTTTCTAGGGTATTGTTAATAATTACAAGTAAATATAGTAGTTCCATCTAAATAAACATCAGTTGACTTAGTTTATCTTGTCTTCTAATTCAACATTTACAAAGTTGACTTTGCACAGTGTCAAAATTAAAGAATGCTTTTTTTAGTTTCATCTTTAAACATGAACATTATAAGCAGTTCACAAAGGAATCTGCCTCCATTATCTAATTAAAAACAGTTATTGAATTATAGTAATAATTCACTCATTCATATGGAAACATATTTCAGTTCATTACCTGAAAAGTAGTCTTTCAATTTCATTAAGTACAATTTGCTTCATATCTGGATGTGTGCGCAACAGTTGTGTTAAGCAATAAATCACTTTTGAAGCAACTTTCTGGTTTGGATCGCCAAGTTTGTTGACCAACATTTTTAACAGTAACTGTTCCAAAATACAAAATGATTAACCTCTATATAAAATACATGGCTTTGTGTAGTAAAAAAGCCTTATATTACAAACATTTTTCTATATTGAAAATATTGGCTAACAACTTTACAAAAAAAACAATGTATTTTTTATGTCTGATTTTAAGGTCATTACAACCTATAACAAAGTACAAATCAGAATTAAAAATGAAGTGAGATTTAAAAAATTGGCAGTACAACTATTCTGTTAATCAAAGCAATGAACTTTGACATAACTTACAAAGATAAAAGAACTATTATAATCTTCTCTTAATGTCTTGGTAAAACAATATTAACTGGGTAATTTCAAAAAGTCAGCTTTATTGCTCCTGGTTGAAACAATAGAATAATTCAACAGACTCTCTTACAATTCCAAGAACTAGCTAGTGAACATTTACCTATAGTATTCAAAGTTGCACACCAAGTTAAAAAAGGAGTATATCTTGTTTTTTATAATATATATATATATATATATATATATATATATATATATATATATATATATGTGTGTGTACATTAAATTAAAATTAAAGTACTAGCTAATAGCAAGTTATTAAATAATTCTTCATTTGTATACAAATGTCAATAAAATTTTAAGGTTTGTTTTTAATTCTGATTTAGGTCTTATAGGAATTTTATATAATAAATTACTAATATGATAATATAATTCTCAATAATAACTTCACATAACTTACAGTTCTTTGTTCAATATTTCCTGATATCAATTTATACATTGTTGTAATAGCCTTTTCCCGGTTTGATTCGATTGAATCTTTGCCCACTAAATCAATGGCAGTTATAAACTTCATATATAATTGTTTCAAGTGATCTTCAAATATCCAGTATGCCAGTCGGTTACGCCTTGAAACAGCATTTCCTGATGTCAAGTTATTCAACATTGACAGAGGATGTTGCTCAAATGTTTTTAATGGCTCATTAGGTTTTAACAAATCTGATAGAAACAGTTCTGTTAGAGTCTCTGAAACAAAATTAAGAAAGAAAAAATGATTACGTGTTGAATAATATACAAAAAATAGTACAAATAAAATATAATTTAATTGATGCTAAAGCTATTTATTTAAATTCGGGAAGAGCCAACTTCGATTCTCAAGTACATAAACGTTGGTACAAAAATTTAATTAGAAAAGTATAAAATATCAAAGGACAAGAAACAAACACAATTTATAAAAAAATATATACCATTTTCTGTACAGGGTGGCGCATAAAATGATCCAAATTTTGTTTTGCTATACCTTACTTATTTAACACCTTCAGCACGGCTAGCGACCCGGCACGCTCTGGGTTCCCTTACGAGGCACCGAGAGCGTACAGGTGTGCTCCCCGCTTGCCTTTAGAGTGACGGAAGCTCACCAGCACACTCACTCCCAGTCTAATTGAAACTTCTCTAGTGTCAATACGTGTTTGTATAAGGTTTGATTTTTACGCCAGTGCTTCAGAAGAGTTTGAAAAAAATTGTGCCTGAATCATTTTTAAATCCGACCATCTCAAGTTAACTTTTGATGCTTCAACTGAAACAATGCTCCAGGGAGTTTTATGAACAGATTTAATTTGGTTTAACTTTTATATTTTAATGGTTTTTTTTAGTTTGAACCCCTTTACGCTGCAAAATATCCGGTAAAAATAACGATCATAAAAATAAAATAAACTTTCTGAACTAACACAAGAATAAACGATAACTATCCTATTAGAGTGAATGAACCAACTCGAGGTAGGAACAGACTGCTGTAAATAAGAGTGATTGACAAAATGCTTAGACGCCTGAAAATCTAATGTGTCATCACAAGATTGTAGTGAACAAATGTCAGCTAATCTCGGCTATATAAATAGTCCCGGACGTGACATATGCATTATCTATGTCTCCGTTTACATTATCGATCTCTATGGCTTTGTGAAACACATGGCACAAATAGTAACAAACATTCCGAGTTAAACCTTGAGTGCTTATTTTAGTACGTAGTATATTTTAGTAATATGGTCTTTCGTTTTGTATGTAAATTATCTTTTTTTCTGTCTCTTTTATTGTGTTTTATTATTTGCCATACAGTATTTTATCATTTGTATTTCATTTTTTTAATTGTGACCCGATAAATAAAACAATATTTTAAAGTCTAATACACTGATTTGATGTCCCCAATAAACCTGCATACGTTAGAAATAAAATTATTGAGATGAAAACAACGGGCACGATAATTAGATGCTACAACAAACTATGCAACCCGCATAGCATTCCACTGCCATCAGAGGTGGAAGTTAACGAAAAAACATACAGTAGTTTGATGAAATCACCAAATTCGCCGCCGTGATGAAAGTGTTAATTTGCAAAACAGGAAAGTGTAACAATATGTTTACTAAATAGAGTGAGGATTATTTTCTGTTCAATACAAGTTGAATATAACCACTATCACTTTATAATTTTTTCAAAATGAACCCTACATGTACCAGATTTATATGCATCAAATTATCAATGCTTGGTGCTTCATCAGTGATTAAGGAGATTTAAATAAATTTTCTGCTTTAGGAATCCCCATAGAATCAAATCAGGACTGTTCAAAATCCAATTTTGTTCATACACAAAACAATTAGGAAAGCATTTTATAATCTCATTTGCTTTGAAAGTTTCATGCAGTAAGTCTAAATCAACATTACACTTGTATATGGGCTGGTACCATTCTGCTTGAATCACTAGTTCTCTAATTGAAACTTTTTACCAAGAAGCTAAAGAACAAAATCATTACACAACATGTTTAGATATCATTTGCTGTTCAAGATCTGTTCAAAATCTGTTCATAAATAATGGCTTTATTATCCCATGACTTGAGATAGCAGACTAAAAACTAATTCTCCGATCAGGATAATTTTTTTTTCATGGTGCATTTGTGGATTTTCTGAAGCAGAAAGCAACACATCTATTTTATTGAATGACCCGTCAATGTAAAAATGTGACTCATGTGAAAACCTAACATTTTTTAACAATTCTTGATTTACTAGTCATTCAGTGAATGCCATTCTTCGTTGTCAATTTGTTAGTTTTTCAAAACTTCTATTGTGTATGGATACAAATGCAAATGACATTTTAAAATGCCCTACACAAATTGACTAGAAATCCTAAGGTCTTTTGCTGCTGTTCTTGTTGACTTTCCTGGGCACCTGAGCAAAACTGCCCTGATGATTTCAACATTCGACAGAGAACAAAATGTGGGAGTACATGCCTACAATAAATTACTGAACCAACATTATTAAATTGTTTTTAATATCAATGTAATGTTTTAATTTACAGTCACCACTATGTTTAAAAATTTGCGAGGGCCATCATTGTGTAAGTAAATTTTTTTTTATTTCACTAAAACACAACACATAACTATATGCTACCGAACAGTCAGTCTTATTTTGTCAGTCATTTAGAACCATACACAGGCAGCCATGGAAAGAGAAGGAACTAATAATATAGTTTCTCTTAGAATGTAGTTGTCAGTATAGAATATAGGAAACTGCTCTTTAATGTGAAATATCAACAATTTATATAAAATTGCATATAGATGAAGAAGAATATGCAGTACAACAGATTACCTTATACGGTGAGGTCCTCCAGCAAAAGAAAGAAGCACCCACTTGCTACACTGTAGTTTCATGTTCCTCATTCTTGTTACTCAGCCTAGAATACAGACCTGGCTATGAAGGTTAAAGATCATTTAAGTGCACTACTGCCCGTCACTGAGATTAACTTATTGTAAAATGGTTGGAGTGCAGTCTTTGAAGTCTCTCTCAAGAAAGAGATAATAAATCTTCCCAAATCCAGATCTCTCATAAAGGCGTTTATTAATTTACCAGTCAGTTCTCTGGCACCGACTTCAACTGCATGAAAGTAGCACTTGTAATCTTTCATGTGTAAAGGCAATCACAGAAATGGATGCTTATTTACTTTTAATTTGTGTTTCTTACGAATGGTAGTATGCCATGGTACAGTTAGTTTTATAATTATGACTGTTATAATAAAAACATACACAAAACTCACAAATTATTCATTTATTTACTCAGACGTATTTCAATGACCAAATCATCATCATCAGTGAGTGTTATTACTACAAACTCTAACTTACAACTAGGGTGAAAGTAAGGTTACACTTCCGTATTTAAACAGCAGGCGTTGCCACCACTTGTCAAAACAACAGTTACTAACCCTACTTTAAACATGATACAACAAATAGAAATTTTGTACCTAACTCGATAATTACAATAAAATTTGTAACATACAACATAATTACATATAAACAGATAATTAATATTACACATTATTATTATGTCAAAATATTTAACCTAAAAGTTACAATAAATTTTATTATTATTTTATTTTATTTCTCCCCCCCCCCTTTTGTTATGCTAATTACAATAATATAGAATTTGGAATAGGGCCTGACTCATTGTTTACAATATTATTTTTATTCCTATTAATACACAAAGTTTCCCATGCATCCAATTCACTACACTTAACAACATTTTTAACAGGGTTACATTGTCTACTTTAAATTCGTGCTCTTCTTCTAAACAAAATCTGTGATGGCAAAACATTGATTAGAAGAAGAGCACGAATTTAAAGTAGACGATGTAACCCTGTTAAAAAACGTTGTTAAGTGTAGTGAATTGTATGCAAGGGAAACTTTGTATATTAATAGGAATAAATATTGTAAACAATGAATCAGGCCCTATTCCAAATTCTATATTATTGTAATTAGCGTAACAAAAGGGGGGGAAAATAAAATAAAATAATAATAATAAAATTTATTGTAACTTTTAGGTTAAATATTTTGACATAATAATAATGTGTAATATTAATTATCTATTTTGTTTATATGTAATTATGTTGTATGTTACAAATTTTATTGTAATTATTGAGTTAGGTACAAAATTTCTATTTGTTGTATCATGTTTAAAGTAGGGTTAGTAACTGTTTTTTTGACAAATGGGCCTGGCAACGCCTGCTGTTTAAATACGCAAGTGTAACCTTACTTTCACCCTAGTTGTAAGTTAGAGTTTGTAGTAATAACACTCACTGATGATAAAAATAATTCAATGCTTAACTGATGTCTGCTTGATGTTGAAAAACCTTCCTAGAAACTTGAAAGGGGGTTTGAATTTATTAGAACCAAACACAGAATTCCTCCCAACCAGACACAACACTACATTTCTTAAGCTTTACCTTTAGACAACCATACCATTTGCAAAAATAGTCAACCTTGCTCAAGAGGTCACAAAATTGTTTTTTTTTTTTTATTTCTGCAAAGAAGAGTCAGATCATCTTCAAAAGCCAAGCATAGAGGTACCACTAAGTCCTGATTTCTCTTTAAAAGCAAGTTAAAAATTATCTTGAAACCCCTAGGGGGAAAGCAACAATCTAGAAAAACTCCCTTTTTAAACTGAATTACAGAAGGCTCCCACTGTCGTGTATTAATTATCAGGGTATTAATATATATTTACAAAATTCTTTATTTTTTACAATACTCTACACCACAATTGTATTGATTTTAATAAACAGTAAAGTTCTGTAAGTTACATGGAAACTGTGCAATATATCAACTTATGCTGCATTCTTAGTATTATTGGGTGTAAATACATAAAAGTTTCACAAATTTAGTGACTTGATACTCCTTATATTATTTTTAAGATGAAATTTTCGAACTGGTAGTAAACAATTTGTTAATAGATAATATGCTTTCCAATATTTCTTTTATACATGTGTTCAGTTTTGGGGTAAAATTTTATCAAGTACTATTATGATTTCACTTTTAATAAAAATACATACTTATACAACATGGTGAAATTCTATATTAACATTTCATTATTTATTAAGTTTAATGTTTCCATTTAATTAAGTAAAAAGGTTCTGTATATTAGGTTAATATTTTTCATTTAATTATATAATTACATACCCATCACTAGCATGCACTCCTTCTTTTTTGCCACTTTTACCATGTTGACCATTCCAATAATTGCTGATAGGTTATATACAGGTGATTCTTGAATAGTAACAACATTAGCAGCCATTTTATCTGAAGCAGTACCTTTAGTAAGCACTGTATGCATCCATGACTTTTCAGACTGTCCTTGTTTATTTTGCTCTAAAATCACAAGTAAAAGACTGAAGAAAATATTTAATGTTAACTGGGGTTGAGATCTGATGGTATTTAACACAGTATTTTTCTTTTCCAAGCCGTTTTTTTAAAAAACATTTCAGGGTTAATTTGATACTCTCAAACTTCTGTTTTTCACCTTTATGCTATGATACTCGATTTTATAATGCTTTCTGATTTTAATTAATTGTATAATATTTATTTTATTATTTATTTTCAATATTTAAATCTCTTAATTTACCAAATATCTTCAATAGAATTGTGAGGAGAATCTTTACTTGAAAATACTTTGAAATAAAGAAATAAAAGAAGAGGAGATAATTTAAAATAGATATTAATTAATAGAAAATATTTATACTATCACAATGTAGTTTTATAATCATTACAAAAAGATATACCATATATAACAAAAGTTTAAATTACAATCGTAATTTGATATTTTCACACCTCTGTTAACTAGATTTTTTTTGGTTGAAAAAAGAATTACTTTTAAAAATATAAAAAAAGAGTTTTACAACTAATTGATAAAACTAACATTTTTTTAGACTGCCTTTTCTAGAAGAAGTAATAATCATCATTCTTGATTATGATGTAAAAAGTTTAAGATCCAGTTCCTATTAAGGACAATAAATTTATTTCAAGTTATAAAATAATATTTTTCATTTTAAAACAATTGATAAGCTGAATCTCACTAGTATGAGATAGACAAAATATAAAACTGAAAAATATTGTGAATAAAGTAAAATAGAAAATGGTTCTGCATATTATAAATGCCCTGTTTTTTAAGAAGCAGGAATACTCTTCAGATTAAAGTGGTAGCAGTAACAACACTGTACTGTGTACGTCAGGGGTTCCTAAACTTTTTGGTACCACACCCCCTCTACTTGAAATCAAAGCATCCCACACCATCCTCCACTTAAATGGTATGGGCATATTAAAGAGAAACAAATATTTATGTGTATGTGAGTGTGTATATGTATATATATATATATATTCTTGATATTTTACGTTATCCATTGTTTTTCCGTTGCACTGACTTTATGAAGTTAATATATTACTATTGTAAGTAATTTTATCCACCATTAAGTGCAATGATTTTACCTTGAGTGATGAGGCGTTTTTCGGTCACTTGACCATTGTCAAATCACTCTGTTTACCTTGACCTGAGTGATTTGACAATGGTCAAGTGACCGAAAGGCGCCTCATCACTCAAGGTAAAATCATTGCACTTAATGGTGGATAAAATTACTTACAATAGTAATATATTAACTTCATATATATATACAGTCAACTCCCGATTATCCGGGATCGCATTAACCGGGTTGCGGATCAACCGGTATCGTCAGCTCCACTTGAAGCAGTGGGGCGGGAGGAGTCAAATGTGAACGCGGCGGACGGATGCGAGCGCGGGCGGTCGTTGGGGCGTAGAGTAACCTTTACGGAATAATTTATAGACTGTCAACTCGCCCGCAGTCGCCACCCCGTGTCCTAAATCCTTCCTACCTGTTTCCCCGCGACGCGCACTCGCGGGCAGAGTTTCGGTCAGCATGTCTGAGTTTACGTTATATTTCTTGTTGTCCTTTTATAAATTCACGCGGTTCTATGAAGCGCGAATCCCTAATTATTCGTTGATCTTCAAAGTCCAATCAGATCAGAGCACATCGAAACATCGAACGTGATGCATGGAGGTGCGATAACCCCGAGCGCGAGCGGGCGTTTTTCGGAGAATAAATCCGAACGCCGAACTCGCGGAATTACGCGATCGCTCGAGTCGAACGTAAACACTACCCTTCCTCAGTGGTCAGTCTATGCGTTGCTTCTGATCAAAACGAACTGTATAGTAGTGACGGGACAACAGGAGGCGATACTATTTATCAGCTGTTTTTACAGTCATTGGGTAGAAGTAGGGCTGTGGATATTATGGTATTTGTTTTAACCGTGATTTCGCATTATCCGTGACGGCCCTGCCGCTAATTATCCCGGATAATCGGGAGTTGACTGTATATATATATATATATTGTAAAACTTAGATGAATTATTTTTTCTTGTTGAATATGTATGGTGACATAAAATAATTTTCATAAACAAGAATATACGAATATTACTTCATTTTATTGTTCATTGAAGCTTTTCGCTAATTTACATTATTAGCATTTTCAAAATATATGAATCACTGTCCAGTTATGTGACCAGAGTAAGACTGTTCTTAATCTGGTCACATAACTGGACAGTGATTCATATATTTTGAAAATGCTAATAATGTAAATTAGCGAAAAGCTTCAATGAACAATAAAATGAAGTAATATTCGTATATTCTTGTTTATGAAAATTATTTTATGTCACCATATATATATATATATATATATATATATATATATATATATATATATATATAACAGTTTATTTATTTATACATACTTTCACAAGAAACATGATATACCACTTCAAGATTTTATTTGCAAGGTAAACTTTAATTGATAATAGGGAAATCTGTTAGTGAACTTGAATATATTTCACTAGCATACCTGTTTGAGGTTATATTTTACTAAAGGCACAACATAAGTTATTAGCAACATCAAGTTTGTTCTTTTATTTTGTTTTTATTTCAATAAGTGCTGAAAATGTTTTTTCACACAAATAGGTGGTTGAAAAAAACAAGTATAATCGAAGAGATTCCTGTGATACACTTATAAGTGTTTTATGTAAAATGAAGATTTGACCATTGTGACACTGTTGCCACACTGAACGGCAAATATTCGTTTTCGCGACACTTTTGTACTATTATTCTTTTCAAGCTGTCATGTTGATTTAACTTCAAGTTTACAAAATTTGCACAACCTTTACTTATATTTCTTTTATAAATGCATACAATTCATTTAAATTTTCTGAACATCATATTCAATAAAATTACCTTTGTAAAAAAATCTGCAGTGTTAATTCAGTTTTAAATTTTAACTAAATTAAAATTTATCTTACAATTTTTCAACTGGTCACACCCTCATGACTTTCCTTCACGCCCCCCAGTTTGGGAACCTATGTTGTACATTAATTGTTGTATATCGAAATCTTGTTGCTGTTCATGACGAGCTGGTTGTAAATTACAAATTACACTTTTGCTATTACTTGCGACCAGACATTTGTCTGGTCGCAAGTAATAGCAAAAGTGTAATTTGTTAATTGTTGTGTTATTAACCATTGCAAGTTCTCTGAAGAATCATACTTTTATTGTCAATGCAGCTATTACAATAGATAATATATAAATAATGGACAATTGCCGATAGCAAAACTATGTGTATTTATCCCTTAGTCATCAGATCCCGTTCCAATGAGAAAACAACTGGAAAATGTGGTTATCGTTTAATACATTTAAAAAATTGTTGTTAGTATATATTTTTTATAAAGTTTATGGTTATTGAGATGTTTTAAAAAAACTATCAGTGAAATGCAATTTATTGCTAAAATTTAATTGCCCCAGTTCATCTTCAAATACTGTTGCTGAAGATCCTGTATAGGGTATCTTTTCATTACAACTTTTTGTTTTAACGATTTCCCCTGCTATTTCAAATTCCAAATGTCCATCCCAAAAAAGGATACAATCATTTCTAAGAGGGTTTACACTAAGAACCTCTTGCTTTATTTTTACACATTGAGATATCCTTTAAGAATTCCTAAAGTTCATGGAAATAAATTACACAAACACACGTAATAAATAAGGTAATAAACTCTATATTTCAAGTCTTTATCCAGTGTTTAAAAATTTAACATTTTTATGCACAAGTGTGCTGAAACAATTCTTTTATTTAAATTTTATTTTTTTACTTACTTATATATTATTTTATTAGTAACTCTATGATAATAACTCTAAACAAATGAATATACCATTATCTTTTAAAGCACTATTATTATAGAATGTCATATTCATAAGTTAACACATTATTTTTAAAATATTTAATAAAATTATATCATGAAATTTTAAATATTTACTTTTCTTGAAGAATTCTGCCTCATTATGGAGTATTTGTTCAGCTTCATTTCTTAATGCTGTTATTTCAGATTCGCTACTTTTTGAGAAATTAGTTACTTGGTCAGGAAACTGAAAATTTAAAACACATTCAACATATAATTATACAATGAATAAGCATACATGTTTTTCATTAATATATATTTGAACATTATATATATAAATATACAAATATATATATATATATATATATATATATATATATATATATATATATATATATATATACACACACACACATACATATATGTGCGTGTGTGTGTCTTAGATGGTACTGTAATTGTAGCAATCTTTGCTGCTTCGTAACTTTCATGTTTTCTATTATTCCACAGCGACCAAATACCCACCACTGTGTATTTGGTCTTCAACATCTCTTAGTTGAAGATTGTGTAATGTACACAAAGTCCAAACAAAAATATTGCACTATTTATTGATAAAGATGTAAGATAAAATTATTTTAATTAAAATTAATGAGTTATTCATTTTATTACTGTACAAGTCAACAAAGATTTTATCTTTATTAATAATTCTATAATTATGAATCAATTTTACATGATGTCTAACTAAATTTATGATGTCGTTAATTTTATAACTTATGCTGTGGAACTTAAGCTCTTATACAGTTTACATCTCTTTCTCTTAATGTATATAAATATAAGCAAATACATATTATGAAAACATTTAAAAAACTGGACATATTATGATTTATTTATATACACAAATTACATTTATTAATAAATTTACATTTTTATTACATTTACATTACCTGTATTTACATTTTTTAATACATTTTTGATGAACAAGAGTTTCATCAAAACTAGGAATCTAATTTGTTTTTTCTGAGATTTCACGTTACATTCTTATACTTTTTATTTGAAAATATTTCTATTAGTTCAATTTATGAAATTATCATTATATATGTTTGTGCAACAATTATAATTGAATATAATGAATTTGAAAAAAACAATTTTACTAATTGAAGTTATTGCATATAAAGCCAATTATAACATAATTAATTTATATCTTAATTTTTGTAAAATTTATTAATTAATTTTGAAGAGAAAGACTGATTAAAGACAAATATTAAAATGAAATTCTCACTTGATAAAATCCCATAATGATAAAAACCCATGGATTTTTTAGTTACTATTAAAGGCTAGTAGTTGTTCTTTTGGAAATTGGTTCTTTTTACGAATTCCTGCAGGATAGGTAGAGTCCAGTATAGCATCCTGATCCATCACATCATGGTAGAAGTTGTCTTTAAAAATCAACTTATTTAGAAATCATTATAAAATGCATGGTGTATAATGTACTTATACAAAATATCATAAATATTGTCTGGTAGGTAGAGTCCTTGCAGATTGTTGGCAATCACCCCCCCCCCCTACGACTAGATGGATTTATTCCTTCTTTTGGGGATGAGATATTCTCCTGTCGAAATCCAAAATGCAAATTCATCTCTATGCCTTTCTTAATTTACTCTCTTTCCTTTTTAGTCACTCGTTCGTTCTTGCTGTTGTCTAAATTCAATTACTTTTTGATTAGTTTTATTTACAGTTCCTGTAGGACTCTGGTCATTGATAATTTGAACATTTGTTGATTCCATCTTCGCGTGAGCTACTAGTAATCACTTACACTTTTAAAATGTTTTAAACTTGCCTATATAGCACTTACTTTGCTTGTTGAGGATGGCTGTTTCGGGAGATGTGTCCCTTTGTCAACTCAGACCGTAACTGATCTCAAGGTTTGCGTAGGTTAGGGTGGGGGTGGGATATTTTGGTGATGTGGGTGTATTTTGTGTGTATTAGGAGTTATGATGTCAATAAGTGAGTGTGAGTTGTAATGTAATTGTGTGTTGAGTATGTATGTAGGGTGTAGTTTGAATTGCCTATATATTTCGTATTGTTCGGTTGTGTAGCGTTGGTTATTTCTGTGTTGTTTATGAAGAATTTGTAGGTTAGATGTTATGTCTATGTAGTCATGTTTTGTGGAGTTCAGATGATCGGCGAAATTTGATTGGTAGTTATTGTTTTTTAGTGCTTTTATATGTTCTTGGTAACGTGTGTAGAATGACCTCCCTGTCTGGCCTATGTAAAAACTGGGGCATGAACTGCAAGTTAGTTTGTAAACTCCAGTGGTGTTGTAAATGTCGTTGATTTTGCTGTTGGGTTTAAATTGTTTGTTGAGAGTGTTGTGTGTGGAGTAAGCTATTTTGTAGTTGTATTTTCGTAATGTGTTGGTTAGATTGTGGGTTTTGGATGATCTGTATGGTATTGATCATAACATCATAACAATCATAACATTATATAAAGGCAACACATGCAGAGCACACATATTTCTAAAACACCTAAATTCCATACACCCTAAACTAACATACACCATCGAAACAGAACAACAAAACTCCCTCAACTTCTTAGACCTCACAATTAAACGAACAGACAAACAAACACATAAATTCAACATATACCAAAAACCCACCAGCACCAATACGACCATACACAGTTCCTCAAACCGCCCACAACAACATAAACTAGCTGCTTACAACACCATGATATATCGCCTCCTTAAAACACCACTAGACAAAGATGAACACTACCAGGAGTTAAACACCATAAAATATATAGCACAAACAAACGGATACAACCCAACAATGATTGACAAATTATACAACCGCCTAAAAAATAAACATAATAACCCAAATACAAACACACAAGATGACAATCCCATAAAATACTTATCAATACCATACAGATCATCCAAAACCCACAATCTAACCAACACATTACGAAAATACAACTACAAAATAGCTTACTCCACACACATCACTTTCAACAAACAATTTAAACCCAACAGCAAAATCAACGACATTTACAACACCACTGGAGTTTACAAACTAACTTGCAGTTCATGCCCCAGTTTTTACATAGGCCAGACAGGAAGGTCATTCTACACACGTTACCAAGAACATATTAAAGCACTAAAAAACAATAACTACCAATCAAACTTCGCCGATCATCTGAACTCCACAAAACATGACTACATAGACATAACATCTAACCTACAAATTCTTCATAAACAACACAGAAATAACCAACGCTACACAACCGAACAATACGAAATATATAGGCACTTCAAACTACACCCTACACACATACCCAACACACAATTACATTACAACTCACACGCACTTTTTGACATCATAACTCCTAATACACACAAAATACACCCACACCACCAAAATATCCCACCCCCACCCTAACCTACGCAAACCTTGAGATCAGTTACGGTGTGAGTTGACAAAGGGACACATCTCCCGAAACGGCCGTCCTCAACAAGCAAAGTAAGTGCTACTATAGGCAAGTTTAAATCATTTTAAAAGTGTAAGTCATAATTTGAATAAAATTATCCGTACTGTAGTAATTTCATGTCAAATGAAGCTATTACGAAACTCGAAAGTAAACCCTGAGATTATGTTGACGATTTTGTAATGATTCACACCTTTCGAAGTCTATAGAATTGTTGGCAAGTCATTAACTAAAGTATCTTTACTTTTATTTCAATTTATTAATTCTTTAACCCATTATAATAACTTTACTTTCCCAACAAAAAAGATATATAGAAAAGATTTTTATTATTTTTGCATTAGAAATTTAATTGAGTAGGCTAATTATTTCAGTTAAAACTATTATTTTTATTTATCATAATTGATTTATATATAACCTTTATTTTAGGAATACAGTGAATTTATAATACGATTTATTTCCAGTCATGCGAAATATTTGATGCAGATATTTTAGGTCGGCCGTCTTATCTATGCTTAAAAGTCTATATCATTAGTCAAAACAACTAATTTACAATGCATGAAACATCCAAACTTTCATTTAAGTATTTTATAATAAATGTTTGTTATTTATATTTAGATACATTTTGTATAATTTTTTAGTCTGAGGGTTATCTCAGTTTCAGCATGTCAGTAATGAATAATTTATTGCAATGAAAATATTGGAAAGAGCCCCAATACCACAAAAATAGTCGAAAATAACAAATAAAAAAAGTTACTTATAATTAAACCCTTATGTACATTTGGATGAACATGTTATCAAAGGGTCTTATTACAAAATTACAATCTAGCAAACAAGAAGTTACAAACTAGAGTGATACCAATTGTTCTCTGTGGTCGCTATATATAGGGGTGAGGTAAGCTCCGCCCCCGACCAACAAATAACGATCGGCCATCATGAACCAAATGGGCTATGTCATAAAGTACACTATAATAAAACATATGTAATAAAAACTACAGCTAACAACAATAAATAAAATAACTAATTAAATAAATAATAATTTGAACTATAACTTTATAGTCAAATCAAATTGTAAATTAATGAATGCAGATAAAGGGCCTAACCCTAACTTACCTTTATATTCTTTACTAAAATACCCTTTTCTCAAATTCATTTATTTGGTTTATTTCATTTATTGTTATTAGCTGTAGTTTCTATTGCATATATATTATTATAGTGTACTTTTTGACATAGCCTATTTGGTTCAAGATAGGCAATCGTTATTTGTTGGTCAAGGGCGGAGAGGGGGTGAAGCTTACCTCATGCCTATATATAACGACTGCAGAGAATGATTGGTATCGCTCTAGTTTGTAACTTCTTGTTCGCTAGATTGTAATTTTGTAATAAGACCCTCTGATGATGATGACATGGTCATCGAAATGTACATAAGAGTTTAATAAGTAACTTTTCTATTTATTATTTTTGTGGTATTGGGGTTCTTTCCAATATTTTCATTGTAATATATTGTACCACTGTGCTCTTGATACTGTGTAATAATTTATTGATTATTAAATTATATATATGATTCAACATGTAAACAAAATTATTTAGAATCGTTATTTCTTTTCTACAGCAGTTTCACTAGTGCATTCCAGTAAAAAATTAATGAGTTTTTTCATTCATAGATCAGAAACACAATTAAGAAATTTAATATTTTTTTCTCATATCCTATTGGTTCTAGTGTAGTACTTTATATAGTGATATCTTATAAATTTGTATTGAATTGAAATATCGATATATAATAGAAAGAATCATTTGTTCAATTACCCTGACCCATATGTTTAATATTTTGGTCATCCATTAAAGCCTTTGTGTTTGTTTAAGCCTTTTTTCCAAACCAAGAAATATGGTGGTGCCCTGACAAACTTTGACATATTTAGAATGGGCTTACATTAAATTTTGGATCATCATTTCCACCAATGAGCACACAACCTAGCTCAATACATAACCTTATGCATCCTATGGACAAAAGATGTTCGTCATGACACATTAGTGGTGAATATATTTCTCTTCGTTGTTTGTTCAAGTATGGATTCTCATCATGATTTTTGTCGTGGTTTGTTAAAGTAAGGATTCCTGTCCTCATCGTAAAAAGTTTATTTTTTATATTAAATTCTCTCTATTAGAGCACACTCTCGTAATATATATCTTGTAGAAATTTTCAATTGGTAATAAAATACTTTTTTATTCATCCAATCAAGTTCAAATGCATTTGTTTAACCTACTGTGGATGTCAATTGATGTGGTACAGTTTTTTCAAATATTTATTGAATAATTCAATTATAAAAATTTGGGGCATCTAGGTGGATTCAAACTGAGTATCTTAATGTTCGAAGTCTTGAGAACATCAGGCTCTTTCTGGTATCAGTTCTTTCGTACTGAGCCAACTTTCCCAGTTAGGAATGAATTTCACATTGATGTACATGAACTTTTCTCATGCCCCGATCTGGTTGTCGTCGAAACCTAAATTATACAACCTTAAATTGTTGACATGGTTATCACACAATATCATAATACTCTAGCATTAAAAATGAATGAAAAGAATAACATAAACAAACTGGATTAACACCATATACAGAGAGGAAAATTATGTATATACATATTTATATTAATTGTAATTATAAAATTTCTAAAAATTAACAATTTTTTTTTTTTTGTTGGCTTAAGTAGGACTTAAAATTTTTGTTGTTGTTACAATGTTTGTTTTTTAAATATCACATACAAGACGAAGGGATATTTATCTTTGCTGGCTAAGTGATATTTATCACCTCTTTAAACTTGCACCACAGAAAAGGGTAAATATTTATACCCCATAAGTTATCCTTTTTGAGATGTTCTAGAAATGATATACCCGCCATAAGTTTTTATGTTTAGAGGACTTTCTCGCTCATTACAGTTTTTATTCGGCGTTGATCAATAGCTGACGCTTCTTATGTCGTACTGTGTCAACATGGAAAATTATTGTATTTTTTTTGTATATACAAATTAACCTAATATTTAGAGTCTAGAATCTAATGCAAACTTCAAACCATACGTAGCCTTTAAAATTGTTTTTACTAATTATGAATACAAATTATAATCTATTGATAAATAATAAGATACAAAATAATGAATAAATAGTTGCTCCTGTAAAAATATATAATATTGAATGCTTTATAAGTAAGATTAAGTAGCTGAGGGCTTACCTCGGTTACTGGGCGGGTCCATAGGTGGCGGATATTGGAGTGGCCTACAGATATGTAGGTTAGCTGTGAATAAGGATTCCAAATAAGCAGTCCCGGATCAGAGGTGGCAACATCAACAGGGGTGGGCGTTCAATCATTGGCAAGATCATACGTATTAAATACCACATAACCCATTGACGATATTGTGGCATGGCGAGTAAGTGCCGCCATCAAATAAGCACTTCCCTGTGCTGTCTTGCACGGTTTGGGAAGGGACATCAAAGACTAGGAGAGTGAACTACAAAATAAAAACAAGGGTAGCTTGGGCTCTCAGAGAAAGCAACCAAGCTAGGGGATGGAAACCCTGATAAAAAAGTGACCTGGCCCACCAGTTAGTGGTTGAGCGTAGGGCTAATCCTACATCGTAAGAAACTCTTGTTATGAAACCAAACAATGTAGTAATAAAGGATGGATTAAAAGGCAAAAGAAAACGGAACTCGAACCTGGCTTTTTATTAAAACGCGACATCTAGAATGGTTGGGTCACATCATAAGAATGCCCACCAATAGAATGCCGAACAAACTTTTACATAGCACTATAATTGGCAAAAGAAGAACTAAGAGTTGGTCGACCAAGAAAACGATGGCTACAGGACCTTGAGGAAGATTTAAGGGTACTTGGCATTACAACATGGAAACAGAAGGCTAAGAACAGAAGTACATGGCGGGACACTGTTAAGGAAGACTGCCAAGACCCACCTCGGGCTGTAGCGCTACGTAGTAGTAGTAAGTAAGACTACTTTTGTAGCAAAATACAACTCTATTTACATCAGTAATCAATTCGAGCCCGATTGCGATATTTTAATCAGCAATGGGTTCATCAAAAGCCAAATTAAACATTTACCATATATAAGTCAATAGTTTGATAAGCTAAAAAATGTTAAAACATATCCAGATTAAAAAAAACCAAGTCTTTTAAAAAATTAATTATGCATACTGAACATTCTTTAGTGTATTAGTACTTACCTGATCATACCATTTTTTAACCTCTTCATCCATTTCCGGCTTCCAGTCATAATTATCAGTTATATTTTCACTATCTTTGCTGTCATCTTTTTCGTAATCATTTGCTTCTCTTACAGGTACTTTATTAATATTTTTTTGAAAATTTTGTTTATAAATCCCTCTTTGCTTCCCTTCACTAAATTTTTTAAAATTTTGTTGTTTATCTTTCCTTTTAATTTTCTTAGAACCATGAACAAAAGTTTGATTATTTTTTTTTATTGAATCAGTAGAAAAATCACTATTGAATCCATTATTCTTTTGTTTTATCAATTGATAACTTCCTGAAATATTACACCCAGGCTGACTTTTTCCCTCCTTCTTCTCTTTTTGTCTATTATTTTTAGAAAACTTCATGTTTGATATTTCCTACCTTACCTAAAAAAAAATCAAGTAATTAAAATATTTATAATAAAGTTTCCTAGTGACAATTTCTGGCTTTAAATGCACAAAACCCATATCAGTAACAGCATAATAAGAGTAAGTTAAAATTGTATCAATATATGGAATGAAGGTTTGTCAACACAAATTTACATTATTTGTTTTTATCTTGAAAATGAAGAACTAATTATACTTTTTTAATTTAAAGGTATTGTCTAAAAGTTGGGCTTGAGAATGGGAGAAAACTGGGCTCTTAACCCGTTTCAACCCACTATCGACAAATGTCTACACCAAATGTAAGCAGAGTGGACGTTTTAAACGAGGGATATTTTTGTCTTTATCATTGGTACATACTGTAACAGCCTGCAGTGTTAACCTTCATTGGTGGCAGTAAAGACGTGTCTAGTGTTTGATGTTAGGCAGAGCTCTTCCTAGCGTGATGGATACCTTTAAATCGTGTTTTATTCTTTTATGATGTTTAACCTGATTTTCTTATTATAAATGCAGTAATTATAAGACAAACTATTTAAATAGTCTTCTAATTACACTTCAGTAAATTGCATAACAATCATGTGACGACTTGAATTATGATGTCGACATTTGTCAACAGTGAGCACGGATGGGTGGGGTTGAGTATCCCTATTTGGTATTTTTTTTATAGGTTGACAGTAGAGCCGATCGCAATACTCATTGAGAAAGATGATGATATTCTTGATGGGAGCATATACCTTGAGCCTCCAGAAAATCCAATATTGAGCAACAGAGACAGCGATGACGAAGACGTCTCAGGTGATATAAATAAACTGTCTGGAAACCAGTTATGTGGTGGAGCGGTTTATTCAGTGAGGAAAAAAACAGAAAACGGTGAAGGTTTTATACCTCCGACACCAACTCCAATTACATCTAGAAAGCAATTTCACATTTTAGATCAAGTGCTTGAAGTCGAAGATGTCTCTGATGTCCCCAATGCTTTTTCTAGTACAACTATACTTGTAACGAATAAAAAAAATAGAAAAAGAAAACAAAACCCTATCAAGAAAATTACACATGTGGAAAACGTAGAGGAAAAAATATTCAACCAAAGCAAAGAAAATTAGAAAGTTTAGAAATTGGAAGAAAGAAGATATACTTGACAACTCCTCCATTGAATTTACTCGTCCAACGTTTTTAGAAAAATCCTTTTCTCCAAGCCTTTGAATATTTTTCTGACGATGAAGTTTGTGACTATATAGTTGCATGTACAAATGAATTCGCGGTTGAAACAGGTAATCTGTCATTCACTATAACAAAAGGTGAACTGCGTATTTTCTTTGCTATTTTATTTTTATCTGGTTATAATGTGATGTCCAGAACTAGAATGTATTGGGAACTGTCTGAAGATATTCACAATACCGCAGTGGCAAATGCAATGTCCAGGAATCGATTTCAAGATATAATGAGATACTTCGCTTTCTCATTACAAGAATGCTGAATTAAAGATTGATGATAAATTTGGAAAAATACAATCTGTAATGACTATGCAGAATGAAAGATGGTTACACCATTTTGCCATGGTCTATCCATGGTGCCGTATTTTGGCAGGCATGGAGCAAAACAACACATCCACGGAAAACCAATTTGCTTTGGATACAAGATTTGGATTCTTACCACAAGACGGGTACATTGTCCAGGGTGTACCCTACCAAGTCAATTAAAACCCGTTTTAAAATAAAAATGATCCACTATTTTTAGATTTTCATAAAATTTTTCAGAAGTATACTGTTCTAATAAACTTCAAAAATACCATATTTTTTTGAAAAAAGCTGATATTTAGGATTAAAGTATTTCCCCACAAATTTATCCTAAAGCTGCTAGTGGAATTTTTTCATTATTCTAGCTCTCCTAATTAAGCTAAAAACCTGTGCAAAAAAAACCTCCTATAATCAGAGCCAAGTAGCTCTATAAGGACCCAATAAAACAGGCCCTGCCAATAACAAGAAAATAGTAGAATAATTAAAACTTGGATAATAATTAAAAGCTTGTATAATAAAGACAGTGTGAAATCATTCTTAGTGAAAGGTCGTTTTGTAATTGGTAAACGATAGCGATGAAGCAAACGTGTGCAACTAGAAAAGAATAGAGATTAAATGTTTGGTATTAATTTGGCAATAAAAACCATTACTTACTGACACATAACACTTTTCACAATTACATAAACCAATTACACAATAAAATAAACTTCACACTAGAAGCAGAACAGAAGAAAATCATCTTCTTAGATCTAACGATAACAAAACAAAACAGCAAACACACATTCAAAACATACAGGAAACCCATTACCACTGACAGAGCTATACACAACACTTCCAATCGCTCTACACAACACAAACATGCTGCCTTTCACTCCATGATACACAGACTGATCAACACGGACTAATCATGACATTGTCCATGAACAATGAAAACAAAATAAACCAACTAAACACAATAAAACACAGCCTATAAAAACAGATACAAATACTCCTTGATAGACAACATAATGAGCAAAAACCAACACACATATAACACAATAAAAAACAACATACAAACACAAAAATACATAACATATATACATCACGACAACACATCTCAAAAAATAGTTTCCTCGTTCTGTAAACTTAAATACAAAGTAGCATTTAAAACATCCAACACAATTAAAAAACATCTACACAGTTCAAAACACACCAGAATAAACATGACAGTATACAAGATTACATGCAACAACTGCCCCAGCTTTTACATAGAACAGGGAGAACATTTACCACAAGGTACAATGAACACATAAAAGACATAAAAAAAAGACACAACCCAAATCAAATTTTGCCATACACATACAAAACACAATACACTCAGACTAACACAGACACCAATTTAGAAACCCTAGACTACATAAAAAAGCAACAACCTTAACACAACAGACAACTATGAGATATACAAACACCATAAATACTATCCACTACACGTTTTAAACGACAAAACACATACACAATTAAATTCTATATTTGAATACATAATTAATAACTACTCTCAAAAAAATAACAAACCACAGAGCCCCAATACACCACAGACTCACACCAACACAACACATCTGAGCAACAGTTTTTTCGTGACTCATAGCTTTGAATAATGCGCTGACCTAGTGTGAAACAAACCTGCTGAAAATATTAGTAAGTAGTGGTTTTTTGCCAAGTTAATGCCAAAAATGTAATTATAGAAAAACTTCAAGATGTACAACACAAAAACTGCAAGAATAATGAACTTCTCACCACTCAAGTACCCGGTATATAGCCACAATATATACAAATGTCCATGATCACACAGGTAATAGACATTCTAAAACGATAAGAGCTGTTTGAGCCCTGTCATCAGAAACGTATCGCTTTGGCCTACAATGGTGCAGTTGTATGAGTGGTCATCATGGAGGTGTTCAGCCCCTGTTAAAATCTACATTTACACATGGCAAATATGTACACTGCTACAGTCATCAATTGAATTTATTTAAAAAAAGTGCTTGCCTGAAAACAAAAATCAGTTGGTTTGTTTTTTTTACCAATATTAGCAGGTTTTGTTTATTTTTCTCTTACCTGTAACAAAGTGATTTACTTCATTCAATTTGCAATAAAAACTACCAACTCCTTCTCAAACACAATAAAACCTTCAAGTACAAGTTGTTGACAGTGTTAAAGATTGAAAAAACCAATTTATTACATATTTTAACAGAAAGTGAGAACAGCTGAGATGATTCTAATGCAAAAGATACTTTTGGATAGCAATCTTTACTTCAAAATGAAGAGTCTTAAACCTTTCCTCTGATGAAATGAAGTGTCAATATTTTGTAAAATATTATCCAAATACAGAGAGCCAGATGCAATATAATCCAACAGTATATTAGGTGTTGTTGTTTTCCTGTCCATGTAGTTGTAGATAACATAAAAAATCCAGAAGATAGCAGCCGTCAGATGGTCCAGATAATATACAAAAGTATCTTAAACCTTTTGACTAAAGAGAACATATAGCTCTTAGATGGT
Organism: Prosapia bicincta; assembly: GCA_036971475.1. Classification (NCBI taxonomy): domain Eukaryota; kingdom Metazoa; phylum Arthropoda; class Insecta; order Hemiptera; family Cercopidae; genus Prosapia; species Prosapia bicincta. The sequence goes on from JBAIZL010000002.1 coordinate 49,086,772, forward strand.
CTTCCAGTTTATTGGCTGCATTTAAATTCAATATCAATAACAAACACAGAAAAATATCAAACTACTACACCTAGTTAAAATATGTATTCTTCTTCCCAAAACAAGCAACTTTTGCTTCTGAAAATAATATCAGAAGTGTGTGATATTATTATAAATCAACTGAACAACCATTGCAAAATTCCAAAAAATGTAATAATTTTTCAACTATTGACCAAAAAATACTTCTTCTTTTTAATGAATATTTCCAGTTGCTGCAGCATTGTTTTTTAAAAAAATTATTACACACACACACACATATATATATATATATATATATATATATATATATATGTATACAGTATATGCATGTGTGTGTGTGTGTGTAAATTGTTTAACGAAAAGTTTATTGGCGACTTAACTGTATCTTATCAAAATGAAACATTGAAGAATTTGGTTTCTTTGAGTGAGCTTTTTATCGAATATTACTTTCAAAATTCATTTTCTGAAACGTATAAAGTAATACAAAATGCAAGTTCACCAGTTACAACGGAAGTATCTAAAAGATGTTTTAGTGTGTTGAAAAAAATAAAATCATGTTTATGGAATTGCATGAAACAATTGGCCATATTTTATATGCTTGGTACAGCTGGTCCCACGTAAACAGACGCGTGACCTCGAAGGGTAAGCATAGGCAGGGGGAATCGTAGAGGAAGCAAAAGACCGTTCCACAGAAATTATAATATGAGGTACAGTACTTATATTAGAATTATGTAGTTTTAACAAAGTCTAAAAGGCATCTTAACCAGATCATTTACATAAAGTTTTGAACAAATTTTATTACATCAGTTGTCTAAACAACCGCAACCTTCAACTTCTCAGCAATGGCCTTTAATGCAACATACACTACAAAAACCAATGTTTTTAAATAGGGCTAGCTTTTTTTACTATCGATCGATCACGGGTCAGCTTATGAGTGAATAGCTATAATAATTGTCAAAGAAACTTCCAACATTTGTTATTTTCATTTATGTATATGTTACTCAAAAATTCATTAAAAAGAAGAAAGAAATTTTCAAATATTGGACACAATTTAAACATACTTCAAACATTAAAACCAAGTAGAACACTAACAACTTTAGAAAAATATACAAACACTACGCAACAGGTGAAGAAAACATTAAAGGATCACACACATTTTGAAGTTAACACCCTTTTCCATTACATAGCACACAACCAAAATAACCCATCCCTTCCACAGTCATAAATCCATCCCGACATCCTTTGTATCTAATGCGAAGCGGCCAGTAGAGGCTTTGCTTCGTAAAAGGAACAGTTATTTCGAAACTCCCCTGCAAGTAAGCTTTTACGTATTCACTTGGTCAAGTATCTTTTAACTATATTTTATAGTGGTTATAATTTTAAAAGTATGAACATAATCTCAATGACTCAAGTTACATAAAACTATTAAATGAATATTTCGTTACCACGGAACAAAATTTCATACTAAAATATAATAGCTATTTTATAACATATCTACAAAGTGTCCAGTTAATACAGGTTTAATTTAAAGAAATAAAGGGTAAAAATTTACAAGCGCGGAAAAAAAAAGTTTAGTAATTTAACATTAAATTCAGCTAACCAACAAAACTAACTACCAATATAAATATGAAAAACTTGATTTTAGAGGCAATCATAAATATACTCTGTTTATTAATAAAACACAGTACTATATAGCTACAAAATATCTAGTTATTTGAAAAACACAAAATTAAATTTACCATGCTAGCTATTCAAGGTTTATCTTAACATAAACTACATTGCAAGTCCAAAGTGAATCTTTTAATACAAGGGGTTCACTTTACATAGAAAGTTGATTTTTTTAAAAAATCAAAACAATCCTAACTGGGTACGTTATAGTTATATTGTTTTACACCCAAACTAGGTATAACTTTATTATTAAAGTTATAAAGTAAAAACAACTGTATAGGCCTAATAACCAATTCTTGTTTCAAGGTGAAACTAAATAAATTGGTAATTATTAAGATCAGCATAAAACTACAGCTCTGATCGACAAAAAATTTTAATTCCTGGGCAATATGGCCATGCTGAACACGAATCTGAGGTTATTTTTAAAATAAACTAACCTAGACCTGACCTGACCTAGGTGCTTACTAACGTTCTGATTGTTAAAAGAAAACAGTAATTTAATATCAAGTACTTAATGTTTTCAATTATAACATTTTACCAATACCATAGTATATTAACAAAATACAGTACATCAAAATTTAAGTATCATAATAAAATCCAAAAACAGGCTAGTATGGAAGTTCCGTTAACATGCTTATCAGAAAACACTGATATTGAAATATTGAAAACACCGAAATAAATATTTAGTATGCAACAAATCTCTTTTTCTTTTTTATTGATATTTATTTAAGCAATTGTGTTTCAATTAAAATGTTTTTCCATACATTACACTCTAAACATAACCTAAGTCCTCACTAGCAATACACAGATAGAAAATTGGTAAACCATATAGCACAACAAACACGTGAATGCTTATGCCGTATGCGCATGTGGGAGGAGTGACGTGACGTCATCCACAAAACAATCCATCCTTGTTTCTCGCCAACTTTTAAATCAGAGCTACATTGTGACTGATGTTTGTCTTTCATGCGTTTAATGTAATTTTATGTATATTGTAATAATGTTTAAATCGACTATAGGTTATTTGAAGTGATTTATTTATCATGTGAACTAAACCTGCATGTACCATCTACAGTAGAAGGTTAGCTTCGTAAAAAGGACGAGTGTTTTGAAACCACGTTAGCAAGTAAGCCATTACGTATTCACTTAGTTAGATACTTTTTAATTATAGTTTAAATAGTGAATTCAAGATGATTACATCAAGCAAGTTTAATATGAAACTCTATCACCTCGAATCTAAGCTCAAACTCGTGACTCCAGGACGGGTGACTAGCGTCAGATCTGAGGCCATGTGGGGGCTAGGTGCAACAAGCCATAATACCACTGTACTAAAGTTTTGTGATCTAGACTGATGACCAGAATGCTCCTGAGACAAGACAAATTCACCAATCCTGGATTTCGTTTCCTTTTCCAGAACTACTCGTATCCAGTACGAACCAGTAGAACCATCCAAACGGCTATGATTCTGTCCCTCGATACCCCATCTGATAAGTTCGGTTCAGGTAGTCCAATCGGACCTTTATTCACTCTCAGCTGGTCTTACCTAAGTGCCAAAACCTCGGACTCGGTACTTGGTCCTAAATTTGCATAAACTCAACCCCTGATAGCTCGGCCTAACAACAGCCATTAGACGTGTATTACACTAATAGCTAAATGTGATTTAATCATGCATGGTTCTCAATAGCCTAGTCTTTATCGCTCTACATCTCCATTAACGTGTATTTGCTTACTGAAAACAACACAATTTTATTGAACATTAAAGAGACTCAGTAAGAAATTGGATTTAAGAAAAATAAACTCAGGATTTTCTCACCTCATCATTAATATTTTTTTTGTTATTTGAAAATAATGTAATTTTATCGTATGCACATAGGCTTAGGATTAGTGGTATATTTGGCCTTGTTATTATGGGTTTTAAAACAGGATTGAGTACAATCTATAATATATAACGGCTATTTATATAACAATTATAAATTTATAATTACTGTTATTGTTAATATTTTGTTCTTGCTAATAAGGGAAACATTTTCGTTTGGATTATTGAATTCTCGAATTTATACATAAGTCAGTTTGTCACAACAGAACTGAAACGTTATGTATCAAATCTCACCCAAAGATTTTCATCAGTAACTAGTTTGGCCGCTGGGTAATGTAGTTGAGATAGGCAGCAACGGCTATAAAACTAATCTATAATGTAGTCAATAAGTGTACTTGAATTGAATTGGGTTTGGTCATAATATATTTTAATTTTAAGATTTTGTGTATTTGTAAATTGCAAATATTTGTATATTGCTCTAGTTTGTTAAAAAAAAAAAAATTTGTTTGATTTAAAGAATTTGGGGTTTATAGTTAGTTGGTGCATCTGTAAATGTAGTGAGCAATAAATGTGTCAGTGTTATCTTTAATAGAGTGCATATGTTTTTTTAATTCGTTTTGAAATCTGTGGCTCATTTGACTAACATACAATTTATCACACGCTGTACTCTTAAGTTTGTGTATTCCGGGTACTTGGAGCGTACTTTTTTTATACGTAGCATATGCAGTTCACGACACGTTATGCGATGACTCTTGACGGGTTTCTGCATAAACATTTATTAACATTTGATGATTCCATCTACGCGTGAGCTATTAGTAATCACTAAACACTTTTAAATGTTTTAAACTAGCCTATAGTAGCACTTACTTTGTTTGTTGAGGACGGCCTCAACATTGGACGGTCTGAGTTGACAAAGGGACACATCTCCCGAAACGGCCGTCATCAACAAACAAAGTAAGTGCTACTATAGGCAAGTTTAAAACATTTAAAAGTGTTTAGTGAAACATTTATTATAATAAATAGCCGATATAGAGGCAAGCTACTTGAAGGGTCTCTGCTAAAAAAATGCGTGTTCACAGAATTCAATTCAGAATACGTATAACATCCCATTTTCGATCAAAACCTCAATTGACGAGTTTCGGAAATGAACTATTCAAATGTACATGCAATAAACAACAATGAAATGTTATTCCGTACCATGTATTTTTCAATTTTTCTTTGCTTTGATTTTTAGTTCAATGTCTCTGAATAAATCTTTTCTAAATATAATTCTTTTAAATATGATACCAACTCGTGTTAATGCTACACCAGGAAAGCAGACAATTAGTCCAAAATAGAAAGCGATAAGCAGTTTCTGTGGCTTCTCAACATCCACGAGGAATCCCTGAACCTGACCACCAAAGTCATTTTAATCTGTTTTAGTTACTTTGGGAAATTTCCAAAGCCTCTGTCACGTGCACAAGTGGTGACTGGGAACTCCTCATTTTATGAAATCGGAATGTTATCTAGACCAATGAGACTCTTTTAGACCATGTGAACTAACTTGAAGCATCCCTAGGAGTAGCTAGCATCCGAGAAAGGGGGCACTATGAAACCCTCGGCCCGGAAAATCTCACTCTCTTATCTGCTCTTGTCTTCTCTTCTTTTTCGTAGACTTTCTAGAGTCTTATTAATGAGTCATTAATGTAGTTTATGTTCGAGTCGGTTTTTAGTCAGTTTTAAGAGTCACTTATTAGTTAATTTGTTAAACTTGTGCGAAATAAGCTTCAAGAATTGTAAGTTTAGTAATAATTATACCTGTAAATTCTAAAACAAACTATGTCTAGATTTATTAACACCTGTCTCTTCTCTTGTCAATGAATCAAGGAAATTAAAATCTTATGACCGCTTCGGTGGCGTTACACATGTTTTATTAGCTACCTGACAAAATTAGGTCACTGACACATATGAATGTTGCCGATTTCTAGCACTAGTCAAATTTAGTTACACATCACGGCTTAAGCATATTAAATGATCCCAGAAGTCGAAGCAATGTAAGGCAAAAACTGCCTTTTGGTTGATCTGTAGCTCCTCTCACTCTACCAACAATAACTGTCAAATTAGTAGAGCCGCCAGAAAAAATATCTTTGGCCTCAGATATGCAAACCTCAAAATAAAATACATTCGCCTCAAATAAATGAAATTTTTAAATTTAAAAATTGAAGCATTTAATTCACGCTAAAATATTATAATATGTACTTTTACGTAAACATTGTTTATAATGTCAACTATATCATTTGGTAGAATTATTAATATTTAGCTGTCAAAACCGATGACATATTATAATATAATGAGAAACATATAATCACTAAACATTTGTAAATATTTACAAGCTTGCCTATAGTAGCACTTACTTATATAAGGCAGTATTTGCCTTACATTGCTTCGTCTTCTGGGATCAGTTAATATGCCCGCCATAAGTACCATAGGCTAGATGGAGTACACAAAATTGTAAAACATAAAACTGACTATAAATAGGGCATCAAACTGATATTTAAGAAACTAGAAAAAGCTACCTTCACTGAATTTTTATAAACAAGTTTTATCATTTATATATTTATTTCCATCGAGGGAAGGTTTTTTCTTAACCTTTTCTGAAATATCATTAAAAGTGTTCACTTTTATGTCACAAGCTACCTCACATTTCCATAGTTTAATCTATATATCATTTTTCTTTGTAAAAAATTATCTGTGAGTTTTTATTGACATCGGTATATCGGTATCATCTGGCATTAGTTTCTTGAATTCTCTTTTTCAGATGGTTTGTCTTGTCTTTTGATAAGTTTTAAAACTTAGTTTGCAAGTGATAATTTTGATTGCTGTTGTTATAAGTTTGAGTAAGAGTTCTGATCAAAATGACAAGCGTTATTAAGGAAGGTAAATGATATATATTCAATAGTGCTTTCTTCAGAATTTTCTATATTTTGTCTATCGGTAAAAGGGGAAAATATATAAATCCTTTATTATGATAAATTATCAGTTTAACATAAGAATAAAAGGCTTGATAATTCTTAAAACATCTTATCACACCTCAAGTATTAAGTTATTAATTAATCTAATTAAATGGTTTTTGTAAAATTACTAGACAAATGATGGCAAAATAATATGTGGAATATAGGACCACTCTGAATTGTTTGTTTTTACATAATATTTTAAAATAGAAACAAACTAATTCCAAGTTCAGAAAATATAAATAAAGGTAAAACTTCGGAAAACTTGGAACATTACTTAAATGTACCCAACAGAAAGTTGTTAAAACTCAAAAGTTTCTTATTAGAACTGACAACTATATTTGATTACCAGCACTATATATCAAAGTTGAAGTTTCTTGATTTAATCTTCTTGAATTCACTGATTAAACTAAATTAAAACTACTTAACTAAGTGAATTCGTAATTGCTTACTTGCTGATGCATTTCAAAACCTTCCTTCCTTTTACGAAGCTTTTACTCAGAGTAGAGGGTTAGCTTCGTAAAAGGAACGAACGTTTTGAAACGCGTCAGCAAATAAGCCATTACATATTCACTTAGTTAAGTAGTTTAAATTTAGTTACTATATATCATATTACTATATATATCTACAAAGTATTAATTGATAATTTTACTGAAGGTTACTTTTAAATTGGTTTCGCCAAAATAAAATATGTTAAAAACACAGAGTGATATTCCTTGTACATGAACTGGACACTGACGATAAAATGGTTGCATACAACAATTTTTCACGATATCTAAATCAGGTTTGCTAATCTAAATTTTAGGAAAAGTTTAGGTTCTTGAAACACATAGATATTAGTATGGAACATCTAAATTTTGGTAAAGTTATTTTTTATCAAATTTTGTTTGGTAAAAAATTCTAGGGCACAGTAGTAAGTTATACTATGGCTGTATGCTGGCGCGGAGTGACGTCGTCACGTTAGCTCTATTCTTACAACATTTTAGCATAATTTTTATGAACTGGTGCTCAAACATTTATCCTCAAGTATCCAACTTATAGCATATACACCTTAAATTAAATTGCTGTTAACTTAAGGCTTTGACATCTTCTATAGCCTCCGAAGAATTTATCTAATATAATAACGTGTGCAAGAATCTTACTCTTGTTCATTTACACATGATTTGGGAAAGTTCATATTTTTTTGTTTAAATGTACTTGGTTTACTGGTTCAATCTACCAATCTCAAGGTGAGGGTGATGAAGGTGTAAAAAAGTTGGATGTTGTGAAAAAATTTGGTATACCTCAGAGTTTGCTATCCACTATTCTAAAAAACCGGGATCAAATTCTAAAACAAAGTGTTTCTTATGATTCGCAAAGAAAGAAAATGAAACTTTGTACATTCGTCAATATCGATAACGCGATGATTAAATGAGTCACGGTAATGCGCGAGAAAAATCTTCCATTGTCAGGAAATCTTATTAAAGAAAAGGCTTTGAAATTTGCAGTATCATTAGGACACAGTGGCTTTAACGCAAGTAACGGTTGGATAAAACTCAAAAACCGCCATAACATTGTTCAAAAAGTCATTTCGGGAGAAAGTGCTAGTGTTGATATCCCCACTTGTGAATTTTGGAGAGAAAATGTAATGGAAAGAGTTTTAAATGATTATGAACCGAAAGACATTTTCAAAGCTGATGAGACTGGTCTGTATTTTAAATGTTTGTCCAACAAGACACTAACTTTTAAAACCGACCCTTGTTTTGGAGGAAAAGAAAGCAAAGAAAGGATCACCGTATTAGTTGCAGGTAACATTTAAGGGACAGAAAAACTCAAATTGCTTGTGATTGGCAAAAGCAAATCTTCGCAATGTTTCTGATCTGTCAAGTCCTTAGAAGTTGATTGCGCTTTTAATAAAAAGGCGTGGATGACGAGCGAAATTTTCATTGAATGGATATTGAAGTGAGACAAGCAGATCTCCAAAGAGAAAAGGAAAATTGCACTTTTCATCGACAACTGCCCTCCACATCCGCATGACATCAATTCCAAACTGAAGAGTGTCAATGTGTTTTTCTTTCCACCGAATGTTACATCGATACTTCAACCACTCGATCAGGGAGTAATAAAAAATTTAAAGCTACACTACAGGAAAAAAATTTTTAAAAAGATTGTGACTACCGTAGAGAACAATGAAATCGTACCCAAAAACATTGTTAATCTAAGGGACTGCATCGCTGAATTGGCAAAAGTTTGGACGAATGACGTGAAGAAAACAACAGTTTTTAATTGTTTCTCCAAAGTTAGATTTAATTTGGTCACACATGAAGAGGACAGTGAGGACATCATGACTTTAAGTGAATTAAAAAAGCAATGGAATTTTCTGAAGAGCTCAGAAACGTAGATGATGACGTTCCACTTGAAGATTTTATTTGTCTGGAAGAAGATTTGGCTATTTCCAATTTTCCAGACAACGAAGACATACTTTAAAGCGTCCAGATGACATACTTAAATGAACATTTGAAAGATGATGACGACGACTATGACGATGATTGTGGTGAATCTGAAGAAAAGAACCCTACAGATCATGAAGTTTTACAAGCTTTAAAAATAATCAGGCGAGGATTTCAACTGAAAGATGGTGTACCAGACAACATTTTTGATTATCTGAATAAATGCGAAACATTCATTGAACGTGATGTTTTATTCAAACGCAAGTTTTTCAAGTAAAACTTTGAAAACTAGAAACGAGTTAAAAAGTACCTATAAGAAGTTACTGTATTTACAGTACTGTATTACTGTACATCGTATTTTATGTTTAATTTAATACAGTATTTTTTTCTCTGGATACGGTCTGTGCAGTGTATAAAACAGTTTGTGTTGTTTGAAATTGAATTGTGTATATAAAAATAAAATAATGATAGATTGTGTGTATTCAAATAAAATCAGTATAGGGAGTTAATAAATGTAATACGGTTACTAAATAATACAGTTACTAAATTACGGCCTACTGAGTTTGCTTCGATTAAATTCCACTACGTTCAAGTCATGCTTCCTGAAAATGAATTGGTGAATGTACTTATTTACCAGTAAGTGTTCATAACCATTAGGTAACTTATCATAATAGCCTATACAGAGTAGAGCCTGTGAAAAATATTGAATATGGATATCTAATACAATGAAGAAATATTCTGAAAACATCAATAAAACAACTTGAATTTTAAATAAATTGAGACATTGTAAAACATTATCCTATATTAACATTGGCCTATTACACTAACTACGCTCGCGATATACCGTATCTCTTTTATTACCGCACGTAGAGTGGTATGCGTAATACAGTAAGATCAGTAAGACGGGGTGGGAGCATTCTTGACAACACAACCTCTCAATAACGAATACCTCTCTACAACGAATTTTTTCTCTGGTTAATCGACTTCGTTATACAGAGGTTCGACTATATATATATATATATATATATATATATATGTACAACAACAAAGATAAACTACAAGCACCAGGCATATACAATTTAAACTGCAACAAATTCTACATTGGGCAAACAGATCGCAGCTTCCAACAAAGAGTCTAGGAACACAAAAATCACCCAAACAGAACACCAACTCAGCATTCTCCAATCATCTAAAAGAAACAGAACTCAAGTACACAGACATTCACCATGACCTAGAAATCTTACACATCAACCAATAAGGACCACATTGAGATACACTAGAACACTCAACACACTAGAACAATATGAAATTTGCAAACACACAAAAACACAAAATGTAAATATACAGATATTTAATGAACAAACCCAATACAAATCACACATACTCTTTGATACTATAGAAACCTGCCTTTAAAACTGTCACCGTTTAACCTAACAACTTCAAGCGGAAAATTTAGACACGATAAAGAACACCACTGAGCGATCAAAAATTTTCTGTCTCAGTAAGTTTTTACAAAATTAAATTTGTGATAGTCATAAACTAATGTAAAAGTTATTGATGAGTATATTATAAAGTTTTCCACTGTATATGGCTTTTATTGTTACTATAGAATATATTAGCTTTTATTATAATTTTTAATTAATTTTAAAAAGATACTTTGATCCACAATTTTTTGTTTAAAGGGTATATTTTAAACTTTCAACAGGATTATTTATGATCCTTATGGTAACAATATGAAATGAAGGTTACCTATACTCAAAGTTTAAGACTTAATTCACCTATCTTGTTTATATTGAATTTTCTAAAACACTCTATCTTAGGTTTTAATTGTTCTCTTGCTGATTTCCTAATTTCACCATAACATAGATATCATACTTTTCCTAATCTATATTATTTGTTAAAGTTTTTAATAAATGATGACAAAAAATCCTCAAGGTGAAAATAATATATATTCATAATTAATGTCATTATATGTATATAAGTACAAGTATACACTGACTTATATAAGTAGATGTATATGATTTACACAACCTTATATGATTTATGAGTATTCTGATTTAGGTTATTTATTTAATCACTAGTCTTTTATGAATGTTTTGTTTTTTACCAGGTTTCCTAGAGTGTAAATGGAAACCGATTATACAGTTCGTTCGCTTCAGAAGAGTAAACGTTCAGAGACCAAGACCACCCAGCTATCAAAAAGCAAAGTTGATTGATGTTGTCAAGCCTGTTTATCCACTCATTGATAGTAAATCCTTAACATATCCTGATCCACTGCGATGTAAAAAAAAGGCAGAGGAAACATTTTATAAAAATAAAATTGTGAGTAATTTTAGTTCAACAAATTTTGTTAAAAGATACAAACATAAAAATTTTAATTTAGCATTACATTAGAATTTTAGTTTTCTTATCAGAACTGCAGAAATTTAGTTGACATCTGTACATTACTTCTACACTAAATTTCAGTATAATTTTTGTATCTGAAAAACAAGTGAGTACTTAAAATTAATTTCTTATTTTTATAACTCATTGGTTTACAGTGACCAGGTCTGAATTGTATTTAGGTTATTTATTGATCTGTGTTTTACGGTTGAAATATGTTTTGAAATATAGTAAACATGATCAATAATCAAGTGTAATAACCAAAGATGCAAAATTGTTATATATAAAACCAGACCATGTTTGATAGAAAACTAAAAAACTGTTTCAATCATATAATATCAGTAGGTTTGATGAAATGCTTGAAAAGAGAAAGACAGAGTACCATACAACTCCAAAAAAAAGATTATAAAAAACAAGATTCTTTGTAGTAAAAGTGCCTCATTTAGTAAATGTGGTAGTGTAAATTGTGAATGCACGGAAAAATCATAGTTGCTAGTAATTTCACACATATACAACACCATTATATCAAATAAATTTATGAAGAGTGTCCAAGGAAGAAACGGGGAAACTTTCAGACCTTGTGCCTCAGGTGAAACTAATAAAAATAGTTCATAAAAACATAGGTCTGAAAACACTTTGTTAACGGTTACAGCTGGCAAATGTTTTTTCCTGTATTCCAACTTCCCCAGTACAATGAAACAATACTGAAGTTGTAAATAGTTAATTGAACAATACAATTTAATGGATTTTATGTAAAATGTACTAACATGTTAAATAGAATAAGTCCCAGACTTGTGACTATAGCAGTTTTCAAGATATCTGAAGAAGTACAAAAAACCTATATCTTGAAAAATATGTTACATTTAGCTTTTAAGTAAATTAACATTGTTAAATGATCAACAACTAAGCACAATTTTTTAACAAAACTTGTATAGAAATTAATTCTGAAAAGAATGATATAAAATAAGTTAACCCATTCGCTTACAATGACGGCGATCCGCCGTCGCGACCCAGTGTGCCATTCTGTGAAGCGACGGTGAATCGCCGTCCTCCAATATAACTAATTTGTGTCGAGTTAGTTCTCAGTAAATCCAATAGATCGCATATGCATCTTATTCTACAGGCTTTGGGCTTTCCAATGATAGTATTTTTATCTTCTTTGGACTGTCCGTTCTTTCAATATTTACGTTTTATCTGGCGACCGATCAGCTGACATTGTCTGTGATGTTGTGTTTACGTTGTAGTTGTGTGGGATATGTTTATAACCTAACCAAATTGTATTTAATTTGTTATTTGCGTTCTTTTTAAGTTAAAAATGAGTGGATTTATTATTTTATTTGTTGATGAAAGTGAGAAGGAGTTGAAAGATTATGAAATTGAAAGAATTTTTGGAGAATGGGACAGTGATTTGTTTGAGGAAACATTTGAGAGTGATAATGAAATAAGACAGTTGGACATTGAATCTTAAATAGATGTAGATGTAAGTAATGAATAAAAAAAATCATAATAGACTGTAATATAACAGGTTCACCACATCATGAAAAATGTAATCTGCCTTGTTCTGCAATAAGTGATAAGTTGCAACTTGAGCAGCCCTCTTGTAGTTATGTTAGGCCTAGGACTCCACTAGATGTAAATAATGTAATTTCTGATATAAATGTCCAAGTTAGGCCTGTATTACCATCTAATTCAGATGATGAAAGCTCACAGAATTCCAATCTAATTGAGCTACTCGATCAAATCTACCTTGATGGAATAATTGCCCCTCTGTCTCCTACTGCTAGTGAGGAGGATGATGCCCCTAGTTTTCTTGATCCTTGTCCTAGGCCTATTAGAGTTAGTACTAGAGATAGGGGTAAACCAAGAAGGGGTAGGCCTAAAGAAAAAATTCCATGTTCCAAACCACCTAAGCCCACTAAAAGGCCAAAGAACCAGTCGGTGGGAGTGTGGACTGTGCCTCGTCGCATTTCACCTACCAGAATGTTTCAAAGTATACAACACAAAAGTTAACTTTTCTAAACTCTTGTGAAATTGAAACATATTCTTTGCACCCTGAAGAATATTTTGGAGTATTTCCAAAGGTAATTTATGCTTTTACTTTAGGATAATTGAAATAAAAAAAATAATGTTTGATATTTTTCGTTGAAACATTTTAGTTGTTTACATATTATTAAATTATAAAAGAAAAGATATTATAAATATTAGTATATATTTTGAAAGTAAATGTATTTGTGAATAAAAAAATAACAATAGGTTCCATAAGAAACATAAATATGAACTAAAAAAAAGTAATCAACAAAAACCTTTAAAAATGGTCTAAAAAATTAGTTTTTTATGGCTCAGTCGGTGTAAAACAAATTGTAAGCGAATGGGTTAATAAAAGACCTAGACAAACTTTAAATAAATTAATTTTTAATAAAAATAAAACATGAAAAATTGAGAAAATTGGTTAAATTTTTTCTTACTGAAAATATTACTTTTATTCTTGAATTTTGTAGTCCATTATGTTCGGTGAATCTTATTAATCACTTAAACAATAGTTTATGGCTATCCGAACTTTAAATTTATTAAATTGTTAAAACTTGCTGAGACAGAACGTTTTCGATCGCTATGTGCCGATCTTCTTTAAATTAATCATACAAACTTTATACTAAACTTACTTATATTACAAAACAAATGTCATATGCAAAGACATATGGCATCGTGGAAACTGGTTTTGAACGTAGATTTCAAGTGGTGTGCTGTTATTGATGACAACATTCTGGAACCATTTGTTTTTAATGAAAACCTTATGTTTAAAAACTGTCCTTTATGGCAAAGTATATGAAAAATTTCTTAAATGGTTATTTATTTTTTAGAATACATATCTACAAATAAAATTAGAAATAATTTTTCAACCTAGTGTGCAACTCCACACTTTCCTGTAGCAGCTAAAAATCGTTTTAATACTAAATTCTTCAACTGGAGTGGACATGGTGATCCAATCAACTGGGTTCCACTATCATCTGACTTACTGCCACTTGACTATTTTTTAAAGGGATAATTTACACGAAGGTATAAGAAAAGTCAACACTAGGGAAAAGTAGTTCATTCAAATTTTCAATGTAGTTAAATTTGTGCAACAATTTAAACAAAGTAGTGAAAGCCACAGAAAATGTTTTACACCTAGCAGAGTGCTATGTGGATTGTAAAGGAGGGAATTTCAAACACTTACTAAACTAAGACTTGTTTAGTTTTTCACAATAGTAAGGATGTTTAATAGGAAGTACTTACTATTAATTAATATATGTAATTAAAAGCAGTATTTTCATTATAAAAAATTATTAACTAATTTTCTATATTTTGTGTATGTTTTATTTTTAATTAGAAACTAGTTTTACTTAAGTTTACTTGTGTCTTATGTACTTATTTCACATAATTCTGTTCAGAAATATATTATCTACAAGTCTTATTAAAAAATTGTCTTTCATTGGTAATAATTTAATAAATTTAATGTACTGAAACCTAAACATAACATGTTTTTTTTTAAGATCGAGTTTTGTGTTGTGGTACTGTAGTTAAAGGTCTGAGACATGTTTGTTCAATTTGTCAGTTCATTTTACATAAACTCCTAAATTTTACACCTCAAATAACTCTTTACAATATTCAGTATGGCCTCATTGTAAAGGGGGCACTGGAATCTGAGCAATATCAGCTCAGCCAGCTGTAGCTTTAATGAAGCTTTTCCAAACCAATGTTATATTAATTTTTTTCATTTCACCTGAGGAGCAAGCCCTGAAAGTTTCTCCGTTTGTGAATCTGCTTTAGTGTCAAAAACTTACTGGCTCACTTCTTGCACGGCTTAGAAACTAAGTTTACTTTCAGAATAACCTCATATTAGTTGAGGCACCAGTTTTCTTCAGGTAATCAGATTTGAGAAGCTTGGCAAAACAAAAAAAAATCATTTTTCATATACAGGAAACGTATTGTAAATGGAAGGAAAGAAAATACTTGATTCAGGGATTCATAGCTTCAATCTTCAAATTGATTTCTGTTTCAGTCTATGAAGATAGCATACATTCTTCAAGTTGAGATGTATATATACTAATGTTCGAAAAGGAAAATATGAATAGATAATATGGAAACTAACAAATTTCAATCTTTCAAAGAGCATTAAAAGAGATTAAAATGAATATAGAGATTTTGGTAGGGCTGTTTGAATTGTCCTGAATCATCTGATAGAGAAGAATAATTTTCAAGGCGGCAGCAGCAAATATAACCCATCTGTTGGGCTATTAAATTTACATTTGTAATGAAAATAGTGATTTCTTATTAAGTAGAACATTACTAGCATACTCAATGATTTGGATTGTTTTGAGTATCCAAGTCCTTGGCAGGAGGCTCTATCTTAGTATGAGCTGGAATATACTGAAAAAAAATAAGGAAGTGTTTTGGGGCCAAACACATGCAAAAAGTTAATCGAAGGTATAGATAATAAACTTACTAAAAGCTTACACTTGGAGTAAGAAAGAATAGCGTAAGGTAGGAAGTTTCTGATAACTACCAGGCACATTATACCGAGGAAACATACATTATAGGATTTTATAGTAACAACATTAAGGGGCAATTTTATAAAAAAAGTGACACAGTGGCTATATCTTGAAAAAATACTTTGAAGTTAGAATATCAACACCCTATAAACCAAAGATTAGGTATTTACTACAGTTATCATAGGAGCAATCTGGAAAACAACCTGTATTTGTATTGTAATTTTATTACTCAACATTTTTGGGGTGTGCATTAAGCCCCTATAGTCTGTTGGGGCTTTCACAGGTTTGTACTTTAAAAATCTAAGATTCCCATGTGCAGCTTTGATTGTTTATTAAGTGGTCAGAGTAATTCTTTTATTGCTGTAAAGCAACAAACATTTTCATTTAGAATTAAGTTTATATTTTTAATATTTGGTGGGGTATTTGTATTTGGAAATAATTAATTGTCTAACAATTATTATTAATGATGTTTCAGTTATTTCTTTTATAAAAGTGATATTTGATCTAATGACAGTAGTATAATATACATAACAATTTTGTTAAAGGTCAATAATGATTAAAATAAGATACATTTCTTGTAATAATCCTCAATGTCTCTGAGTCAAACATTACACTAGAGAAAACATATAGCTTTTATACACTTTTAAGTTCAGAATTATTAACCACACAGCTCTATTTACATTCACACAGTAACAAACATATTGCTTCAATTAATAATGATATTTTCTAACACTTATGTACAAACTGGGATACTGATGTGAACTAGCTCGGGTTATACATGGTAGCTGGTCCACCAGGTGCTGGACCTTTACATAGTATTAACATTTCTTGACTAATCAGTTTCTTGACCTATTCAGTTGAGATAAGGAGGAAACTATAGGCTCTAGAGTACTTTGGGATTACAAATTATATCGGAAGTAATTTATGAATGTATCTAGTCTTATTTTCCCGCTCGTAACATATGACACAATAGTACACTTGTAAGTAAAATTATGGAAAACTTCCCTATATCACTATTAGGTAGTAGAAAGAGATAATAATCAGTTTCACTGAAAAAGCCTGTTAAGAAAGTTAGTAATGATAAGGAAGTAACATATAGTTCTTGCAAGATATCAGTTCTGAAGTACATAATTATACAAAATACATAAAATGTCAAAGGACATATACAATAAAATTGTGCCAAGTCTTTATACAAAGGCGTTTTATAGTAAGATGATTACAAATCAAGATGGCTCAGTAACTTCCATAACAAAGTTATAAAATGGAACTTTGTTAGTAAAACCAACTACACAATTCAAATAAAGCAGAACTACCAAATAATGCCATTATTGACACAATATGCACATCATGTACATAGAAAATGAAAAGCAAGTTTCAACGATCTCAGCAATGCTGACTTTTGAATTGGCATTTTGCTAGTGGATTTTTTTATTTAGAAATAATCAATTTATCTATCACTGATTGACATAAATATCTCAGTACATTTATCTCAGATTTCGTTGATACAGCCATGACCCAAATATGTGTTGTATGATGTTGTAAATTTAAGTTTGTAATAGCAACACTCACTGATGATGATGACTGTCATTGAAATGCGTCTGAGTTGATAAATGATTAATTTGTGAGTTTTGTGTACGTCTTTTATTTGTATTAACATAACTTCACAGGCAAAGCTCAAAGAATAGTTGAATTTCAATGTTATTTATTTTTTTATTCAAGTTATCCAATAATAGATATATATGGGAGTATCTACAGGAAAAAAAATTCCAAGAATCATACCATGGTAAAACTGTCATTTTTCTTTTTTATCCAATAAAAATCAAATAAGGATTGAGTTAAACTAAAAATAATCTTAAAGTATAATGTATATTATAGACTTATATGCATACATGAGTACTTTATACAATTTTTTCTTGGTTTCAGGAAAACCCCTATGAAGTGTTGTTAGCTAAAGATTTACATAATTGGTTTGAGAAGTCAAAGTTAATAGCATTTTTTCACTCAAATACTTACAGTGGAGAGGAAAGATTTAAGGTAACATGCTCTGTTTTATTTTTGAATAAAATAAACATTCTTTTACTACCGGATGTAGAAATTAGTCAATTTATGCAGGGATTATATTCTAGGAAGTTACTGTGAATGACAAGTTAGGTTATATGTAATAGCACTAAATAACTGTTTTTTCAAGGAAGTTATTTACTTATTTCACTCAAATTTAAAATAATTATTATTTTTTTTATCTATACACTATTGGATTTAGGTAAAAAAATTGGATCAACAAAAAGTACTTTAACAAAATTAAATTGTCTGTGAATTAATTATGTAAAAGATATTACAATTTTTTAAATATCCCTCATAATATAGCTATAACCATTTCTCTTACGCCTTCCAAATAATTATATGATGTGTTCATGCCCTTTCTCATTAAAATGTTTTTATTTGTTCAAAAACGCTTGTTTTTAGCAACAAACTTTGATTTAATTTAATTTTGCTGACACTTGACTTAATTATTAGTATCTCATTACTCATTGGTTTAACATAGTAGTAGTTAAATATAAAGGTAAAAGTGAGAAACTCTGAAGTTAAAAATACCCTACAAGTCATTAACTTTTGAAAAGTAAAGACACAACTGTCATGTCGCAGCTGCAGTAAAGGCGTCTGTTATGTATTTATATTTATTTTAAAGCAGTGTTAAGGTATGTGTTGTGATCTCTTTATTTTTGTTAGTGAACTACTATGCCATCCCTCTGTGATTTTCAAAAACAATTTTTGTAGTTCTATAAATATTGGATAGGTGTCAGAAGTGTGTTGTGTGAGTAATGTGTAGCAAGCTAGCTCACCCCAAATGCTAGGATTAATGTTTCGGCTTCACAGTTGTCAGCTTGTCTATTTCATGGCTACCAGGAATATGTTTCTTGATTAATATTATGTTTTCGTGAATAATAGCTTTATATTTTAGAGTGAAGACTTTTTTTGTTCATCAGGGCAACACACTTTGATTACTCTGAAGTCGAGCAATACTTGACAGAGTGTTTTATCAGTAACAGTAACTTTGGACAAAAGTTTATTATTTTCCTCCGTTGGTGATTTAGGTAAAAGCTATTAATAGGATGACACATCCAGCTGTTCCACATTATCAGAAAGTAATCTTGTTTTCATAGATGAGTATTAAGTTTTAAGTACCTATTTGCTGAATACATTATTTAATTGTTTTCTACAAATTTTTTTTAAAGCTTAGTAGTGTTGAAGTTTGTTTTAAAGTCTCTGTTTGATTTATTATTATTATTATTATCCTTGGCAATCTTCCTCTGCATGTAGGAACATATTTCGGGAATTTACACACCCAATGGATAAATAAATAAAAGCATTAAGCTTTTAACTAATTATGTGGTTTGTTTGTATGTAAAAATTAAACTTGTGACAATCTTTCTTTTACTGATGAAAGATATTGTAGTGTTTAGAAAATATGAGTTATCTAAAGCTTTTATAAATGATAGGGTAACTGATAAAATAAATGTGATAAAAGCCATCGAAGCGGTAGTGTAGATGTGTTGCAAGTCTCTGAGTAGACGCGACAAACACCTAACCCAGTTCACACCTGGATTCAGAGTACCATGCCAAAGTACATCCCATTGTGGGAGTGCAAAGTGCTATTGATTACTACCAAAATTGTAATGATAAAAAAGTTATTTAATGAATATTTAAAAAACTCACATTTTAACATTTATATTATAAGATCAGCTGTTGTATAAAGCCATATGTTATCACTTAATGTATATCTATACTATTTTATAAAAATCTAATGGTGTCTGTATGTGTGTGTGTGTGTGTGTGTGTTACTCCATCACGTAAAACTACTAAACTCATTAAGCTAAAATTTTACATTGACATTTCTTATGGTCTTTGGTTAACACATATACCTATTTTTATTTAGAAATTCCGTCAGAGCACCACTCCACTGTTCTTGAAAACTCCCTTAACACTTAATCACCTGTAAAAGTAACTTTTAAACACATTTAAATAGCTGATAGTAATTGTTTGTTGTTATTCATCTTTCAAGGTTAGTTATACTTTACAAACGTTATGTTACAAGCAGAAGCTTTTATCTGCAGGGGGGTGCAGACTAGCCACACCCACTTAAAAAGATTTGGCGTCCCTCGTGGTACCCCAGTCTAACACAAACACTACTGACAACACACACTACATTTTACAATTTCTACACACATTTCAATAATAACACAAACTTTACATATGAAAACCTGCACCTTCTTCTAGGGATTTTCAACTGGTCAGAACCGTTGTGCGTTGAGAGTGCTGAAAAGACCAGAACTTGACAAACTCTGGTCCGGGATGGTGATGTGAGCTTGTTCTGGTGAGACGTAAGCACAGTTACTGGTCTGCCAGCCGCTTCGGCCCTTGGTCAGGGAGTGTCCGTGGTTCACAGGTGTTAGAGCCTGTCCACAGTATTACGAGTGCTTGACTGATGCCCATTCAGTCGAGCTAAGGAGAAAAGCTATAGGCCTCAGAGTTCTAAGATTTGGAAATGATCTTTATATGAACCAAAGGTGTACCCATCCCCATAGTCTTGCCCATAATGCCTGAAACGATGGCTGGCCTAAAAACATTTTTGGAACCTAAAAATATGTCCAATAATATTAGTCTAAAGACAAGTCAGGATTCAACTGATGACCCTAAGGATTATGGGGGAGTAAAATGTTGATGATGGCAATGTCACATCTTCAAAATATTTAGTATTTTCAAGTGACGAAGAAGGGAAGGACCTATCTAAAGTATTTCCTTTCCTTATTAACAAATCAATTACTGCTTGTACTGGAGGTTCGGTCAGTTCTATTAAAAAATTAAGAAATGGGACACTGCTTGTTGCAATATGTACTGACAGACAAACTCATTCTCTTTCAAACATACATCCTTCTTTGACCTGATCAAGGTATCTGTGGCTCCCCATAGATCCTTGAATTTTTCAAAATGGGTTATTATATGAAGAGATTTTGATGAACGCCTCTGTTGACGAAATCAAATCTGAACTATCTTCTACTGCAGGTAGAGTGCCGAGCGTCACGCTTTTTTTTGTTGCGATAAATAGTATCACAAGTAATATACGATTTCCGGTACACTGTTCACTTTCTGTAGATGACTTTTATATTTATATGCCTGCTCATAGTATGGCAACTTGAGAAAAATCTTTGCAGTTAGCAATAAGCAGATTAGAGGAATGGTCGAGATTTACAAGTTTTAAGTTCTCTGCCTCAAAGACCCGATGTGTAGCATTTAGTCATCATAGGCAACACCAGGAGCAGTTCCTTTATTTTGATGGTATTCAGCTTCAAACCACGGACAGTGTTAAATTGTTGGGTCTTTTATCATGAAGATGAGATGCAACAAGAAATCGGATATGTTAAGAGTCCATAGTGGGATGAATTGGGGAGCAGACAGAACTATTGTGCTTCGCTTTTATCATGAGGTTGTTAGATCGTGCATGGATCATGGCTATCTAGCATATTCATCCGCACAATCTACAGTTCAAAACTCTCAATCTAGTCCACCCCTAGTCTTCTTGTCGAGGCTGGGGAGCCTTCCTTGTCAAATGCTACAAATACCGTGCATTTCTGGTCTTCAAAGTAAACCTAATCATTTGGCATTCAAAATGATTTTTCATAACCAATACGAACCTAATTATGATGTACGCCATTGTTCTACCATGCCATTAGCCATAGTTGGTAATAGTGAATTGGTACTTTCTACTACATTCGAATGAACATTGTGCTATTTACCTTCATGGATAATAAAAACACCAAGTTTTGTTTTCTCATTGTCCAGTTATATCAAACACACTAATCCTGATGTGTTCTACCACCTGGAGTTTTTGACAATTTCCAGATCCCACGAATACAGTGAAATTATTTTCACTGAACGGATTGCTCTCTGCTTCTAGTGTTTTCACATCGGAACTGTTTGCCATTTTTAAAGCTCTAACCGTTATTCAATCTAGATTTTCTCATTACCTTTTGTGTTCCGATACAAAAAGTGCACTTCAGGCTCTTCAGGATGTGTTCTTCATGAACCCTTCAGTTGAGGATATTTTGTGTGCAGTACATAATCTTCAATTGGGGGTGTTGAAGAACATCTACACATGTTATGGCATCTGATTATATATGTTATATGGAATGCTCATGGACTACTGCTTGGAATGATGAATAGCAATGTGTCAATCACAATAGGCTGAGAGAAATTAAGGATACCGTCCGTCCAAGGAGGTCTTCGTTCGAAACGTAGGGAGGAAGTAATGGCTACCCGCCTTCGCATCGACCACTCTTACCTTACCCATAGTTCTGTGGTGCGCCATGAGGACCAGCCATTATGTCTGTTCTGTGTAAATACTATCACAATCAGTTATATGCTGGTAGATTGTAGTGGTTTGAAGCATGTTTGTGACAGTTTTAATTTACATAGCCGTGTAAAGGTGGTGTTGAAGGACAATGCCGCTGCGGTCGACCATGTCATTGCATTCTTCGCCACCTAAATATACTTTTTAAAATTTAATATTTGAATCTTTAAAATTTTTAATTTACATATTTATTTATTATAGTATAGAGATGTTGATTTTACTACAAACAAATTTATCTGTAAGTTTATGACAGTTGTTAGATTGGTTGAATTGCAAAGTTTCAGTTTAACTTTATTTAGTTAATTCTGTTTCACAGATGGAAGTTAATTTGAAAAAACAAAACATGTACTTGAAGGTTCATTCAAAGACAACTTTATTAATGGCATTAAAGGATACACCATATGAACCAGTGATGTCATTGTTTGTAAGCCATACAGCAATGGTGTTTTGTCCTGAGCCCAAGGTGGCAGCATTATTGCAATTAACTAAAAAACTGCCACCTCTTGTTTTAATGGGTTTGTACCTTTCTTTACAATAGCTGTGAAATTCTTTAGTTTAAGTTCAGTAATAATCAATATTTAATTCAAATTTATAATATTCTGATAATGGCAGTAAGTCATCATGTTTAGCAACATTACAATCACGGAAACCATGGGTATTGTTGTTCCAAATCTGTTTAGGAATGTTGTAAACAAACAAATACAAAAATATCACTAGTTTAAAAAAAACCATAGGTCATCAACAACTGTATTATAAATTTAAAAATCAGAGTAAAATTACTAACCAAGATTTAGTAATCCTGTATGATCTGGCCTGAAGGAGCAATATTAGTATCAAGATGAAAGAAGGAATATTTGTAATATCATTAAATATGTTTTAGCTCCGAAGTTTTAATTAAATAAAACGGGGTAATCTTGGTTGGTATGTTGATTTGAGTTTTGAGTATAAGTGTCCACTTGGGCATATATATTTTGCCCTAATGAATTATTTAAGTAGTCAGTAATTACTTAGGTTTAGCTAAAGTATTTTAATAATTTATACTTTGATTTAATAACATGGTTGAGGTTTTATTCACACAAGTACAAGTTCATTTTGTATTTAAATGTTTACATTACATGAATTCTTACACGTATTATAAAAATTTGATAAACACAGGAGCATTACACTATTAAAAAGGAGAACACAAGCATTACAGTTTATAAATACTTTTACTGAGATGAGATGAGGGACTTTGCATTTGCCGAGAAATTTCAGGCAGACCCTTTCCATTCAAATTTATCTAACCTTGGAAAATTATACATTTGAAAAGCAGTATCAACATTATATTAGAATATGCAAATTTTAAAGTATATCGGTTAAATACTGAACATACCATGTCCCTATACTTTTGTTGAAGTAGTAATTAGACTTCAACAAAATGCCTTTGAAGAAGCTGTTAGGACACCTGTCAAATTTGCAAAAGAGAGTGAACTGTATAGGATATTGTCTATGCTGGAGCAAAAAGGATATTCAAAAAGTGTATAGTGATTAAATTAAAGAGACATTTTGTCTTTCCAATTGGAAGACCAAGATATCCACAGAAAGAATGTAAAACAGTGGCCATTGAACTTGATCAAAACTCAGCCAACGCCGATGTATAGTTGTATTTTCTAATAAAACTTTAAGCAGGTCTTTCCTCTCCTGGTCTTATTCCAGCTTCTCTTTTTCAAATGTCCTTGGTTTCAGTAATCTTTATCCAACATTTAGTTGATCATCTATTGTTCCAGGTTTTTAAAGAGTTATAGAATGATACTAATTTGAAAAAAATGTTCAAGATTTGTAAAATATTATATTCATATAGGGTATAAAATGACAGTTTTATTTGTTTATATTTAAGATGAATGTATTTAAAAATTATGATATTGTCTTACAATAAATTGTGCAATTTATTGTGTTCAATACACAATTTAAATTTTTAAGGTAAAAAGTATTTTTAAAATTTTGGTTTATAATATTTGTTTTAAAATTAGAATGCAAAAATTAAATAGGACTGTTAAAAAATTATCGATTTATAAATTATTATAATAATAATTTCATAATACCCAATTCAGATTTTTGAATCGTTGCACAGTATAAAATACTGTAATTATTAGTTTAAATTATTAGAATGCAAGACATTCCTTGTTTCAGGATTTTCACATGACTTTTATTTAACTATTAGGGAATCTAGTCCAAATGAAGTTTTTAAATGACCTTTCCATAGTCCTAGTGTTAATTATAGGATTTAGATTTAATCTTATATTCCTGGAATATTCAGGATATTCTTGAGAAATTTGTGCTGGGATATCAATAAACCCACATTATTTACTTTATCAACAATTTCTCCACAAACCCTAATTTTGTTGGATTAGTATTAGCTACTGCATTTGCTACAAAAAATGAGGTTTTTTGTTAATAAATAAATCTTTTTTTAATATATTTTTTTAATTAATCAGTCAAAAAAATTGATCTTATTGTAAAATATTTTAATATATTTTTACTTTTTTATAGCTGCAGTGGTCGAAGGTCGTTTTATGAGCTACAGCCAATTAGTGGAGTATGGTGAATTAAAAGATCTCACAACTGCTAGAGCTCAGCTTGTTTCCATACTAAATTTGTCACAGCAGCAACTAGTCAGTGGTTTAACTTATCATCAAAATAATTTAGTGTGTGGACTTGAACAGTATGCTTTAAAAGATAAAAATGAAGAGGTTACTGATGTTGAACCTACAAGTTCTTCCAAAGAACAATTATAATAGGACTGTTTTCGATAAATTGTGTAAGTTGTATTAGGTTTGAAATTAAAATTGGTGCTAGAAGCATCCAATTTGTTTATGTAATTAAAAATGTTATCTTGTTTAAAACCTCCTTGTTCTTTCCAATTTTAACTTTACAAATTCTCTTTTATTCTACTCCATTCTTACTGTATATAAATCTGTAAAACACATACTCTTCTGATGACGCTACCTGGTGTAATACTAGTCTACGTGTACACTGATGATATTGAATAGCATTACCTAGTTATTTTGACCAATTATCTTCCTGTCTGCTCAGTGGTTATCTGTCATAATGTAGAGTCTTTTAATAGTATAGTTTTATACTTTTATATAATGTTTATAAGTTTTAGTTTTAGTTTTTAGCTATTTTTATTAATTTATAAATAAATAGACCTTATGATAAGTAATAACAGACATAGAATATTCCATTAAATAGTAATGAGCATTAAGTGATAGAATTATAGTGACAGTGAATTAAATTCAATTCAAATATACAGTAAAACCTCTCATATCCTGATGAATGTGGTGACAGCCTGATCCGGATAATGAAAAATCTAGATATAGGAGGGGTTATGGAATAATGTAGATATGCTTATTCTACATAGTCACAATTCCTTATGGAAATAGATGTATGATTGTTTTAAGTAACTAAGTTACACTTATTGAAGATTGTAACTATATTTTAATTACAATATAGAGCTGTATGTATAATTTAGTTACATGTATTTATATACAGTTCCTTAACCCATTGCGGTTTATGTGCTAGGCCAGCTTGTAACGAAAATTTATTATTAGCAGGTATAAAAACCAGCCCAGCTAATCATGTCTTTATTGTTTGCTTTAGGAGAGTTTATTTTCTGATATGTTACACACAATACTAGACGTCTGTGCTTTCTAACAGATATTTATCGACTTATGAAACTTGCAGCATATATAAAGAAAGATAATTATGGCCCCTTGACCTTCTATCAAACATCTAAACATAACTGATACAGACACTCAAACATAACTAATTAAGTTGGTTAATATACCAGTCTGTAGAACTCTAGTGAACTGAACAATACAGAAACTCAAACACAACTGGCTAAGTTGGGAAAGAACAAAGAGTCAACTGCTGACGCCAGAGACTGCCCTGGCGGCAAGGCTCCTTGTGAAATAAAGACGCTTACTTTATTTTCATATTTCATCCGGATATGAGAGGTTTTACTGTAATTGAATATAAAAAATATATCAGTGATGTTTACATACAGGTTCAAATACTTGACTATTATCTAATGTTTAGACTTGATATAATTAGGAATGTTTTTAGTGCTTCAAGGAACAGAAATCAGCTGTTGGCAAATATCCCAGAGAACCTGCCAAAAGCTTTGTTAGGTCCCGTTTTATCCACGCCAGTTATAAGCAATCAATGTTTTATGTCCAGAAAGAACAACATGTGAACAATAAATTTCTTTCTAAATTTGGAAAATCTGCAATGAAACATTTGTAATATTAGATCTAGTGTATGGTGACAATTCTTTATCACAAACACAAGTGTTTGAGTGTTTTTAATGATTTAAAATGGCTATGAATACACAAGTGATGACACACAAACTGGCAAAGCATTGTCAGCAAAAAGAGATGCCAACATGGAAAAAAATGATAACCTTGTGTGACAAGATATCTGTTAACTGTCCGACATTAAGATATTAATGTGAAAATTAATCAACAAGAACGTTTTAGACCAGTTCTTCATGAAAGTTTCAACATGACGAAAGTATGATCAAAATAGTTCCAAAATGTCTCACACCTGAACAGAAAATACTGAAAAATGGTTAGTATCATATGATAGAAAATATCAAGCGTGATCCTACCTTCTTAGAAAAAATTAGAGTCATGGTTTTTTTCACTTGAAGATCCTGAAACAAAATGTTAATTGATGTGATGGAAATCCCCGGGTTCTCTGTGGCATAAGAGGTATGAATAACAAAATTGAAATTTAAAGCAATGATGATAGTTTTTTTTTTATATCGAGGGATTGCTTACTTTGGTTGGCTACCATAGGGGTAATCAGGGAATTAGAATTACTACATTAGCATTCTGACTACTCAACCTGAGAGTGTACAGAGAAAAAAGAAAGATTTATGAAAAAACACGTCTTGGATTTTCCACCAGGACAATGCCTCAGCTCACAATTCTTTGTCAGTGAAGATGTTTTTAACCAAACAAAAGACTTTCAGAAAATGGTCTAATTCATTATTACTCGCAGTGAAAAATCTGGATGGAGTAGAGAATAGATTGAAGGGGTGAGCATTAAATTGTAAATATTTTCCAGCATCAGTCCATTTCTTTTCCAGCCATACCTTGTATTAAAGACATTTACTAAGATGCCATCTATCAGTGAGAAGCACCTGGCAGCCAGCCAGAACTATAACTCAGGCTGTTTTATAAACCACCGCAAGTAAAATAATCCAATTGTATGTAGTGTAGATATGAATCTAACAGGTATATACCACGTATTTGTAAAGTATAGGGACAGCTTCTAAGTTTATAATGTAAGTATCCAGTACATAAAATACATATAGTCTTATAGTTAATCTTAATATAAAAATTGTGTTACTTTCATAAAAAACGTAGGATAATAGATGTATTTAACAGCACAAACCATGAAAACTAGATGTATTATGTTGATGAGTGGTATCATAAACGTTTATTTATTATCCATGGCCAATTTATTTAATAAATTTTAAGATAATAAACATGTTTTCAGATAGTAAAATATTTCAGCTGCATGGTACTGTGGTAAGTGTGATGTATTTTATAAACTTTATTAGCTTTATTGAATAGTACATCACTTATAGTAAACTCTTACTACCTACATGCACCCACTGCATATAATAAACAAGTAGGGTGGTCATCTAAAATGAATGTATTTAGCCTCATTTCTTTGTTATTGTTTGTACTACTCATACCACTCTTTAGTACTCAAAATTACTTAAAATGTTTGGATATTGTTAAAGTCTTTTCTTATAATTTTATTGCCAAATGGTACTTTAGTTTCTTTGATTTAAGTCATCTTAAATCTCTCTTTAATAGTGCTATCAGATTAAGGTTTGCTTCCGGAACAGTTGGCCTTTAATTTAATTTCAGTCAAGCTTGGCAGAGTCTAGAGTTCTTCACATTCTATTCCTGGGCCTTGCTAATCAGGTTAATTTTATTTATTTTTTTTTTAACACTCAGAATAACCTAACTCATGTTTTAGGATTTATAATATTGCTCACTTGAGAAAAACCCTAAGTATTCTGTTGGTTCTTCTGGTAAAATTACAACGAAATGAACAAACTATGTTGAATATATATATATATATATATATATATATATATATATATATATATATATATATATATATATATTTAGGTTAGTTTTGGTTGGTAAAGATTATTTAGATTTTTTGGACTAGGAGACTGACAGACTTACCTTGGTAAGAGTCCACTCTGTAGTCTTGAAATAGTCTATTTCAAGACTACAGAGTGGACTCTTACCGAGGTAAGTCTGTCAGTCTCCTAGTCCAAAAAATCTCTCTCTCTCTCTCTCTCTCTCTCTCTCTATATATATATATATATATATATATATATATATATATATATATATATATATATATATATGTATAATAGAAGTATAAAGATTGCTTTTTAAGCTTCAATAAAAATTCAATATAAAATTACGTATCTCACTCTTAGTATAAAATAGCTTTGATTCTAAGCTTTAAAAAATCAATAAAAACTATTCCTTTCCCTTGTGGCATCTTACCTTAGAAGTATATTCTTATTTGGTGTGAAGGGGAGGAGAAAGATTTTTACTTGGTATTGATGTTAGTACTGTTGTAGAAATTCCTGGTAGGGCTTAACTTTAAGTCACTTCAAGTTGATATATCAGTACAAAAACTTTACCACACTTTGTTCGAAAGCTTTTGTTCTTATTACTACATCCTAAAATTAAATTTAAACTTATTTTTGTACTCAACATTCCTAAAGGTTATTAAATTTGTTTAAAACATGAATATTGCTTCATCTTTCCCCATTTAAGTTCAGCCTAACTGGTAAAAGTAATGAATGTGGGGAAACAGGATGGGAAGTATAACCATTCCAAAGCAAAAAAACTTGAGCAAGTTTTGGTGAATGAGGATCAGTTATCATTGACCTAATATCTGAACACCCAAATGATAGAAAATATTATTTGTTTTTTTTTGACAATGCCTTTACTTCTCTCAAACTTCTAGATGATTGAAATTAGAGGACACAATGGTTCAGAGAAAATAAGCGTAGACAGAGTTGAGCAGGCCTCTCTTCGTGACTCAAAAGATTTTAAAAAAAACATCCTTTGATCAAGTAACTGAAATGGACACTAGCATACTTCTTGTAAGGTATATGAACATCAGTGTTTTTACAATGGCATCTACAGCAACATGTGTTCATCCTATGGGGAAAGCAAAGCATTGGTTTCTAATGTCAAAAACCATCCTTATTCTCCAACCATGCAGTGTCAATTGGTACAATTTGAATATAGGCGGGGTGAATAGGTTAGATGATAATGTACTTATCTACAATATTTATATTCGCAAGAAGAATAAACTAGCCAGTGATCGTATAGTTGCTGAATATTAATATTGCTTGACTCTTATATGGTTTGATATGTACTTATTGGCAAACATGCACAGTACATTGCACATATTCAGAACGCCTATGCCAGAGGGTATGTAACAGGGTTTTGCCAGGAATATGTTTCAGAGTAAAGTCTATTATCTAGAAACAGTTGACACGCAATTTTGCTAAACTTTGTGTAACCTAAAGTCTTAGCTTTTGATAACAGAAGTTTTTTGAAACGTATCAGCTGATATAAAATCAAATAAGCAATGAAAGGTAGGCAGTTGTTATAAAATGAACTATTAATATATAATTAAAAAGCTTATTTTAAAAATAAAACAATTTTTTAAAAGTCACAGTAAAGTATTATGAATAATTTATTCTTAAAATTATACAAGCTTTCACTTACAAAGAAGCACATAAATATCACAGAATTTTCTTCTAAAGAATGTTTTATTCAATGTCCACTTATCGCTGGAAACTGCCTTTGAAATTTTAATGATGGTGAATAACTAAGATATGTAAGAGCTTCTGCAGCATCCAGTTCCTCTCGATGTCTTCCTAATAATAATTTATCAGAATTCTGATAACCTTTTGTTTTGGGCAATTGTCTTAGAACTGAATTTTGCCAAGTCATATTTATTGATGACCGTATATAACTTTCACAGGGCCGAAATTTTTCAGCACTCTCAAGCCATTTAGATAAAAGTATGGGAGATTCCATTTTGTTTTCTTTAACAGGTTGATTAAGCTGAATGTTTGGATTAATATTTAGGTTATTTGTTGCAGATTGTTTTCCAGAGTTTGTATTGAATGTTTGATCTGAACTCGTAAAGTCTTGTATTGGTTTTTCACTTTCATATTTTGTGGTTTCAGTTGGTTGGGTTTCATAATCACTTTTATCTGTTTTGTAAAAATTATTGAAAACAGTTGGTGACTGATGATAACTTGATGAGCCTGGATTCGCTGTAACATTATTAATTATAACATATATTAATTCTCTCAAAAAATATATTAATTCTGAATGTATAGAATATTAAAAAAAGTTTTCTTTATGAACTTTATTTTCGAGTGTTCTGTTTGATTAAATTTTAAGTTTGTTTCTAAAGTTGATAATAAATGTATTTTGTAAGAGTTTAATGAATTTATTTATTTTGAACCAACAACATTTTGTATTTTAGTGGTTTGGTTTTATACTTATAAGAGGATTGGAACTCCTGAACAGAAAATTATGTCATCACTGTCACAAATAACTTGGACATTGTCATTATGATACTGAATTAAATATAATAAACACTCAATTCTATTAATTATTAAAAGTATTAAAATATTTTCACTCTTCATTAAAACTATACATCTGAATTAACTGAACCATCCAGTTATAATTATGTAGACATTTGCATTATTGCATGTAAATAAATCCAAAGTTCTAAGTAAAAAAATACGGTTCTGAAGAATTTAATTTTTATTCATCAGAAAGGCTATTATTCAACTATGTTGTTATTTCAACTTAAAAGATTAAATAAAATCTCAAAATATATGTTTAATTAACATTTTTACTTATACATTTTACTGTCCAGGGGTTCTCAAACTAGGGGTGTAAAAGGTTTTCATTAGGGGCATGGATAAGTGCACTGACACTTCTTACAGACAAGATGTGTGCATCCTCAATTCGGTGTATCAGTGAGTGACTAATGATGTGACATGTGCCTACTGAAATGTGTCATAGTTTTTTGAAAAATGTTTAGTATTCATAGATCCTTGTTACTGAGTTATTGTCTCTGGGCTCAAGGGTAACATATTTCTAGCATATGTAAGTGCCTTAATTTATTATATAGTCCTTTTCTCCATTTTGTTACAAAAATTATTATATATCTATACAAGTATAATCATAAACTTTATGAGGTTTTTATGACATACGAGGGGTATTCTTAAAGTAAGGGGCGTTTGAAAATTTTAAAAAACAAAAAGAAATTTGCAAAAACTAATTTTATTTTTGGAATCTACATACTTTTATCTATTTTTCAACATAGTTTCCAAGTTTTTGTAAATACTTATCATATCGCACAACTAAATTTTGGAAACCTTCTTCATAAAAACTTGCCGCCTGCTGTGATAACCAAGAATTCACAGCCGTTTTCAATTCGTCGTCATCGTCATAACGGCTGCCGTCCAAGTGATGTTTCAGATGACGGAAGAGATGAAAGTCGCTCGGCGCAAGGTCAGGGCTGTAGGGTGGGTGGTCCAAAACTTTCCAGGTAAAAGAGTCCTATGCAGCTCGGGTCTGAGCAGCAGTGTGAGGCCTTGCATTATCGTGCAAGAACAAAATTTCTTTTGTGAGCATGCCACGTCTCTTGTTTTGAATCGCTCTGCGCAGCTTCCTCAGAGTTTGGCAGTAGGCTTCTGCATTTATTGTTCCTTGTTCCATAAAGTCGACCAGCAAAACACCATGCCTATCCCAAAACACGGAGGCCATGATCTTGCGCTGTGACAAAGTCTGTTTGGCTTTGACCTTTACGGGAGATTGCGTGTATCCATTCCATGCTTTGTTGTTTCAATTCGGGAGTGAAATGCGAAACCCACTTTTCGTCTCCAGTTACGATCTGACTCAGCATGTCGTCACGATTTTTGTCATAACGTGTCAGAAAATTCAAGGAACTCTCGAGTCTTTTGTGTTTGTCCTCCTCCGTCAGGAGTTTAGGGACCTAACGCGAGCACAGTTTCTTAAAGTTTAATTTTTTATGAACAATTTTGTAAATCACAGACCTTGAAACTTCCAGAAATTTGTGTGAGAGAGTAGTGATCGTGAAGCGTCTGTTGTCACGAATTTTCGCTTCAACTGAATCCAGCAAATCGTCTGACATTAGAGATGGACGACCAGATCGCGTTTTGTCATGGACATTGTCGTGGCCATCTTTGAAGTCTCGAACCCACTTACGCACTTTTCCTTCACACATGGCGTTAGCACCGTAAACTTCAGAAATCTGTCGGTGAATTTCTGCAGCAGACATGTTTCTTGCCGACAAAAACCGTATAACCGAACGAACTTCCCAAGGGGTGGGCGATTCGATAACCTTGAACATTTTTCAAGCTCAGAACATAACGCACAGGTTAGCTACACAGCTGTAACTGAGCGTAGTTGTTGCCAAGGCATGTCGGAACGCGGCACAAGCGCTCGTTGCGGCGTGCACGCGAACTATGAGGGAATATAAACAAATGGCCCTTAGTTTAGAAATATGCTTAGTATGATGTCCATGTCACTTTGGGATTGCAGCATTACATTTGTAGGGTTAATAAATTTGCAGGTTATATAAATATTTATATTAAAAGTTAAATAAAATTATCTGATGTTTATTTGACCTAACCAGCTTTGGTTTCATACTCAGAATGTGATTCATTACCAAATATAAATAGGAGACAGACTCTACCTCATGTTAATGTTAAAAAGACAGAGCCTGAAAGACTGAGGCTAGTTATTGACTATAATGAAAAATTTTCTAGGTGACATTAAACTAATTAATATCTTGCTGAATTTGAAACTTAAGTAACGTAAATTTATGAAACTGAGAAACATTTTTGATCTCCCTAAGTCTGTGGGAGGAATCGTTTTCCAAAGGAGAAAGATTTGGAATGTACTATTGAAGTTGTATATAGAATTTTATTTAAAGTCCTATAAAATTAAGGAATTTTAAGTCAGTAAAAAGTACAACATTAAGCAATTTACAACTTTCAATAACTGGACAATAACTGACGAAATGGAATACATATTGAAGAAATTAATGTAGGAGTATAGGAATGGAGGTTGTAGGTAAATGTTATTGAAATAAAATAACTGAGCATTGGAATAAATTTGAGGGAATTGAAATGACAAAAAGGTATAACAGTGAACAAAGTAAACCATTATGAAGAACTAGAAGTATCATTCAAAAGTGAGGGTAGAAACATAATGGAATATCAAAATCAAATTATACTACCTCAGAAGCTTACATTTATTCTACCTAAATGGAATACTGTAATAAAAAAAGACTAAGAAGGAGAAAAGATCAAAATGTATAGTTCTATAATAAATAATGTGCTATTTCTGACAGTGGATGAAGAAAGATAATCGAAATGTTATTGATGTTAAGTTAATTATTTTAGAAAAGCTCAAAAAATTAGTTGTCATTTAGACAAGTAAAATTTTAAAACCCTTGGTGGTATAAAATGTTAGTATTTGTGAATATAAATGGACTAAATGAAATTAGTTTTGGTGTGTTTAAGTTCCATAGAAAAAAAAGTACATTGATCATTAGAACAGAGTTAATATTCAAAGAAATAGTAAGTTACCATATATGTAAATAGAGGCAGCCTGATCAATTATTTAAAATGAATAAAATATTTCCCTGAAAACAAAAATAAATAAAGGAACATCTTAATAGAGATGAAAAAAGTTTATGAAAGGTACATATGTTGGGGAAAATATGACCTAATGTCTATTAAATTACATCCAGGAAGTATTAATTTTAGAAATCATCTACAATTATTAAAAATGTGGGTTTACTATAACCTTATTAAATACTGTTAACTTATAAACCTCCCTTTTTAAAATTAAATTTGCTTTAAAATTATTGAATACTTGAGGTTTTGAAAAAGCAGTACTATATTACCCTCATGATCAAACAAATATCAAATACTGGGGAGACAGAAAGGATGGATGTTTAAAAAAAAAACTATATCGTTATCTGTGAATAAAAAAAAAACTTAATTTCCAGAATAATACTAACATTAGGTTGCCATTTTAGAAAATTAATGTTTGAAAACAACATCTGGTAGGTGTCGACAGTTTTGAGCAATGCACTTCACAAGTCGCTCTCAGAAGTTGGCCACTCCCTCTAACATTGCCCTGTCAATCTGAACAACTTCCACACGAATCGCTTCCTTCAGTTTTTAAAGTGTATGTGGTTTATGCTCGTACGACTTGAGGTAACCTGACAAAAAGTAGTCACACATGGATTGGTCCGGGGAGTCCAATTAATGTCACCTAACTGGGAAACCACAGAACCACAAAAAACAGCCCTAATTGCTTCCATTGAAATTCTTGCTGTGTCGCCCCATCTTCTAAAACCATACAGTTCTACATACAGCACACTAAACTGTTATATTGGGACTGTGTAAGGCCTCTTGTGCATTAGTTTTGGATTTTCATTGGTCCAATGACACTTCTGCTGATTTACCATTCCATTCAAATGGAAATGTGCTTAATCAGTCGTAAATAAAATGATATTGTCATTTTGCTCAAGTTCGGCCTCCATTTCTCGAGCAAAATTGAACTGCTGGACATAATCTCTAGGGTTCAACTGTTGCATATGAACATTTTGTACTGATGAAATCCTAGATCACTGTACAAAATACGCTCTACAGACCGATTACTGAGGTGCAGTTCAGCAGAACATCTCCTAGCAGATTGACCAGAACTACGAAGTATGGCTTGCCAAACTCTATCCACATTTTTTGGAGTACATACTAAGCAAGGAACCCCTGACTGCTTTTTATTTATCACTCGTAAACAAAATGATGTAACCCAACATAAAATAGTGTTACGAGTAAATTCACTGTCATGTCTAGCAAGATTGAAAGGGCAATAAAACTCAGGACGAACTGTAGCAATAGGCTCATTATTACGCACAAAATTGTCATAAGCAAACACACAATGTTGTACAGTCCACGGCTCCATGACATTGACTAAACAAAATGGCAGGAGCTACTGAACTCGTGATCATATCAGTTGCCCGTCTTCTAGTACTCGGTGTGGAATACTATCTGTTCTAAAAACGTCTGTCCTTTCTGCCTCTCTCTGTATTAATTTCATTATGAACATAAATTTTATGTTTTTAAAAATAAGTCTATAAACTTTAACAGACTTAAGGTAATCTGATTTATTAAAGCAAAACTAAATGATTAAAAATGTAAATCAATATATGTCTAGCCCTGTGTTTATATGAAGTTATAAACTTAAATGATTAGGTAATTATTGCCAGAGTGGTACTGATCAAATATGTAAAATATTGAATCAACAGTAATAGTTTTAGGATAGGTTATTACAAACCATAAAGTAAAACTATAATTCACACCTGATTCTTTTTTATAGGCTGATTCATCCCAAATACTATCATCAGAGGTAATACTAAACTGTTCAACATTTCCTTGGGCTTGTGTATTGTAATCTTTAATCAGGTGTCCCCAAGTACGCTTGTCTTGTTCACTGCAAGTACTCTTAAGTTTTCTTCTCCAGTTAGCAAACCAGTTACATATCTGTTTGTGAACAAATATTAATTCAAAAATATGTACATTTGAAAAATAGATTTGACTAATTTTAGAAAATATCTAAAAATTGGGTGTGGTAACAATTCATATAAAATCCACATGACTAATCTGGTCCCAGTTTTTCATAGTGTTTTAAACAATTTTTTAAATTTATTTTGTTCGCATACGTAATTACTATTTTAATAAAATTATGTAAGAAAGTTATCAAGAACAATTAATACAATTATAAATAAGATTGAAACATCTGCTAGTTATTACGGTGATGGTGACAACCAATATAAAATAGAAGATAGGTTTCTTGAGTTAATTTATTACATTGAAAAAAGTCTTAGAGTTGAAACAAAAATATCCTAGAAAACATCAGTATCAGTAGAAATTTTGGAAGAAAATTTCCTTTCTGTTTCTGAACAAAAAAAATCTTCCTTCATTTGAAGGCATAAATTTCAAACTTTTTTATCAAGCAGAGAGGCAATTATTGTTTTTATATTGTAATAAATTTGTTTTATATTTATAATGCATTTAATGTGCAAAATTAAAAAGAAATACAGTCGAACCTTTATATAACGAACCTCCAGATAACGAAATCCTATATATAATGAATTTTTACCTTGTCCCATGACATTTTAGAAGTTATACTGCTTATTCACCTCTATGTAACGAATTTTTGACATCTCAATAACGAAGTTTTTCACTTCAACCGAAGAAATGTAGTGTTGTATAGGCAGCTCACAATGTCATTTCCAGGAAATTGTTTATTTTCAGCAGGAAGGTCAACAAAACCAAGAATGGTAGGCGAAACACATGTCGGCAATTGACTGCATGTCATAGTTCGGTTCAGTTAAGAATGCAGTGACTCATTGGTTAGGAATTCTAAGAACTCAGCATTTATAGATAGGCCTACAGTACATTTCCATCCTCCCACCAGTTTCTTTTTTCACTCATTTCAATGTTGTTAGCTCAGTTACTCAGTTTTATTCGTGCCGTGAGTTTGTCGTGCTGTGAAAAAATGTCAAAAAGAAAGTGTTTAAATGTAGCAGAAAAAGTGAGTGTTTTACGAGAGGTTGATGAAAGTGTAAAAAAATTGGATGTTGCGAAAAAATTCGGTATACCTCAGAGTTCGCTATCCACTATTCTAAGAAACCGAGATCAAATTCTAAAACAAAGCAAATATGATGTGCAAAGAAAGAAAATGAAACTTTGTGCATTCGACAATATCGATAACGCGATGATTAAATGGGTTACGGTAATGCGCGAGAAAAATCTTCCATTTTTAGGAAATCTTATTAAAGAAAAGACTTTGGAATTTGCAATATCATTAGGAGACAGTGGCTTTAACGCATGTAACGGTTGGATAGAAAATTTCAAAAAATGCCATAACATTGTTCAAAAAGTCATTTCGAGAGAAAGTGCTAGTGTTGATATCCCCACTTGTAAATTTTGGAAAGGAAATGTGTTGGAAAAGGTTTTAAATGATTATGAACCGAAACACATTTTCAATGCTGATGAGACTGGTCTGTTTTTTAAATGTTTGCCCAACAAGACACTAACTTTTAAAACCGACCCTTGTTTTGGAGGAAAAGGAAGCAGAGAAAGGATCACCGTATTAGTGGCAGCTAACATGTTAGGGACAGAAAAACTCAAATTGCTTGTGATTGGAAAAAGCAAATCTCCGCGATGTTTCCGATCTGTCAAGTCCTTAGAAGTTGATTACGCGTTTAATAAAAAGGCGTGGATGACGAGCGAAATTTTCATTGAATGGATATTGAAGCTGGACAAGCAGATCCCCAAAGAGAAAAGGAAAATTGCACTTTTCATCGACGACTGCCCTGCACATCCGCATGCATCAATTCCAAACTGAAGAGTGTCAATGTGTTTTTCTTTCCAACAAATGTTACATCGATACTTCAACCACTCGATCAGGGAGTAATAAAAAAATTTAAAGCTACACTACAGAAAAAGAATTTTTTTTTAATTGTGACTACCGTAGAG
This sequence comes from Prosapia bicincta, assembly GCA_036971475.1. Taxonomy (NCBI): domain Eukaryota; kingdom Metazoa; phylum Arthropoda; class Insecta; order Hemiptera; family Cercopidae; genus Prosapia; species Prosapia bicincta. The sequence goes on from JBAIZL010000002.1 coordinate 49,124,719, forward strand.
AACAATGAAATCGTACCACCCAAAAACATTGTTAATCTAAGGGACTGCATCGCTGAATTGGCAAAAGTTTGGACAAATGACGTGAAGAAAACAACGGTTTTTAATTGTTTCTCCAAAGCTGGATTTTATTCGGTCACACATGAAGAGGACAGTGAGGACATCATGACTTAAAGTGTATTAAAAAAGCAATGGGATTTTCTAAAGAGTTTAGGAAACGTAGCTGATGACGTTATACTTGAAAATTTTATTTATCTGGAAGAAGATTTGTCTGTTTCCAATTTTCCAGACAACGAAGACATACTCCAAAGCGTCCAGATGACTAACCTAAATGAACTTTTAAAAGATGATGACAATAACTATGACGATGATTGTGATGAATCTGAAGAGAAGAACCCATAAATCATGAACTTTTACAAGCATTCAAAATCATCAGGAGAGGATTTCAACTGAAAGATGGTGTACCAGATAACATTTTTGATTGTCTGAATAAATATGAAACATTCATTGAACGTGATGTTTTATTCAAACGCAAAGTGCAACAAAAAATTACTATCTTTTTCAAGTAAAACTTTGAAAACTAGAAACAATTTAAAAAGTACCTATACGAAGTTACTGTAATTACAGTACTGTATTACTGTACGTCGTATTTATGTTTAATTTAATACAGTAATTTTTTTCTCCGGATACGGTCTGTGTAGTGTATAAAACAGTTTGTGTTGTTTGAAATTGAATTGTGTATATGAAAATAAAATACTGATAGAATGTGTGTATTCAAATAAAATCAGTATATGCAATAAATGTAATACGGTTAATAAATAATACAGTTACTAAATTACGGCCTACTTAGTTTTTTCGATTAAATTCCACTACGTTCAAGTCATGCTTCCTGAAAATGAATTGGTAACTGTACTTATTTACCAGTAAGTTTTCATAAGCAAAGATAACCTATCATAATAGCCTATACAGAGTAGACCCTATGAAAAAAAATGAATATAGATATCTAATACAATGAAAAAACATTCTGAAAACATCAATATAACATTTTTAACAACTTGAATTTCAAATCAATTGAGACATTATAAAACATTTTCCTATATTAACATTGGCCTATTATACTAACTACGCTCGCGATATTTTACTGTATCCCTTTTATTACCGAACGTAGTGCGGTATGCGTAATGCGGTAAGATGGGGTGGGAGCATTCTTGACAACACAACCTCTCAATAACGAATACCTCTCTACAACGAATTTTTTCTTTGGATAATCGACTTCGTTATACAGAGGTTCAACTGTATATGTATGTTGATGCTGGTATAGAAAATGTTTTGTAGGTTATTAACACATAATTTAACATAGAAATGTTTTTATTTAACAATTTTAAGAAATAAACACGGGCCATTTGTAACTGGAAATAGAAGTATATAATTGAAGTAACTAAACTAGGTATTTATGATTTTTCTGAGATAATATGTGTAAAATAACTGATGTGTATCAAACTGCTTGTGATTAATTTTTACAAACGTAAAAATGAATAGTTTTTAAATATCAATTTTTATATAAAACCTTTTATAATTATTATTGTGTTTGTATAAAAAATTGTTGTAACTTTTATGTAAATGCAAAATTTTCTGTAATAATAATGAGCTTAATAATTTCAAAAGTATAAACCTGAATATAAGTAAGCCCAGTTTGTTCAGCCAGATCCTTCTTCTCATTTCTATTTGGATATGGATTTTTTCTTCTACGGACAAGCCAACTTTTTAGAAATTTTTTAATTTCTGGTGTAAACAACCTTTTAGTCTGGCGATTTTCTTCAAAAGCTCTCCTAGAATAAAGCAATTTGTGTGAGTTTATTGATGTCCTTACTAATTGTACTAATTTATGTGAGTTTATTGAGAAACTTGAAATTAATAATAATAATTATTATTATTATTGTCTTGTGGTTACCTAATATTAGTTATAACCCCCTAATAAAAATTTGATAAACATATTATTTTTCAAGTAATTAGTTATCTTCTTTGTAGCCTCCAAACACAATGTGGAGAGATTTACCCTGCAATCCATTTGTTTTTTGTTTGTTTTAAGATTTAAAATGTGTTTTAACTGTTTTAATGTTTTCTTTTTTATCTAGAGTAGAATTTTATCTCACTAGAATTTCTTAGAGAGCCAATTAGTTTGCATGAAGTTTTACTCAGGGCTGCAAGTACTAGTGGCATTAAATAACTTACAAACAGTACAGTGTCGGCAAAAAGTTTAGGGACAGGCGAAAAAAGCACAACTTTTAGCTTTAAGTCAATTTATTTATACAAAAAATGAAAGTCAAATTGAAAATTTGAGAAAAAAACTAGAAACTATGAACTTAATAGTCTATTGGCCGGCCTTTGGCCTTGTAGCAGCTTTTTACACGGTCTGGCATCGTGTCGATGACCTTTCTGCACTCTTCCTTGCTGATGTCTTTCCAGAGTTGAACGATCATTAGCTTGAGCTCATTCTTGTTGGTAGGCTTCTTTTTGGCCAACCGCATACCCATAGTATTCCATATGTTTTCAATGGGATTTAAATCAGGGCTTCGAGCTGGCCAAGGGAGAATTTCTACATCTTGATCGCGAAACCATGCCATGGTTTGACGGGATTTATGGCAGGGGGCATTGTCTTGCTGAAAAATGAAATTTTCACCAAGCAACCTTGCAGCTGAGGGAAGCATTACTTCTTCCATGATCTTGCAGTAAGATGTGCTGTTGACTGAGCCTTCAACCATAAAAAGTTCTCCCGGCCCCTAAGAGGTTATAAAACCCCAGACCATGATGGCTTCCCCACCTTGTTGCACGGCAGAGCCAACATATGCCGGCAAACATTTTTCAGTTTTGGTGCGTCGTACTCGAATTTTCCTTCGTGGAAAGAGCTCAAACCGACTTTCATCGGAGAAGATGATCCTTTGCCAGGCTTCCTTTAACCAATTAAGTCGCTCATGGCACCAGATCTTACGCCTTTTTTGGGCTAGAGGGTTCAACAGAGGTTTTCGGATGGCAAAATAAGAATTCATACCTTTTTCCTGAAGTCTATTACAAACAGATCGAACGGAAATATCAAAGGTTGGGTCATCTATCTTCATCATGCTTAAAATGTCAGGGGCACTTGCCTGTCGGTTTTGTTTACTTATATTAAGCAGCTTGCGATCTTGGCGAAGTGTCGTCTTACGGGGACGTCCGCTTCTAGGCGCATCGATGACAGTACCCGTGTTCTTAAATTTATTCACAGTGTTCTCAACACAAGTCTTAGAAACGTTCAATGCATGTCCAATTGCTCTGTACGTCATGCCGGTTTTATGCATACCAACAATTTGCCACCTAACTTCAACAGTCACAGATGAACGACCCATGTTTTTGGGAAACAACACTAGAAAACCGCACTGAACAAGTAGAGTTATGTCAGCACAACTGAGAAACTACTGAACAACAACAGATGCGCGCGCACATGTCCCCCCGCCCCGCCATGATTCGAGGAACACAACGGTATAGTCAGTTCCGCCCCAAGTGGCTCCGTTCACTAGATATTCGCTATTAAAATGTGAGAATTTTATGCTGAAAAATCTGAAAATCTAAAGCAAAGTTAACCTGGTACCAAATGAGAGGTGATTTTTTGTAAATAATAAATAATGCATATTTACATTCTAAATGGTATGCTAAACATGTGTACAAAGTATCATTTGAATCAGATGTGTATTTTTTTTATTATACATTTTTAATTGGAAAAAACAGGGGTTTCCTCAAAAATTTTAAAATGGTAAAAAAATCTATAATTTGCCAACCCTTACTTATAAATAAATGAAACTTTCAGGAAAATCGTAACTTTTCATGCCCAATTCATTGATAAGTTACTAATATATGATTGGCAAAAAGTTTTAGGACAACAGCAAAAACATATAAATGTAGGGGTGTCCCTAATCTTTTTGCCGACACTGTATGATTATAACATAAGTTTATATTAGTTGATTCCATCTTCATGTGCGCTACTAGTTTTCGCTAAAACACTTGTAAATATTTTACAACTTGCCTATAGTAGCATTAACTTATATTTGTTGAGGACAGAAGTTTTGGAAGATCTATCCCATTAAGGAGATAAGAATTGAACACATCTCCAGAAACGGCCGTCCTCAACAAATATAAGTAAGTGCTACTATAGGCAATTTGTAAAATATTTACAAGTATTTTAGTAATGTAAGTTTATTACATCACAAATATAATTCAACCGTTTTACATAATAAATGTAGAAACATTTATTTTACTTAACTCCAGGAATAAGTAAAACTGTTAATTCTTTGAAGTAAAATCCTTCACAGCTGTCTAAATATGGCACCTATGTTAGTAGATTGGGAAGAAACTGAAGTTCTCAAAATGTTTTCAACAATCTCACTCTTTAACCTAAATTTGTACTTGTATTTTATGACCCCGCTTGGGGGGTGTGGACTAGCCACACCTACTAAGAGGGGTTTGGCGCCCCTCGCGGTACTCCACCCTAGTATACACACTACTATCACTTCACTGTTATACACTTTCTACAAACACCACATCCACAACACAATCTTTACATATTAACACTCACATCTTCCCTGTAGGTGATTTTTGACTGGTCAGAACCGTTGCGTATTGGGAGTGCTGAAAAGGCCAGAGTTTGACAAACTCTGGTCTGGGATGCTGATGTGAGCTTGCTCTGCCAAGACCTAAGCGCAGTTACTGGTCTGGCAGCTACTTCGGTCCTTGGTCAGAGAGTGTCCGTGGTGCTCCGGTATCAGAGCCTGTGCACAATATTAAGAGTACTCGACTGATGCCCAACCAGTCGGGCCTCACAGTTCTGAGGGTTGGAAATGATCTTTATATGGTCCAAGGGTTTACCCGTTCCTATAGTCTCGCCCGTAAAGCCTGACACAATAGCTGGCCTAAAATTATATATGGAAAACAATAATACGTCCAATGGTGTTAGATTTAAGAGGACACATCAGGTTTCACCTGATAAGCCTAAGGTTGAAGAGGGGAGTAAGGAGTAAAAAGTTGATGGTAGCAACTTCACAGACTTTGCCATCACCAAAGTGTTTAATATTTTCTAGTGCCGAGGAAGGGAAAAATCTTTCAAAAGTTTCTTCTTTCCTCATCTTCAAGGCTATTACTGCTTGTGCTGGAGGTCCTGTAGCCTCTATTACTTAGAAACTAAACTAGCCTCTAAACTTAGAAACGGAACACTGCTAGTTGTAAACTCCACCAAGAGATAAACTTGTTCTCTTTAAAAAATTACCTCTTTCTTTGACCAAGTCATGGTATCTGTGGCTCCTCCTAGATCCTTGAACTCTTCAAGAGGGGGTCATTACATGTAGAGATCTTATGAACGTGTCTGTGGATGAAATTAAATCAGAACTGGCTCCTCAGTCTGTAACAGACATTTTACCAATCATGAAGACAGATAAGGGTGTTAAAGTTGCAACAGCCTCGTTTATTTAGATTTTTGGAAAATCGGATTTACCCGACAACATTCATACCAAAGGTTACTAAAGGCTCTCAGTGAGGCCATATGTGGCTAACCCGAGGAGATGTTTCAAGTGCCAACATTTCAGGTACATTAGTTCTTCTTGTTCGAAGCAGGGCGTATGTGGTCATTGTAGTGTCGATGGTCATGAAGAGAAGGAGTGAGTCAATTCTCCAAAGTGAACACCCAGCGCGATCTTTCAACTACCCTACCTTTAAGGAAGAGAAAGCTGTCCTGAGCATCAAAGAGAAAATAGAGTTTTCCGAAGCAAGGAAGGTTTATAGATCTGCTCAACCAAAGGTTGACAAAAAATCGTATGCTGCAACTTTGACCACTACAAATTGTTCTGACCTGATACAAAAAATAGAAGTGCTCACCGAACAAGTCACACGCCTTCTTTTGCTAGTCATGAATGGCCGGTCAATTAATAATGTACAACCTGCTAACACCTCAAGGGACTTGCTTTCTTTACCAAACCGTCTTTGGGGAGGGCTCGGTGTAAGAAGCAGGTCTTTGATCGGCACTGGTAGTTTGATGTAGAAGATTTTGATATCTGGTAGTAAGCCTTTCGTGTCAAATGTTGTAATGCCGAAAAAAATGAAAATAAAGTTCAATCTAAATCGACACTGGTAGTAACAGCTGCCAAAAAACAAATATTCTAAAAGGAGGGCATGCTAAAACCTTCTCTCCTAAATCCAAAACTTCATCCGATTACATCCCTGAACAAGTGGACATGGAATGAAGGAATCTAAGCCTGGGACTTCTGTCAATGACCCAGGTAAAAAAATTGAGAGCACCAATTGGTGTTAGATCAATCCATTACTAAGTTGATAAATGTCTGCAATTAGCCAGTCAGCGATACACTGGAACGTCAACGGTGTTAGGAGTCGCATAGAAGATCTTAAAGTACTTTATCCAAAGTTTGTATGTCTACAGGAGACCCATCTCTATGAATCGCATAATTTCCATTTAAGGGAGTATTCAGTTTTTAGATCAGACTTCATTACAGAAGATCGAGCTAGAGATCACATAGCCATCCTCGCCCGTGACTGTATCGATACTGTTTCTCTAAACTTACAACTCCTTTACAAGCAGTAGCCGTTCAAACAACTGTCCCGTATAAAATCACTATCTGTGGTGTCTATTTGCCACCACAAGAAAATCTACAACACAGTGACTTAGTGAACTTAATAAGACAGTTACCTACTCCGTTCTTATTGGTAGGGGATTTTAATGCCTACCATTTATTTTGGAGATCTTCGACTAGGAACTCTTGAGGTTACCTTGTGCAGAGTGTAAGAACGGAATTGGACTTATGTCTGCTAAATGATGGTTCTCCTACTCATTTAGCAGCATCTACTGGGGGATGGACAGCTGTTGACTTATTAGGCTCAACAGTCCATTAGGATCAATTTATGTGACTCCTCCCCTTGTTATGTTCAACATCCCTGTTGGATTTTGGGAAAAGCCGACTGGGACGCCTTTTCAAAATATTTTGTATCCTTTGACACAGATTATCTGGCACCCATTGATGTAATTGTCAAAGATTTTACTAAGTCCATTTTGAATACAGCTGAAAAGACCATTCCTATATCATCTGTGGAACGATCATCCGTGCACGCTAAATCATCATCTGTAGTGGAACGATGAATGCACAGATATCCTCCATTTACAATGATGGGCTCTAAGGAGATTTAAGCGACACCCAACAAATGACCACCTTCAGGAATATAAAACACTCTGTGCAAAAGCACGGAGGATATTTAGGCTGAGTAGGATCATCTCTTGGGCACAGTACATTAGCACAATTAGAGGAACAACTCCATCCTCCACAGTATGGAGGAAGTTAAGATTAGTTTGTGGTACTTCCATTCCATTGCCAGCTATTGCGCTAAAGCAACTACATGAAAGACTGATCACAAACAGTGGTGATTTTGCTAATGTACTGGGAAAATCATTTTCTAAATTTTCTGCTAATCCCTATAATAGATTATTCCAGAGGTATAAACTGAAGGAAGAAGTAATACCGTTTATTGTTGGGTTGTCTGGGGACTCTCTTTTGAACACTCCTTTCTCTTTAGGAGAATTGGAATCAGCACTCGCATCAACGAGGGATTCTGCACCAGGTCCTGATTCCATTGTAAACTCCATGTTGAAACATCTACCATCATCAGCAAAACTTGTCCTCCTTTGAATATAGAATCATTTAAGCAAGGAGCAGTCTTTCTCTGATGCATGGTTACAAGCAACTGTAATTCCTCTTTTAAAGCCAGGTAAAGACAAAATCAATCCCAGTAGTTACAGGCCTATATCTCTTACAAGAGTCTTGTGCAAACTACTGGAGAAGATGGTCAACCGACATCTTGTCTGGTACCTAGAAACCAACGAACTTCTTAGCAATGAACAGTGTGGTGTTATGCAATTATGATCATCAGTTGACCAATTGAATTTGTTAGAATCCGCCATTCAAAATGCCTTTCTCTCGCGTCAAACACTTGTTGCTGTTTTCTTCGACCTTGAGAAGGCATATGATATGGCATGGAAAAGAGGAATTCTGAACACTTTGAAATCATGGGGTATACAAGGGAATATCTTAGCATTCATCGCTAACTTTTTATCATACAGATCTTTTCTCGTTTGTCTTGAAGACATATATTCAAACAGTTATAAACAGGATAATGGTGTACCGCAGGGCAGCGTGGTCAGCGTCACGCTATTTGCTGTTGCAATAAATAGTATCACTAGTAATATATGATCTCCTCTACACTGTTCACTTTTTGTAGATGACTTTTGTATTTATGTGCCTGCTCGTAGTACGGCAACTGTGGAAAGATCTTTACAGTTAGCAATAAGCAGATTAGAGGAATGGTCAAGGACTACAGGTTTCAATTTCTTTGCTTTGAAGACCCAATCTGTAGCATTTAGTCATCATAGGCAACACCAGGAGCTGATCCTTTATCTTTTTGGGATTCAGCTTCAAACCACGGATAGTGTTAGATTTTTAGGTCTTTTATTTGATAAAAGACTTTCATGAATTTCACATGTTTGTGATTTGAAGGTGAGATGCAGCAAGAAATTGGATATGTTAAGAGTCCTTAGTGATTCGAATTGGGGAGCTGACAAAGCTAATATGCTTCGATTTTATCACACAGTTGTTAGATTGCGCATAGATTATGGCTGTCAAGCCTATTCATCCGCACGACTTACATTTCTGAAAACTCTCGATGCAGTCCACCACTCTGGACTTAGACTCTACTGGTGCATTTAGAACTAGCCCAATCCCTAGCCTTCTTGTCGAGGATGGGGAACCTTCCTTTTCAAAACAAAATCAAATGCTACAAATATCATAGATTTCTGGTCTCCAAAGTAAACCTAATCATCCGGCATTTAAAATGGTCTTCTATAACCAATAGGCACCTAATTACGATGCACGTCAACGTTCGAACATTCCATTTGGCATACGAACGTAACGAATACTGGAAACACTTGGGTTGCAACTTCCTACAATGTTTGAACAATCAATGTGCTATCTAACTCCATGGATAATTAAAATGCCATGCTTCGATTTCTAATTGTCCAGTTACATAAAACACGATACTCCTGATGTGGTCTACCACCAGGAATTTTTATCTATTTATAAATTTCATCAAAACAGTGAAATTATTTTCACTGATGGGTCTGAACTGGTCAATGGTGTTGGGCGTGCATTTTATGCTTCGGGATGTAGTTACACGTACGGATTGCCCTCAGCTTGTAGTGTTTTTGTGGCAGAACTATTTGCAATTTTAAAAGCATTAACTGTCATTCGATCTCGATCTATCCTTTTGTGTCCTGACTCTAAAAGTGCTCCTCAGGCTCTTCAAGATGTTTTCTCTGTTAACCCTTTAGTTGGGGACATTTTGTGTGCTGTACAAAGACTTTGATTGGGGGGTGTCGGAGTAACATTCTGTTTGGTTCCTGGTCACTGCGGCACACTTGGAAACAAAGAAGCGACAAAAAATGCTACAATTTTGGTGCCAATTACTCAAGGAGTTATGGTGTCTGATTATGTGTGTTTTGCTAAACATATATTACTCGCTGCTTGGAATGACCAATGTCATACCATCGTTTAGAATAAGCTGAAGGAAATTAAAGATACTATCTGTCCATTGAAGTCTTCTTTTCATTCAATAAGCAGGGAGAAAGTTGTAGCTACACGCCTTCGCTTTGGCCACTCTTTTGCGTCTCATGGATATTTGATGTCGTGAAGATCCACCAATATGTCAGTACTGTGGAGATATCTTCACAATAAAACATATCTTGGTTGATTGTATTGGTGTAATTAATATTCACCCCCCTTTTAATGTGGAAGGCAGTTAAAAGGTGATGCTAAGGGACGATGTCATGGCCATTGACCGAGTTATTGCTTTCTTGCACCACTTAAACATATTTTAAAAAAAATTTAATATATAAAAATATATGCTGTTATATTTATATATTTCTTTGTGCATGTTTTGTATACAGTTGTTTTTATTTATTTAAATTTAATATATTTTATTTTCTTGTTATTGTGCTATTAAGATTTATTTATTTTTACCTATTGTTATGTTTTAAATATTGTTATTATTTACTTACTGTTATATTGTTTGTTGTTATTTTTTTATAATTTTTATTGTTATTTTTTCAATATTTCCATTTATTTTTTTACATTAAATTTTTTTTTTATTGTTATAGATTTATTATTATTTTTTGTATTGTATTTTATTGTTATGTGTCTCTTTATTGTTATATATTTATTGTTTCATATTTAATTTTATATTATTACTTGTATGTTTAGGTTTTGTTTGTTTTGTAATTTATGTTTAATTTAAATTTTATTTTATTATTTTGTTTTATCTAAAACATTGTGTTTTTGTCTTAGTTGTTAATTGACGTGTTATCCACGTTGGTTTTTCGCCAGGCAGAAAAAAAATGTATTTTACGAATTTCAGGTTACTGAATGTAAAATCACATACATATGTAGATATAAAAACACATAATATTTTCTGAACACAGTCAGTCAAGGTGGGAAATGTGTTCTTATCAACTACTTTCAAAAACCGATAGTGAGATTTACCCTTCTTTTTTTCTTCAAAAATTTTATTGCCACCTAATTGCTGTTTTAAGTCCTAACAGTCTGAGGGCTGCAAAAAATAGTTCTCAGACCAGCATGCTGCCCACAGGCCACGTAGTGAGGATACCTGATCTAGAGTGCCCCATACTATATCAGTCTTTTCTCTTTTATATATTTGATTACCTCTGATCTTATGTACATTCTCTCTTGAATATCCTCATTCTTTATCTTCTCAACCCATTCACAGAATGAGTACCCTTCATTTCATCTTGTCTAACCATAACATGTATAAGACATAACATCTTTTCTACATGTACCTTACCTGTCATATATTGCTGTGATATCAGAAGAAAGGAATGCCAAGAAAACTATTTATGAAAAAATTAAATTTAAATTGTGTTATTTTATTGAAAATAGATTATAATACAGGGTTATCATAAAAGAATGGTGCGGTTTCAGTAATTCGTAGGAATATTGTAGGGAAATTTCTAGATGTTATATTAATATTTCTGAAAGTCTCCAACTCAAAAGTTTATTTATAAGCTGTTCTAACATCAACATCAGTTTCTGTATTGTAGTGTCCTGTTTAGTGAGTTACTATGTTCTCGGATAAAGATAAAGCAAAGTGTGTATATTGATGACTGAATTAAAATCCATCCAAGGAGTCCAGACCTGACACCTTGTTATTGTTTCATATGGGGGTACATCAAAAGTATAGTTAACAAAAAAATTACGACCTGAACCACATAGAAAACTGGATTAATGAAGCAATAACAACCATAACAGAAGAAATGTCAACGAATGTTTACAGAGAAGTTGAGTATCGTTTGAACATTTGTCGAGTGACTAAGGGCGCACACATTGAAATTTATTAATTACGTAAAAAAACTCAGACGACAAATTAGATGAATAAACAACATTAACTGTAAGTAATTCGATTTTTCTTTAAACCATATTTGAAACAGCACCATTCTTTTATGATAACCCTGTACATTGGAGAAACTTTTCAAAATGCTCTTTATATTCTTTTTATTTATTTGAGTGCTTTTAGATAATTACATCTCCCAATACGATTCGTATCCACTTTTTAAATTTAATACAGTTCATGAAAAACTGTATTCATGAATTTTAACTTGTATTTAGAGTTATTGAAAAACAACTGTAGCACATTGCCCATTGTATATGAAATCATTCGCCATCATAGATTACTAAATTTCAATAAATGTTTTTCGAATTCAAGCATAAAAATAATAACCTAATTCCTATTTTTCTCAGAACAATTTGATTTAGCCAAAGTATATATTAACTACATTCAAATATTACAATAAAACACAAAAACTAGAATCTACTATTTTGTACTAAATTCATTTAGTAAGATTTATTTTATAAATTTTTGTATTTATTAATTTATAAATTAAAGACCTTTTCGATTCAGTAGCATATTAAACTAACAATCTACAGTAAATAAATTAAAATAACCTTAGTTTTTATTCAAGAATTCTTTTACACAAATACACATACATTTACCATAACCTAGAAATCTTACACATTAACAAAAAAGGACCACAACTCAACGTACTAGAAGTATATGAAATTTACAAACACAAAGTACAAATATATTAAATGTACAAACCTAATACAAATCACACATACTCTTTGATACTATTAAAAACCTGCCTTTAAAATCGTCACCGCTTAACCCAACAACTCCAAGCAGAAGACACTGATGAAGATCGCCAAGGAACGATTGAAAACATTCTGTCTCAGTAAGGTTTTACAAATTTATAAAATTTAAAGTTTGGATGGTCATAAACTAATGTAAAAGTAATTAATTAAGTTTCACCTAATGTAATGGACTACAAAATTCAAAGGCTTTAGAAGGAGTTGACACAGTGAGAAGATTATTACTAACACTTTATGATAACATTTTTCTGGATACATTTGTTCATTAATTTTTTGTAGATAACAAAAAAATACATAGTTTTGGTATAAAATTACAACTTATAGTTTGACTGAAACAAGTTTAAAATCTTTGTTTATTATAAGAAGTATTGAGAAGGATTACTCCTCATTTTCCCTTGTGCTTTTTTTATGTCTTCTAACATTTTCCAATTTTTACAAAGTTTTCATTTAATTACTTTTTCAAACCTGTGATAACTTCAGGTTTTCTTGTCATTTTTTCTTCAGTTCCTTATGCCTCTTCTCCAATTCATTTATAGTTTCCTTAAAAACTAATATTCCTTTTACTAGTTATTTAACTGTTTTGTATTAGCTGGCACACTTCTTTTATTTTCATCTTCATTTTATTTATTCTTTTATATATACATTCTTCTACAGCTATTTATAACCATGCATTTATAAATATGCACTTATAACCATGCATAACACGGATGTATCTTTTATTTTCATCATTCATAGCTCTTAATTTTTATCCATACTTTTTATGTATTTCAATAATCAGGTTATCTCTTTAAACACCTTTCTGTTTTCTTGATATCTTTCTCTTTTTCATGACTACTTACATCAATAACCTGATTTCTAGTGTGTGTTATTACTATCCTGCCCTCTATTTGTTGCATTTCTTTAACTTCAACCTTTCTCAGCTTTTAGCTCTTCTTCTATGAATTGTAATTCTATTCGAAAATTGTTATTTTCTTTTCTGAACCTTTCTAGCTTACCTGTTTTTCACTGTCATGTAGGTATAACTTTATCTACTTTAAAAATATTTGTAGATTTTATTATTAGCCTAATGATCTAATTAAATTACTTAAATTTATTAATTGAATTATTGTTAAAATGTTTCTTAAAAATCTACATATTTTAAAGTTATATCCTAACTTTAAAATAAACCATTAAAATATGTAAATACCCAAAATATTTTTATATCTAACCCAAATGTTACCAAATAAAATATCCTTCGTGAAAATAAAACAATTGCTATTACTAAGTAACTAAATAAAATTAGTTTACTTAATAATAGCAATTGGTTTATTTTGCCATTGGGCAGTATGATATGTATTTATTGAAATATTAATTTTAAAATAATAATATTCAATATAATTTATATTTTTGATTAGGATTTTTATAGAACTTATTTTGGGGAATTGTTATATTTAATGGATTGGTAGATATGATGAAATAAAATTTCAACAAATTTAGAGTTAGTCATGAATTTTTTTCCTAGTTAAAAAAGAAAAACACCCAGAAATGACAGCCTGATACTTTATATATTAGTGCTAGTATTATAAAAGTTATTTATAATTGTAAATATATTTACTAATTTCTCTTTGAAATGCACTTCTCTTAATGCACTTTAAAAACATAGAAAGTACAAATTTTATTGAGAATCTTTTGTGGACATGATAAAAATTTTAAATGTGTGAAATTACCTCAAGTTAAGATAGCTTAGTTGTTAACTTCTTTAAAAATTTGTCTTTCTAAACATTTATAAACAGTTGGGCATGCTGTCAAATTTTTTGGTAGATTTGGTTTTGTATTTTAAGGGAAATCCCCTAAATGGACTACTCTTACCAAAATTATCATGTGGGGGGGGGGGGGGTTATATGCATGTTCTTATTTTTAAAATAATATAAACAATTAAAAGATCCAGTAAAAGAAAAGTAACTATTTCAGATTGTAGAAATCATGCTATCTTCAAGTCATATTGATTTTGAGGTTGCTTAATTTTCTATTAGAAAACAATCCACCTTAAATATGTGAAAAATGAAATTGATTTCTACATGCATCAACAGTATGATTAAATTAAAGAAAATGGTATTTAAACATATTTTTACATATTCACATACCTGTACTTACGATTTCTTAAAGTTCTTCCAGCTCTTGTTCTTCTTGATAATCCTTCATTTTCCACATGTTCTTCACTGTGAAAAATGTTGGAACTAAATGGTTTGTATGCCGGTTTTACATTTTCTTCTTGGAGATGTTTTATGTATGACACATTGTTTTTTAGCATTTGTTTTTGGTGTGATTTGACATTGTCACAATTTTTTGAATCAAGTCCTGCAGTTATCATTGGCTTTATTACTTTATTATTTGTGATACTTTTATATATTTGTCAAAAAATTCATTAAATTTTAACAATAATATTCCAATAAGTATAGTAATTTTTTAAAAATTCGTGTTCTATGATGTTGGTTTATAATTTCCTGAAAAAGCAAAATTTTGTGTATCAAGCTCGGCTTATCAAATATTACACTACATTACAAAAAGTTAAATAGCAAAATAGTTGAAAAATAATTGAAATGCACTTTCTCAAGAGCTTTTTATTATTTTTGATCATTAAAGTAATACCTAAAATTATCGTAAATATCAGAAGGGATTCTACAGATTTTTAAAAATTATTGGTTCAATTTAATTGTTAGTCAAGGATTAGGCTTACTTAAAAGTATATAGTAGGCTACTAGAAGATGAGCAAAGCTAGAAATACATAAAACTTAGAACTTAGGGCATAGAAATAGTAGTGTTATGTTTTCAGATATTCCATTTTAACATTACAGTGACCTGTTATAATTTGCCAAATCTCTGACATTTGGACGATAGAAATACTCTAATCAGAAAATAAATTAATTGTTTTCATAAGTAATTATTTAATAAATTAAGAAGAAACTATTACGAGTAACTTACATTGCTGACGTGTTTCAAAACCTGGCTGATTTCAGTCAAAATCTGTCTGTGATTTATGGGTGTGAGTTAGGCAGGTTGTGTACTATGCATTAAAAAAAAAAAACATTAAATTCAAAGTGTCTTGGTTGTTTAAAATATGTTGTTTTTCTGTTATGTGGTGTTTGTATATTGAAAAATTTTCGAAGTGGTTAAATTTGATATATATAAACACCACATAATACAAAAATACAACATTTTAAATAACCACACATATCTTTATTATCAATTTAAGGGAGTAAATAATATTTATCACCTTTTTTTACAAGTTTAGCAACCTAACTACACAATCGAAAAATGAATAAAAGTAAAGGTTTTATAAGTCCCTCAAAGTTTCAAAATCCTATTTTAATGATTTTGAGTTACGATAGTTTTCTTGGTAAAAAATCATATGACACTCTGATGTGTTATAGAATTTTTAATTTCATCTCTGTAAATGACCTGTAAATACCAAATAAAAACAAAGGTAAAAATCAAAACAGTTAATTCTAAATCTCGCTACATATTAGTTTATTAATGTAGTAAAACAAACACACTAGTTCATATAACAATCAGACTAGTTTTGGCCACAATGTTGCCTTCCTCAGTGCTTGGCCAGTACTAAGGAACCAACAGTAGTAGCTTGGCTACACTATTAGCAAAACACTGATCAAGGCGACATCGTTACCGAAACTAGTCTGATTGTTTTATGAGCTAGTGTGTTTGATTAATAAACTAATGTTTAATGAGATTTAGAATTAACTGTTTTAATTTTAATCATTGTGAACAGCTCTTACTAGCTAAGCTCTGAATAACATAACCAGATTAAAAGTTTGTACTCTCTCTTAACCTGACTTGGTTTCAGTTATTAAAGTAGAGTTGAATTAAATGGTGACAGTAGAGGTCGCAACCCTTTTTATGAAGATCAATTTTTTAAACTTTCTGTATAAACCTAATATCAAAATAATCTATACTAGATATAAACATTCATTTTTAATAAAACTATAAAAACTTAAATCTCTCTCTTTTTTAATGAATAAAGTGAAATTATTTTTCTAATAAATTTTACATTACTCCATCTTCAACTTTAGCTATTAGCTTATATTTATACGCTTTTTACATACGTTAATATGTAAACACAATACCTACAGCAGTATTTACTTATTGTTTAAATGAGGAGAGCCATTTGGATAATGGATATATCTCATTATCAATTTGGGAAAGTTGTTAGACCATTATGAATGGTCTAAGTTGATAATGGTACATATCTCCCAAAATGGCCATTCTTATTTAGACAAAAAGGATATAATACTCTAGATAAGTATGTTGATATTAATATAAATTAACTATATAAAAGTAATAAGTGTATTAATTACTAGTTAAAATTATTTACAAATTTTTAAAGTTAATTTTAAAAGTAAAAATTGATATTTATATTTCCTACATCCAAATATTTTGTCTGAAATATATTTATCACATGAATTCCACAAGACAATGCAGTGAATGTGAATATAATCATATTCAGTGTGAACTATTCAGTGTGAATATGATTCAATGCGAACTATTCAGTGTGAATATGATTCAATGCGAACTATTCAGCGTGAATATGATTTTATTAAATACTCTTTAGCTGGGGAGAGGTTCCTATGTAAGAAAATTATTACAAAATGAATCACTGCATTGAATATTTGTAATACATTTTATCAAAAAAGCTTTAAAATATTTACATTTACATATTGCAGAAACACGATATGTAATGAAGCCTGACAGGTTTCTGCAATAGTATCTATATTCATTAAAATAAATAACCCATATAAAGACATGCCACCTGTCGGGTTTCTGGTCAGAAATGTGTTTTTACAGAATTCAATTCAGAATACGTGAAAATATCATTTTTGACCAAAATGTCAGTTAACAGGTTTCTGAAATAAATGATTCAACAGACCTCTTGGTTGTTTTAGGTTAGAGTGGGCGTGAGATATTGGGATACAGATATAGGTGTATTTTTAAAGAGTATTGGGGGTTATAATGTCAAAAAGTGTATTTGAGTATAATGTAATTGGGTGTTGGGTGTAGTTTGAAATGTTTGTATATATCATATTGTTCGGTTGTAACATATGTTACGCTTTCCTATAGTAGCACTTCCTTTTATAATTATTGAGGATGGCTGTTTCGGGAGATGTGTCTCATTGTCAACTTAATCCGACAGTCTCCAGAAATGGCCATCCTCAAAAATATGTACAAGTGTTTTAGCTAAAAACTAGTAGTGAAGATAGAATCAAATAATCCAAAAAAAGCTGTTTTATTGGATCTAACTAAATTTAAACTACTTAACTAAGTGAATACGTAATTGCTTACTTGCTGATGCATTTCAAAACAATCTTTCCTTTTACGAAGCTAACCCTCTACTAGCGGCTTTTGGCTCTTTACAAACGGTATGACAGGGTTGGGTTTATGACAGTGGGTGAGTTGTCGGTGTCTTGTGTGATGTATTGGAAAAGGCTATTGGCTTCAAAGTGTGTGTGTAGTAGTTTAATATATTTTCCCTGTCTGTTGCGCAGTGTTTGTAGATTTCATATTTTTCTAAGGTTGTTAGTTTTTTACTCGGTTTTAATGTGTGTAGAATATTTAAATTAGTGTGTATGTCGGTATGGGTGTGTTGGGTGTTATTTAGGTGTTTTGCGCAGCTGGATTTAGGGTTTGTTTGTTTTGTTTGGGTGATGTGTTCATCGAAGCAAGTATAGAATAACCTGCCGGTTTGGCCGATGTAATAATTGAGACAACCGTTGCAAGTTAATTTGTAAATACCTGAGAGTTGGTATATGTCGGTTTCTTTTTAAAAAGGTTGTATATGTTTTCTTAGAGTGTTTGTTGTTTTGTATGATATTTGGTAATGGAGTTTTTTAAATGTGGAGGCTATTTTGTGTGTGTTTTTATTGTGCTAGGTGAGGGATATGAATTTGTTGTTTTTTGTGTGGTGTGTTTGTGTGGCTTTTTGATGGTGTTTATGTTTTATTTTCCTTAGTATGTTGTCTATGAGTGTGTATTGGTAGCCGTTTTGTTGAGCGATGTATTTTATTGTATTAAGTTCTTCGTTTTCTGTTTGTAAAGAGCCAAAAGCCGCTCGTAAAAGGAACGATCGTTTTGAAATGCGTCAACAAGTAAGCAATTATGTATTCACTTAGTTAATTAGTTTAAATTTAGTTTAATCAGTGAATTCAAGATGATTACATCAAGAATCTTCTTTATTGGATCTATTTGGATAATTTGTCATAATAAAAGCGGTAATAAACCTTTTGAAAGATATAGATATATCATAATAAGGGTTTATAAATATACTTTTCTTTAGTATTTCTAATACAAACCCAACATTATATTTTAAATTAATTCTTTGTTAATATACATATCTTAGTAGAACAGATGAAATATCTTTACTCAGTAAAAGAATGTTTTTAATATTTTGATAGAATTATATCTTGAGTCACAGGTTTCAAATTAATACCTGTAAAATCAAAAGTTGATAAAATTTGGTTTATCCTATGGTTTATTTGTTATCGCTAAATAGAATTGTTTATTGTGCATGTGATAAGGGTATCAGAATTCTGTTTTATCAGTTTATAAAAATTAATTGGCTATCCAATGATAACAATAGACAGCACTAGATAATAAAACAGCCAGTGTGCTTAGGCCTAATATATGCATACTTGACTAAGTACAAATTTTAATGGTACCATAATAAAAGTTGTCAGATTTGTGATATGGGATTTAATCAGAAATATAGAACATCATTATCTCTGGTCTACTAAGTCTAGACAGCTGACCGATTACAAGGCCATTTAACATCAGTTTCATTATATTGTCCTATTCTATCAGAAAAATACCTTTAAACAAAAAGCTCATGAAATCATTTTGATTAATAATTTGTATTGTTAAAAAATTTTACATATAAAAATGTAAAATGTTCTAATTTTCTATTACTCAAAACCTTAAACCTCCAAGAGTTCTTCACCAATTAAGTACTTTGAAATTTGTAAAACAATGTTGAAATTGAATATGCCCATGTTTCTATATACTTACTATTTTAAGATAATACACCTATGACTAATACATTGAATAATTGAATCATTCTTTGATTACAGCGTTTCCAATTGTACTGTAAAATTGAATTTGTTTATAAACAGATGAATTATCTGTGAGAGTAGTGAGAATCATCCGCTCCCCAACCTTTCTAAACCGATATTGAATTAAAGGATAGTCACTATCGGTAGCTTCACTAATACTAATCTCTCTTGCACTGTTAACCCCGACCTTGTTTCAATATAAGAGTTAAAGAGCATAGGTGTGTAAAACCTTGGAGAATCAGACAAAAAAAATAAAAGGAGAAAATCACTACTAAGTTTGCTGATCATTGGTTGGTGTTACTCTGTAACTGTGCTGACTAACAGGACCATTCTTATTCTGTAGGGGACACCACTATGAGAAACAAGTATAGACATGTCCAATTGTCTTTGTTGCCATCCCTTCCCCTACTGTTATTACATCCTTGATGTACTGCAATTGTGATTATTTAATCACTTAAACAATAGTTTATGACTATCCGAACTTTAAATTTCGGATAGTCATAAACTATTGTTTAAGTGATTAATTATGATTCACCGAACGTAATGGACTACAAAATTTAAGAATTGTGATTATGTTATTATTGCTTGCTTGTTGCATTGTATTGAGACTGTCTTAGTACATGTTAGGTTATTCTCTCCTTCTTTGTTATATAATAATGAATGCTACATGTAGAGAAATAATTACAGTACAGAGTGCTACATATCTTAAGGTGACCATCCGTCTCGCTTTCGGCGGGACAGTCCCGTTTTTTAGGTTAGTGTCCCGCTGTCCCCAGATTTACTCGGAGGATGCTATTATGTCCCGCTTTGGCAGGTTAAAGATAAACAAATAAATGTCCCGCTTTAAATATTATTTAATATTATATCCCAAAATAAAATGTTCTTGACTGACTCTTTCATAATATAAAAGCAACAAGGACATTGCATACACTTAAACGTATTGTTTATTTGGTTCCTTGTAAATTATACCTGCATCGGGGAATTTTGTAGTTTTGGATTGGCAATTCTGCTAATTAACTAATCTGTCATCGCGTAGCATAGGTTATCTCAGTGAGTGAGTTTGCAACTTTTTACCTTTGTATTGTCACGGGAGTGACCTAGGGACCAGAGAGAGAGTGTGTGAAAGACACCTCGGCACCACGACTTTGTTTGTTTGTATAGTTGGAGTCATTATCGGAAATAAGTAAACAACTGTGCGTCTTTGTGTGTATTCTAGTTCCTTCTGTGTACACAATGAGAACGTCCAGGGCCTTCTGTTTGATAATAGAACGTTCTAGTATATTCCAAGTAAACATATCAGCCATTTCTGTTTACATTCTAGTATTTAATTAATTATTAATAAAAACTTCTAGAAGACTTGTAGTAAATAATAGGCTTCTGTTGTGTTACTTTGAGTCAGTCTTAGTCGAGCAGTGTGACAGTCATTATCTAGTCTGTGGAACAGTATGAAAATTATTTCAGTGTTAATATGCCCAAGCATGTGAGTAAGTTTAATGCGGATTTAGAGAAGGAATTTAAGTTTATAAAGAAAACTATAAGTGACTCTGATGTCCGATGTGGAGTGTGCAATGGAGAGTTTAGTGTTTCCCACAGTGGAAGGTCTGATATTACGAAACATATAAACAGTGACTGACACAAGAGAGCTCTTCAAAGGCAATAAGTACATTTTTTAAAAATGAAAAAAATTGGAGGAAAAGAAGCGAAAATTGCGACAGCCGAAGGGACAATGTCTTACCATACTGTTTAGATCAACCATAGCTTCAGATCAACAGACTGTACTTCAATGTTAGTGCTGAAGATTTTTGAGCCAAAATTCACTTGTGCTAGCACAAAAACAGAAGCAATAGTTGTCAATGTTCTCGTGCCATATGTAGACAATTCTACTAAATCAGAGCTTGAACAAACTAGATTTGTCTCAGTATATGTTGATGCATCAAATTTCAAAGACATAAAATTGTTTCCTATATTGGTCTGATATTTTCACCCATCCACAGGTGTACAAGTGAAACTACTTGAATTTGAAGCTTTACCTGCAGAAACGTCAGAAAAATTAACAAATTATTTAATCAGGGTTCTTCAAAATAAGAACATTACTGATAAAGTTATGGAGTATTGTTCAGACAACACAAACACTAACTTTGGTGGGTCTGCTCGAAAGGGTACTCGAAATGTATATTTCAAACTTGAAGACTCTTTGAATAAAGACATTATTGGCATTGGTTGTACAGCCCATATAATTCACAATGCAATCCAAACATCTGCAGATGAACTGCCTATGGATGTTGAAGCTATAATTGTGAAAGTATACACTCATTTTTTACGGGTAGTGAAGTTTAAGGAATTTTGCAAGGAAGCCTCTGTACAATATCACAAACTCCTAGGCTACAGCAAAACAAGATGGATCGCTTTGATGCCAGCTGTGGAGCGGGTGCTCCAGCTCTTTGTGTCTCTCAAAGAGTACTTTTTGACCAACGAAAAGTGTCCTAGACTTATCAAAGATTTTTTTTGAGAACCCAGCTGCAGAACTTTGGTTAAATTTTATTCATATCCAGTCAGCGATTTTTCATGATGCTGTACTGAAGGCAGGTCAAAATATCAGTGCAGTTGAAGTTGCATTGATTTTAGCTGATTTGAGAGAGAAATATGTTGAGAAGAAGAACAGTTTGTTTCTTCCAATGTCAGTTAAATCTTGTCTGAAGAACAATGAGGAAGTGCTTGATAAAACTTCTATTTTAAATGCAATACAGGTGTTTTATGAGACATCTGTTAGGTATCTTAATGTATGGGCTTGCCACTTTCGATCCTTGGAAACCTTGTCTTGGTTTAGTTTAAGAGAAACACCAGCATGGGAGTCGATGATAAACGGAGTAGAACTGTTATCAAACTTGCTGAAATCAGTCATTATTGATGACAAAAAACTGTTTGATGAAGTAAACTGTCTAAAAAAAATGCCACAAATGAAAAGTTGTCAGAATGGTGTGAGCTGAAAACTTCGATCGACCAAAGATGGGTAGAAGTATTCCTCCATTTTGAACAAAAGAACATTCCTTACGAAAACTTGCGTTACATCTCTGAGTTGCTTCTGTGTCTGTCCGGAACTAGTGCTTCAGTTGAACGAGTGTTTACTAATTTGAACAATATATGGACTGAAAATAAATCTCAATTGAACGTTCTAATTTTAAGAGCAATACTTATGTTGAAGTACAATGTTAGACTAACTTGTGATAAGTTTCATGACAAAATAAAAGGAGAACCAGCTCTCCTTAAAGAAATACATTCATCAAAAAAGTATGCCAATGAATAAACGTGTAGGCTAGTGGACATACAGTACTCTTGTTTTTATATTGAAAATGTTGAAATTGCATTGACAATTTAAACTTTACCAATTTGCCAATTAACCTTTTTACAAGTCTGGTAAAAGAAGATGTTTCACAAACTTGTATCCATAGTTTTCCAATTATTTTCTCCTCGAGGTCGGACAGTACACTTCATTCACTTGCTTTTACTGTGTAACTTACAATATTTTCAATTGTTAAATGTGTATTTTTGTTTGTTTCATTATTAATAAATTAATTTAACTGATGGTCCGATTAGTGAAATTGTGCTACTTTTACTACCTGAACAGTAAAGTTTTTCCTATGCTTATTTCTGTAAATTTAAGTGCTAAAATAGATACAATAATGAGTTTAGGAAGTTTAGTTGTGTCAATTTAGAAAATATCTTTTACACAGTATCGAGGGGGTACCCGTTGACCCTCCTAATGTGTGTCCCGCTTTGAGGTTATTACAAATATGGCCACCTTAACATATCTCCAACTAACTGTCTATAGTACATAATGTTAACCCTACATGACAATGGGCACACAGATCTATTGACCTGTGTGGGGCTATTTTTCATGTAACTTATGTATAGTTTAATTTCTTTCATTAATTGTTTCTAATCCTTCTAATCTAGGTTTGCTTCATTTTTGAGCATGTACTTTAGAAATAATTTGGTTGTTATTACTGTGTAGCTACATTTTTGTGCTTTCTCTACATATCGTAATAATTTTTTTAGTGAAAGGTAAGATTAAACATATTTTTCACTGTTGACTTATAATTATGTTCATAGTAACAGTTTAAATGTCAAAAACCACAAAAACATTTTCGAATATTTCCTTTAGCGCATGGAGCCCATTGAAGTAATCATATACTCATAGCAACACTTGTTGGTATAAAACAATAAATTGGCCAATATATTCTGAGAAACTGAATGGGTCATAGTGTAAGTACAGTGTACTTTCTTTGCCTATAGATGGTGGAAAACAGGGATAACCAATAGGTAAACTTGTATGAAGAAAGTACACCAACTGTACGAATACTGTGGAAGACTTAGACAAATACCAGATTAAAGGAGACCACACCTATTGATAAAACATTTCTGAAAACTGATTATTAATTCAAAGGAGCAAAAAAATTAACATTATAAATGGTTTAGATAAAAATGCTACAGAGTTGTAGAAAATCGATTTTCATTATTCCAGGAGTTCCAGGTAATTGTTTCAACCCCTGATTCTTAGATTGCCCACATAGTCATCCCCAAGATTGCAAACCAGGTCCTTACATGACGACTGCGAGGTCTGGTTATCCTCAAAGACTGTTAGGGAAGGCATTCAAGGTAAGATAATTAATGTGTCAGCTAGGTGCGCGACTTCAAATCACTTTATTCGCACTGGTCTTTATACTTGATTTGTCGTCTAGAGCTCTGTCTTTAGCACCCAACTGGGGATAGCCATTTAAAGGCTGGTGTAGATTTAGAATCAGTGATGAGCGGTGTAGGCGATGGGATTATACATCTGAGATGCTGCCACATGAGCTCTCAGAAGCTGCCTCAAGTACAGCTCAGCCTCGCAAGTTCGGCCTGATGCAACTTTAGGACGACTATTGAAGGCGGTGCAGCTGCAGACTGGTGATGCTTTCATTTATATATTTACATCAAATATGCAAAATGTGTGACATAAAATCCACAGCCTAACATGGCGGAGGTGAACTATGGGCAGAAGTCAATTTCGATCATTAATGTGGTTATTCACTAGGAAAATCGCAACAGTCTCCAGTCAAGACACATAGAACCAAAATACATATATATTTTCACCTAGCAGAGGAGGCTCGTTTACAAGGTTATGAAGTGACAATTAATGTATTTGTGGCTAGAGCCCTCAAATCATGGGACAAGGAAAATGAAGTCATTTGTATGTTCATGGTAAATCCTCGTTACAGGAAAATAATGAAACGTCTAATGATGTTATCTATATTTTTCTTTCCTTTTTATTGTTTGTTCATTGTTTATTATGTTATTTTTATTATATATTATTGTTTATTTAGTTTAAATGCTTTTTTAAAGTTTACGTATTATTTATAGTTATATAAATATAATTAAAGTACATATGTAATCTTGTTAGATATTAGTTGCCCAATTATTTGTGTCTGTTACCAATTGTAATGTGATATCGTATCCGATTGTGTTAGCAAGAATTAAATGGAGTTGGTATACCCTATAATTTAGAGTCTTTATTTTTGTATAGGTTTTTGATACTTTGTTTAATGTAAATTTTTTCTGCTTTTTGTTTCGTAATGGTACAGAACAATATACCTAAAACCCACGTTACTGAAATCATAAACATCCTCCAAATCATCACCAAACAAAACTATTTCACCCACAACTCAAACTTCTATTCACAACCAGATGGCCTACCCATGGGAAGTCCTATCAGTAGTGTCCTAAGCGAAATTTTTCTATAACACATAGAAAACACCAAGATACTCACAAACAATACACATGCACACAAAATTATTTACTGGCACAGATATGTCGATGATATCATAATACTATACAGAGGCAACTCCCGTCAATGTGAAAAACTCATCACCTACACTAATAAAATACACCCAAAACTCCACTTCACTTCAGAAATTGAAACCAACCTATCCCTAAACTTCCTCGACCTAACCATAACAAAAAGTTACACACAAAAACACAGCTTCAACATTTACAGGAAACTCATAACAGACACACTTATCCACAACACATTAAACCACCCTATCCAACACAAACACGCTGCCTTCATATCCATGCTCCATAGACCTAAAGAAGTCCCAATGACCACAGAAAACATGAACAAGGAACTAGACACAATTAAATATTTAGCATACACAAATGGATACAACACCATAATAATAGATAAACTATGGTACAAAATACAAAGAAACACTAAAATTAACACTACAGACAGGGAAAACAAATACATCACATTACCATTCATAAACAAAACAACAAACAAAACGTCCCGCAAATTTCAAAAAATAGGTTACAAAATAGCATACAAAACCAATAACAAATTACAATACAAAATACAACACAACACCAACAACAAAGATAAACTACAAGCACCAGGCATATACAAACTAAACTGCGACGAATGTAACAAATTCTACATTGGACAAACAGGTCGCAGCTTTAAACAAAGAGTCGAAGAACAGAAACATAACACCAACTCAACATTTTACAATCACTTAAAGGAAACAGGACACAAATACACAGACATTTATCATAATTTAGAAATCCTACACATCAACAAAAAAGGGACACATCTCAACACACTAGAACAATATGAAATTTGCAGACACACAAAAACACAAAATACAAACATATTAAATGAACAAACACAATACAAATCACACATGCTCTTTGATACTATCGAAAACCTACCTTTAAAACCGTCACTGCTTAACCCAATATCTCCAAGCAGAAGACACTGATGAAGATCGGTACATAGCGATCGAAAACGTTCTGTCTCAGTAAGTTTTAACAAATTTACTAAATATAAAGTTCGGATAGTCATAAACATTGTTTAAGTGATTAATATCTGTTAATTGTCATTACATCTAACCTCATGCCGTTGCACCATTTTAATCTTGATACGGTATTAGAATTGTAAACGTGTGAATTTGCCAATGAGATTTTTTCAAAAATAATTGTGGGTAGTTTTTCAATAAGCCATTTACTTTACTGTTTAATAAAAACTTTCAGAACAATGATACAATTAGAGAAAATATAACGGTTTGTTCTTAAACTTTTTAAAAATATTTAAATGTAAAAAGAAAATCGTTACATGATTCCGTATAAGTAGCGACACCCGCGGGTTGAGCGAGTAGGCCTGGCCAAGTTTTTTATATCTATTGTTTAAAATCCATAATTGTCAATAATTTAAATTGACAAAATATATCTAAGATCAAAGAAATGATAATATTTAACAGTAAAATTCAACACCAAGCAATGGAATGCACCAAGCAACAATGAAATAACAAATAATATTTTTTAGCTTTAATATTTTTTAATAGTAGGCCTATATAGGCCTATTTTTCAGATGTAAAATAACTTTACTATTGGCAGTAATACAAGCATAATACGTGTTGATCATACCTACGAATTCGTTCTTGTGATTTCGGATTAAATGCGCTATCATACCAGTCAAAAATCTTTTGATGGCATGAATAACTAAACTTTCAGCTTTAGTATGTATGACGATGGCTTTAGTTCAACCGGTTATCTTACAATAGCCACCTTAAGGGTTAAAATGGAAGTGCGCAGCAGGTTTATAATACAATCTACAAAATAAGATGCACAAAAAGTAAAAATCGCTATTTATTACGATTGTAGGTCCCTACCAAGTTTGTTGTAATTGTGTAGATAGGCCTACAAATATTAAAAGCAAATAAAATGTTTTAATTTTAGCGTTTGTTTGAAAGACCTTTCAACATTGTTTTTGTCAGTTAATAGGTATTATTTTAAAGGAGAAACATATCACATATTACACTTTGAAACTACTTGCCACCAGACATTCAGAATGTCTGGCCGCAAGTAATTTCAAATTGTATTAATTGATTAACAACCGGTTCGTCATGAACAACAAATTTTTAAGAAAAATATGTTAGCCTAAATATTTAACTGTTAGTCTATTAAAAGCCTTTAATACTTTTTAAGATCAAAATTTTTGTTGTTTATATTTAGGTTTTAATAAAGCTTGAATAATAAATGAGTTCTTTTATAATCTTATCAACGCAATTTTTCTTGTAACATTTACTAGCCTAGGACAGATAGGATATCTTTTCAAGTTTAGGTTTGTAGTCTGATGTGCAATATTAGGCCTAGGCTACGTCTTGCTCCTAAATTGATGTTTTTAAAACAAAAATTTTTGGTGAAAAGCTTACATATTAATTTTTTTAAGCTTACATAAAATAGTGGTTTTCTATTCGACTTTGAAAACAGTGGCAAAATTTAATGATCATGTTGCCCTTTACAATCAAGAAACCTAGGCCTGCAATTGGCAATAAACCCAAAATCACAATACAAAAATAATAAAGTCCCTCTTAAATGAATATTACAATAGGCCTATATATATATATATATATATATATATATATATATATATATATATATATATATATATATATATATATATATATATAATTAATAAATTAAAAATATTTCAAAAACAAGAATACTTTTAATGAATATATTTATTCAAAGCTTTTCACCGATAAAATAGTATCAGCATCTTCAGGAAAATAATTATCTAATAAATTTAATTAATAATTATCTGACATATGATTTAATTTTGTAAAAATGTTTTATTAGATAATTATTTTCCTGAAGATGCTGATACTATTTTATCGGCGAAAAGCTTTGAATAAATATATTCATTTAAAGTATTCTTGTTTTTGAAATATTTTTAATTTATTAACTATATTACAAGAAAACATATCACCATATTTAATATATTTAATATATATATATATATATATATATATATATATATATATATATATATACATATATTTATTTACATTTAGGTCTATATGGTATTACAATATTATTCAAGAATAGCTTTAGATCTTGTATTACTTTGTAGTCCTATTAGTTACTATTTGATTATTAGATCTACTCTTGCATGGGCTAGTGGTTTTAAATTTGTTGTGAACTGGATTAATTACAAAATATTATTTTGTTTATTTTATCGGGCTTAATCTTGTAAAAAGTGTCAACATGAACGAAATTATTATTTTTTTTTTAATGTATCAGGAAGAATCATTTGTAGACTACGTTAACGCAAACGTAAAAATTAAGTTTGACCACATTTAAAAAAAAATTCTGGTAGACGTTTTCATTTGTACTAGCCAATCACCAACAAAAATGTTTTGACAAAATATAGGGTAACCATAACCTAAATATGTCTTAAAATATCGTCTTGATTGGGTTTTAAATTACTCTTCAGTGATATCAGTTTAAATATGACTTAAATTTTACAAATATATGTTTTAAAATGTTTAAATCATATAGGCTATGTTATTCTTTTGTTATAATTTTAAATTTTTCGATTACATTATAAAGTGATGGAGTGAGGGTCTAATATCTTAAAATAATTTCTTAAAGGGAAGTGTCACCAAATAGACAATTTTCTTTATAATTATAAATTTTACAATTCTCGAAATAGGTTACACATAGCTATGTTTAATCTGAACACAAAGTAAAATGGTATATTTTATTTTTAACTGATGGAATTTCACTTGGCAAAGTAAACTTGTCTTTGAATTTATTTTTAATGATTAAAGTTACTTCCTTAAAATAGTTTTAACTTTGAAATATATTAATTAAAATAATTTTCTTAAATATTTAAGTATTAGGTATCTGTTAGATACCATATCTAATTAAAAATATATTAAGCTGTTTCTTGATACTCTGTCCTTTACTGCATAAAAAATGGCCGCTTTGGAACAGATTTATTTTCAACCCATGTAATATAGATATTTAAAGATTCAATGTAGATTTCAGGAAAAATTTTAAAATATACTTTACAGAATGAGTCAAAATAAGGTTTAAACTCAGATCTGAGGCATAACAATATATAAATAACAAAAGAAAAAAGAAAACATTTAGTTTAATTTTAGATAAATTTACTGAACATCTATTTTTATTAAACGTTAAGCCTAACTTTGTAAAAGGTTATTTTGTTTAATATTTTGTTTGTTACTTTCTTAGAAATTTCTATGTAGGCCTATAGATATATTTAGAGTCATAAAATTTTGTGTATGTCATCAATATATACTTATATTTAAATTAAAAATTAAATTTCTAAATTTATGAGATTGTTTATACATATGTTTTGTGTTATTATGCTAAAGAAGAAATAACAAGTGATTAAACTAAAGGAATAACCATACAAATTAAAATATTTTTTAATGCATTACGGTACTGAATTTAATCAAAAAAATTATTTGAAATAAGTTTTCTTTAACGAAATATAAACGTTAGATAGGCCTATTGCCTGTTGTTTAGAATACTAGATTTATTGTTTCATCTATTTATCTAGTCTGAATGTTTTCTAATGAACTGTAGGCCTTCTGCAATTAAATATAGTTTTTTTAATTGTAATAAATTACCTGCGGGCTTAACGTATCCAATATGGCGTGCACAAAGGTTGACTATGATAGGCGAACTGGTGTTGGGTCGGGTTGAGCCGCTGTTCTCTATTTCGGGACTAAGAAGCCCCATTGGAGAGCTCACCCGCGTCGTTTTGACTTCTCTAAAGTACGGGACTTTCACAACACTCCTTGAACTAGTTTTTGTTAATGCATTAAAGGCTACTTTTATTTTATACTTAATAAAATTAATGGTTTATAATAGTCAATAATATTTCATCGAAATACACAACGTGTGGGGAAGTTCATATAAAATTTTTAAGGCTGAGAATTTCAATTAAAAAATGTACCTACAAACGTCTTGCAAAGAATAAATGTGGTATCACATTTTTGTGATACTTGTAAATATAATGTTGCCTAACCTAATTCTAAGGATTAAAAATATGATTACAAGATATTTATTTATATTTTCGTTATGTTTCTGAGAACTGTGAATTGTATAGGCAAGGCATATTACAAATATTTGTTT
Organism: Prosapia bicincta; assembly: GCA_036971475.1. NCBI lineage: Eukaryota > Metazoa > Arthropoda > Insecta > Hemiptera > Cercopidae > Prosapia > Prosapia bicincta. Next base: position 49,155,095 of record JBAIZL010000002.1, read on the forward strand.
CTGCGATTTTATTTTAGTTAAGGTTAGGGTCTACAGGTTTTTTTTGTTCCATTAGTTATGTTTCAATAACTGACATTATTTATTAATAACTAACGAAATATAAGTAGACCTATAGTTATTTCTAAATTTTCATTTTTGGCACAGTCCTTTCAATCAGTTTTATATGAAGATGTAAACGGGAAATTTGAAGAATAAGACATTTGATAAGTAGGCCTACAAGAGACATTACTTTTCTTATCATTTAACTCTTAAGTAAACTTCGCATTTTCAACGTAAACATTTAAATAAATAGGCTACAATGACTATTTTTTTAAGATCAAACTTTAATCAGTTTTTTTTAAATCCACTACTTTTAGACTAATATTTATGAACTCTAAAAACAGGTTACAAAAGTAGCATTCTAAATAGGTTACTAAATACAGTAATTACAACAGGTCCTATAAATATGTCCTTTGCAGTATAGAGTTCACTAGTCTAATAAATTTTATAAGAGAACAAGTAAAATATATATATATATATATATATATATATATATATATATATATATATATATATATATATATATAAAGTCATTTCCTACTTAAATCAACAAAAATTATTTTATTTTAGTTTCTTTTTATTTTATAATTACAATTAATATAGATATGTATATACATACTATGTCAAAATAACAATATTAAGTGGCAAAAGAGAAAGCGAATTTCTTTGCAATTTTATAGGCTATTTACCTTTCTATGTATGGTGTTGGACTATTATTTTTGTTTGTTACTATTCATACACTTTCTTTTTTTTGTCACTTGCTTTGTGTTGTAGTTTCTTTTTCCTTTCCTTTCGCATTGTCCCTTTTTAAAGCAAGGTTCGATACCATAGGTTTCGATGACAACCAGATGGGGGCAAAAAAATTCATATACATCTTTGAGAAATGCATTTTAGCTATGGAAAAGTTGGCTCAGGTCAAAACACTAGACTTTGAACATGAAGATACTCAATTCGAATCCAACCTTGGCCCCTCCCCTCAAATTTTTATAATTTAATTATTGAATAAATATTTGAAAAAACTATATTAACATTAATTGCCATCCAATATAGGTTTAAAAAAATCTATTTAAACTTGATTGGATGAATACATATTTTATTAATGATTAAAAATTTGTACAAGATATATATATATATATATATATATATATATATATATATATATATATATATATATATATACATATATATAGGAAAGTGTAAGCTAATAGAAGGGATGGAAAAAGAAGCTTTAAATTCAGTTAAAGAATTAAACTTAAACGATACAGGGGAAGAGCAAATGGTGACCGTATCAAGCACAGTTTATCCACGAGTCAGTTAAAGAGGCAGATGCCTCAGTTTGTATACTAAATTAAATGTCTTCCTTCTTGCTTCAGTAAAATCTTCCAACATCTATTGTAAAGCTTTAAAAAATAAGTTATAAATGTAAACATTTAGTTGGAGGAATGAGAATTGAGTCTACTTTAATTTGTTTAGCTCATAGATGAATTAGTATGTTAAGAGTACAAGTGGTCATTTCTCCAATATCAAATTTTACTCAATATTTTTATTATTAAATTTTAATTAATTCTTATAATTTTATTGGTAAATTTAGAGTTTTTATAAATAACTGTTTTAATAATTTAAATACTTACTTATTTTAAACCATTGTCTTCCCACATTTCAAACCTCCATGTTTGACTCTAGTTTTGTACATTTCTCTCATATATAATGACATGACTAACGATTTCAATTTTTAATAACCTGGAAGACCACAACAGGTATATATAGCAGTCTGTCTGCTTGATAAATAAAACTTAATAAGGAGTAAATGCCATCACTGAAAACTAAGCACTTACCACATAGTTGTCCAAATCAGTTCACACAGAGATTAGTGAACATAAGGATCAGATGTGGAGAAAAACTTGATGATGGTATTATATTGACCTGTACGAAGGCACCATGTTGGGCGTTAGCTGTATGTAATGTTGAGTTGACTCATAGTAGTGGCAAACACTAAAATATTGTGTCATAATACATCACTTGGTATATTTGCGCTAAACACTCACATAGTTTATACAACACTATGATCCCATGTAATTATTTAGAGTAAAGTTAAATGTAATTAAAAGGAGTTTGCTTATTTGTTAAATTAGAAAGGGAAGTGAAACAATGTTTGCAAAACATGTCACACATTTATATTATATTTATGTCGACTATAATATGTAACATTTAGAGTTAAAGTGGGCTGAACATATGGCAAAATATTTGGAGCTAATAGGGGTTCAACACGAGAAAACAAAGATGCATAGAGAGGGTGTGTTTAACATTGACAAAGAAATATAGGGGAAGGATATCCTAGCTTTGGAAACATTTGTCGTCAATAGCAACATGAGGCGTGTTTAACTATGTTAACAGACAATGGATGACAAAAACAATTGATTGAGTTAGGAGCTAGCATTATGGGCTAAATTTAAATCGTTCATACTTTATATCATTTTTAAATACTTCAAGTTACAAACCAAACTCTGGACTTAACCACTAACATACTAAATAAATAATTATGTACAAAAATAGCACACAAATAATAATTAAGAAAATTTTTTGCATCACTTAAAATAAAAATTTGACTAGTACATGCAGGTAATTGGTATCTTGAAAACTGAGTGTACTTTTCAGATTACATTAAAATTTAAAAGTGACAGGGTGCATACATTTATATGAGTTCTAAAATTATAGGTAATTCAGTGAGTTGTTCAAATTAAAGCTAGAGCTATACTGATACTGCTTATTGCTACAGGAGTCTTGTTCATTTAGCCAAATAAGGCAGTAGTTGTCCAACTGCTACTCAGTGAATCTGCTATACTAAATGACTATAAACTGAATGTTTAACTTTGCAGGATTAGAATTCACAATATAATATGGATACATTTTTTATAGAACCAAAATTTTCTATCCCTCTCATACTATTGCCTTTACTAGAAACAAACAAGAAATCTTTTGGCCAAGTAAAATATAGAATACTAGTACACTAAGAACGGGATTGGTTACCTCTTGAAGAAAGACCTTTAGTGAACTGTTGCCATTATAGGCATGTAATACATTCTCTGCTAGGATGTATTGTAAATATTGAGGCACCAGTATTTTTGAAGCAAAAAAATGTTATAATGACAATCTTCACTTTTATACCGAAAGTTCTCGGTGCTTGTGCAACAGCCTGTACACATAGCAGGAAATTGAACTTGTGCCAGCACCTACTACTATGTTCCTAATACACAAGACACACATTAGATCATCTCATCAGCTAGTTCTTTGCTGGATACTGAGTTACTGACAAAATTAGCAAGCTACAGTATTTACTATCTTTGGAATATATTATAATCGCATGCTTTATTTAATTGTACTGGATAGTATGAACAGAGATACCAACTCAAAAAATTGATGAAAAAACTATCACTGTTACCAAGAATCACCAACCCAGATCTTTGGAATCTGTCACCAAGAGTTTATCAGAGAAATCAAGATATCAACACTTTTGCTATGGAAACTTACTAAAAAGAAGAATGTGACTATAGATAGTGTTAAGGGTTGGAAGAGGGTAAACCATGCAGACTGGCATTAGATTGTTCTGTCTCTTTCTCTACTGCACAGATGAACCTATTTTAAACTGGAGTGTATGTAGAGAAATGTTCTTAAAATTTGGAATATTCAGCTTACTACTTAAAACAATCTTTTTTAACTACAGTTACCTTTTTAAATTGTAATAATCAAATATTTCTACCTATTTAATCACTTTTAAATTAGTTTATGACTATTCGAACTTTATCCTACATATATCTTTTTTTTCTTATAAATTTAGGACATTGACCTTGAAACTATAAACTGGAAAAGAGGCCAGAGGCCTTAAATCAAATTTTCATAAATTGAAATAAATAAGCCAAAAGCTTACTGTACGACTCTGCTACGTTTTAAATCTAGTCTACTGAAAAAAGGCAAAAAAGTTTAATTTCAAACAAAAAATGTGTAAAGCATATTTTTATTCTTTAAAAACATTTTTGCAAAAAACATACAATTGAAGTAAATAAACATCATGAAAAATGTATTATAATGTCACTATGTAATATTTAAAAAAATGCATATTATCTACAATATACTGTCTCTACATATTTCCATTCCCTAAGATATACATATACTGTCTCTACATATTTCCATTCCCTAAGATATACATACATAAGGTATCATTTTGAGAAATTCTGATTTATATAACCTTTATAATTTGTTAATGCAGATACTTTTATGCATGTGTATACATGTTTAGACACATGACATTGTCTAAAACCTTAAAGGTCTAAGGTCTGTTTGTGAAACTGAGTAGTTACTGGTTAAATACTATCTATAGTTACTTGGATGATCTCATTCTCACTTTTACCAAATAAAAGCCTTTTAGTTGCTCTCTGAATCTCTTATATATACACAGCGTATTTCAAAAGTATTCAACCTCGACATATCTACATAGATGAGTCACTTGGCAGTAATGGCAATGTGGTCCTCTTCAAAATACTCGTCTCAACAAACCTCTGCCTTTTATCCAACGATCCTCACACTTTGAGATACATGCATTGAACTCATTTTTTGTTGCATATTGTTCAATTTTTTACAAACACTTTTAGTCTGGAAATGTCGCTAATAGCTTCCATCTTAATAGATATAGCTTAAATATTGAGTTTTAATGAGCGCATATTGAAATTAAGACAAGCAAGTCATTTAAGATTCAAATCCTCCAACTAGGTCTTTTAGGCCATTAAGTGATGGTGAAGGGAAGTAAAATTTTAATTTTTTTTTCACACAATATTGATAGTTCAAAACAATAACTGGTGATAGACAAGCCAAACATTTTAGTGCTATACTTTAAAAGTTAAAAAGAAAGAGGCAAGGGAGACCAAGTGAGTTTTGTCTAAGATCACCTAGACTTATAGTTAAAGCACTGGAAGTATAGATTTTAAATTGAATCTATTTACCTTTTGGCACTTGGTTGGTTCTATCTGTTTACTAGATCTCTCAAAATGTTTAAAGTATTTCATTCAAGTTAAAAATGAACAGATCAGATATTTTTAACTTTGATTTATCTGGTTAACATTATTACTTAAGCGACTCCATGAATGTGAATAGTTTCAAGTCTCCAGGTGAACTGGGTCTAAATGGGGTTGATTCTACTCTGAAGGATTGTTTAGAGGATTGGGTTGGATATATCTTTTTCAATAGGGGAACTCGCTGTTATCAGCTGTTTAAGGATAACCAAATTTGTATTATTCAATTTATAGCCTGTATGTATAATTGTCAATTCAAGGGCCAATTCAAGGTATGTACAATGTGTGAAGATGATCAGGCTAACATTTTTAAAGACAATGATTTTTTAAAAGTTTAAATCACCACTTTGGAGAGAACTGCTCCCCAAATATCTAAGGCCAGTGCTCTCAACAAATACACACACAGGCTCTCTAGCTGAAAACAAATTTTTCAACATTTTTGTCATACAGAGCTGAATATACATAGTGATTAATACATTCCTTTGTTGACTGTAATTTCGCTCAGCCTGCAGTTTGACTTCTCAAATGGGTTTTAAATAGTATTTGTTTAATTGCCTACTATATTTCAGTGTATGTAAACTAATTGAAATGTTTGCTTAACCCGAACTTCTTGCATGTGAAAATTACTTTCGATCTTGTTGAACAAATTTCCTAATTCAATACTATCATGAAATATTATATTTCAAGAGTAATATCCAATAAAAATTATAGGTATATTACAAATTGAAAAAAAATTCAAATTGATTTGATTTTTTTGGAAATAAAGCAAGAATTGATATAGAAAATCTATATACACATCTGAGGTTTTTCTTATAAATTACACATTATCAATTAGAAAAAAAAAACTTCTATTTACTGATATTTTTCAGCAGACGTGTTTTGCACTAGCTCAGTGCATTATTCAATGCTGTTAGTCACAAACAAAACTGTTGCTCATATGTGAGTCTGTGGTGTATTGTTGGTCTGTGGTATATTATTGATCATAGAGTAGTTGTTAATTATGTGTTAAATTATAGTATTCGATTGTGATGTGTTTTGCCATTTAGAATGTGTTGTGGATGGTTCTTGTGGTGTTTGTATAGCTCGTAGTTTTCTGTTATGTTTGGTTTGTTACTTTTTTTTGGTGTAATGAAGGATTTTGAGATTAGTGTCTTTATTGGTGAGTGTGTGTAGTGTGTTCTGTATATGTATAAAAGACATAAAAAATACACAACCCAAATCAAACTTTGCCATTGTTTTTCATTTAATTGGTTACCTACTTTAATATTCTATATTTTTGACTCTTGTACTACATTTAATTATTTGACTCTAAATTTGTTGTTGAGATTAAGCAAATGACATTTGCATTAAGCAAATCATAGTTTGTAGATGCAACATTTTTTTTATTAAATGTTTGTACTAATTAATTTTGAAAAATTTAACACATGTAGAAAACATGTCTAATTCAACATTTTAGCAAATTTAATTTGAAAATTACACTATAGTCCTGTTCAGAAGGTAATATTTTCATAAACGTAGGTCATTGTGTATATCTTTTGATTTGATAATCCTAAAATTATAATGATCTAGTCTTGTCCAAAATATAGCATCCCTTTTATGAACTGAACTTGAACAATTTATTTATATGAATCAAATGTTTTTGGTTGATATGTTACTGTAAACTGTGACTAATGCAATTTTAATTTTGAAACATAGTACAAAATAATTTTGTTTCTCTATTACTATTTTTTTTTACAGAATTAGTTATTTATTCATTAATGCTTACTGAATTCCTATAAAAATATCAACACTTATCCTTATTCTCCTGCTTACTTAGAGACAAATTTTCTAATTTGTTAGATGTTTTATTAAATTTATAAAAAGAAAACCATCTGTAACTACCCTTTCCATTTCCTATCCCCCCCCTGTTTATCATTGGGAAACAATAAATTTTTCTTAGTCCTTTTTCTAATTATCTCTGTTCAAAAATTTTCTCAAAGAAATATGTTTACCTAATTAATTTATTTACCAATGTAACTATCACTTATCACTTCAAAATCAAAGCTTCACACTGTTAAAATATATTTTACTTAGCACTTATAGACACTTGGAAAGTTCAGGTTAAGTTTTTATAAGAAAAAAGAAAGATTAAAATTTAATACATTTTATTTAAATTAAATTAATCATAGTAAAGTAGATTTTATAGTGCAATTTAGTAGACTTCAAACTTGTCTACACTGTACTGCACCTTACAGTGCTGAGAGCTTGAGAATTATACTGTAAATACTGGAGCAATACATTGACCAAACAAATTACAATACATTTTTTAAAAATAAAATGCTATATGCATACACTCTCAAAATGGATTTTTTCATTGATTTAAAGATTTAGGTAAGTGACAGAAATATAGATAACAAACCTGGTGTCCCTTTGGGAAAATGAGATGCACCTATACCTGTCAGCTCCATTACTTCCTTCCTCACTCCTCACCTGTCCATACTTATTTGTACAAGTACTTCATCATGGAAGTTGGTGGGGGAGAAAGTAGGAGAGTTTTTTCTAAGTATTGCTGTTAAAACTCTTGTACAAATTCTTGTTAAGGGTTATTTTGCTAAATTTCACCATTTTCACACTGAGAAATGTTCTTATGAATTGCTGTCAAAAATTGTCAAATAGTGTCGTAAGACAAAAACTTTACTGTTCTTTGTTGGAAATTTTAAATATTTTCTATGTATAATTACATCCTACAATTTTAGTTCACATTTTCTAGTTATTTTTGTACTAGAATTCATAAAAGTTGGTTTTTATAATGGTTTATAATATGAATATTATGCAATCTCCGGTTTGATCCAATTGTATGAAGTCATACATGTGGTGAAACCGGCGACATATTTAATAAAAATTGTTTTTCATGTGACTTTAAATTTTTTTTTCGTATAACCCGAGTTTACCCCTTGTTTCATCTAACCCCTTGGCCCTTCAGGGATTGTTGGGGTATTATCTACACTACTGAAAAGTATCTATTTAGATTTATGTCATACCTAAATGAATTATGCATAAGGTAGAAAGTAGTTACTTCATGCTAATTGACTTTTTTCTAACTTTTCTAATCTGATATTCCAAGTATTCTGTGTAAAAATCATAGACCAGACTTGGAACAATGGTTACCATTCCTTAGCCAGGAAATTGAGAACTTCGATTTTTCCTCTGTTGAAAGAAACTTATTTTTTCTTCACAATTTCTCTCATTCTGTAATTTAAAAAAAATGACTAGTATAATGTCTGTAGCATCTAATGTTTAGCAGGTACCTGAGATTATTAATACTGCCTATATCCCTGTTTAGTTATTGTATACAATACTTGTATACCAGAAATTTCCCCCTTGAATTTATGGGAATTTTACATTTCCCTTACATTTACTTCTATATTAGTCTTTATATCACTGATAATTTTACATACAGATGTATCATGTACACATGTATCATGTAAACTAAGATATTTACAATCAGCATCATCATCATTCTCTTCAGTTAAATCATCATTTCATGTGTTATTTATTACATCTATTGAAAACATATAAATGAACAAAACTTTAAAAGTCTACTTTATTTTTATTGGTATATGGATACTTAATTTTAGAAGATGATTGAATATCTTAGTAACTAAGAGAAAAAAACAAAATATACAAATTTAAAAAATTATTTTTTTTTTTTTTGTATTAACTTGGCTAAAACTACTACTTACTGATTTATCAGCAGACTATGAATTAATGACAAGAATGTTGTTCAGGTGTATTGTGTTGATGTGAGTCTGTGGTCTATTTCTGTTATGTAATGTGTTTATAGAGTAGTTATTAATCATGTGCTCAAATATTAATTTGATTGAGAGTGGGTTTTGTCATTTAGAATGTATTGTGGATAGTATTTATGGTGTTTATATATTTCATAGTTTTCTACTGTGTTAAGTTTGTTGTTTTTTTTATGTAGTGTATGATTTTTAGGTTGGTGTCTATGTCAGTCTATGAGTGTAGTGTGTTTTGTATGTATATGGTGAAATTTGATTGGGGTTGTATCTTTCTTATCTGTTTTACGCGTTCTTTGTTTCTTTTGATAAATATTCTCCCTATTTGTCCTATGTAAAAGATGCGACAGTTATTGCATGAAATCTTGTATACACCTGCCCTGTCGTGTTTATCCTTGTGTGTTTCTGAACTGTGTAGGTGGTTTTTAATTGTGTTAGATGTTGTGAATGCTACTTTGTATTTAAATTTGCGGAAGAAGGAAGCTATTTTTTGTGATGTGTTGCCATGATATGTAAGTGTTATGTATTTTTGTGTTTGTGTTACATTGTTTTTTGCGCATTATGTTGTCTATCAAGGTGTGTTTGTATCGTTTTTATAGGCTATGTGTTTAATTGTGTTTAGTTTGTTTATTTTCTCTTCATTGCTCATGGGTATGTTGATTAATCTGTGTATCATGTAGTAGAAGGCAGCATGTTTGCGTTGTGTGGGGGGATTGGACATGTTGTGTATAACTCTGCCTGTGGTGGTGGGTTTCCTATTTATTTTGATTGTAGTTTGTTGTTTTGTTTTGTTATCGTTAGGTCTAAGAAGTTGATTTTGTTCTGTTTTCAGTGTGAAGTATATGTTGATGAGTAATTTGTTTATGTAATTGTAGAAGGTGTTTATCTGTTGTATGTTGCAGTAATATAGGATTAGGAATTCACCTATGTATTGCAATGGTCTACATACCCAGCGCATACACACTCTTCCTCTTGGCTGTTGTTTTCCTCTGGATCCACTCTTACCTGTAAACCTGTACTGCTGCTTGTCAATTCTGCCAAAGAACCAGTCACTGGACTTTGATTTTGAAAACCTAACTTACTGATATTTAACCCTTTGAGTCACTATATCTTGGGGAAAAGTTTATTTAAAGGCATCACACAGCTTAATGACCAGATTGTAGAATTATTTAATAAATTTATTTAATGAAAAATATATTTAACTCTTAGTCGTAAGTTAGTTACTTTTATTTATATAAAATAATAACTAGTAAAGGTATTTTAATGCTTATTTAATTGTATATTAAAAAAATATTTTAATATTCAAAGTTAAATTTTTTCAAATTATTTAAATTATTTACTAATAATTTAGCGTTAATTATTCTCTAACCATTATACATTGAACCACTCAATAACACAATCTAAAACGATTTATCCTAAACAAAATATATAACCTCCAAAAATATGTAATATTGAACAAAAGTTTATTTTAATTTCCTACTTTTTACTTATGTGGTACTATTTATCTTTCATTTACTTTCAATAATTATTCAAATATTTTATTTCAAAATTATAATCGAATCTCCCATTTACTTACATACAAATTTTAGTTATATATATATATATATATATATATATATATATATATATATATATATATATATATATATCGTAATATGTATTCTTGTGTATTAATAAAGAACATAAGTCAAAATACAAATACAAGAATTATAATTGAATTTACAATTCAATGGGTAATTGTAAATTCAATTATAATTCTTGTATTTGTATTTTGACTTATGTTCTTTATATATATATATATATATATAAACATTTATCACTAATTTACATTTTAATCACTAAACACTTTTAAATGTTTTAAACTTGCCTATAGTAGTACTTACTTTGTTTGTTGAGGACGGCCGTTCCGGGAGATGTGTCCCTTTGTCAACTCAGACAATACTGATCTCAAGGTTTAAGTAGGTCATTACATTTTAGGTTAGGGTACATTTTAATACTTTACATTTATTTGAAAAATTTTTTCAAATATTCCCAAATTATTTAATCTTGTGTTACTATCAATCATAATTTAATCTACTCTTATTTTCTAATAATTTTTACCCAAGTTCTCTTTTATAAATTTATACCACTTTCAAATTTAATTTACTGAATGAATTTCTATTAATTATATCTTGTCATCAAAACATTACCCACAAACAAAAATACTTTGTAAAAAACCACATAAATTTTATATAAAAGAGAAATGAAATATTAACATTTGTTAAAACTAACACTTATAAATCTAAACATGTTCATATATCAATTGAGAAATTATTTTCCTGTGGTTATAAATTTCAACTTATTTCCTTTAGTAATTTCAGTTGAAGCCATTTTGAAAATTTTTGAAAATCTCGCCTTATTGAAGTTATTGAAAATTTCAAAATAAAGTTAAATTTTCTAGTCCTTTTAGACTAATTCTTATTTTATTTAAATTTATTTTGAAAATGATAAAAATATGAATTAAAAAATTCTTTTTCTTAAAATTGATTTAAAAATCTCAAATAAATTTAATTATTCAAAATTTAAAGACAACCAAAGGCAGTGCTAACTTGTTTGCCAGTTCACGTCCACAGGAATCCTTTCCTTTGAACAACCCTCGGTCAGGTGTTTTGGTCCTCGATCTGGTCTGTTTTTGGTCCAGGGTTCGCCTCTCCCTATCGCTCTCACTCCTCCTTGGCTCCTTGTTCCGCATAGGTCCTTTTTGGTTTGGCCGCACAGGATGTCTTCTTTGTCTTCATAGTTTGGTTTTAATTAGATCTTATTTTATATAATTTTAAAAAATCTGTTGTTTAACGCTCATTATTTTCGCCAAACTTTTATCTAATAAATTTCTAAAGTTTGCTTTGCTAAGATTTTGTTAAACTTTTAATCTTGATTTACCTATTCTTGATATTTATTTTGGCATTACAAAACCACTTTGTGCCTACTTATTTATAGTTAATTTTGCATTCAAACTTATTTTTATCATTTAGTGTTCACGTAACAATGCGTGATGGGTAATATTAAAATTTGGAAAACAGAACTTGGCCAGATTGCCTTAGCCTTGGTTAGCATCCTAACAGCTAATGGCTTTTTGATATCACTGACTCTGCACTCCTTACTACAACTGGTGTTACACATTCCTTTTCCTTCGTCTTTTTTCATATCTTTAAATTCTCTCAGATTTCTTCCGCTGACCAAAATGAAATGTTGATGGTATTTCTAACGGAAAAATCTTTGTTTGAAATAATGAAAGACGGCCTTTGTCACTGGGAATTTACATCTTGTCTCTTTCAAAATTACTTTACTATTAGGTTTTAAGTTGAGAAAAAAAATTTCATATTATTTTTTTATAACTATTCAAAATTATAAGTTTTAAAATTTTTAATTTTCTTATTTTACATTTCCACTTGTTCGGGCTGTTATAGTATCCATACCAGTGTATTATTTTGTGGGGGTATTTGTTGTTGTTTATGATATGTTTTTGTTCTAAATTGTGTATGAATATTTCTGACAATATGCTTGAGATGGTGGATCCCATGGGAGAGCCTTTGCTTTGTGTGTAGTATTTGTTGTATTTTCAAATTATCACGTGTGGGTAGTCCTTACTCAAAGAATCACATTGATAACATATGCTTCTTAAACCCCTGGTGTTTTTAAAGCAAACAATTAGAAGCCTAAGGGACTCCTGATAATCAATAATTTTGAAAGGATTGGTTTCATAGTAATCAGCAGTGATTGATAACTTAAAAGAAACTGATGAGGAGAGGCCCCAGGCTATACAGGAGAGTTGTAGAGAAAAAACTTTCCTGTACTCTGTGCGACTAATCATAGTCAAGGTTAAACAAAATTAATTCCTTGTCTGTGACTTTATTTTAAGATTTAGGAAACTATTTATGGAAATTTCATTTATTTTGACTTTACACTTTAGTTACCTTGGTATACAATATATGTTTGTCACTACTAACATATTTTGAGCAATTTATGACATGCCATGTACTTGATAAAAAATACAACTCATCCATGTTGTTGAACATAACAATTAGCTAAATTTGTATGTTGAAACTTAGCAATATTACAAATTCCACATATAGTACTTATAATTGAAGTGAATTAAAAAAAAAAAAACTTACTGAGGCAAAACACTTTGAGATATACTAGTCACTAATGATCCCATAGTGTAGTTAAAAATGTTTTGCCTGTGTAAGTTTTTAGAAAATTTTCATTAATTTTAAATGATTTGTACAAGTCATATATAATATGATATGACTTGTATAAGCTATATTATTATTAAGTTCGAACATAAATAATACAACTTCATAGATTACAGTTCACTTATTTTGTCAATTTTTTGTGATAGCAAAACATCAACTTACGACAATAATCTAAAATTAGGTCTACAATGTAATCAATCATCCTTTATCATTTAAACTTATGCATCTTCTACTCTACAGATAAACTTATCTACTATAAGAAGATAATGTTATCTTTATCTATTACATATTAAGTAGATAATCCTACTTACTTCAAAGTGACATAAACTGGATTCTTTCTTTATTAATCTTATCTTTTAGTATTATTCATTTAAATAATTAAATATGGTAATATTTTATAAAAGTGTGTATGAAAATATAAAATTTATGTATATTTAGATTTCTATTTGGTTTTTGAAGAATGGTTTACCTTAAAAGTACATTTACCAATATTTCAGTTTTTATCGTGCAAGATAAAGTTGAAATTATATTTAAAAATTAATGACTTTGAATGTAATTGTTACCCCTTTCTGTAATTTTAGAACATTATTTGTAGAAGCAGAAATATAAAAAAACTCATAATAACTTTCATACCATCAGAACTGTATCTCTTAAACTTTTCTTTTTCATCAAATTTCAAACTGAGATTGTAATATTTTTTTATTTGTTGGCACAAACAAAATATTTCTACAACTGTACTCTATCCAAGTGTTTAATTTTATTTCTATTAAGATAAAATATGGTCACCTTAAACTTTTAATTATTTTCCCTATATTTTTCCAATATTTTTCAAAAGAAAATAATTGATTTGAATTCTATTACATTAAAATAATAGGTATGGAAATAATTTTTATTATATTTAATTTATTTGCCAAGATTTATTTTAATTAAATATATATTATTATTTTTAATTGAAAATTAGAGAAGTTTTCAATTTAATAGCGTTTCAACTTAATAATGTACAATAAATAAGGAAATATAACAACTGTTTATGTTAAAACAGCTCTTATGCAAACTAACTTGAACACTTATAAAATTATTGTATGAAACCCTAAATGAAGACGATGTTAAGATTAACTTATAAAGAATTTTAGATTATCAAGTTGTTTGGTCTTATGTGTTACAAATATTCCTTATTTTCCTCAGTTTATTGTTACATTTTCTACAAAATATTAGCACTTTTTAAATATTGACTATGTATTACTTTTGAAAGACTCATGATTTATAGAAAACAAGGTAAAAATTTATATCTATAAATGTTTAAAATCTGTAAATTAATTGCCAGCAATATATAGTTAAAACTTATTTTATTATTCATCTTGAAGTTTAATTATAGTTCAATTTTTTAATCGATAAAAATTCGAGAGGGGAAGAACGCAACTACCAAGAGCAAATAATCAAAGTTTTATCTCAAAGAATTGAATAAGTTTTGAAATGTACCTTCATAAAAATAGTAAATTATTGGTTTAAGTTAAGTTTTTAATAATAAAAATAGTAGAAATATGAGGCTTTCAAAATATTAAGGGCTCTTAGAAAGGTTTTCATACATTTTTAATATTTAGTACATAGTAAATGATATGAATGATTAAAAACTAGGTGTCACGTTCAAGGGATTCATCGACGAATAAGATGTTTACCTACAAACTTCTACTCTTAATGTCATTTCATTCTGTCTTCAACTTGAGCTACTATTTTATACTGATACGATTAAACATATATTAATTTGTAAGCACTTGTCTATAATAGCAAACCTATAACTTGTTGAATACTTAACATTTAAATGAGTAATTCCTATCCACCTCATATAGGTACTCAATTCACAAATCACAACCACATAAAAAACCTAAAATCTATACAATATGGATGAACTAAATAAAAATAGCTGACTCCAAACAAGTGAAGAAATAAATATGCAAACAATTCAAGCTACACCCATCACACATACTCAATTCCCAATTACATTTTATACACACATTTATCATTAGCCCCTCTAAAAGTCACCTAAACCATCTTACTCTCACCACTTCCCAACCTTAAACAACTAATAAATAAGTAACAGTCTAAACTTACAATTGATCTTTTCCAAACTTCAATAAAGTTAATGGTATTAGTTAAGTATTTGTATATAAATTACACTTTTGCTATTACTTGCGACCAGACATTTGTTAACTAAAAGTTGTTAATTGTTAACTTACACTTGGAGGAAACGTTTTCGTCTTACGACTTCTTCAGCCTCCAAGTGTAAGTTAACAATTAACAACTTTTAGTTAACAAATGCCTGGTCGCAAGTAATAGCAAAAGTGTAATTTGTAATTTACAACCAGCTCATCATGAACAGCAACAAGATTTCGATATATATATATATATATATATATATATATATATATATATATATATATATATATATATATTTATCCAAGTGTATATGTATATATTAATATACATTACAGTGTATAAAAATTCATAAACTAATGTAGAAATGATCAATCTATAGTTGTAGTTAACACCTGTTAAATGAGGAGTAAAGTTGGAGTTCACTCACATGTCCAATTCTAAAATGAATCCTTTCATACTAGATATTTTCACATGAGAGAACAAGTATTAATCATCATAATATCAGCACATGAAATGGAAGTATACTACTTGGCACCATATTTACCAGGTACACTCCAAAAGATTTATATAAAATGTCTTCTTTTGTTATTCATTTACCATAAACCAATTCTTTTTCAGAATTTACTCATAATTTTGTTTAGTTAATGATGTTATTGAGTAATATTCAAGCAGCATTAAGCTTAAAAATGATGTTGATGAAAAATTATAGTGTTAAATATATTATGTTAATACATTAACAATAAACAATAATTGAATGCAAATATTTTTATGTTTATATTAGGCCTAAAAAGAATAAAACTGGACAGCAAAATGTTATCAGAAAAGATAACCTAAAAATAATTGTACATTTATTTATCATTGATAAACACTTATTAATCAATTTAACTGCAAAAGAGGTAGATTACAGCCCAACAATAGCAACTTAAGAAATTATGAGTTACTTTACGTTTGAAGAGAAGCACTATTTAATTTTTCAAAACATTTATGTAAAAGTAAAGCAATACAATTATAAAGGTGATCTTTCATTAGATAAATATTCTAGACATCTATATACATACTTTGGACTAGGATTCTGATTTAACTAGACTGTATCCACTTTTTGAAAATATGGAATGGCAGGAAAGTCTGTATAAGATATTTAAAATGTTTATAGACAATAATAAGAAGGCTTCTATAATAAAAAAAATAACCTTGTTACATAGTATATGTATCATAAAAACATTATATTTTAAAGTTTCTTGATGTAATTATCTTGAATTCACTGATTAAACTGATTTTAAACTACTTAATGTAGTTTAAAATCAATTATATTTTAAGTACAGTTATAATACATTCATGTTGTAGCATGATACAGGAGGAATTACATAAAATAGAAATATGACAGTAATGAAGAATAGGCATGAAATAACTCAAACGCATGAATATACTCAAAACTCATACGTAGATATTTGTATATGCATTATTTCACAAAATTCAGACGTAATATCTCTATGTTTTACTATCAACTTCTGACGCTTAATCTTGAAAGAAGATAATGTAATCTTCTACTTAAGCTGCTGATGACACTTGTTTAAGCATCAGTTTTTTTATAAATTATGATAAATTTAACTTTGACAAAAGATAACTTAAAAACAACAAATGTGTGAATACGTTATATATAATTAATAAGCATTTTAATGTAATCATTGTACCAACATGAGCATTTTAATGTGTCTTTAAACCAACACTGTATAAATTATTTTTGTTATTGGTTAATAGTTATTTTATAATTATTCAATAACATTATAGTATTTTAATATGATTTTTTATAACTGCAGTTTATTTATTTCGTCATTTCATCATCAAAATCATCACAGAATGAAAGAAAACCATATAAACATTTAAAAAAACAAAAAAAATAAAAACTGTCAGCACATTCACATAAAATGT
Source organism: Prosapia bicincta (assembly GCA_036971475.1). Taxonomy (NCBI): domain Eukaryota; kingdom Metazoa; phylum Arthropoda; class Insecta; order Hemiptera; family Cercopidae; genus Prosapia; species Prosapia bicincta. The sequence goes on from JBAIZL010000002.1 coordinate 49,172,291, forward strand.
ACGTATATAGCACACTACACTAATACACCAATATTTAGACAAACTTAGAAATTATGCACTAGATCAGTATCAGAACAGCACTACATCAATGAAAGCAATAAACTAAATCATCAGAAAATTTAAAATTATAAAAACCACAAAAACCAGTTAACGATAAAACGATAAAATACATGGAAAATCAAACACTATATTTCAATACACAATAAAAAACTACTCTGAGAAAAACACATTACGTAATACCAAAATACCCCCAGATTTACAATAACACATCACACCTGAACAAGTCTTTGCCATAACTCACAGCATTGAACAATGCACTGACTAAGAGCGAAACACATGTTCCGAGAAACAACAATAAGTGTTGATTTTTTGCAAAGCGAATTAATAAGTAATAGAGAATATGTCATAATACCAATTTTTAATCAACTGCAATGTTATGTAAAGTTTTTAGAGGACATTAGATATTATAATTAAATTTACAATTTTTGAATGGATTTGTTTGACATTTCCATTCATTGTAATAAATCAGCTGACACAAAGTAAAATCTTGAAGTCATAATAATTATTATAAACATAGAAAAATTAGTGCAATTAGCCTTTTACTTTATATATATATATATATATATATATATATATATATATATATATATATATATATATATATGTTACTTTTATTTATGGATGATGTTGGTACTGTTAGCCAACAAAAAGCTTTGAATTGTAAATTCAATTATAATTCTTGTATTTGTATTTTGACTTAGTTCTTTATTAATACACAAGAATACATATTGCGATATATATATAATTTTAACTACAAAATTATTTTGAAATGAAAATTATATTCTATACTTTGATACCTGTTTCAATCAAATTAGTTTAATAGTGGATAAACTGAAGATAACGTTCAATAATAATTTTTATGAATTTTTGGCATACAGATCATAAATTTCTATAGAATACCAGATATAAGTTTTAGATTGCAACTTTAATTTAATGTTTTGAACTTTAGTATTTTAAAGTTCACAATGGTCAAACATTGATAGCTTTTTTAAAGTCCAAAATATGCGAGTTTTTAGTATAAAGGAGATGAGTTTTTAACAAGTATAATAAATTTTCTTATTAATGATTAATTATGTCTGAATCTTATACTTGACCTCTTAGATAATTTTTTATTTCAATGGCAATATATTTCAAAACATTCAGTGCATTCTTCTTATTTAAATTGGGTATTTAGTTTTTCATAAACTGCCTAAAATTTTTAAATAACCTGAAATGTAAATTTATAATTCAATTTTTTTCTTAGTTCGTTATATCTGAATTTCTTTAAGAGGTTTCTGTTTAAAAACGTTTCCAAAAATGCATTAAATTAAAAAAAAGGTTTGCATAAAGTTGAAAAATAAATTGATTAAATAGTTTACATAAGCAACAAATGCTGTTAAATACTTATTATTTAGTGATATGGTATTGTAAAGTTCTTTAGTGTTTTATATATATATATATATATATATATATATATATATATATATATATATATATATATATATATATATATATATATATATATATATATATATATATATACACACACACAAGTACATGCATGCATACACACACACACACACACACACACACACACACACACACACACACACACACACACACACACACACACACACACACACACACACACATACATATATATATATATATATATATATATATATATATATATATATATATAAAATTTTATTTTGTTCCAAGAAATGTTGCTACACTATTACTCAACACCGGGCGAGGTTGTCAACCAATGCAAATCCAAAATGCTGAATAGTAAGATCTGATTCAAGAGACATGTTCTACCTCACTAATTGCAGTTCAGATAAGTTATAATTTTAACATATATATATATATATATATATATATATATATATATATATTGAATTATAAATAAACTTAAAATGAACCACAAAATAATAAGTTCATAAATTTTGAAGGTTGAAATGAAGTTACAATGTGGTGCTGTGTGATTTTAGGCTATTTCTGTTTGTTGGTATAAATGTTTGTAAACTCAACTTTCCTGCATTTAGAAAATAGAGGCTAATATAGTGGAATAGTTATGTCTCAATAACTGTTTGTAAATAATACTTTAATTTTAAAAACAATAATACTTACGCTACCCCGTCTTACGCGATTTCCATGTTATGCGGTTTTATTCATGTTATCCGAACTACGCTGAAACTGGCCTGTTCTGGAAAAAAATGCTTATGAGAATTTTTATAGCTCTGGAAGAGAAAATATTTTCAGGTTTTAAGGCCACCAAAGACCGATTGACAGTGAATTTTGGCGCAAAGACAGCTGTTGATTAAAAAAATAAAACAACTTGTAATGGAGAACTGTTGGTTTTTAAATGAATGTCATTCCTCAGACTTATGAGCTTGTTGAATTTATAATTGGCAAGTATTTAATTTGCTTAATTTAAACCTAACACTAATGCTTAATACACTCATTTATTTAATTAAGCCTTTTAATAATTTTTAAAAGATCTTTAGTAATTTTTCTGATTATACATGGATTTATAAGTCAACTGAGATGATATTTGATTAACATATTTAATTATTAAAGTGTTTTAAAAACAGTTACATTAATTTATTTTCATTGAGTATGGCAGTTTTCTCCATAAATAGGCCTAATTCTCTAATTATTATAAACTATTCTAATTTTGATACTTCTTAACATTTTACTTCGATTTAAATAAGACCTGTCTGCACCTCTCAAGTTCATGCCAGAAGGAATGTGTCTTGTGAATGAAACAAATGACTCTGATTATTTAAACACTTTAAATTTATTAAAAGATTATAAGTAAACATAATTTAACTTTAACTACTGTATTTATTAAAGTGTTTAAATCTAGAGTGAGTCTGAATCACTGAATGATACCCATGATCCTCATAAAATCATATGTTGTGTCTCAGATCTGTCAAAGCATGTTTTTTTCCAAATATTAAACATGTCCCATAAATAATGTGCATTTCGATAGTCAGCAATAGTGTAATGCTAATGGAGCAAATAGAGCAGTCACCAGGGTGCCAAATTCCAAGAAATGCAAACAACTCAGATTACAAAAGTGTATGTGGAATTTACTTTAGATCCTATAACCTACCTATTTCAAATGTATTATACTGCATTATTATAAGCTCTAATATTTTACTAAGACTCTTAAATATAATATTTGGATAAATGACTGTTGATTGAATGTTTAGCATATGACTGATACTATTGCTCAATAACATTTTTGTCAGTTCCAGTTGGACATTTGGAGAAATGCAGCTTGCAAATTCCAAGGAAACTAACATTCTACCACTAGATGTAAAGAACTTATAAAATACATAAAAAAGACACAACCCAAATAAAATTTTGCCATACGCATACAAAACACACTACACTCACACACCAATCTAAAAATCCTACACTACATAAAAAAAATCAACAAACCGAACACAACAGAAAATTACGAGATTTACAAATACCATCCACAACACATTTTAAATGACAAAACACACTCACAATCAATTACTATATTTGAACACGTAATTAACAACTGCTCTATGAACAATCACATACCACAGAATAACAATACACCACAGTCAAACACCAACACAACACACCTGAGTAACAATCTTGTCCGTGACTGACAGCATTGAACAATGCGCTGACCTAGTGGGAAATACATCTGCTAAAAAATATCAATAGGTAGTGTTTTTTTGCCAAGTTAATACCAAAAGTATAACTAAAATTAGCTCACTCTCAAAGGACTTCCCCCTTACCATCTCCCTTATCCCTTAATGTCCATTGTCTGGTATTTGTTTAATTACTCACTCTTATTCAGTTCTCAATCCGGTTTTGTTTGTCTGTTCAATCAAGGGTATGATGTTCAGTTTTTTTTTTTTTTGAGGTGTATCTCTGCTCTGAATCTACTTTGTGTTCTATTGTGTTTTTTAACTTGAAGATCAGAAATAAGTTTCAATGTATGGTGTGTGTGTGTGTGTGTGTGTGTGTGTGTGTGTGTGTATGAAGTTATTATTATTACCTGTAAATATAAAATTTTTTCCACCACTAAGTGCAATAATTTTACCTTATGTGATGAGGCACCTTTCTGTCACTTGACCATTGTCGAATCACTGAGTAAATTTTCTCTATTTTTCTGGTGTGGATGTTCGGTCCGTGATGTTGGTAATTGTTGATGTCATACATGTTTCTTCTTGAGCCTCATGTATAATGTTTTTCAATAGTACATCGTATGCAGACGACGTACTATTCAAAAACATTATACATGCAGCTGAAAAAGAAACATGTATGACGTCAACAAATACCAACATCTCAGACCAAACATCCACACCAGAAAAATAGAGAAAATTAATTCAGTGATTCGACAATGGTCAAGAGACAGAAAGGTGCACATAAGGTAAAATTATTGCACTTAGTGGTGGAAAAAAATTATTTACAAGTAACAATAATAACATCATAAAGTCAGTGCAATGGAAAAATAATGGACAACGTGAAATATCATTATATATATACATACATATATATATATATATATATATATATATATATATATATATATATATATATATATATATATGTGAGTGTGTGTGTGTGTGTGTGTGTGTGTGTGTGTGTGTGTGTGTGTACACAATTAAACAACACTTTTATAAACAAGAATTTTTATGTTATTTTTCTCAATACATTGAAGCTTTTTTCTAATTAGCAGTATCAGCATTATCAAAATTTTCAAAGTAGGTACCTTATAGTTCTATGACTACGTCTGGACTGTCAGATGTAGTCATAGAACTATACGGTACTTTAACAATTTTGATGTATTAAGAAAAATAAAATAAAAATTCTTGTTTATGAAAGTGTTGTTTAATTGTGTATATATAAAACAAGAAAAAGAAATTCATCCAATGTTTACAATATATATATATATATATATATATATATATATATATATATATATATATATATATATATATATATATATATAACCATAAGCAATTACAGTCATAATATTTCTAGTAACATTTATTTCTGTTGAGAAATAGGACTATCTATTGACTGTAAAAAACTAGACCAGATAAAAAAAGCTACAAACTACTGGGCGCAAGTTTTACTATGAGTTGTAGATGAAATTATTGCGTTATCTATAAGCGACTTGCCATTGAGAGAACACTGGGTGTCCAGTGATGATACCCTGGTAAAATATTCAAGGGAAATTTTCTGGATATAATTCGTTTGTTAACAAGATATGATCTTAGCAGACTTAATTTTTCAACCTAAATGAAGTGTTATTTACCTTAGTACCCAAATTCAAAATCAATTAATTAACTGTCAATGAAATAATAAGAATAAAGGATGATAATTAATGAAAGTCCTTTTTTAACTTTAACTTTTGAATTGACTCAGCATATAATAAAAACCAATTAGTTAGGAATAATGTTTCGATATGTGAAAATCTAGAATGACGATAAGGAAAAGTCATTAAAGTTGATGATAGAAGATTTTGTGGCTTCATTAAGATTTAAAACAGAAATCTAAATACAGTAGAGTCTCAAAATTCCAAGTCCCGATATTTTGAGCTTCTGTTAAATTCGAGCCTATCTCTATTCCATCCTATTTTATCATTTTTAAAGAAAATGATGAGCTGGATTCCAATAAATGTTTATATCAATAGGGTATGCAAAGGAAATATTTTGGGTTTCCAAGAAATGTTCATATAAACTTATATACTTATTTAGTGCACTTTTAATTACCTATAGTATTAGTGCTAATTAAAACTCCTTTTTTTCTAATGAACCGAAACGTATTTCCGTGTAATACGAGGGGGTCTTGGCCTCATCTACCTCGAATTATCAAGACTCTACTGTATTTAGAAAATACTTGCTAAGTATAGACAAAAAAAATTTATAATATCTGATTTCAAGGATAGGATGGATCTGGAAATATGAGTAATATTTATTTAGGATTTCAATCTTGAATTAAACAAAAGATTACTCTACCAAAATATATTCATTGTTGTGCTTATGCACTCAACCTGGTCATTAAGGATTTGGTACAAAGCATTTCAAAGATCATAAGCTTCTTTGCCAATGTTAGAAGCTTTTATGTGTTTTTGAATTCATATCAAGATGGGGGTTATTGAACAAATCAGATCTGATGAATAAAACCCTAAAAACCTTTGCTCAGACAGGTTGTCATTGAAAAATCAAGCAATAGATGCTCTTTGAACTGGTTATTTTTATATAATGCAAACTTTGATTTTTCTGAATTTGGATGGGTAAACGTCAAAGGAGGCAGGCCAGGCAAAATTGCTTTTAAAATATTTTAACATTTGTTGATTCCATCTTCGCGTGAGCTACTAGTAATCACTAAACACTTTTAAATGTTTTAAACTTGCCTATAGTAGCACTTACTTTGCTTGTTGAGGACGGCCATTTCAGGAGATGCGTCCCTTTGTCAACTCAGACCGTAAGAGTTTAAAACGTTTAAAAGTGTTTAGTGAAATATTCTAAGCAATTCCCTACCTTGATTTTAGTGGTGGTGGAAATGTTTTAGTAGAGTCTTATTAACATATTTGAGATAAATTACAAAGTATGAAGAAGACAGAATACACAACAAAAATCACACACAGAAAAGAAAGCTATTAGATTTTAAAATTAGAAAAGAGTGACAAACAATAATATGATGATGTTATTCTGTTTTCTTTAAAATCCATGATTTCACCTTGTTTTCCTTTAAAAACCAAGAAGAAAATTAACATGTTTGATGAAATTCAAGCTGATCTTGAACCTATCATAGACAAAGAGAAATGTTTAAAGACATTGTTGCAGCCTCATTTTCAAGCCATATTGAAATAATTAAAAGTATTAGGGGTCTTCCCTAAACTACAATAGTTGGTGCTTCCATCTTTCCCAGATGTTATGAATGTGTGTTTAATTTTTATGTTATTACCAGTCACAATAGCAAGAGCAGAGAGCTCTTTTCCTAAACTGAAAATCAAAACTATAAGTAATTATTGCCTAACTGAATGAATACTTTAGAACTTACTTGCTGATACATTTTGAAACAATCGTTTCATTTACAAGCTAACCATCTACTGAGTAGACCTTGAGTAGTCAGTTAGCTTTGCAAATAAAACATTGAAAACTATGTTATTATTCAGTAATGCGCTAAAATTGTAATTAGACAATTTAAACTTAAGTATTTTATTATAACCTCTTTATATGGCTAGAAAAGTTTACTCCAGTATTTAAAACAAAGCAAATTTAACTAGTTAGTTCTAAACATGTAAATACTTTACATATTTGATTAGAACTATGTATAGTTTTAAAGTAAATTTATGACAATCAACAAAACATACACCTAGAAAAAATTGAAATATTATTGGATACAAAATATAACATAAAATAGTAATAATTATAACTATTTATTTATTTATAACCCCCAGCAAAATAAGAAACAGTCTACCAATTTATATATGGTGGCAATAAACATGAATACACTATGTTTCTAAATACATTATATTTGTCATTTTAAAAAGTATTGTTACAGCCTCTCTCTAAGAATTATTGAAATTACCTGTCAACAATATATTGAGGTCACAAATCATTCTCCTGAGAATGGTTCAATCAGGTAGTTGTGTGGTAAATTGCTCTAGTGTTATTTTGTTGGTAGACAGAGGTGCTTTGTACCATACCAACCGAGAGCACCTTGAACCATGCTATGCTACTGTCTTTAAGAATCCTTTACTTTGTTTGAAATGATCTTCCTGCTTGATTTATGTATAAACTGTGGCATGAGTTACAATTTAGTTAATATAGACCAGAAATGTTTTACATATCTTTGTGATATTAGATTTGAACTGTCTATCAAGCTTATGTGTATAATATGCTATTTTGTGATTGTATTAATAAGGTTATTGGTTAGTTCGTATTTAGTTAATTTGACTAACTAATTAGAATTTACCGTTGTGTTAGCTTATATGTTTCAAATGATCTATAAGATAATGTAATATATCTTGTAGGTTTAGTAAGTGAGTTTTCAATTTTGTACAAGAACAAAAGAAAGTTCTACTATAGGCAAGTTTTAATATTTTTTATAAATAGTTGTATGTTAGCCTATAAGTAAATGTTATTTGGTTACAATCTGTTTTTCTTTGTATTTACTTATCTAGGGAACAGATTGAGGATGAACTGTTATGTAGATAAACGTCATCTTATAACCTTTGATTTCTAATGAACCAAAAACAAACATTGTCTTTTAGAATGATTAAATTTTTTTGACTTAGAAATGTTGAGTTTAATACAAACAAAAAAGAGATATTTGTTACTTATATGTTAATATTTTTTTGGATACAAGAAATAAAAATGATAATGCCAGAGGTTTCTAAGCCAAAAGGATTTTTAAAACCATTAGTAAAATGAAATGGCAGTGACAATAGTATGTTGCTAAAGAGAAAAAGAACTCCCTTGTAACAACAATGATTATTCTCAAAGGAAAACATAGACAGTTTTGTTTAGATTAATATTTTCTGTTTGAAAGATTACGTTATCCTACGCTATTTTCTTATTTAAAATTTAAACAAAGAATAAATTTATAGCAAGAATAAATTTAAAGAAGTTATATTTTAATCATTAAATTCTATAATTAGTACATACACATTTTACAGATATATTTGTTTATGTATGTAATGGTTGTAAACATAGTTTGTTTATTGCAATAAGATTTAAAATTACTCCAAAATTATATGTTTGGCCAGATTTTTATTTTGATGTTAATAATATGAAATTTGTGTTGTATGTATTCTACAAATAATATGTATTTTTTTAAAATTAATAAAGGTAAGATAATTTATATGATTTATATGTAGAAACATTCAATCTAGTAAAAGAAGGTTTTAAAATGCTATTACTCAAAGTAATCAATTGCACGACTTAAACTTTAATTTTATTGTATTATTAATTTTCAGTTTCTTTTGTAAATATGTGTTGGAGATAGTTTAAGTTATAATATTTGTGTCAGGTTTGATGTAGTGCTAAGATCAATAAGTTAGTAGCATGTATGTAAAAATGTATTACCCAACCCGCTAATTATAACTTAATTACATTAACATTAATAGTACATTTTTTCAAACATTTTTCACTTTTCTTTACTCTCTAAATCTAAACTATGATAATCTTTGTTTCAAAATTAAAATTTGTGCATTGAAGAGTTATGTTTTCCTTGAATTCTCTTTTCTATTGCGTTTTTATACTTATTTTAAATAACTAACTTAGTTCCATCAGTTTTAAAATTGTTTATCACTATGTTTTTTAACTTTGCAAAGTACATTGTTTGTATAATATAAAGTGCTATATACAGTTGAGGTACCACTGTACTTTTTATTTATATTTTTCTATCTAGCATTGGAAGTTATTCTGTTGATAAAATATATTTTATTTCCAAAAAGAAGCCAGTAACATTAAACAATTAAAGTGATTAAATTTTTTAACCTGAAACTTGGTTATAACATGACTTAGTAAAAACACGTTTTTATTGCACCAGGCAATTATTACAAGTGTCTTAATGTAGGGCAGTCAAAAAGGTTGAAGAAAATTACTTTAGTAGTAAGTTCATGGAAGTTGTGATAATTTAAAGTTTCAACACAAAAGAATCACTGTTTGTCATCAACAACAAAACCACAAGACTAAAATTCTCTACAAATATAATTCTTATTTCAAATACATTTTAATTCCATCAAATTTCTATTAGTTTATGGGTTGAAATGGTTCATGGTGTTTTTTATCATTTGAAAGAAAACAAGTATGTTTAACAAAAACGAAAATTTAACTAAAAACAAATCGAATTTAACGTAGAAAATTTACTTTAAAGTAGAAAAGTACAAGAGCATATTTAAATTATATTTGATAGAAGTATGTCTGAAAATTAAACAGTAAGGACTTTCTAATTGTAATTTTTGCTAATTTACTATAACTGTAACTTGGTTAAACCATTAGTGCATGGAATCCCAAACTGGGGGGCACACTCCCTTAGGGGAGCGTGAAGGCAAATCAGGGAGGTGCAAGACCAGTTGGAAAATAATAAGATAAATTAAGAATATTTAATATTATAAGAACATACTTGATGTTTCTAATGACTTGGGTTGTGTCCTTACTAAAATACAACCTCGAATAGGCATGCTAGTGTATTAAATTGCAAGTTCAAGCATCTTACTAACAGATTTTTCTCTTATCAGTTAAAATTTACTTTGCAAATTGAAACATGAAATGTTATATCATGTTTCTTGTAAAAGTATGTATAAATAAATCAATTGTTTTCAATATATATAACATTTCATTTTTTTCATGTGCCCATACCATTTATTTATAGTGTAAATTAGAGGGAGTGGGAGGATTTCATTTTAAGAGGAGGGGCATGGTACCAAAAGATTTGGGAGCCTCTGCATTAGTGCATTAAAAAAAAAATTGCATTTAAAATGGGGTTGTTCATGTTATATTGATTATTTCAATATAACAAACATGGGAAAAATTTCAAATTTTTTCATCTTATTTTGGTAACTATGGTTTATGTGATAAATTAGACGCTATGCATTCAGACTACTCTGTTCTGAATTTATATCACAAAATTATTCCACTTGCATGCACAATAACCTGTTTGCATGATTTAAATAATAATTTATGATTTCAGTTTTTAGAGGTGAATATAAAGGAAGTCTGTTTGTTGAAAATATGTATTTTATTCTTACTTTTATTCACAAAATGTTTATAAATATTTTAAAACTGGAATGATAACATTATTCCAGGATGTATAGTTTGATACAAATTTGTGAGCTTATACAGGAGTTATTACATTACTTCCCAAAAGTCCTTTTCACTGTGATACTTTTGGAATCAATTAGGATGAAGTCCAACTTGACCCTTCGGGTATAATAATTAGGATTTTTCGGTACCGTTTGCACAACACCGTTCTGTGACATTGGGTGCTGACTAGTGATTGATGTCGTCATAACAAACACCCTCTAAAGATCTTGCTATTTGTCTCTTGTATGGGGATTTTCCAGGTCTGTTCAGTAATGTAATGGCCAAGTTTTTTCTGAAGTGCAAAAACTGTTGAGTAGCCGAAGACAGTAATTCACGATTGAGTAACGTGGATTTACTACACACCCCTCAAATAAATAAATAAAAATTTGCCACTACCATTTTGTACTCTTATTCTAGATTGATAAGTAACAATGTCTTGATATAATAGATTAAGAACCCCCCCCCCCTATTTCCTTATTATATTCACTATAGGTTGGGGTACCTGGACTTAGATTTTTTTTGTCTTGACTATCGCCTAGTTTTTCCAACATAAAAATTCTCAGTTTGTTGCTGGCAGATACTATTATCATGCCAGAGTACTATCATAGTTTTATCAGCTGTGTGATGGTCATACTGCCTTAGTTTATCTTTTTCTAACTGTTCGACAGTTTTGGGGCAACAATGTTTAATTTGGTCATCTGTAATAGTGCCTATTGTATATGCACAAATCCCTATATCCACTAAATATTTATAAGAGGAAGTAGTTATCAATACCCTGTATCTAACACAAATAGACATAACATATAATTATTTCGAACACAGTATATTGTGCTATTGCATGCGTCTCATATACCGGATGCTATTGTTTATATGATTTTAATTGCTAGAAACATTATTTTCTTTGTCAGAAGCATAATCAAATTTGTTGCTTGTATTGTTACAAATAAAATTATAACAAATACATTAACTATGTTACATATATGTAGCAGTACGGAATGAAACTTGCCTTTCATACATGACTGTAAATAAACCTTTTAACATAACTGATGATATGAGGTTATGTCAACAAAGACAAATCATGTGTTCATTCATTTTAGTTAACTGTCTCTAAACCTAGGGCAGCAAACATAACCTTATAAAAAAATTCTCCATGGTAAGAATTGGTATGTCTGTGCCTGATTAATGAAACGCTATGCCCTAATAGTTAATTTACTATAGTTGGGAAATGGATCTTCAGTTAATCATTTAACTATTTGATCCATATTACTAAACCAAATCATTTCACATTAATCATTAATCAAATAGTTAATTACATTTCACATATGCATACTCATTTCTAAAGCATACATATTACTAGGCCTAATTAAAATTGACAATACAGGTTTTAAGACATTTTAATAAGAGACTTTAAGAGAATAATTGTTTTATTGAGTTTGTTGAAACAAAATATACACAGGGATAGTCTGCAGGAGGAATTAGCAAAGAAAAAATCAGTGATGAAACTCTAATTAAACAGTCTGAAAAATTTGGTATTTAAGATACAGATTTGTAAAAGCCTGACTAGAGTTTATGATAACTATGCAGCTGTTTCCTCCAAAAGTACAGCTCTCGAAAGAAAAACTTACTATTTTGTTTAACTTCTTATCAAAGACTGATTAATAACACACAAGATTTTTTAACTGAAAATGAGTTTTTCACAATTCTTTACACCTTTGGAAAACAATAAATCTCAAATGCATATAAATATTAAAGTAAAATTGTCATATTTTAAGCAATCTCAGAAAAGTGGAACAGTTATTAAAAAAATGAATTCTCAATTCCCAGCAGATTCACAAGAAAATTAATTACACCTTCATGCAGTATGTAAATTAGTGGTGGAGCGTGATAAATATCAGAGCAAGACACTTGGTGGTAATTCCTCTAAAAAATTGTAATATTTATTCTGCCAATCTATTCTGATTTATGCTAGTGATATGCAGTTAATTTAATTTATATTTAAACTACATTGTAAAGGATATTCAATTATAATTGGCTTTTTATTTTTTAAAATTAAATTTAAAAACAAATATTTGAATTAAATTAACATAATTTGTATACCTTATTACATGAAATCAATTCTTCAAATTTTCAAAATGAACTTCTTCTGGATCACAATATTATAAATCTTCTCCAGGTTAAATTCTCCAGTTCTGGGTTGAACAAGTGCTCATTTTCAGGAGATGATAATGGGAGATTACTCATCCACTCTTTTCCTTGTTTAGACCTCTACCAGTACTTTACACAACAAAAATTAATTACTTTTTTATCAGAGTAATGTTCACATTTATTTTGATAAATATGAATGAAAGTACAGAAAATATGATATCCTAATCAAAATATATTTTTAAAAATGTTACTAATAATATTGGCGCTTTTATCGCTTCCACACATTAATTTGGAGTCGTATTGGGGAGTCTCCTTAAATTAAAACTAATAATAAATTAAAACTAATAATAAATTTTCCAATCTCCCTCTGATAATTTCTATTACTATGTCACCTCAATGGAAATGCTGAATTTATGTTTATGAGGCTTAGGTAAATTTTAGGTAGGATTAAGGTAAGGACATGATATTCTTTGATTTTAGAAAAATTACAACTATATGCCTCTATACAGAGCCTTTCTTTACTGAAGAGTGTTGGGTACTCTCTGCCTTGGCTCTATGAAGATAAACGAAAATTGCTGTACATACACCTTCTGTATTCCTTGTTTTATAAAGTAACATGTGCTTTGAAATTACACATAAATTAAAATAATTTTACCTATGGCTAAATATCTCACTAAATATTAGTAACTAGTTTAAATTAAATAATTAATTTCTATACATTTAAAACAAAAGACTTAAAATTTACCAATTCAGTATTTTATTAATTTCATTTTTTGTGCTAATCAGTCAATCAGACATAGATGTTGGGGGTTTGGTTCCCTCCAAAGTTTTTGCAACATCTGTTGATGCACAATTTGCTGCAGTTAGGAATATTTGTGCTGAAATCATGGCAGTTAAGACTGTCATTAAGGAAGAAGGATTTTCCAGAGGTTAAGGATGCTTACTGGTTATGACTTAGAGGTTTTTGTGCTGTGGGGCAATATTTATTTAGCTATGGAACTTTTTGAGTGTTTTTTTATCCACTGTTTGTGTACCTATGCTACTAGTCTTCTAAAAACTAAGAGAGACCTATGGTTTAAAGAATGACTTAAAACTAACTTAATGAATACTCTAACAATGTATCTTCAAAATAGTAACAAGAAATTACTTTGGGCTATGTTTCAAGGTGGGTTGCATCATGAAGAATTACTACAAAGTGACATAAACTGGTTAACTTTGGAGGTAGGAGTAAAAAAATACACATCAGAAAAAAATCATAAAAACTTAAGACTAGTGACAAAAAAAAATGCTAATCAAAGTTATAAATGAATGAAATACAAATGAGTCCAAATTTTACAGAAGAATGTACCTATTAACATTCTAACTAAAAACTATGTAAGAGTAAAAACTTCGTATTAGGGTATGTTCAATTAGTCTCAAAAACAACACAATAGGCCCATATTGAAACCGGCTTCATGCGCGCGCATTTGTTTACATGGGGTGGGGTAAACTTTCCACCCTATGGATAGTGAGTAAAATTTTTGTGTTCATTTTATTCAGGGTAACACGTGATTCATGATTAAGTCAATGAAACCCATAATAAGTGCTTATTATTCTTTGTTTATTTAATAAACTACTAAATAACTGAATAAGATAAATATTGATTCTGTGATTAATTTGCAACGTGTGAAGTGTTTTTGTGGTTAGGTTTAATGGGACAAATTACTTCTAAATGTGTAGTGTATATTTTGTTAGATAGTAAAGCCTATCCTGAATCTGTACCCGTAAGGACTGTTATAGTGAACATTAATATTATCTAAAATAGCAAAACTTAAATGAAATCGTTTAAATTAAAGTGATGCAATCTTTAGTTCCTCTAACTCCCACCACCTCATGGCTAGGCATGCGCCAATTCTTAGTTCCATTTCATTTGATATCGGTAATAGTCCAGTAGACGCGGTAGGCTCCACACAGCAGCGTAATGTCAGTAGCTGGTGTTGATCAAACGGCCACATGCGTTTCTGATAAAGTAGTTTTAAAAAGAAAAATCACCTTGCCCAATGGTGTCGCTATCATTGTGGGAACGATTATCGGGTCGGGTATATTTGTTTCTCCGGCAGGAGTGTTTATTTATACAAAATCTGTAGGAGTGTCATTAATAATATGGACAATCTCGGGGTTGTTTTCAACTATAGGAGCATTATGCTACGCTGAACTAGGAACTTGTATTTCACGTTCGGGCGGGGATTATGCGTACATTTTGGAGGCGTTCGGCGATTTACCTGCTTTTTTGAGATTGTGGGTGGCTTTGTTAATAATTAGACCCACAACACAGGCAATTATTGCTTTAACGTTTGCCCAATATGCGGCTAAACCTTTTTTCTATGATTACGAGCCTCCGGAATCAGCTATATCACTTCTAGCTGCAGTATGCTTATGTAAGTAACACCTATATTTCGATTTAAGTATTAAAACAATTCAAAAGTTTTATATTTTACAGAATATTACAATTTAATTATTTTTAATTGCTAATTTTTTTTTAACATCTGTATTTCTAAAGTATCTGTTCAGTTCATTATTGGCGCTTTCTCTTATAGTTAATTACTATACACACTATACAGGATGTGATTGAAAACTATCCTTGCGGCTTCTGACTTTAACAAAAAACCTATATTAAACAGCAGAAATGTATAGGTTTAAAATGTAGAATTTTCATTTTACACCACGCGAAATCGTGGTGGCATAGTAGATCACGCGAATAACTATAAGTACCTACAAACCCCCTATATTAAACTGTGTCCAACAATTTTTATCGTTTGCTTCTTAAGAATGCGACAGAGTCAACTGCACCTGTGAGAGTTTAACATTACTTGCGGTATTCCAGAAAGAATATGTGCTACTGCAAAGAAACTATATTGGCACTAGCACGGTTAGTGTTCTAGTCTTAAAACATTTAAATTATTTTATAATTACTAACTAAAAACACTTGTAAATATGATACACTTGCCTGTAGTAGACATATTTTTATAATGATTGAGGATGGCCGTTTCGGCAGTTGTGTCCCACTATAAATTACGGTCTGAGTTGACAATGAGACACATCTCCCTAAACGGCCGTCCTCAAAAATTATAAAAGTATGTGCTACATAGGCGAGTGTAATATATTTACAAGTGTTTTTAGTTAAAAACTAGTAGCTCACTTGAATCAATTAATTATAGGCCTACTGTAATTATTGTTTACAAATTATTTTTAAGAACTACTGGAATTTATGTGAAAAAAACTTAAATTTTTCTATTGAAAACCAAAATGGAGAAAAAGTCCTTACTACGAAGTCGTAGGCCTATTTAATGTCTTAAAACACTACACACATTTTCGTTCAACTACAAATCACTGTTGTAGCATGTTTATTTTAAACAAATGTACCTTTATTAGATGTCGATTAGTTTCTGTACTTTCCGTTAGTAAATTTTAATATTAGTTTACATTAACTTTTAGTTTACAATTTCAACTTAAACAACTAGATTACACTTATTCACTTATGCATATATTTGTTAGTAAACACCTGCCTGTACTAGCACTTCTAGATGAGGACTGCTTTTTTTGGGAGATTTGTCTCATCAACTCAGATAGTAAGATCTGATTTCTTGCTTATTCTAGGACTGGGTACGCGCGGAACTTTATTTTTTTTTATTAAAAGGAACATGATTGTTTACGAAGCTTTTTGGTATTGTTATAAAAAATTGTGCGTGTGTTATAATGTATTGATGTTGAGGATGGATGTTACGTGTAATTTGAAATGTGTTTTTGTTAAACTAATAGGCTCATCTAACTATTAGACTACCAAACTAATTGTCTAATTTAAGTAATTGTATAAACATTTAAGGCGGAAACGAAAACGTTTTGTTTTAGTAAGTCTTTCACAAAATATACTTAAATTGTAAGCTCGGCAAGTTGATAATTATTTTTGAAAAAGAAACAGTTTCACCGATTGTTATGAGCAATAGGATCCACGAATAAGAATGGTTGTATATTTCGTATAATTCAGTTGTAAAGGTATGGTATTTTTATTTAGTTTGTGCACGATTATCAATAAACTATGGGCTAGTACTGAAAACAACCTCAATAGCCCTAAACCAAAAACCCTATAATGCACACGGCACTATCCTACAGTCCGCCCAAAGCTAATAAACTAACACCTTTCGTAAGCGCATTTACAAAATAACCTAATCAACGCAATGACCTTAGTAAACAATTTAACCTCAAAATCATTTAAACATATAAAAATATTCTAGTGTTTATAAATAACTTGCAATTTATTGCCCCGTTTCTAGATATGAAATATAAGAATATCATTCCACAAACTTTACAAAGAAAACCTAAAAGCAATCCCAAATCAGATTACAACTATAATCTAAATTTGATAAACTTTATTCCACAAACAATAACTAGATAAACATAACATTATTAAAAATCCTGAACAAATTAAATAAAAGTAACTCAACACAGTTGAACTGTACGAAATATGCAAATATTTCAAATTATATCCAACACAAATGTACTCAACTTCTAATAAATTACACTACATCTCACAAAAACAGTTTGTATTATTACCGAAAACTTGGTCAAAATCACCCAATAATATAGTTTCCCCACACACCACACAAACCTATGCTTAAATAAACCAACGGTTCTGTCTGAGGTGACGCTGGCCGAAACAACAGTTTTCATTTAGATGTTACTGTAGTTAGTGTTTACACCCGCGGCTATTGTTACGGAAGACAGAAGTTACATAATCGTTGGGGCCTCATAACACCGCCTTCTATACTACCTGACTGATTAATATTTGTTAAAGAATGTAGGTCTATTTTGCAATTCCTTCTATTAGCTCATACTCTCCTGATAAATATATATATATATATATATATATATATATATATATATATATATATATATATATATATATATATATATATATGATGATGATACGTATTCCTTCACGGATGGAAAAATATGATGAATAGTTACTATCTGGAGTACATCCGTTCATTCTTGAGTCCATAAATTCGCAGTTCCGACGTTTCGCTAGAATTTCATCCAGCATTGACGAGGTGAACCCAACAACAGAAGAAGAGCGAGACAATGCTCTTCTCGTCAATGCTCCTGTTGTTGGGTTCATCTCGTCAATGCTGGATGAGATTCTAGCGAAACGTCGGAACTGCGAATTTATGGACTGCAGAATGAACGGATGTACTCCAGATAGTAACTATTCATCATCATATATATATATATATATATATATATATATATATATATATATCTTGTAGACATTTTCAGTCGTTAATAAAATACGTTTTTATTCATCCAGTCAAGTTCTATTAGCCTACAGCGGATGACAATTGATGTTACTACAGTTTTTTCAAATACTTATTCAATAATTAAATTATAAAAATTTGGAAGTCCCGGTCGGATTCGAACTGAGTATCTTCATGTTCGAGGTCTAGCGCTTTTGCACTGAGCCAACTTTCCCATTTGTAGAAACGTACTTCATAAAGATGTATATGAATTTTTCTTTTGCCTCCATCTGGTTGTCGTCGAAACCTCCATTGCACAACCTTAAATTGTTGCCATGGCTACAACACAACATCATAAATAATGCTCTAGGATTAAAAATGAATGAAAAGAATAAAATAAACACACAAACTGAATTAACGGTAGCGAACCTAGCTTCACAAACAGACAATGAAAAGAAACGCGAAAATAAACTACAATACAATGCAAACGACGAAAAAAGAAGCGTGTAAGTAGTAAGAAATAAAAATAATAGTCCAACACCATACATAGAAACGAATATGGAAAATTGCAAGGATATTCCCTTTATATTCTGCCACTGAATATTGTTATTCTGACATTTTTATATACATATCTATATGAATTGTAATTATAAATAAAATAAGACGATAATAAAATAAGAATGTTTTATAAGACGAAACTAAAATAAAATCAGTCTTGGTTGATTTCAGTAGGAATTGACTTTTTTTTAAATTTTATATTACTTGTTTATTATTTGTTTGAAATGTTTGGATTTCGTCTGGAATTCCCAGTGCTTGTGGCTACGCCATTATATAACTGGAAAACAGATTCCTTTTTGCGTTTCCGTTTTGTTAAGGAATAAAGTGAAGATTTTGTTTATTATCTTCTTAGCATCATCTTTATTTAAGTACCTTGGGGTCACGATATTTTTCATTCCCATCTCTGTTATTTTCATTTATGTTCGTTCAGCTCATGATTTTAAGTTTTTTATGCTCCTTTTCTTTGATAGACATCAGACTGATTTTTCGTCAAGATTTTTTTTATTAATGTTGTCTATTTTGTTGACATAGCGTTTATCGAAACTTTTATATTGATGAAATTGCCTGACATTTAAGTTTTAATTTTTGTATAAGATTTTATTCTAAAGTGGGAAGACTTTCTGGACGAATAACGGAGCAGTAACTTATCGTTGCCTATTGAACGGTGCCGATTTCATCTTACGTTAGGGGTCTTTCGTTCAATATACCAGATGCCTGAAAATATTTACGCTCTCATTTTACATTGTTCAATATTTCGATTAACATATTGGTATACAAAGTGAATTTACTTTTTTTGTATCCTTAGTTCGTTTAATTGTCTAATCTCGAGAGTCTGAAAAGTCGAGAGTCATTTGAGAAAGCCAATAGGGCCGTTATTTTAATCTATTTTGGTATCCTACCCAACAAGTACCAATTGCAATAAGTACTACTTTAATTTACATTAAGGCGAATTTGAACGGAAGCTTTAAGTTTGATAATTCATTAATTTTTTTTAATTTGTGTTGAATTTTGAAGTTCAGACAATTCTTATCAGATTTTATTTGAATGCAGTGTTTGTTCCTTAAATTTGTTCATTTAGTTGTTTGCGATCAAAATATAGTACTGTAGTGGCATAATACGTTATACCCCTTTTCCTGGCGAAAAGCCAATTTTTAAACCAATACATACCAATTTAAACCAATTTTAAACCAAAACGCGTGTGTGTGTGCGTATGCGTACGTGCGTGTATGTGTGTGTGTGTTCGTGCTTGCGTGTGTACGCACGCGCACGAGTGTATGCGCCTGTGTGTGAGCGTGCGTGTGTTTGCATAGTTGGACCTACATAGTATTAATTTCGACAAAACAATGTAGCCCGTTTGGTGCAGAATTTATTAGTAATTGATCTGAGTATTTTTTCATAAACCGCTTGTCGGGACAGAAGTAAAATAAAAGGAGCACCATACTTTACTCCATAATTAAATTAATTTCAGTTAGTAAAGATATATTTAATATTTTTAAATAAATAAAACCTCTAAACCACAAATAACATTTTATTTAAACCTTATGTACATTTCGATTGCCCAGCAATCATCTTCAGAGGTATTTAAAAAATACAACTCCAGAGAGTTGTATTTTTTAAATACCTCTGAAGATGATTGCTGGGCAATCGAAATGTACATAAGGTTTAAATAAAATGTTATTTGT
This sequence comes from Prosapia bicincta, assembly GCA_036971475.1. Lineage (NCBI taxonomy): Eukaryota > Metazoa > Arthropoda > Insecta > Hemiptera > Cercopidae > Prosapia > Prosapia bicincta. Next base: position 49,192,802 of record JBAIZL010000002.1, read on the forward strand.
GGTTTAGAGATTTTATTTATTTAAAAATAAACATTACGCCACAGTTGCTTCATATAGTTATATATTTAATATTTTGACAATTTCAATAATACAATCGTTTAGATTTCAGAAAATCTAAATATCTAAAACAAAAATTCAGAAGAAATCTTTCTTATGTTGCTAACGTCAATTAAGCGACTATTTTTTGTTTAAAATATTTGGTTAACACGAAGCCGCTTCTGGAAAGTAAACATGTCTTGTTGGCTTGCTTTGTTGTTACATACTCGTAATTTGTTAAAATAATAAAAGTTTTCTTTGGAATCTAAAGAAAGTTATTAATTCATGCGTAGGGCCTACATCTGTGATACAGATATTTTACAGAATTAAATGAATATTTTATTTTGGTATAATCGGACCTCATTCGTTCTAAAGTGTTTTTAAATGTTCAAATACTTTCAGTTAAACTATAAATGTCTTGAATATTTTTTTATTTGTCACTAAGGTTTTTGAGCGTTGATTTTGTCACTGCCCCAACCATTTTCAAACGTTTAAATAGGTATTGCCCTGAATAGTTATCAGCGTGTACATTCTTACAAATTCTACATACAGTAATCTCATTGTACGTTGACCTTGAGATAAACCTTTCTTCACATCCGGTTTACCCACAGTCACCAATGCATAGAAAAGAGTTGCTACATATCGAATTGATTGGCTTCGTTGTTTGTTTTTTTATTCTTTTTAAAAACTGTTTACACAGAGTAGAGAATCTAAAAGATTCTGTCCGTTTTAAGCAAGGCCACATTTACCACAATGCTTTATTGCTTAGCTATGCATATAACTCAGCATATTCCCTTACACGTCTTTCCATCAGGCATACCTTACATGTGTTCTCCTTATAAAACTAAATAATTACGATCTAGATATCTCACTTTACAGTGTAACGCAATAGTTTTCCGCATTGCTTCATTTTCAGGAGTCGTAACGAATGAATATTTACCCAATTTTCACTTTTCTCTAATACACATTTCTAGAAGTCGTTTCTGCTTACGGGAATGTTCTTAATCCTAGGGAACTCGTTCATTAGTTCTTCCCAATATGTCTGTACTCAAGATAAAAGTATTCCTGGAAAGTTAAACTTTTAAATTAAATTAATCAATAATAAACCAGGGATATAATAATTTAGGAAACCTAGGAGTTACATCCTGAAAGAAAATTTTTTAAGATGAATTTCGCACCCCTGAAAGAGAAATCATCCTCATTCTACTGTCCCAAAATGAGCAACAATATTGATTGCTCTTATAACGTAAAAAGCTTAGAACATCATACACATATTCAGATAGAAAAAGAATATTTGAAGGTTTGTAAGTTTTCCTACAGCTTCAAGGAAAGTCTTAAAGTTAATAAGTTTGAAAAAGTTAATCGGCAAAAAGCACCAATTATAAACTGAGCGAATGCAGCTCTGCGTACGTACTATCTCTCAGCGAACTGTTTCAAAACCCAAGTGTGTCATATAGTCTTGTTATTTATAGGATGAATATAAGATATTAACTGAGAGCAAAATTTAATAACTGGCTTAACTAGCTTATTTTCCGCTGAACACGATCCTCGGCTATACAGCTAGGCTGATGAAGCCCCTTAAATGCAGAATCAGACACTTTTGCCTGTATTACAAATAGGCCTAAATCTAAATTACGAATTCCATAGGAAATCGCAACTACAGAGGTATCAATAAACTCTTATAGGTTATTTTATGGCATGCCGTAATCAGGTTTACTACTGCAGTAAGTGCATGCTAGAAGGGTAAAGCATTTACCTGAAATGGTTTTATGCGAACAGTAAAAATTATTTAGAACATATTTGAGTACAGTGTACTGACTTGAAATTAGGGCCTATTCATTAAGCCTGTACAACTGAAGCACAATCATTGAATGAAACTTATATAGTTACTCTAGTCAATAAAGTAGTATCTGTTATAAAGCAAATGATAAATGTGAAGGCAAATGATTTATTAAAATTTCAAAGAAATTGTACTTATCTTTTATGTAAAGATTACGTGCCATTTTCCTGGTAGGCCTACTCTTTAATCTGGATCTCCAGCCTACAGAAAAAACAAATTATTGCTCCTGAAAAGAATTTTAAAACAGCTGCCTTGATAAAGAAGCCGCCGTTCAATTGACTTGAATTTTGTGCTTTAGTATTATTGTTTTTGTGGATCCTTTTACCACGCTTTACCTTTTTGTAAAAAAAGTACTCGGTTGAAATTGAAAAAGTAAGTCCCATTAGTACTATCTGAATACACAAAATATTTGATGAACCGCAGTTTTAAAATAACAAATTTTATAAACTCGTTATGTCTGCTCATTCTCTGACGACTTCGCTTTCCTCGGACAAGATGACTAAACTCGATCGTAAAACTCCTAAGTTTTCATCGTAAGCTCATAAGTTTATAACTAATAGGTACACTCAGTTAAACTAAATTGTACATAACTAAATGTTTTAATGTTCAGTTAGTGTACTGCTACGAACTGTATAACTGATGACTCGGTAATACAGTGTATTTTTCTTCACACAATGCCTTAACTGAGATTGACTTCTTTAACGTAGAGTTAAATTTGGCGCCTTTTTTCAACCAATCCGACCCAGAAAGTTATACTAAGTCTGCTACGTGTTTTCAACACAATTGTTCTAATATGACAAGTCTCAGCTTTACTAAAGTTTTTAAAAGTCTTCTACGCCCCTGGACGTAGGCGTCTTCTACGCCTCTAAACCAGTTAAAGTTTGTCGGGTTTTGTCAAAATTCATTGTTAGATATTTTATGTACTTTAATAGTATGTATGTTTAATGATTTAATTCGTCAATAATTTTATCCCTAAATAATTCTTGTAAATTAAGTTGTTACTTAAATTAAATACTTTTGTTTATAAAGTATAATATTTATATACATTGTAAATAATATATAAAGCAGCTGTGCATAATATTTATAATATAATACCGCCATTTAACACATTTTTAAATAATCCAAATTGTTTACAGAATTACAAATAAGTAGACAAGGAGTTGATGAAAATTCGACATGGTTAAATCAATTAATCACAATAATTAAAAATTGTACAATACCCCCGAAATTAAAAATTGAAAAATGTTATTGAAAACAAAATCCAGGACTAAGGATTTGTCGTAGGAAGAAGATGAATAAGTTAGAAAGGGAGGAAACTTTATAGATTCAATTGAATAACGCAAAATCTCTTTAAAGTTTGTAGTTCGTTCTATAGGTTCTAAAACTTGTATACATTAATATTTACAAATGATTTAAACTATCACTAACTGCAAAGGCTTGAGGCATTCCATTAAATTTCAGTCTGGATAGTTTGCCTGAATTAATTTGAAAACTCCTAAGATAAGTGTTGTGTATTGTTTGTATCTGTTTTATTGCATTGCCGTGTTTCGTTTTAAACAGCTTTATTTACTTTTATAATTATTATATTTTAATCAGTTTATTCATGTAATCCTTATAAAATATTTTCAAGTTTTATTTCAGAATTTGGCGTTATATTGGTATTGTGTTTAATAATGTTTAATTTTATGATTGAAGATGTGCCAAGAAGTGTCCTAATCGAGAGGTAGAGATCTACCCTGTGCTTCTTAAAGCACATTTTCTTTAATACAAAATAACCGTTGCTAGCACAAATTTTAGCTCATAATCCGTTTTGTGTTCACTGGTTTTTTTATATCCCGCTTAATCATTGTCTGGGCTGTGCTTAATTCTTCTTTCGGCTAGACTCTATCTACTTGTGGTAGATTTTCTACTATCTATCAACGCTCTTCTCCTAGTAAAACAACAATAAAGATTGTAAGACTTCAAGGAAAAGTCTAAGAGCCTCGTCATAGAAGCTAACTTTTAAAAGCAATCGAAGAGTGGAAATGTTAGAAACTGGTGTAGACCTATAAGTGATGTATGGTGTGTCCAGTGATAATAGTTACTCCCTTGCGGTTCCACAGTCAAACACGTGACGCTATCTTAAAATACACGTTCATCTCACGGTTAAAGATTAAGTGTACCATTTATACTAAAGCAGGCTTTCCCCACTCTTCCTCTCTTATAAATCTCGCTAACAGAATTTCACATTCAATTTAACATCCTCTTTAGTCCCTACAAGGCGAAAAAAACCTGGTAGGGATCTAATATGCCCTATGTTTTATGACACTATACATCCCGTACCTACTGTAATGCATTATGTAATGCTACACATTTATCACTGATTTGCGCTCTGTTTTATTTCTTCAAATCTCATCAAAAAGAATGAACTTAAAGTTCCTGGCAGTTTAATAAGGAACTATTTACTAATCTTTCAGAAAGTTTTGGTTGTTTTAATTTCTTTTTTACTTCGACTATAATTGGTTTTAATTTTCAGTATAGCTATTTTAAAGAAATTACTGAGTTATGCTACAAAATATTTTTATTTTTAACATTGATTTTATGTCTACGCAGCCTGCGCATCACAATTTCATAATTTGAAGTTATATTCGGAATTATAGATTACATATTACAAAAAGAAATATAAATAGTGTTGACATCTATTTGATTCAATACGATTATACGAAAACTTCAGAAGTTTATCAAAAAGAACAACCCGTAAAAAAGCAACTTAAACCCAGTAGCACACACAAAACGTTTAAAATGGGTGTATAACCAACACACATTCATTGATAAACTTTAGGAGAGTTAAATTTCTGATTAAGTATCTACAGTTCAGGGGAAACAGAATGAAGCGAACATTGCCATAAAACGTCTAGACGAGAGCTTGGGGGCTTTCCGAAGAGATAGCCTACTATGTTTAGTAAACAGAAATACAAAATATTCTTAATAAAAATAGGATTATGGCCTTTCGTAAACTTTTAACTGGAAAGGAAAATTATATTCAACTAACACCACATATTTCTAAAAAAAAAAGATTTTCAGTCTTCCGTGCTTCGTTTTTCACTTGGATTTATGTACATTGTTAAGGTTGCAAGGATTTCTATAAAAAATTAATTCCCTTGCGGTAAACGCTTTGGCTAAGCTAGCGTTAAATTTTATTCCTATTAATTTTGTAAGTCAGGTAAACGAAAACAGGGTAAAGAATGTTACGACAAAGCTTATTGATCAACATCTTAGTGATAAACTGTTAACCACTAACCTAAAGCTAACTACACTAATGACAAAACGTTGCCGGAAATAACGTAAGAAACTTTGGAGAATGTACACCATCACTAAAGCAAATAATCTTTTATAATTGGTGTTTGTTAGTTTTCGTTTCAAGCATTTCTAACAATGGTGTAATTTTCTACGTCTATCAAGCTACTTTGGAAAATATTATATATGATTTTATTTAGCATATAGCCTACTGAAATACCGAATAGCTAAAGTGATCAACTCTACTATATATTTGATTAAAAACAGGAATATTTTGGTAAAGTTACATTAAAATCAATACAGTGTAATTTAAAAAGTAGCGTCCAAATATCACAGATTTGTTCTAGTAATTGCCTCCCTAAACATTGCCAGGAAAAATATGATTTTTATGGGAGGCATTAAAATATCCAAAAGTGACGATATACTGTACGGCAAGAAATATTTTGAAGATATGTGACAGTAGAATAAAAAAAGGAAATCAAATATCAACACAGAAGTGATCTAATGATTGTGTCACTAAACAATGCCATGGAATGCAGGATTTTTGTGGGTGACACTAAAATATCAAAAAATGAAGATATAGACTACTGTATTGGAAAAAATATTTAAAAAATGTGTGACAGCAGAATAAAAAATGTAAGTCAAATATCACCACCTATGTGATCTAATGATTGTCTCCATAAACAATGCCAGGGAATGCAGGATTTTTGTGGGAGACACTAAAACATCCACAAATGAAGATATACTGTACTGAAAGAAATATTTTGAAGATATGTGAACTGTGTGACAGGAAAAGAAAAAAAGAAGAACAAATAAATTGCTTGAAATTGCACAGAAATTCTCTCAACTACTAGGATCAAGTAAAATTTCAAGTAGGCCTATAATAAAAGATCGTGGATGAAAATAAAAGCTTTCATATTTTCAAATGAACTTAATAGTGAAACTTAATAGAACTTAAGTGAAACGAAGAAGATTATGTACAGAAATCAAACTGGAAACGTTGGAAGAGTTCGTGACAAGGTAGACATTCATTGTGGAGAAATGCCACGTCCAAAAATTAAGCTAAGCTATTAAACTAACAAAAATGCTGAAAAGCGATTGAATAAATTATAAATTTCTAGTTCAATGGAACATATACTACACTTAAAATTACTCATCTTTACCTTAAATACATGATGCTACGTACAAAAGGAAGACATATTGAGGAAGAACACAGTTATTTTAAGTAATCAAACAGATATGAGTAATTTACAGAATGTAAATATAATGATTTGAGAAATAAATACCCAAGCCTATTGAATTATGGACCTATACAACAATTAATAAAATTAAATAGTTAATTAATGTAAGAGTGTGCCTATAGTATGCAGTTTGAGAATTTATATTTTTACCATAGTTATTTAAAATATTTTCTCATTACTAAAATAAACGTTTTTAAAAATTAATTTTTATAGTAGGTTATAATTTTAAAAATTTCGTGAAGTTTAACCTTTAATCTGGGTTAAATTAAATTTTTCTCAAATTAATAAAAGAAACGTTTTTGTATTGTTTGCATTAGATTTTCAGTCAATTCATTAATGAAGGATGAACATTAGTTATGGTGGTAAAAAAAGTATTAAACCAATGACGTTACGTAATTCATATTATATGAATAAAAATAAAGTTATAAATGTTTACGGTTTCATGTCTTGTCTCATTGTCTTGGCGGAATTCATTTTTAGTTGTTATCAAGATGAAATCAGAAAAATATAAACATCAAAATAGGTTCCATTCATTCAACTACTTAACTTGCAGTTTAATAATAAAATCATATTTATTTAAATCTGAATACTTCCCAAATACTTTTTATTTTATTGTTTGAAGTGAATTTATCTAAGAGCGAAATTAAATAGCACATTGTTGAGGAGCTGAACAGCTGGTTGTCCTTCAACCAGCGGTTACCCATATCTGTAACACTATACTCTTCATGGCCAATTTGGCATGTTGGAGTTAAGACGTTAGTCTCAATCTTCATTAAGTGTAATTAATAATTTACTCAAAACACTTGAACATATGTTAGTGTTACACTTGCCTATATTAGCACATACGTTTTTGAATATTGAAGACGGCAGTTTAGGGAGATGTGTTCATTGTCAACTCAGACCGTAACTGACTGAAATTCTACTTTAGTGAAACACTAGTAGCTCAAGTGAAGATTGAATCAAATAATATTACTAATTTATATTTATTATTGCAGTTGTAATCTCTTTTACAGTAATAATTTATGATTATTTACTAATCGATATAAAAATATTCGACTTGAGTTAAACGCAAATAATTTACCACGAGACAAATTTTATGTAGTAGCTTTATATAGAATGGCTATAATAAAAAAAATAATATTTTTTTCAATTTTCAGATTTTCTATTAAAAATATAAATAATTTGTGTTTATTTTGTTTTAACAACAAAATTCTAAACCGATTTGTGTTAGTTTTTAAAAACTTGTAAAATAAAGCGTTACTTTTCGTGTTTTATTCCTTATTTGTTTACAGTGGAAGGCTTTATTTCCTAACAATATGGTTCATGAACATCTAAAATTAACCTGCGTTTTGATTTAAAATAGAATAGGAATGGGTCTGTGGCAGGGTAGAGATGCAATGTTGTCAGTTCGAACGCATTGACAGTCAACCCGCCACTGCCAGCGACTGAAATTTCAGAACGAAGAAAGCCAAACCACTAGTAAATCACTCCACTACAGTTACGATGACATTGAGCGACGAACAAAAGTTTAACGTCGAATTGGCAACAAGGCTCACCCACGCACGTGAATTTCCTATTAGCTCAGACGGCTGTAATCCCTACTCCCTCTGGTCTATTTTACCTAAGCAGAATCCTATTCTGTTTTAAATCAAACTATAATTGTAAATGGATGCGTGTATTGCGCAAGTTCTGCGACAAGGACAAAGTCCAACCATTAAAACGGTAAAATTACTATGAAGGAATGAATTACAAAAAATAATTCAAAGTTTTCTTCAACTGATGAATACGGTATATTAAACATCTAACCTGTATAGGCCTATTTGGCTTACACAATCAAAGTCGTAAACTTTAGACCAATACTGCTGCTAGACATAAACATTTATAGTATCTGAAACAAGCAGCGTTGATTAACAAATGCAATTAGTGTTCATGATAGAGTGGCTGAACAAAAAGGGAACGTGATTTTCGCAACAAAATATACATAGATAAGCAAATGTAGCCTATCTAACTATATACAGCCCGCTCTATTTTTCAGATTTGTTTTTACCATAAAGTAAAACCTGTCGTTATTCATTTCTATAATCTTTTTGGAAAATTAGCGATGAGGATATTTTTTCATTGTAGTTATCAATTGCAAATTGTAACTCTAATAAATTTTTAAAATTCATTTGGCATAGAAACTTGTTATTTTTAAAAATTGAGCTTAGTGGATAACGACTCGCCGAACTTGGGATATAGGCCTAAGTCAATTTAAGAAAAACGAGCTGAGCCATAACGTTTACGATCTCATTAAGCGATCTTAAGCGTCTGTATTTATAAAGTTCAAACGTAAAAGTTTTCAAAGAACAAAGTGAACGAGCGTTATTTTTTAAGTCAAACTTCAATGGTCACAGACAAATAACGTGTCTGCACAGAGACGTTTACGATCCTTCGCCATTAAAATTTATAAGTGTAAAATATATTAACTTGGTGATTTAGAAGTCACAGTTAATTAGATAAAAAGTCTGACGAAAGATCGCTTTTTAATAATCGATTCTAAACATTTAATCAAATATTGTCTGAAAATCACTATCTAAAATCAACTTTTAAATCTAAGAGTTTTACAAATCAACTAATGAACTAAAATCAACAAATGAAATCAAGAATAACCTACACAAATAATTTTTTTTAAATTAAACGAATAGTTAAATTGACGCTGATGACAACTTTTTAGTAGACTATTAAACTCCAATCGTGCTTGACATTTGTTTAGTTATGGATCTATGTTTTAATAAAGGAGATCTAAGTTTGAATAAAGATTTGTTTATATCAATTGTTATAAAACGTTTTAAATCAATTTAATATATATCTCGTTCTACGTTACATAAGTGTACACTAATGCTAAAATTAATACAATTGTAATAAAAAGAAAATTGTATCATGATAATAATTTATTAACTTAAGCCGTAAACTCACGTATTGTAAACATAAATTTACTAATCACTTAAACAATAGTTTATGACTATCCGAACTTTAAATTTTGAGAATTTGTTAAAACTTACTGAGACAGAACGTTTTCGATCGCTATGTGGCGATCTTCATCAGTTTCTTCTGCTTGGAGATGTCGGGTCAAGCGGTGACGGTTTTAAAGGTAGGTTTTCAAAGAGTATGTGTGATTTGTATTGTGTTTGTTCGTTTAATATGTTTGTACTTTGTGTTTTTGTGTGTCTGTAAATTTCATATTGTTCTTATGTTGAGATGTGGTCCTTTTTTGTTGGTGTGTAGGATTTCTAGGTTATGGTAAATGCCTGTGTATTTGTGTCCTGTTTCTTTTATGTGATTGTAAAATTTTGAATTGGTGTTCTGTTTGTGTTCCTCGACCCTTTGTTTAAAGCTGCGACCTGTTTGTCCAATGTAGAATTTGTTACATTCGTCGCAGTTCAGTTTGTATACCTCGATGTTTATCTTTGTTGTTAGTGTCGTGTTGTATTTTGTATTGTAACTTGTTATTAGTTTTGTATGCTATTTTGTATCCTATTTTTTGAAATTTGCGGGCTATTTTGTTTGTTGTTTTGTTTATGTATGGTAATGTGATACATAAGCCAACACAAACACGCTGCCTTCAGATCCATGCTCCATAGACTTAAAGAAGTCCCAATGACCACAGAAAACATAAACAAAGAATTAAATACAATTAAATATTTAGCATACACAAACGGATACAACACCACAATAATAGACAAACTATAGTACAAAATACTAATAAACACTAAAATTAACACTTCAGACAGGAAAAACAAATACATCACATTACCATACATAAACCAAACAACAAACAAAATAGCCCGCAAATGTCAAAAAATAGGATACAAAACAGCGTATAAAACTAATAACAAGTTACAATGCAAAATACAACACAACACCAACAACAAAGATAAACTACAAGCACCAGGCGTATACAAACAGAACTGCGACGAATGTAAGAAATTATACATAGGACAAACAGGTCGCAGCTTTAAACAAAGAATTGAGGAGCACAAACAGAACACCAACTCAACATTTTACAATCACATAAAAGAAACAGGACACAAAAACACAGACACTTACCATAACCTAGAAATTCTACACATCAACAAAAAAGACCACATCTCAACACGCTAGAACAATATGAAATTTACAGACACACAAACACACAAAATACAAACATATCAAAAGAACAAACACAATACAAATCACCCATACTCTTTCATACTATCGAAAACCTACCTTTAAAACCGACACCGCTTGACCCGACATCTCCAATAGCGATCGAAAACGTTCTGTGTCAGTAAGTTTTAACAAATTTACAAAATTTAAAGTTCGGATAGCCATAAACTATTGCTTAAGTGATTAATAAGATTCACCGAACGTAATGGACTGCAAAATTCAAGAATAAATTTACTCTCGTGAACGTTGGTGTCCATGATTATTGCGTAGAACTTTGTGTTTGAAAATTATAAAGACTTGTGGAACTTACTCGTATAATTCAAGTAAATTTATGAAAACCTACTGAGATATAACTTCTTCGAGAGCACTAAACAATCTTCATCATAATTATAATCTCGGGAAGTCGTTATTTATAAAGTTCAATTGTAGACATTTATTCTTCAATTATCTGGTATATCACTTCAAGAGACAAATTTAAAATTAGCATGCAATAGTAATTAGCTTCAGTATTTGTAATATAATATAGTAATGGTGTAAAAGTCACTTGTTAAACATTAAAAAGTTCAAGGTAGAGTTTCGCTCCAAGCATGAGCTATTTTGAGATTAGTCAATGAGTTACTCGGACTATTACTAGAAAAGGCACCTATTTTAGACGACTAATATAGACTATATTTAACACATCCTTAGTATAAGTCACAGGTTATTGTAAAACTCTTTACAAAACGACTTTTAAATTATAGCTTCTTTTCTAGTAATACAGTTATATTTATACAACACTGATGCCAACTCCTTCCATGATACTAACTTCTTCCTATCTCACAGTTTCACGTTCTTCATGTCCATACCCTCTCCCTCTTCCTATCTTTTCATCAGGGTGTAAGTGCTTTGTTATCACAAACACCAGACGTTTGTTTGCTTAATTTAACAATTTTCATCTCCATTTAAGAACACTTTTTTCCGATTTTCTCCGTACGATGGAACTGCATTACTTTCAAATTCGAGCTTCTAATCCTACAATAAAGGACAACCAACTTGAAATATACTTGTCGAATAACCATACAATAAACTTAACTGGGTAACGAATATAGTGCGAACTACGTAACCGTGCAGTTGGCCTTGAGAGATCGCAGTAGTCGAGACGGGAGGTAGAGTATAATTACCGAGACGGGTCAGTGTAATTACTTTCCTACAAATATGATAAGGACTGTTAAAGCACAGACTTGCATGGGACGGTCGATATTAGATATTTTCTATGATAAATTAGCTTCGGTATGAAATAACAAAAAATCTTGAAATACAGTATGTGTGTTGAAATATATATTCTGAAATATTTAAAACTTTAATATCAATAGGTAACTTTTCGAAACAAAAGGTATTAAAATGAGTTGATTTTTCAATGTTATTTAAAAAATATCTATATTCTCAAATTATTTATGCTACTGTTTTTAATATTGAAAACTCTTTAATTATGATTAAAACATGGAAGGTAAATCCAGTTTTCCATATTTTGCAATATATTATAGAATTACAATATTTGTGGACAATTGATTGTTGTAAGCAGACATTTTTTTTCCTTGCTGAAACTTTATCTAGCAGATTGCTAAATGTGGGAAGAGGTGGGAAAAGGACAGGCTTGTTTAAGAGAACGACACCGACTTTATATTCTAGTGCTGCTCATGGTGTGCAGTTAATGTTGCTTTAGAATCAGGTCCAAATGCTTAGTTTGCGCACTGGTACTCTGTGAGCCATCCGTAGAGCTGTAGGGTTCTTGTGTTGCTGGAGCCGCTGGAGTGACTCAGGCGCACTCCTATCTCACGCTTTTTATCTTTAGGGCCATATTAATGACAAAACTTCGAACGTACCACGTAGCTCTCACTATATTTTGGAAGAGCTCAATAACTTCCAGAGTGGCAACTCGTATGCCGGCTTAAGCACTTGTACACCAGCAATTTATTGTAGTGGCTCAACTCAGAATACCGACCAATGAGTCACACTCTCGTAAAATAGAAGTGTGACTTTAACTAGTAGGCCCTACGAGAGGCTGAACAATTTCTCAACAGACAATGAAATATTTTAAATTAGGATGCAAATTCAATCAAGTCTATAGGATTATTTTATGCTTACGTATTTACGAATGAAAGAAATGCGAGACTGGATGAAAAGAAAGAATGGATTTAAGAGCGAATAATTTTTTTATTCTTCTCTTCAGCTTACTTTCGTTGCTGACTCAGGGCTTCACAGTTCCACAATTACAACCCAATATTGAATTAAACAACTAAGTAACATCCATATTATCTATTTAAGTATACAATGTAAACACATTTTCAACCGGTTTAAAACTGTCTTTGTTGTGTAATAATGGAAGTATGGAATCTTGCGAAAATAGAAATTTAATAAAAAGTGCAGATTTGTATTTCTCCAGATAAGATGTTATCTGAAATTATTCTCTTTAAATTGAAAATAAAATTTAAGAATTTATATCTTAAATATCGTTTAAAATCATAATACATTTTTAAACTGTGGAATATAGAATGTAAAATATAGTTGCTTGTAATCATCTTGAATTCACTGATTAATGTCGGTTGCAGAATCTATTGATCTATAGAACATTCTGAATATGTAATATGTTTTAAGAAGTGGTAGTACACGAGAAAACTCGCAAGGTCAAGTGCACGGTTACATGGTCCGCACTATGCACCTCGGTTGAGGACAGTTTTACTTCAGGTAAGCGTCCTGCCCACGAGATGCTGTAACTATTCCTGTCTCCATTTTTCCAATACCAGGGGATCATTTCCTTTCCTTAGTCTTGTTTTATTACAAGAGAGGTGTAATGTGTAGAAATCTCTTCATGACACCGATAAAAAGTGCTTCTTCGTCAGGTACGCAAACGTACAAATGTAATATAACGATCCCCTCTACATCAATACCTAAGGATATTGTGCGGATCACTGTCGTCCGCCGGAGAGATAGCATGAGATTTCTTTCGAGTACTACCCCTTCTGAAAACATGTTACATATTCAGAATGTTCTATACATCATCAGCTTCTGCATCCGATATGTCTACACATATTTCAAGATTGTTATTTCATACCGAAGCTAATTTATAATCGAATTTATCTAATGTAAATCGTCTCGTTCAAGGCAGTTTTTGACAGTCCTTATCATGTTTGTAGGAAAGTATTTATACTGACACTCTACCTCCCGTTTGCCTACTGCGATCTCCCAAGGAAAAATGCACGGTTACGTGGTTCGCACTATACCTTAATTCTACCTATAGTACAGTCCTTCCCTATTCTTCTTTATTAAGTAGATATACAAACTTATAATGTTAAATAAATTACAATTGGCGAGAAAAGGCAGTTCATTAAATGAGGAAATATCAGAAAGATCAAGGAGGGGTAGGCCTACTGAAAACAAAATCTGAAAGTTAACTTTAGTGACCTAATAACCACAAACACCTTTCTTCATGTAAAAAATAGATTAAATTCTCTTCTAGAAAAATTCAATATACTGTTCATGTATTACCAAAAATAAAGATTGAGGAGAAATTGGAAGGAATTTTTTTGAATGTATGCAAACTTGAAAACGAATACTTGAAAATAATCTAGGTAATTTTTTATAAAAATGAATACTTTTAGCCATGTTAAATCGTCATTTTTTTTAAAATTATAGAATATATTTACTTTTCGCTTCAAGAATTCGTGAGTAAAATAAATTCAAAATCACTGAAAACTTTTAAGTTTTCATCGGCCAGCAATGCCATTTTCCTACTTAGTTATCTCTGATATTTAAGTTTAGTAATGCCATGTAGTTTTATGTTAGATATTCACAACAGTAACCAAACCTCAATCTTAGAGCCAATAATGGTATTTTTCATGTTGAAATAATTCATGAAAAAGCTATTTTAAACACTTTCCAAACATGTACTAATACATTCTAAATCTAGGCGCATTGTAATCGTTAAACGAGATCTAATTTTAGGACAAGAAGGCCTACAATTTATTACCTTCATTTATTCTATTTCATTTGAGTTAGAATGGACGATCTTGTCCTATTTACTTACATTCTGCTAACATTCACTGGTTAAATGCTTCATAGAGGTGATTAAATATGTAAAGTACAGTATAGGCCTACTTATCTAACTGACAACAGTTTACACGGCCAATTACAGTGGAATGTAATGAGGAAATTACTTTTTTAAATATAGGCCAAATGATTGACATTTTTTGTAGTTAGTTTCAAATACAAATAAAGGATATCCTAATTATTTTACATGTTTTAATAGGTTCAAAATTACTTCAATAAAAAGTCATATTATTAACTACTGTGGTACTTCTAACTTCAGAATACTTTAAGTGATTTTCAGGGACGTATCCAAGAATTTTGTCGGGGGATTGCAGGATCGTATCCATTAAGACTATGTGACTTTTTCAGAATGCAAAACAAAACGCGCTTACACGAGTTTCAAGACGAATCAAGGTTAGGAATTTCACCCATAACATCGCTCACATCGTTAACGCTACGTACTTTCTCACACTTAAAAATGATTTGTATTTTTAGTTTAGTTTTTAAATTTCGAGAGGGTTTTAACTCTTTGATCCCATTTTTAACTTGAAAAATCTTATTAAACCTTTTTGTATTGCCTTATTCATGCAACTTACCATACTTTACATAGATTAATAATGAGGTTTTTATGTAAAATAAGCAAAACGTTATTCAAAAGTTTCATATTTTTAAAATCCATATTATTCAAACGTATTTAAGAAAGGAATTATAATATTTTCCTTTCAAACTTGGATTATGATTCGTTAGAACTCAATTAATAAAGCCATGACTTACACATTATAAATTATTATTGATATAATTATAAAGTTATAATCTGTAAATTGTTGTAGGCCTACTTACTGAAAGAGGAAGATTCATTGGATTGACGAAACGCAATTATTAATAAAATTTCATTTTGAGTATTTGTGTCCTTGTTTTACTTACTTCTTACTTCTTCGTGCAGGCTTCCAGCTTAACTATAGCCGATGGCCCGATGTCCACGATATATATGATGCTATGGCCCACAGGTTCTTCTTAACTAGAATATCTTGCCACTTTGTCACAATTGGTCTGAGGATGTCTCTTGTAGGTAATGGGTAAGGGCAGTTCAGCAGGATGTGTTCAATTGTTTCGCTCTCCACACCACAGAGTGCACACAACGGAGACTCTGTGAGATTAAAACGAAATAGGTACTCCTGTGTCACCAGATGGCTAGTTCTTGCTCTGGCAGCAAAAGATGCTGTTGATCGTGCTACTTCCCTATATTTGTCCTCGACTGGTGGTTCTGGTTAGAGCTGGTAAAGGTGTCGACCGGTAGACTCTTTTTCCCAATTTTCACACTAAAGTTTTCGGAAAATTTCCCTGCTTACACTTTTGCAATGTAGCAGGGAGTGTTTGCCTTCATCTGTACGTCCCATGGTTGAGGCTATTTTCGCAATTTTGTCAGCCTTTTCGTTTCCGGGTACTCCGCAATGGGCAGGTACCCATTGAAGAGTTAATTCCTTCCCGCAGTCCACTAGTTCTAGGTTGGTTTTTCTTATTTCTGATATTCGAAACGAGTATGAACTTGTAGAATTACTTAACAATGACTGAAGGGAGGCTTTCGAATCCGATAAGATGCATATTTTTGAATTGCCCTTTAAATGCACACAGCTAGTCAGGGCTGCACTTATAGCCAAAAGCTCAGTATCCATGCTGGAATTGGAATTGGCTGGAATGTAAAAACAGTCTCCGTTCGATTCATTATAGTAGCCTGCCCCCGATATTAAAGTGTCCTTGTTTTGAGTAGGAACAAAATAATCGCGAAATGGGAGACTTGGAGACAGAACAAAATATCACACAGACACGGGAAAAGAGTATTGCCTTTAGCGTGTCCCTAATTAGTTCCTTAATTTATTGTAAGGAGTTTGAAATATTCTACTATAGTAGACAGAATTAAAAAAATATATTAATTACGTAAAAAGCAAACACGTATTTACAATAAAATTAGACGTAATTATATTTTCATCATAAGCATAAAGAATGAAAATCCTGAACTAAATAGGCCCTACAATAAGAAGTAATGTTTAAGTGTATAATTTATTCAATGAAAATGGGGCATTAAAACTGTTAATAACTTGATTTTATCTCCTTCATGACCCATGTCCTTGTTATATATACTTTTGCTACCAAGGGATAATATGGAGTAAGATAACCTTAATAGAGGCTTTGAACATGGAAATGGAAAATGATAATTGCAAAGAAGTAAAAATATAATAGAAACAAGTCAATTAAAAGTTAATAGCAATTTAAGTCTAGTAAAATTTTGGCTTGGTGGACTTTTAATTACAATAAATTTTTAAAACGGACAACGTTTTTGAGCACACTAAGCTATCTGATCAGTGACTGACTGTTGACACTCACGAAGATCAAAAACATTATGTTTAATTAAGTAATAAGCTCGACAACTCGTAATTTGTGTAAGCTTGAATATAAATGAACACTTCATACCGAACATCATGTCCAAAAAAATCCAAGTGAATAATATTATTTGAAAATCTAAAACCACTAAAGAAGAGTAACCGAGAATGTATTTAATTGTTTAGTGTAAGCGAGAACGGCGGAAAGAATAGGGTTTGGTTTGGTTTAAAAGAGGGACATTACTACATGAACATGATACATTATAAGAATCCCCTTTAAAAATAGAAAATAGAGTTGGTCTGTACAGCCTTAAAGGAAGAAGGCGGGCTTTATCTTTAAATATTCTTACGTTCTCACGGGCATTCAATAAATTTGCAATTCTTGACAAAATAACTATTTATTAATTCACACGCCTTTAAAGGTACTATTATTTACACTAACGTTTATAAAAGGGTTCAAACATTATTTTAATTAGGTCTAATAATACCTACTGAGTTCGCTAATAGTCTATTCACGCTTAACACGCACTGTCACTGTTTGTCACTCTGTCACTAACGTTTTTACTCTCTTCACTACACTGCAAACACTGCTCCTCCTTCAAGTTTAACCAACCTTTATATCCTCCTTTTATAACCTCCTTCAAGTTTAACCAATCCTTTATATCTACCTGTCGCTCCTAGTAATTTCTCTTACTAGAAGGTTCTAGAACAATGTAGGTGTTGTGTTCACTCAATCGTGACTTACCGTTTCCAGTAATTTCTATTCGCTACTTCTAAAAGGATCTAACATTACGAGACGGTGTATTGTTGTGTCCGCTCAAGCTTGATATGACTTATACTTGTCAAGCCGTGAGCCGATGGGACCCTTCCATTTGCAGTATTAGTTGTGTGGCTAATAAGCCCAAAAAACACTTGGCATAAAGCCAGCAAAATAATTAATGTTAAAATGAGTTGTAGTGTTGTAAATCTTGAGGTTTTTTAAAGTTACCCCTATTGCTATATCTTGGCAAAAAACCACTACTTACTGTTATTATTCAGCAGACGCGTTTCGCATCAGGTCAGTCCATTGGTCAATGTTCAACACATTTTGAACAACAATGGACTGAGCTAGTGCGAACGCGTCTGCTGAATATCAGTTAGTAGTGTTTTTTTGCCAAGATATAGTAGTAAAGATAAAAAGTGTTGAGAATTTTAAATTTAAAAAGGCAGATTGTGCTAGACCTTCGTAGCCTAGTAATAGAATTTTCAGCGAAAATTAGCCTAAATTACTCTGATGATATTAACAAATTTAAATATATCTCAATGCGGTTGAAGCCAATATGAAATATTCTTTGATACCGAGCTTTTGTTATTATGTTTTCATTTATTTCTATTAAACACAAATATTCGGCCAAACAGAAGAACGTATTTGCGAAAATGTGTACGTGAACATCTACAGACAAATATTCATAGCATGACTGAACAATCCTCATCAATGCAGGTTTGGAGATTGACTGCACGTTTGAACGTGTTCTCGTGGGAATTAGTGCGCACACCTTTCCCCATACGAAAACATCTGCGTGTAAGGGACGCTTATTGCGAAGGTTTCCTCGACAGGGTTTCTTTTACAATCAGGTTTTGTCGCCCCACTTACGCAATTCCGTTCTTCCTGCTTCGTCATCATTCAATTAAAATCATGGAAACAGTTATTTAGCATGAAATGTTGGAACTAATCATGGAAAATTATTTACGATTCTGTATGGTCATAACACAGCTAGACGCGTGTTATAAGCTAAGTGGTAACGCGCGCGCGCGCGCGCGCGCACACACACACACACACACACGCACGCACGCACACATACACACACACACAAACACACAGCTAAAAAATGTTAGGAACCACTAGTTTAAATCATAGCTTTTTGTATTAATTAATTTTACAACGACTATACTTCAGTGTTATAGGCCTATTACATAAATAATAAGCTAAATGTATGAAATTTAATTGTCTCTATGTTTATTATTCATTCATACGCACGTGCACGTACACACACACACACACACACACACACACACATTTTTATTAATGACTTTATTTAACTATTAGTAAATTTTACCGCTTGTAATGACTTTTTAAATGAATGATTGTTAAACGAATCTTGAATTAACAAATTTTGATTTATTAAATTTTATAAAGTATACAAATTTGCAAGATGCCTTAGGTATTTGGGTGAACGCATTGAGTCTCTTTCTCGGGCTAATATTTAGGCTCAAATTACATTATACAAAATTATTATATGGATCCTAAGCATTGGCTGAAGAGATCTTGCTAAGCGAATATATTTAAAACAAAACTCTTAAATTCGTACAAATAACATATACGTTATATTATTAAATTGGATTAAACACATTCTTTTGATCTAGTAGCAACAAATTCATTCTACTTAGAAACTAAACAGTCATTGCCTAATACATAATATTTACCAAGACATAAGATAAGTTATTATAAAAAAGTTCATACTTATTGGTTCAGAGTGTATTCAAAGTTATTATTGTTTTGGCTAACACCAAAGTTTCTGTAAATATATAGATTAGTTAAATAACTAGATTTTATCTCACCAAATACGCCTGATTGCAATGTCTCTCCTTGGGTTTGTGCGCATCTTAATGTCGTTATTTCAATATTTTTGTAATCTTACCTTTTTTTTGTATACTTGACTGACAATCTAGCTCCGGTTTCCCTTTTCAAATAAATGTATGCCCTTACAATAATTAAATATTTCTTTAATAATAAAATTATGTTCACAAACAATGATCCAATCGCCATTTTAGTGTTTTCCAACTTTTCAAACAACTTGTTTTCAGTTACCCTAACAACCAATCAACATTTCAAAATTCCATTGTTTAAATCAACGGCTTCCAAACGTGGGGTTGCGGAAAGGTTTCAGATTGGTCGCGACTCGATCCTAAAGCTATCAGAAACCAAAAAGTAAACCATCAGAAAAAATTAGAAAAATTGAATTGTATTATTTTAGACATATTCTCAAGTCATAGTTCCGTAAAGTAACAAAAATACAACACACAAACAAACATTCAAAACATTGTCATGTGACAACAATGTATTATATATTTACAATATTAACATATATTATATATTTACAATATATTTGATAGTAAATTTTACACACACACACACACACACACAACACATAACACACAAGACACAGAAACAAACACACAACACACACACAAAACACAACATACACACACACACCACACGCACATACACACACACACACACACACACACACACACACACACACACACACACACACACACACACACACAAACACACACACAACACAGCTGAAAAATGTTAGGGGCCACCTTTTTCGATTTTATTATCCCTATGTACTTACCATTCACTTCGATTTTTAAATTGTCGTCAAACTGTTTCCTCTGTTATGATCAAAGGCACTCTGTTTTTGGAAAATTTATCTCGAGGTCTGCCTAAGAATACGATAGTCTTTTTAAAATTGCTTATCAGGAAACGCAGATTGTCTAATTGAGATTTTATTTTGAAGTAAAAAAAATAGTGATGATCATCTATTTGGAGTTTACTTGTGACGTAAACGTCAACATCACCGGTGCAAAATAATGTTTATCAGGTTTTGTCGTGTAATCGAGATACTGTAATTAATACCTTATCTGCCAACTCAGTCACATGGTGACGTGTTGATCTGCATTTTTACAAAATTAATTGATAAAGTGAATAAAGTGTTTGACAGATAACAGTAACAATAAAATCTCTTCCGTTTTTCGGAAACACTTGTACAGCCTAGTATAAGATTATTTAAATTATGAAGAACCTACTAGAATTCAGGGTAGGCGAAAATTGTACCATAAGAAAAGTGCTTGAATAAATCAATTTAGATTTAAATTAAATATAATAAATTCCGCGTTTTGTTCTTTGTTATGTTCATTTTATGTGTATCTTTGTATCGGCTTTTAAACGGGAATTGTCAGTCTTTACTTGTAATCGTTTATACAAGAAACTAAAATTCAAAAATTTGTAGAAAAGAATAGGTTGTGAGATTCCTTCTGCATTTTTATATTTTAGATAGGCTTATTCTGTAAATAGCCCTAACAACTTTGTTATCTATTAATAAGAAATTGATACAGATTTTCGACATATTAACTTGATACATTTTCATAAAACTAAATTTAAGTACAAAATCGTACGTGGAGGGATTGAATCATTATTTATAACAGGTGTTTCTGGAAAACATAGTTTTTTGGAAATTAATTTTGAGAATAGGTTTTTTCGTGGACATTGTTATTGTATGACTACGCCCTAGTTGACGGTCACTAGTTGCGAATGATGACATGTCTACGCTGAATGCGCTCTAATAGACGGTCACTCGTTGCGAATGATAGCATGACTGCTCTCTAGCTAACGGTCATTCGTTGCGAATGATGGCATGGCTGAGCTCTAATTGACAGTAACTCGTTGTGAATGATGGCATGACTGCGCTCTAAATAACGATCACTCGTTGCGAATGATATAATGACTGCGCTCTAATTAACGTTCACTCGTTGCGAATGATGTCATGACTGCGCTCTAATTAACGATCACTCGTTGCGAATGATGGCATGGCTGCGCTCTAATTAACGATCACTTGTTGCGAATGATGGCATGGCTGCGCTCTAATTGACAGTAACTCGTTGTGAATGATGGCATGACTGCGCTCTAATTAACTGTCACTCGTTGCGAATGATGTCATGACTGCGCTCTAATTAACGATCACTCGTTGCGAATGATGGGATGGCTGCGCTCTAATTGACAGTAACTCGTTGTGAATGATGGCATGACTGCGCTCTAATTAACTGTCACTCGTTGCGAATGATGTCATGACTGCGCTCTAATTGACAGTAACTCGTTGCGAATGATGTCATGACTGCGCTCTAATTAACGATCACTCGTTGCGAATGATGGTATGACTGCGCTCTAATTAACTGTCACTCGTTGCGAATGATGTCATGACTGCGCTCTCATTAACGATCACTCGTTGCGAATGATGGCATGACTGCGCTCTAATTAACTGTCACTTGTTGTGAATGATGTCAAGACTGCGCTATAATTAACGATCACTCGTTGCGAATGATGGCATGACTGCGCTCTAATTAACTGTCACTTGTTGTGAATGATGTCATGACTGCGCTCTAATTAACGATCACTCGTTGCGAATGATGGCATGACTGCGCTCTAATAAACGATCACTCGTTGCGAATGATGGCATGGCTGCGCTCTAATAAACGATCACTCGTTGCGAATGATGGCATGGCTGCGCTCTAATTGACAGTAACTAGTTGTGAATGATGTCATGACTGGGCTCTAATTGACAGTAACTCGTTGTGAATGATGGCATGACTGCGCTACAATTAAATTTGGATTAAAAAATGAAAGTAAATTCCGTTTCTAATTGCCACATAATATTGTGATTCTGTCAAATGTATATGCATATTTATATTAATTGTAATTATATATAATAAAAAGTAACTAAAATAAAATTTTTTTTGTTAGGTAGGAATTGACATATTTTTGTTATACTATTTGCTTTCATTATATATATATATATATATATATATATATATATATATATATATATATATATATATATATATATATATATATATATAATTTATTAACTAATTAACTTATACTTCAACGCATTCTATATAACTTATATTAACACACTACACCGAATGTAAACCTGTACATTTACAACGGGTTTTGTAGGCGAAAACGTTTCGTCTCGATAAGTTTTTTAAAGTAATTTGGTTATACGTTCCTGCAAGTAGGACACTGTTTTTCAATTCCTTCTATTAGATCAATCTCTCCTGATACTCGTATATATTTTGTGCAAGTTTTCAATCGTTAATAAAATACGTTTTTATTCATCCAATGAAGTTCAAATATATTTTTTTATACCTATAGTGGATGACAATTGATGTTGTTTTTTCAAATATTTAATCAATAATTGAATTATAAAAATTTGGAAAGTCTAGGCGGGTTTCGAAGTGAGTATCTTCAGGTTGAAAGTCTAGCACTTTGGCCTGACCCAACTTTCAGACAGCTAAAAGCGTATTTCTCAAAGATATATACATTTTGTTTTACCACCATCTGTTTGTCGTCGAAACCTCCATTGCATAACCTTAAATTGTTGCCATGGTTACCACACAATATCATAAATATTGCTCTAGATGTAAAATAAACAAACAAACTGGATTAAAGATATCGAACCTTGGTTCACAAACGGACAATGCCAAAGGAAAGTACAACTCGAGGCAAGTGACAAAAAAAAGAAACCGTATAAATAGTAACAAACAAAAATAATAGTCCAACACCATACATAGAAAAAAATGAAAAGCTGCCAGGAAATTCGCTTTCTATTTTGCCACTTAATACTGTTAATCTGACTTATGTATATACATATCTGTATTATTTGTAATTATAAAATAACAATAAACAAAAACAATTTTTGTGGATTTAAGTAGGAATTAACAAACACAAAATTTAATCTACTTGTAGCTAAAGTCATAGACAACAAAATCGTAATAATCCTAATATTTGTTTGCCATAAATGTCTGAATGTGCTGTAACTTATCAAGGTGTGCATTTGGCCGATATAATTGATCATAGGCCTATATATAGGCCTAAATGGCGATGTAATTAACTCTGAGTTTCATTGTGATAAGAGTGTTCTTATCTCTATCGTCTAGGTTAACTTGAAATTTGTTAGACATATGTTTTCCGGTTGTCTTTGTGCTAACATTTATAGAAAAGATTCTCAAACCATCGTTCTGAGTAGAATACTTGTTTGTACTGTTTTAAGGCGAAAATCGCCAACGTAGAGGCAATGTAAGTGTAGGGATTGAATGAGAAATGTGTAAGAGTCAGTCAGTGCAGGATAACAGGGTGATGTCTGTTGAGTTCGGGCCTTGCCCTGGTTTCGGCCTAGACGAAGTCTAACAAGGTGGTACGAATATGTAAGATTTGTTGCTCACAATCTCACCTATAGTATTTTATACTAGTTAAGTCGTTATGAGTTGAACCCCAGCACTCTGCAAGGGTGCTTCGGGTTGTCATACATTCGATTAAGTCTGAATGAATTAACTAACACTATTAAAAGAGTTGAACATTAAAATTAATTTTCCTACAATAAATCAGAACAAACATTGTCGTGTACATGTTTATCAGTAGAGCAAACAGAGATTCCTTCCCCGGGGGGGGGGGGGATTTGACATTTCAGGGGGCTGAAACCTAATTTTACCCCGAAGGCAAAATTTTAAAGTTAAATGCCAATTTAGGTCTCTCTAAAGTTTAAAGTAGGACAAAAGTTAAAAGAATTCGTGAATTTAATTGGATATTCGTAATAGGCTACATTTAAAATCAAAGCATTCTCACAGTATTATATTCTAGTACTGTGAATGTAAGGGATGGTATTTATTTAGGCTATTATGTTAGACGATTGCTAGAAAATAACGATGTCTTAAAACAAACTTTAAATTTTAATTTTCACCAACTACAATTCTACAAAGCAATACCGAGTGTATGAAACTTCTTTGGAATTTCGTTAAGGATTTCATCTTCTGTAGGCGCTTTTTTCATATGTAAAAGAGCTAGTACCCCTACATTTAAGCTCTTTTTGAGAGGTCTACTATAAGATATATGATCATAGTCAAACGGGGCTATTTAAAAGCAGTCTTTTAAATTCTTTAAAAATTGTACAAGTATATTAAAACATTTTCCAAATTATTGTCAACTAGTTTTTATGAAAACCATTTTAAGGTTATAATATTTAATTTTTCACATAAGAATTGGAAATTTATATGTAATTTGTTTCAAAACTAGCCAATTTAAAGTAATTATTTTTCGAAAAAAGAATTTTTAAAGTAACAATTCGTCTTTGGGAAATGGTTTTGTAACTCCAAAATCCCAATCTGATAGCCCC
Source organism: Prosapia bicincta (assembly GCA_036971475.1). Lineage (NCBI taxonomy): Eukaryota > Metazoa > Arthropoda > Insecta > Hemiptera > Cercopidae > Prosapia > Prosapia bicincta. The sequence goes on from JBAIZL010000002.1 coordinate 49,217,817, forward strand.
TGGCGTTTAGGCTTTTTAACGGTTCTCTTTCCGTGGTGACTTTGCAACGCTGCCTTAGTAACGTTATTAGGGTTTGCTAGACGAGAGTGTAGTGTTCATTGTCTCTTGGATGCACGTGCAGTTTTGAACAAGTTACCGTAAGAAACGCCAACCCCTTTGTGAGTTAGTATTTCCTTCTGGGCTGGGCAAAATAGAACCTGAATTTCAGTTCTTCTCAGTCACTATAGACTTTCTCAGTAGAGAAATTAACCTTCGAAGAAAACGTTTCCTAATCGCTTGTGATTACCTTCTTCCAGAGATTACACCTGAAAAGATTTTTCAATAGATTTCACAAGTGTAATAAAAACACAACTTTAATATTTTAAAACGTACATTTGTTGTCACTATTCGGGTTAAAATTGTATGCCTATAAATAATGCTAGGTCTAATTATTTTAAAATTGTTTTCATTACAAATAATGATTTGTTATTTATAAATGTTGAAAGCTGTAGCTTGAGGTAAATAGACATTTTATATATCAATGATCAATGATTTGTTAGCAGATGGTGAGACACTCCATGGCAGATGTACTCCCTGCCGATAAAATGTAGGCCTACCTACGCTAAACATTGTGTGACATATTAAGCTTTGGTTCAAGGTTATGAACGAGATCAATCGAGCGATTTCTAGAAAAAAATAGTAATAAATCTGATTATGCCCGATTTATTATACCAAACGAAAACTTTTTTACACTACATTTTTCATGCAGGCTAGCAGATAACTTCAACTGCCTATTCGAATTTTTAATGGAATTTTTAAAGTAACATGTTTTTGTTTAATATGTTAGGCACTAGTTTTAAAAACAGTAATTACAGTATTATCATGCATAGTTGTAAAAAAAATTATCAGTAAAACATAGCTATCAATAAAAACGTTAATTTTTTTATAGCATTTCATGTCATAAGTTTAAGGCTTTGTGTCTAGAGAAGTCTATGTTTGATATTTAATATTCAAGAATAGGGCTATATTTTTTTTTAATTCTTGGTAAATGTATTCTATAAATAAATCTTTTTAAAACTAATGGTTTTCTCCTGTCATTAAGGGTTTGTACATTTTATGAAAGTCTATGCGTTCCATAGCTATTATTAGGGGGTTGAGTATGCACTGAAAGTGTAACGCATTTTTACTTTTGATTCTTGTTGGGGAGGGGGCATCTAGGAGATTACCAAAACCGATGCTGTAGCCCTCCCCAGGGCCGTAGTCAGGGCGGTTTTCTCGGATATTTTTTCCGGGGCCCGGCCCTAGATGATTTTTTAGGGGGCCCGCGCATGCGCCTTCACACACTGACTGCTGCGCTGCTGCATTCGTTCAGATGCAACATTCCTGTTTGTTCTGTAAGGTAATGAAAAAATGTTCATGTTTGAGTTTAGGTTGTATTAAATTTTGTGCTTTATTATTATTATTGATCACTTATTCACACTTTACCTACAATATCCATGCAAAAAATAGTATACAGTAGAATTAAAATTGGAAAAGGACTGGCGATCGGGGGTTGAACTGACAGGAGAAAGTGCCGCCGGGTGTGGGGTTGTCAATTCTCTGTAACTCTTCTCAGCCGCCGAGTTCACTTCAGTTCCTTCCCACCTCACATGTCAAGTCTCCCACATGAACCGACTTCTGTAAATAAGAGTCAAAGACAAAATGTTTGGACGCCAGAAAATGTAATGTGTCATCATAATATTGTAAACAATTGTCAGCTAATCTCGGCTATAAATAGTCTTGGACGTGACATAGAGCCTTATCTAAGCCTGCGTTTACATTGGTAGCCGAACAAGACGACAGCACAGACGGATCGATAGTGTCTGACAGCATAGGTCGACGGACGGACAGGAGACAGATTTGGAAACAATGTGTCACACCGCTTATAACCTATTGGTGTAACACCAAGGATGGGCAGGTGAAACTCCAGGTCCTACTTCAATTTTAATTCAACTCTAAATGGGCTGACCACTGTACAACTAACTGCCACCCCTCAGTTCTGTTCTGATTGTCTCTAAAAGTTTCATATAGTTTACTATACATTACTAATTGAAATGAACGAAAATCACTCACATATTGTGTTTAAAAATTAAATGAATTGTTATGAGACCTTTGACTTACATAGGGAGTCAAACTACGTTTTACAGAATTTATAAGCCAGTCTCATCGATAAGAGAATATAATACTTCTATTATACGTATATATTTTGGAGACGTATTTTAAATTAGTTTTCAGTACCGTCGAAATGCGAATACCAACACCCTCCAGCAAAATTAATTTTTAACTGCGCTACTATATGTGCCTTTTTTTTGACTTTCTTAAACAAAACATTATAACTTCAACAAAATATTTCTTGCATAGAAATAATTTTTGTTTTGGAACTCTAGCTGCTTCATTATTCATTAGTTTTTCTTTGAATTCTTGACTAGCTTGTTATTCGATTACTTAATTATTCTGATGTGGACATTTATTGCTTAATTTTAAAATTCTTTATTTCCAAATTTAAAAAACACTTTAGATATGTTTTACTTTCTAAATATTTAACCTATTTTAAATCATGTACTTTACACTTTTAGAATAGCGGTTTTAGAATAGCACTACTTAGAAAATAGCAGTTTCGACGTGGTTTTGACAACTTCTGTCAGCTCCTTAATTTAAAACGGAGATAACAAATTGGCCATGGTTAATTGTCGGATACAGTTCTCGTCTAGAGGCCACAGTCTTTGATGTTTGCGTTAGTTAAGGTTAGGGCTTGACAATGACCTTTTGATTACAAGCCTAATAATAAATAATTGCTCTTGGTGTGTATAGTTATGATAAGTAACTGTTGATAGTCGTTAAACAAGTTGCTAATAAAGTTTAATTTACAATAGAGAATGTTTGAACTAAATAGGTGACATTTTTTATTACTAAAAAGTAATACAATTAAGCTTTTATTTTAAAAATATATATTTTTTTAATATTCTATAGGATTAAATGTGTATGTTGTGTGTTTCGGTAAAAACATTACTAAATTATTTTGCATAAAATTTTTATAATTCTACATATCATTCTATATACAGATTATAAAAATAACTATTAACACATTTTGAGACCAAATCCCCTTTGTTACAGTGTTCACACATATTTGTTCCCCTGCTTTTAAAATACGATGAAAGTAAATCAAAAGGCTTAGAAAATTCTAAGTCATTATGTTTAAAAACCTTTAAACATAAAAGATTAGAAGAATGTCATAAAAAATAAAATCCACGAATAAATCCAATGGCAATGAAATTGTTATTGTTCAAGGTTACCGCTAGTTATCTAATAAAGGAATATTTTTATAATTTCAAAACGAAGGCAAAATTTTGCTTTTGATTAAATTTTAAAATATTTCAAAACTAAAATAATTTTCCATAAGTTTTGTTAAAATATAAGCTTCTAAAACCGCTCACTATTAGAGCTAAATTGAAAATTTATCTAAAAGTGGGGAACGTACTTGAATTGCTTAGAACAATTTTAAAAGTTCAAAAAAGTATAACTTCTGTTTTTATTTTTATCTTTTTTTATAAGGTTTTTCTATAATTATTCAGGAAGACTTGAAAGACAAGAGATTTTATGAGCTCAAAAATGTATAAAACAAAATGCATTTGAAAATATTTTTAAAATTCAAACAAATGGAATGAATATCATTGCAAATAAAAAATCTATGCTTCCACATCTACAGCTATTTTCCCATTTCACGCCCAGTCAGACTTGTTTCAGACATGTTAAAAAGCACTACCAATGTACCGCTGTTTTTTAAATGTAAGCAAAAACAATAAATGTTTCTGAACAAGATGCTGGTATGTACAACCTATGACAAACCAGAAACAAAATTGCACATAGTAACATCCTTCTGACTAGAGTTAATGGTAAAAGTTGTTATAGTACAATAAGCCTATTCTACTTTTTTTTAATACAAGATGTCAGGCTGCATTAAAAGGGAAACTCACTATGTAGAAGTAAAAAATGTTCAAAAACAAAATATTCTATTCCCATAATTTTTATAAAAATTCAAATAAATTTTTTAAATACTTAAAACATTTACTTGCTTTTAAAGTTACTAAATATGTTTTAAAAAAAACTTGCTGAAAATTTGATAACGGGTAAAGCAGCTATGTTTTAAAATTATACTTAGCACATCCATCCAAATTCTTTAAAAACATGTTTTAAAGTTTATTCTTATTTTTGTAAATTTTTATTATACTGTAACTCTAGTCAAACTACAAGAAAACATTTTTTTTTTAAATTACTTGATCCTAATAATATTTAATTAAAATTTGTAGAGTTAGTGAGAATTTATTATATTATTATTACTAATCACTTAAACAATAATTTATGACTATCCGATCTTTACATTTTGTAAATTTGTTAAAACTTACTGAGACAGAACGTTTTCAATTGCTATGTGGCAATCTTCATCAGTGTCTTTTATATTATTAATATTATTATTATTACTTCTACAAACCTATTCTATAGCTCCAATACATTTCTGCACATAAAGTGGTACAAAAACTCTACGCTTTATTATACTTTAATTTTTTCAATACATTTAAATAATTTTAGTTTTGAAATCAATCTTTCAATATGTGCTGTTTCAGTTAAAGAGAGAAAGATCAAACATTATGTACAGGGATTAGGAACACTAGTATTTCTTAGTAATATAAAATTTGTTAACTTAATTTTCTTTCTTCTATAACTTCAACAGGCTGAGAACATCTACAACAGTGATATAAGTGACAGACTATTGCTGAATAGGCAGATTATTGCATAAGCAGAAACAGTCATAGCAATCAGCAACATCTGTTTACTGCCTTAACTAATAACTGTCACCCTCCCAGCAACATATCTACCATTGTGTAAAAATATGAAGAAAGAATTTTTAAATAGAATACCTTTTTCTCACTAAGTTATCTATTTATTAATAAATTTGTGTAAAGCCTTGGTTTTTTATAGTTCAATACATTATTTATGTTTCAGTATAGAGACAAATAACATGATTTTATTGAAATAAATACTTTAGGTTAGAGTAAAATGTATTTTATCTCTATAACACCCTATAACTTTTTCAAACCTACTAGCCCTCTTATACTCTTGCACCACCATACATTGTCTGGTTTGTTGAGATTTTATTTACGTTACTGAAATTGTTCTTTATGAAAAAGATCCGGGGTGTGTATATATATATATATATATATATATATATATATATATAAAACTCTTCTATGAAATGTTGTTAACCTTATTTTTGACCTACATAATTTGGTGAATTTGAATCACAGCAATAATGTGATAAAATTTATTATTACAAATTACTTTACCCAAAACCACAAAATTTTGTTACATCAGAACCTAATAATGTTCACTTCATATGAAATGTAATTAACTATCTTAAGAGGTTTATAAATTAATGGTTCTCAGTAATATTGAATAATTATGGGTACCATTTAACTGAAATGTACATTAAATGAAATGCTTATGAAAAGTGTAGATTCTGAGGGCACGTGCCCCCCAAACCAATTAATTTTAGCAGTAAAATATTAACTAAAAACAAATTTATTCTACTTCTGGTATCATTTGGGAAAAAACCACTAATTACTGATATTTTTAACAGACGTGTTTCGCACTAGGTCAGTGCATTGTTTAATGCTGTGAGTCACAGACAAGGCTGTGGCTGAGAAGTGTTTTGTTGGTATGTGACTGGTGTTTTGGTGTTCAGTGGTGTTGTATTGTTCAAAGAGTAGTTGTTAATCAAAAGTTCAAATATAGTATTTGATGGTGAGTGTGATTTATTGATTTAATTTTTAGGGGTGCATATTTATGTGTTATGTCATGTGTGATGCATTTTTTTATTGAAGAGATTTGTTGTGGTGTTATGGTTACCTTGAGCTTGGTCCATCTGTATTTGCTGATAATCTTGGATCGCCGATTCTTATTAAAACTTCCAGTTTTTATGTTGTACAAGTAGTATTTTTAAAAACCTTTAAGATGTACAACACAAAAACTGCACATTTATTCCACTTTACCAATACTAGGAAGCAAAACTAATATTTACTATTATTTTTGTGAAGCGACACTACGAACCACATCTACTACTAAAATATTACTACTATTTTAGATAAGTAAAATATCTCAATTTTAGAAAATGTTTTTTTATAGCGTAGTATGTTTTAGCTTTTAGCTTCCCGACGATTCAACAGTTGTGTAATTTTAAGTGCTAAAATAGCATAAAATATGATTTTTAGGGATGAAAATGTTCAAAATTCCCCAGGGGGGGGGGTTCTAACTTTCTGAACCCCCAGGCTGTGCCTCTCCTTAATACATCCTCCTAGCTAAGCCCCTGTTTAGATTTATAAATTATTGTGGTTATGAGGTACTTAGTATGTCCTAATATCAAACTACAGTTGACAATTTAATGAATTATTTTAAAAAAAAATATTTACAATTTTATATCAGAGTACAATTTTCAATGACATCTTCAACAAAATCGCTCATTGGTCATTATATTTTAGTTTGTCTAGTCTCATTCATTTATACTAAGTTAAGTCTCAGATTTTCCCTTTATTATGTTAAACATAGTTACAATTACATCCAATTTTTTATAAAGTTTTTATCACTTAAAAAAATTTGTTAATATATATATATATATATTTAAATATATAAATATATTTAATATATTTAAATATTTAAGTTGGGCATTATTTTTATTAATATTAGTGAATATGACTAATATAAAACTTTTTTTGTTTTAATTCTAGTTTTCTGAATTTTTAAAAGAAACTATCCAATTTTTAAAATTAGACATCTTCTAATCTTTTATCAGGTTCTTAACATCTATATGTATATAACTCTATTTAATAATTTGCTAATTATTGGAATTAATATTATTATATTAATACTACCCCATTTTCAGGACAGTAATTTTATAACTCACTATCAATATTTTAGGTTGTTTTAAAATGAGCTTTTTTGACATCATTTATTATTTTTGTGTGTGCAGGTCTTTTAACAGCTATAAACTGTTTGAGCGTTCGTTGGTCAATGCAAGTTCAGAGTATTTTCACAACAGCCAAACTTTTTGCTCTATTTGCGATTGTAGTTGCTGGATCATGTCATATAGCAGAAGGTATATTTTTTTAAAATATCTTTATGTATACTTATACAGAATACTATTAACAGAAAATATGGGCTTTTATATTACAGAAATAAAATTGATTTATTTTTAATGTGTTTTTTTTTCAGGAAACACATCATACTTTGAAAATGCTTTTGATGGTAATTTTGATGTTAGCAATATTGCCTTGGCATTTTTTTCAGGCCTCTTTGCTTTTGGAGGCTGGAATTACCTAAATTTTGTCACAGAAGAGCTTCAGGATCCTTATAAGTAAGTAAATGCTTATTACTTTTAAATGAAAACTAAGAATTCATATTCAAGAATATTATTGCGCTTATTTCTGAATAACTTACTTCTTTAACTTAGACTTTAATCTGAGCTATTGAACTATGATCCTAGTTGAAATTAAGACATGCCTCTGAAAACAACCCCCATGTACCACTTTGTGTACAATAATACTTCTAGATTATAAGTAAAAAATTTAATGTATTAAAATCTTATTTTAAGTATTAAGAATCTACAAATGAATTTTACATAGCAATTTTTTGTTTATACCAAAGGCATACATTAAATCAATGACCAAATAATATTCTTATATTCTCACCCTGCAATAGGATTTTATTTACAGATGCCCATGAATTACTCTATCTACTTTTCAATTCCTTAGGCCAAAATAAAAAAAAGTGTATTATAAAGTATAGTCCTAACTTTCTTAGCTTACTGCCTATTTGTGATTTTTACAAATAAAAATATTTTTCAAGTTGCTAAAGTTATCAAATTAAAAATTTATATAAATAGGCTATTACTTTAACCAAACATTTTTTTAAAGATTCAAAAATACATCACTACCCTCTTTAAAATAGCAGGCATACAACATTGAAAAATTTATAAGCATAGTAAAACATAGCATTTGTGTAGTTGAACCTCCTAAGACCATAATAAATACACAAAAACCTCTTAACCACAAACTGTCTTTATTTTACCCTTATGTACATTTCAGTTACAAGGTAACCATCCTCAGAGGGACAACATACAAAGAGTCTTGGACAAGAGTCTTTGTATGTTATCCCTCTGAGGATGGTTATTTTGTAACTGAAATGTACATAAGGGTAAAATAAAGAAAGTTTGTGGTTAAGAGGTTTTTGTGTATTTATTATTAAATTCAACCACAGTATATTCCTGATAAATAGTCCTAAGACCATGTTTAATGTACTACAACAAATAACAAGGAAGGTTTTGCTGAGCACACTCTATCATTTAAAAGAGTTCTAATCAAGTTACTATTGTTCTTAATCACTTAAAAATAGTTTATGACTATCCGAACTTTAAATTTGTTAAAACTTACTGAGACAGAACGTTTTCGATCGCTATATGCCGATCTTCATCAGTGTCTTCTGCTTGGAGATGTTGCGTCAAGCGGTGACGGTTTTAAAGGTAGGTTTTTGATATTATCAAAGAGTATTTGTGATTTGTATTGTGTTTGTTTGTTTAATATGTTTGTATTATTGTTCTCCATAATCAACAGATTAGACTTTTAAAATCAGCTGATTAATCATTTAACAGCTGAAATAACCAAACCATTGTTGTTGATATTATATAATACATTATCAGAAGTCTAATACATTTTAATAAATTTAAGGAAAACTTTGCAACCCTTCCAACTCTGCAACATAGAAGAAAATTGTAATTTTAAATACATCTATAAGTTTATAATGTTTAGTTGCTTTGCACGTTACAATGCCATATTTTTTTTAAACCTTGTTTTATAGTTTCAAAGAATGTAGCCTAACATGGCACTTATTATTAAATAGATAATTAATTTCATTAAAGAAATTATTTTTTAAAACTTTAACTCAATTAACTGAGATATAAATGTCATGACATTTGTGTTTCTATATGAAACATGTTCTGTATACAATTAGCACCACTAACGGCTATAAAAATACTACCAGATTTGGTTGACAGGTGACCCATATCTTCAGTAATCAGATCTGGTCTGATATAGTTTAGATTTTGTGGTTCCAGTATCATCGGCTTCTTCAGTATACCTTTTGAATGATTTCACAAAGTAGTTATAAATTTCTCCTTGAACAGTGTTATCATTTCAAAGAATATTCAGCTCTGAGAAGTGTGAATATATATATATATATATATATATATATATATATATATATATATTATAATAAAGATGATTATTTTATATATATATATATATATATATATATATATATATATATATATATAGAGAGAGAGAGAGAGAGAGAGAGAGAGAGAGAGAGAAAGAGAGAGAGAGAGAGAGAGAGAGAGACTCATCAACACACACATATACAAATAGGTATTTATTTAAATAGAATGTTTTATTGTTGCATATTTAGGCATATATGGTGACAAATTTTCTAAAAGTAGCTTTATTGACTATTTCCCATCTAGCCAGAGAATCTATGAGTCGCCAGTGCTTGTATGAATGTCAGTTGGTGGGTATTGCATCAGTTGAGTTTATTGTTGTGTTTGTTCGTACTGTACTTTATGAAATGGAAATTACTAAACACCAAGGTTAATACTTCAAAGTAAACATTTGTGCTCTAGTACCTCAAGAATTATAAACATGCACGAAAAGTTGCTAAGGGTGAATGAAGTTCAGTGAATGAACTGTAATCCAAGTGTCCAATCCATTATCTTAACTGGTACTCCAAAAACTATGCGAACGGTCGCTGGAGAATGTACTTTAGGAAAGCCAACAATCCCTAGATCCTATCTGAAAATTGTGGTTTAATCAAACTCATCACAAAAATCGAGTTCAAGTCACTGACGCTAATCCGAAAGTTGAGAAGGGTTGCTGATGTTGGTGAATGAAAAAAAAAATAGTACAAGAATATGATTTCATAATTAGGGCAATGAGTATCTCCATAAGCATGCTTTTTTGGATATGACCTTGAATAAAATGAGGGAAAGAAATTGAAAAATTAGGATCTCAAACAAAATCAAGAAAAAGCAGATGGAAACAGTTATCCGAAAGATGAGTAAATAGTGCGTTTTGGATCATAGTTTTTGAGCTCATTTTATATCGCGTATATGATGTGACACCATATGAATCTCAAAGCAATGGATGGATTCATCACCAATAGGACCTGCACAAATTTAGGTTATGTTTGTCGCTTAAATTTCTTAAAAGCAGACAAAGGTAACTCCATCGTAATTATGCACCAAGAAGACATCGACATGTATGTCAACAGCTTCATTAAAGAAAACAAAATAACCGAACTCCGATCAGACCCCACATCTAAATTCCAAACAGAAATTAAAAATCTTCTAAACAAATGCACCGAAATCATGAAAACTGTACAAAAGAAATATTACAAACAAATAAAACCCCAAGCCCCATATTAAATGCATTACCTAAAATCCACAAGGAAAACACACCCATCTGTCCACTAATCAATCACACACATGCACCATCACATAAATTAGCTAAATACATAGTCAAACCTATCAGAGACAACATAAACTTTCACAACCACACATCCATACACAATAACATAGACCTCATACACAAAATACAAGACATCCACATACCACACAACTCCACCATAGCCTCATTTGACATAAAAAACCTTTACACTAATGTGACAATAGAACAAACACTCCACATACTACAAAATATGCTCACAGCAAACAACACGCCACATAAACTCACACATGAAATAATCACACTCACCAAACTCATCACATCACAAAACTACTCCTCATACCAACACAAATACTACACACAGAAAGATGACCTCCCAATGGGTTCCCCTATCTCAGACATCCTAGTAGAAATAGTCCTACACCCCATCGAACAACAATATATTCTACAGAACAATAACCACACACATAAAATAATTTACTACCATAGATATGTAGATGACATTTTAATATTATACTACGGCAACAAACGGCAAATCAAACAACTACAAAATTACATTAATACCATACACCAAAACCTCACATTTACTCTCGAATAATTCTAGAAGAAAACAATAGAATAAACTTTCTTGATCTTACTATCACCAAACACAACACTAGGCACAATTTCAAAATATACAGAAAACCAACAACTACAGATATGGTCATACATAATACATCTAATCACCCCACACGACACAAACACGCTGCATTTAATCATATGTTACACCGCCTAATAAATATACCAATGCTACGGAAAGACTACGACGAAGAACTTAATACCATAAAATACATCGCTCAAAAAAACGGCTACCAACACACACTCATAGACAACTTACTCAGTAAAATAAAACATAAACACCATCAAACAGCCACACAAACAACAACAAATACATATCCCTCACCTACCACGACAAAAACACACACAAAATAGCCTCCACATTCAAAAAACTCCATTACCAAATATCCTACAAAACAACAAACACTCTAAGAAAACATATACAACCTTTTCAAAAAGAATCTGACACATGCAAACGCTCAGGTATTTACAAATTAACTTGTAACGATTGCCCCAATTATTACATCGGCCAAACCGGCAGGTCATTCTATACACGCTTCGATGAACACATCACCCAAACAAAACAAACAAACCCTAAATCCAGCTACCCAAAACACCTAAATAAAACCCAACACACCCATACCGACATACACACTAATTTAAATATTCTACATACATTAAAACAGAGTAAAAAAACTAACAACCTTAGAAAAATATGAAATATACAAACACTATGCAACAGACAGGGAAGATATATTAAATGACCACACACACTTTGAAGCCAATAGCCTCTTCCAATACATCACACAAAACACCGACAACTCACCCACCTGTCATAAATCCAACCCTGTCATACCATTTGTAAAGAGCCAAAAGCCGCTAGTAGAGGGTTAGCTTCGTAAAAGGAACGATCGTTTTGAAACGCGTCAGCAAGTAAGCACTTAGGTATTCACTTAGTTAAGTAGTTTAAATATAGTTTATTAGTTTTATTTGAACTTCATTTGTCCCTAATACTAGAAAATTATTTAGCCGTCAGAAATCCCTTCTAGAAGGAGTTTGGTTATAAGAAGGAGGTATGTGTTAATTTGGAAGCTAATTTACATACAAGGAAAAACTTTAAAAATTAAATGCCATGTTATACTATCTTAATCTTTAAAATTAGTACAAGTTGATAAAATGGGTGATTTAAATTTGTTCCTGATTTAAATAAACTCTAAATTTACAAAGTAATCAATGAAAATTAAATCTAAGTATATGTACAGAGCAAGTATTTAATGAGGAAATTAGGTTAACAACTTGCAGGAAAAAATAAGGTTTTAAAAGCAAGCTCTAAATTTTCATTTTCAGAAACTACAATTCTATAAGGAAATATTTAGTATATGGGTTTCTTTGAAAGTTCATTTAAAACAGTATTAAAGTAATTTTCTCATTGATCTATGTAAATTAAAACCTAATCCTTCCCAAGTTTTATTTCTCATTTACTTGGCAATTGCTAAATGAGGTTACACAGATTGAAGTATTTTACAAACATTCTACAAATATATTTACTAACAACTTCCAGTTAACTGTCAACTCTCCGTCTTATAGGAAAAATATTCTAAAGTTATATTTAATTTTTCTTAATTATGAAAATATTAAATTTATATAAAATTTGTTACAAGAATAGCATTTTAAAGTAATTTTTTAACCAAAAAAAGATTAAAAAAACTGTATTATTCTTCTGGAATGATTTTGCTACCCTAGAACTTTAAATTACTGTGTTCTTCAGAAAATGAGTAGATAATTATGATTATTAAGATAATTAATAAGCAAAATAAACAACCATAGCTTTTATTTTGTGTAGTATTCTACCACATATAAGAATAACATAGAAAAAAATAATTATAAAACTAATAGATTTTGTATTTCTTGCTTGATAAAGCTGCTTAGAATTATCATCATCTCATTAAGATTAACGTCAACCCTTAGGTTCATAGGGTCTTAGGTTTAATCTTAAGTAGCTTGTATTAGTTATTATTTTTGATTATTTTGACTATTGTATATTATCAATTTTCACTTAATTTTTTTTTTATTAAAGATTTTTATCATACAAGATTTTTCTAATCATTATTAAAGATAGTATTACTGTGTATTTAAAATATCTGAGATTTTGCATTACATGATTACTAACACATTTTTAAACAAAATTGAAAAAGAATAATTATATTTGTTGACTTTATCTTTACATGAGATACTAGTTTCCACTAAAACACTTGTAACTATTTTAACCTGCCTATAGTAGCATTTACTTATATTTGTTGAGGACTGCCGTTTCGAGAGATGTGTCCCATTGTCAACTCAGAGTTACGGTCTGAGTTGACAATGATACACATCTCCTGAAACAACTATCCTCAAGAAATATATATAAGTGCTACTATATGTAAGTTGTAAAACATTTAGAAGTATTTTAGTGAAAGAATAATTGTAGGATGAGAAATAAATAAAATGCAGGATTTTAAAAAATTCATCGAAGGAATTTCAAACATAAATTACTCAATGTATTCGTCTGACAAACTTATTTGATTATCGTATACTTCAAGGGTGTATCAATTATTTGAACAACAATTAAGCAATATGATTGGAGGGATTTACACATCGGAAATTTGTATAGATAAATAGACAATTTTGCCAACATAATCAACGGAATGAAATGGAATTCTATTATAATGTAGATAGAAATTGCAGATCATACCTCTAAAAATGAAGAAACAAAAATGTTAAAAGAAACAGAATTAACTTTAAAAAAAACCTAGTAAATATATAATTTTTACTTACTAAAAAAAAAAATAATAATTTTCCAATAACAAAAGCATAATTTAGTATATGCTTATTACACACAAAATTTTGAAGTTGTCATTGCAATTATGTCTTCTATTTGGTAAACTATCAAATCTTTTTCAAACATTTCCTAAACATTTAACTTTTTAATTGCTTGATTTCCAATAATTAATTATAGAGAACTATAGAGTCTTCTCACGAAACAAAAATTTAATGTGTTCAATATTATGAGAATATGCGGGATGATAACTGATCTTTGTTCTTAGGGAAAACCATACAATATCAGATTTTGTCTGATAAAAAACATGTGATTGCATATCATTTGTTCAGATATACAGATTGAGGACAATTCAAGGTTCTTTGAACTATTTACATGGAATGTGATTACTGTAGATGCTTATAAATATAAGAGATAATACCTTCTTAAACCTTTTGTATCATAAATTTCTTATACTGTATCTATAAAATAAGTGTATGGAAAAAATGCTTGAATAGCCTGTGTGTATATCATAATTTGTTAATCTACATGCCAAGAGCTCCAACATCTTGTAAAATCCCTTCATTTGTCACGTTCGGTATATTAATTATGAGTCCAAATATGAAATTCGGCGCCGACTTCAAAATTTGATGGGTAATAAGCTTATGATAAATTATGTTTTCGATATTGGAAAATTATTTTTTACTTTTTACTAAGTAAAAATTATGTATTCAATATACAAAACAAAAGAAATTAATATTTAGCCAGAAATGTCATCATGAAACATGCACATCAGTATCCAACGTAGTGTTTATGTTAAAAAAAAACATTCATGAATTAGTCAAGAGAAAACATAATTTACACAAAAACAGATAGGAATAAATGCAATACTAAATGAAGAAGGATGGATTTATTTGGAGTCAATCAGGGATAAGGAATTTGAGAGGTCTAACTTTCATAATACTCAACAATCAGAACTTTTTTAAACTGGATATAGTATTAAATATAATTTAAGACCTTTGTAAATACATATTTTCATTCTAGGTCTATATTCTCTACTTATAATATTCCTAAACATAAAATGTAACTTTATAATGTTTTCTACGTTGCCTAATACCAACATAATTTGATTGTTTATAATTAACTATAATTATAAAGTATTAATACCATGCATTTTCAAATATTATTGTACAAGTTGAACTTCAATCTTGAAATTCTCTATCTACTCTGTTCACAAATTAGTTTATCCTCCTTTGATTGCAACATTCAAGACACCAATCGTGTTCTCATAAATAAGCAGGGATGAGACAAATTGAGTTGAATCATATAGTTAAAGTATCTAAGAAATCACTTGAACACAGTTTTATGATTGTTTTGGCTTGATAACATAATTTTGTTAATGAAGACAAAAATGTGCTTTATTTCGCATTATTATTATTAAAGTTGATTAAATTTATTTAATATTAAAACTAACACATGTTCATCTTGTGCATTTAATGGATCTCTTAAATCTTAGTACTGTATTTCAGGATTTTTTAATGGGTAGATCATGATCAACAGTGATTAGAACTGTACTTTGAAACAATATAAATAATTAATTAGAGTTAATGAAGATAGTTATATTTTATTGTACACTGTAATTCCAATCATGATAATTAAAACTCAAATAATTTATTTATTTTGGGAATACATTTGTTTTATTATTAAATAATTACCTCACCCCACAAGCCATGATTAAATATTATTTATTTATTAAATTTGTTATTTAAAATGGTCAACTTATTAATAAACCACTTAATCGTCTGAGATTTTAAAAAAGCACTGCCTTCCATAAATTTTAGGTCAATATTGTAAAATCTGATTTGGCAGGTGCTCTTTATATAATGAAATAATTTGTAGTTTACTTACAATATAGGCCTAACATCAAAATAAATGTAAAATATTAAAATTAGTGATATTTTCCATGATGATTTAAAAATCATAAAAATGCCTTGTCTTTACACTATTTATTTTATGTTTTACTAATATAATAATATAATCATATCTAAAAACATGCCTTTGGTAGCATTTAATTTTTGTTTAAATGATGTTTTCTAAACATTTCTTATTACATTTTGTAATTCAAGATCCACCAATCACAATTAGTAAGAACATATTTTGAGCACTAATTTCATTTAGTTAAATAAAAATTACTATAAAATTTTATACAATTGAACATTAAGCCTACATTTTTGGGGAAATGTCACTTCAAAATACGCGAAAAAGAATGCATAAAAGGACATTTCAGAAATAAATGACATTTCAACACTTTCACTTAGTTTATTAATAATCTAACGTAATGCTAATATTTTAAAATTTATTATTAGTTCATAGTTAATTTTTATCATCCCACTTTTATAATTAGTTCAATTAAAATTTTATAGCTATATAGTAACATTTAGTTTCAAAGATATATTTAAAAGTTGAAGAATTTGAGCGTGAAGAGATAAAATAAATAGGTTAGTGTAACTTCAAGCTTTTCCTTAAACTAGCCTTTTATAAAGAAATCACGAAGTAGCTGAGGGGGTGTGGGTGGTAAAAGAGTAGAACAATGGATCCCTTTTAGAACTACAAACACTCAGATTGGAGAAGTAGGACAGGCTCTATTTGCATTCATGATGATTGCATCCATTAAAGTATCTTAAAAGTGTTGAATTAATATTTTCCTCAATTAATTGTCAACTAAGGAATCATTGTAGAAATAGCTCAAACAGCAGTAAATAACAATACTCTTAGTGAATACAACAACAGTGAACAACAAGGGTTAGTTAAATATGTTTTAATAATAAACCTTACCTGTCAATAAACATTAAAACACCAATATTAATTAAGTACACTTAAAAATTATGATCTTTAAACAATGGATTATAAATTGGTTTATAAATAACCAAAACAGATATAAAATGAATTAGAATTATTATAATACATAAAATATTTTTAACTAATAAAAATTAAAGTCATTTATAAAAAATTAAATATGTTTTCCATTTATTAGATAGTGATTATTAGTAACAGTTTTTTCAGTTGATGTCAACTTTTAAAAATACTTTGTAAATTTATTTATTTTTTGTTAATAGTTAAATGTTATTAATATTTGTTTGCTGATAAATGTTTACTTATATTGATGTGTGCCTGTGTGTATGTGAGCGCACACATGTGTGTGTGTGAGAGAGAGAGAGTGTGTGTGTGTGTAATGATAAAATGGTTAAAAATGTACAAATACAAAAATATTTCATTATATTATACAATTAATATATACATATATATATATATATATATATATATATATATATATATATATATATATATATATATGAAGTTAATATATTACTATTGTAAGTAGTTTTATCCACCATTAAGTGCAATGATTTTACCTTGAGTGATGAGGCGCCTTTCGGTCACTTGACCATTGTCGAATCACTGATTATTTTTTCTTAATTTTTCTGATGCGGATGTTCAGTCCGTCGTGTTGGTAATTGTTGACGTCATATACGATTCCTCTTGAGTATTATCTTTTTTAATAGTATGTCTTCTATATATGTTGTTTGTAGATTCATTAAATTGTTGTGTATGTTTTTGTAAATGTGGTATTTTTCTAGTGAGTTTAGTTCTATAGGGTTATTATTTATTTCAAGTATGGTTAGGTTATTTTCGTAATTTGTTATTTCTGTTTATCTGATATTAGGTGTGCTGCAACATTTGATACTTTTGAATTTTTGTTTTTGAATGCTCTATAATGTTCTTCAAATCTTATTTTAAATGATCTAGATGTTTTCCCCATGTAAAATGCGTTACAGTTGTTACATGTAATTTTGTAAATTCCTGATAGGTTATGTTTTTCTGAATTTGTTTTGTGGTTTGTGTTGAAATAACATAACCCAATAGAACTAAACTCACTAGAAAAATACCACATTTACAAAAACATACACAACAATTTAATGAATCTATAAACAACATATACAGAAGACATACTATTCAAAAACATAATACACAAGACTCAAGAGGAAACGTATATGACGTCAACAATACACGACGGACCGAACATCCGCACCAGAAAAAATAATCAGTGATTCGACAATGGTCAAGTGACCGAAAGGCGCCTCATCACTCAAGGTAAAATCATTGCACTTAATGGTGGATAAAATTACTTACAATAGTAATATATTAACTTCATAAAGTCAGTGCAACGGGAAAACAATGGATAACGTAAAATATCAAGAATATATATATATATATATACACTATAATATGTATTCTTGTGTATTAATAAAGAAATAAAACAATTTTCAAATACAAGAATAATTTATTGAATCTACAATTCAAAGCTTTTCGTTGGCAAACAGTACCAACATCCTCAGGAATACTAGAGACTCAAACTGGAGTCTCTAGTATTCCTGAGGATTTTGGTTCTGTTTGCCAACGAAAAGCTTTGAATTGTAGATTCAATGATTTATTCTTGTATTTGTAAATTGTTTTATTACTTTATATATAAAATAGATAGATAGTGAGAGAACCTTTCTTTCAACATCTCTACTCATTTTTTTTCAACCTCTAAAACATTTTTTTTCAACTTTTCCAGATCTTTGTATGAGGTAATTGTATCTTTATTGATGAAATAATTTCTGTCAGATTCTTAAAGTTGTGGTGCATAATGGCCAACAGAGTAAACATTGTGGCTGAAGAGGGAGATACAGCACAGTAGCAGTTCTCATATTTTCTGAATATGTTTACTCAATCTGGTAGCAGTGCTGCTAGTATTTCCCTCTTTGGCCAAATATTTAATAAGTCTAGTAGTACTAATGTTGTTTGAGAGATTTGTTATGATATAATAGGGTAAATGCTGCTATAATTAGGTTCATTATTCTTTAAACTAACCATCTCTTTAATTTTTAATAATTTTATTACATGTATATTTGCTCAAGATTTTAAAAATGTTTTTCATGTTAGATATTTTTAATATTAAATTTAACATTTAATGTTAAAATTAAATTTTTAATCAAATAAAATGTTATAATGATAACCATGATAAATAAGCTTACCTGAAAGAAAACGTTCTTACACTGATATCATAATCTGATGAGTAAGACAAATAAAAATGAAAAGACTGAAATTATGTATTTATGTCTCCATTAAAACTTTAAAAAAATTAAAATCTTCAAATATGTTTGTCCTGTTTAATCTTTTAAATTTTGTTTTAGAATAGGAAAATATTTTTTAAAATAAGTAACTGGATATTTAAAAAAAAATTAAAATAAGACCCTGTATTAAAAGATTAATATAATTATTTCTTAATAAGGGAGGAAATACATGTAAAACATACTTTATTTTATATTAGTTGAATCCATCTTCATGTGAGCTACTAATTTTCACTAAAACACTTGTAGTTACAGTTTTCCCATAGTAAAGATCAATAACAAAACTGTCCTGTCTGGCATTTACTGTCTCTTCTTTTAGCAGTTAGCAAATATTGTTATTGTTTTTTCATGGGAGTCTCATAGTTCTCAAAATAAATTAGGCTTTATTATTTTAGAGACTATTATATACAACTCCTCATGGAAGTTTAAAGTCAGTGAGGAATTCCCTGCGAACGAGTGTGACCGTGACCGCATTGCAGCTAGAGATCTGATAGTGGGATTTGAGTCATTTAAATAAACATTTTAACTAACTCTACCTAATAATAAATAAACAAACTTTTTTTACAAAAAAGAAGTTAAAGGCCCAAAGATTGAAATAAAAAGTGTAGGAAATGAAATCATAAAAATTTGTTTTTAAAAAAACAAATTCAACTAAACATAAATGTTTAAGAAATTTAATTTGTATTAAACATTAGAATTAATTAAATAATTACTTATGCACATGTAACAGAAAACAATTTAATCATTTTAGTAAATATTAAAATAAATAAATATCTCGGTAAAAAAGTTTCTTTCTCTGCTGACCAGTTTAATGGATTGTCAACTTAATAAATTTAAGACTGAAATGAAATTGGAATGGTAGTATTGTTACAAAAATGCTCATGTTTTATGAATGAAGGAGCAAACAAACACTTGGACTTGATTATCTAGCCTTTCCCTTCCATCTTGTTTTCATTCAGTAAATTTATCTGCCTCCTGTATTTATTATCCTCAGCATTTATTTTAGTCTTCTTGTGTATCTTCAAGAACACACATCAAAAGTATTAACTATTCTATTAATTATTTTACTGGCTTACTAAATAACAGTGCATTTTAGATTTGTTTCTGGTAAATATATAAATAACTGAAGAAAGAAACAAATTAGGACGTTTTTATATTTTGACATGCCCATGAAGTTTACTTACTGCCCAAAAAGTTTGTTTACAATTACTATTCTGAAAAATTTTGATTATTTTTGTAAAATTGGGGTTTTTTAATAATAATTATATTGTTATTAAATTAGTTATTCTATTACAGAAATCTACCTCGTGCCATTTGGATTGCAATGCCAATAGTTACATTGGTGTATGTGACAGCTAATTTAGCATATTTCGCTGTTGTCTCTGCTGATGAAATGATA
Source organism: Prosapia bicincta (assembly GCA_036971475.1). Lineage (NCBI taxonomy): Eukaryota > Metazoa > Arthropoda > Insecta > Hemiptera > Cercopidae > Prosapia > Prosapia bicincta. The sequence continues at coordinate 49,238,340 of JBAIZL010000002.1, forward strand.
ACATCACCTGCTGTTGCTGTAGTGAGTAAAAATAACTGTAAAACGAAATAAATTTTCTTCATCAAAATTATTTAAGAAATCTATAGTAAAATTAAAATAAAATACTATTATATCTGAAACCCTGATGATGATTATGTCACAACATATTTACTCCCTCTCTTGTAAGGGTTGCCTCATGAATAAATAAAATAGTATTTTGGTAATATCTATAAAAAGCTATGGTGCATATATAATTAACATTTATGTTTTTGCTCGAGTCAACTGAACCGAAAGTAGTTGGTCCCTTACTATTTTATGAACATCAGAAAAGTCTTGGAAAAGTTCAGCTTTCGGATGAGACATATTTGTAAAAGCATCTCTTGCATGCAAACATCCATTTGTTTCTTTGACTATTATTTTTGAATTATTGAATTATTTAAGCTATGATTAAAATACATTAGGATACACCACAGCAGTGTTTTGCCAACTACTATCTTAAGACAGAATCGAAGAATTTGATATATCATTTTCTTAGAATTGGCAGAAAGTATGTTTGATAAAAATTCCATTTACGATTATTTACTCTGATATATGCCTAATTTGGGCTTTTTGTCTCTCTCTCACAAACACAAACAAACACACACATGCACACGCACACGCACACACACACACACGCACGTGCGCACACACACACACACACACACACACACACACACATGCACACACGCACGCGCACACACACACACACACACACACATATATATATATATATATAAATAAATAAATAAATAAATAAATATATATATATATATATATATATATATATATATATATATATATATATATATATATATATATATACAAACATAGGTACACATGAAGTACATATGAAGTAATGAAATAAAACAATAATATGAAGAGAACCTTAAAAGAGTCAAATCTGAAAAGGCAACATTTATAGGATTTCAAATTATTATTTGTGACATTTTAGAACATTCTTTTCTTCTATAATTAAATAATACTTAACTAAGTGACTTCATAACAGCTTACTTGCTGGCACGTTTCGAAACAATCGTTCCTTTTACGAAGCAAAGCCTCTACTGAAGCAAAATGAGTAGGGGCTTTGCTTGGTAAAAAAAACCATTGTTTCTAAATGCGTCACCAAGTAAGCCATTACGTATTCACTTAGTTGAGTATTATTTAATTATAGTTCAATCAGTAAATTCAAGATGATTACAACAAGCAACTTAATTCTTTTCTTAATTGCAAATATTACTCTAAAGATTTTTTATTACTACATGATTAAAATAAGAAACTTCAAAACCATTTTTTTTCTAAACATCTTATTTTTAATTTTTGTACACCTTTTAATTTACTATTTTTTATGTAGTAAAATTTGTACAGTCAAGTTTTATAAATAAAGTAATAATCTAAAGGTAAAATAAAGTATTAATACTAATCTTTTGAAATTAATGTACAATACTTTTTGAAATAAGAGTGTTATATGTATTATGTTTAACAACCCTGACATGTTATTTTCTTTGTTTCACTCACAGACATTTGGCAACAAAATGTTTGGAAGCATGAAATGGTCTGTGCCAGTTTTTGTAGCACTCTCTACATTTGGAGGTGTTAATGGTGTGATCTTTACTTCAGCCAGGCTTTTTGCTACTGGTGCAATGGAAGGTCATTTGCCTGAGATATTTTCATACATACATATATATAGATATACACCTATTCCATCCCTGATATTTACAGTAAGTAAACTGTTGTTCAAATACAGAACTGAAATAAGTTATACAAGTTTAATATAACTTTATATACCAACTAACAATAAGAAGTTGGTGAAAATGTTTAATCAAACATTAGCTATATATAAAATTAGAATGATGTTTTGAAATTTTATATATATATATATATATATATATATATATATATATATATATATATATATATGGTAGCTTTCATATGAAACAAAACAGACAATTAATTTTTCCTGATTTCTTTTTCTTGAAGTAAAGAAGGACATACGAAAATCTAAAAATATTTTTTTGAAATAGTACAGAGAAAACATTTAATAATTTTGTTGGCTTATTCATCACTTAGTATGTTGGGGAAAGTTTTTTTCCAAGTTTTACTCAGCTAATAATAAATTTTTAATATTATTAAGTTGACCATAAAACTAGTAACATAATTATAACCTTTGTTGATTCCATCTTCACGTGAGCTACTAGTAATCACTAAACACTTTTAAATGTTTTAAAAACTTGCCTATAGTAGCACTTACTTTGTTTGTTGAGGACGGCCGTTTCGGGAGATGTTTAGTGACATAATTATAATTTGTACCTTTGTTTGTACAATTTACATTATAGAGTAATAAAGATCTTCCAGTGGGCAACATCCTCTGGGGGAAGTTGTAACTACATATAACATATACTGGGTGATTGATACATTTTAATTTATAGACTAAAAATATTTACATTTATAATTAATTAGTTCTTAACTTTTGTTTCATTGTTATTGCTGGTTACATAGAGTAACTTTGTTCTAGTGTTTGGTGTCTCTAATCATGGTGACCAACAGCAATGTGTTTTCTCTCATCAACTATTTTAGCCAAACCCTTTGGCTTTCTGTAGGGGTATGCATAGCAGGGCTGATATATCTTCGTTACAAACGCCCAGAATTACCTCGACCAATCAAAGTCAATCTTATATTGCCAATTATATTCCTCATGTGTTGTATTTTTCTGGTTGGAGTTCCTATATTTACACAGCCTGTCAGCTCTGGTAAGTTTGTATATTTTTTGATTAATAATTATAACTATTAAATTGTAATTTTTTTAAAGAATTGTTCCAATTTTTTAATAAGGGGACTATGAATAAAGCATGACTTTTGACAACCCGCTACCAGTCCTACTACACAAAAAAAGTATCTTTACAAAAAATCTTGTAATGCATTATGTTTATACAAATATCACTTTGATTAAATCCTACTTTTTAGTTATGAAATTGGTGTTATTAAGAATATGTGTCATAAATTTCAATAGAGAATATCATAATTAATAAATAATTTTATTTAAGATGAGCACTTCTTATTCCAAATTCAAATGACAGGAACCTAGATCAAATGCATATTATAGGTTTTATTTTCAATATACAGTAGAACCTCGATAATTCGGACTAACTGGGACCGTAACCAATCCAGATTAAAGAAAATCCGGATTAGCTGGAGACTAAGAAAAAATTAAAAGAAGACATTGTACTTACAGAAGAGACCAAACAAAGATTATTACGTACAATATATGAATGTACATATTGTATAATCAAGTAAACTCCACAGCAATTCATTTCTTGGCACACAAATCTGTCAACTTTTGCTTTTTAAATTTTGTGAGCTGCTTTTCTACTGTGCGATCACATATTCTTTTCACCATAAGAAGCACAAAACATTAGATTGTTCATCTTGACGTCTTAGGCTTTTTTATTGTTGAGTTAGGTTTTCTATGTATGTACTGTACTTATTTGATTTTTGTTATTTCTTATTTATTGTAATTCAAAATCATTTACTTTTATACTGCTCTCTACACCCTACTTTTAGGGTAAGTTAAATCATAAAGAATGTATACTATATAGTGAAAATGCAAATATCCACTGACACAAAATTTAAGCTTAATTTAAAAATTGACTGTGGCAGTATTGAGTTTTCCCCTATCATAGAAGATTGGTAGTTGATCAGTAAAAACATTTTTGCTGAGACTCAAAACTCTTTTCCAGATATTGCTTTTAATTCATTATAAAAATTCCTAGTAGAGCTCTCAAGTTTCAAATGATCTTAGCATTCACAGAAAGAGTTCTGTTTCTTAGAATTGTTGTTAACATCCACTTTATAGAGTCTAAAGTAAGTTGACCTCACACCATTATTTTTTTATAAGTTTAAAATTTTCTAAATATAATTTACATCCTAAAATTTAATTTCATATTTTCTACATAAGTTTAATAATAGAGGACAAATTTAAATTCTAATTTATTAATTAGAGGTTCTTAACTACAAAAATAAAACCATTAAAAGCCTTTCTGTATATATCACTAACACATTTAGTTTTCATAGAAACTAAACCCTTGAGTCTGAATTACTAAGTGTCTATAATAAATAAATTTAAAATATTCTTCTTAGATTTATTTGAATTCAAAATTTTTAAAAAGTTGTTTTTGTAATGGTGTAGAAGATAAATATTGAATTCTTCATACACAAATATGGGATGTAACACTCTTAAAAATAAGGTGTTACATATAAATTCATTTATATATTTGATTTTTATTTAATAATTATATCGTTCCAATATAAAAGAAAATTTTTGTTTCTTGGTGCACTTTGTAAAAAGCTAGCATAGATGGTAGCACCCCTAGCGGGTAAAAATGTAAAATATCGTACGAGTTGGTAGCTTAACTAAAAAAAAACTCACATCACCTCATGTGACGTAACATGGTCTGATATCGCATGATCTGACGGACCAATCAAAATATTCAAAATAATAACCAAGGGTGGGAATGTTCCGGTGGCTTGTACCTTCAGAAGGCCCACTTCTCAAAAGGTCTCCGAACGAGACGCACGTGATGGCATTTCGGACGTAACTTAGAAATTTATAAGCTTCCAGTATTCAAAATTTAAGATGTCAAGGCCGGTACCGAATTTTATTAACGCAACCAAAGAAGAAGTCAGAAGCGATAATTTATGTTTTTCAAACGAGTAAATGTGTATATAATTTTTGTTTAAGTGCGCTTATTTGCACGAGCGATGTGTTAAGTGATTAGTGATTCCAAAAGCCATGGGCAATGCTTAATATGTGTTAAAGTGTTTTTTTAAAATAAATAATGTGCACAAGCAGGTACGTTTTAGATAATAATAAAGAGAAAATGTATTTTAATGTTAACTAGTTGAAGAATTTTAAATGATAAACGGTTAACACATGAATGGTAGAAATTGTCCTTTGAATATTCATTTCTAAAAATTCAATTGAAAATATTAAGTTACTATCTTGTCGATATATATAAATTTTAAAGTTCAATAAGTAATTCAAATGTATGGAATAACTAGCAGTAATCAAAATTAAATTACTCGACACATTGCTGTCTTTTGTTCTATTGTAATTGGCCATTGATTAATAAATTGTATAACTGTGTAATTTAAAACTTTATATTTTCATTTCCCAAGTAACCTAGTCCGTTACAAATGCGCTACTCTGCTGGTATTTAAATTACTGCTGGTTTAATTTTTAACTGCTTGTTTTTGTTGTTCTCTAAAATGTAATACTCTGCTGTTTTCTAAAAATGTAATTATTGAAAAGTGAATGATAATTGCTGCTTAATTTAAATTAATTAAAAATTGAATGATAATTACTGCTAACGAATTCCAAGGATTAATGCCATTCATGTGTTAATTATTTAAGTTGTGCAGCCCTCCTTAAAAATTATCGTCAGTGTGTAGCAAGGTTAATTTCAAACTATCAAAATGTCTAGCGACTTAAAAATCAATATTGACCTATTGATAAAAGATGAGTTAATTTTCGAACTAAAAATTAGAAGTGTAGATGTTAGAATGGACAGTACAGTATCCGAAATAAGAAAGACCTTGAGAAAAATAGCCAAAGATTCTAGTTATAAAGCGGACCCTAATAATTTAATTGGTAAAATGGATGTGCCTAGCGAGTTTCTGTTAATTGAAAATAAATTTAAGGACTTAGTAGGAATGTGTAATAATTTAAAAACCGACCCTAGAGCTATTGATGTTTTAAGAGCTGAAACAAAACTAGTACATTTAAGATTAAGATGTAAATGCTTGTTGAAATTTGAATTAGAATGTAAAATGTCAGACGACCTAAATGATTTTTTAAAAAAAGGATGTAAAATTTGAAAGAAGATTTAATAATAATGATTTGAATAAAGTCTTTTTTTTGTTGTGAACAATTAGCTGTATGTAATTCTTAAATTAAAGTATGGGATTTAATTTAAGATTAAAGTTATTGGTTTCAAAGTATGGGATTTGAAATTCAGAAAGGGTTAAGATGTACTGAAGATGTATAAGATAACAAAGATGTTATAAGACAATGGTACAGGCTTAAAATTTTGCCAAGTGAGTGTAAAAATTGTATAGACAAAAGTGTCGTGAAACAATGAACTCATGGGCAAATATGGTAAATTAGGTGGCTTACAAGAAGTGAGCAGGTTTATACAGCTAGATTAGAGGTTAGGATTGTTCACATAATGTAAGACAAATTCAAATAACATTTAAGTAAAAGATATTTCAAAGAACTCTTGTAATTTTAATCTTAAACCAAAATGTGAAGTAGCATTAAATAGTATAAAAAACGATGTATGGTTAATAATTTAAACTCAAAGGAATATTAAAGTAAATTGGCTATAAAATATGAAGGTCTATATAAAATATTGTAAATTTTTTTTTATCATGTGTCTGTACTGTTCCAATAAGGTAATAATTTTAATAATATAGAAGAGCTCACATAAAACGATTAAAATTGAAACGGAGACATTCTGAAAGGGGTAGGTTATTTAGTAAACGAATAAAAGAGTATTAAAAGTTAACGTTAGAAGAAATTCAAGCTATTGTTTAATTTTTAAAAGGGGAATTGTTTAATAAGGAGAATGGGAGGTGCCTTGATATGCAATTTTACAAAATCATGACGACACATTTACATAATTGCGTGTCGAAAGGGCCCAATGACATGCAATTACACACTACTACACGAGATAGAGACGACAAAAATCTCAAAATACACAATACTACACGAGCAGACTAAAACACTTGACCAAAAAATTGTATATGAATGTACAGTCCTAGTTTCTGTTTAGTTTCATTTCTTATTTTATTAATACAAGAGCTTGATCAAAATTTAAAATGAAATTATTATAGTAATGTTTAAATGAAATTATAAGAATAATGAATTGAAGTAAAGTCCTCTTTGAGTCAACACCTAGCTGTATAGTTTTTAAATCAAAGTATGGGATTTGATTTAAAAATAAGGTATTTGGATTCAAAATATGGGTTTTGAAATCCAGGGTTTTTGTATAAGCTGTACGAATGTTGTAAAAATAACATAGAGAAGTTATAAAGCAATGGTACAGTCTAGTTTGTAAATTGAGAGAGAATTTACGAGATAATATGTAGAGTCGTTTAAATGTGGTAATTTGTGGCTTACAGGGAGTAAGCAGTTTTGCAGATCCCAGGCAGGGGACTGTGATAAATACGGCTAGTAGGTTATGTTTGTTGACACAAAAAGAGACAATTTCGAAGAAAATTTATTTAATAAAAGGTTTATAGGATTTTTAATAATGAAGTAATTTGATTAAAAATTAATAAGAAATTGAAAGAGTAAAGATTTTAAAAATTGAAAAGATATAAATTTGTATTCATAAAAGTTTATGAAACAAAATGTTGACAAGAAGTCAGATTTTAATAAATGTAATTAAAGTATGTGATATTTTAAAAAGTTTTAAAACGTGAAATGTGTAGAATGTCTTGGCAATAGAACACTGTGAAACTGGTAGTTTTGTAAAAGAGCCTATGTGTGAGAAAGCGGATACGCTTCCGTTGTAGTATTTGTCAAGCGCTAGGAGGAAATGGCATGCATTCCATAGTGGCGAATGTAGGTAAACAAAAACATCCGTTGGCCAGTCAATGTTTATATTTTTACTATAGTAGATATAAAATTTTGTTCAATTGTAAAGGGGACTGCACACACACTGCACATACTCATGTATAAAATGTTGAAGTAGAAATAAGATGTAATGTTGAACAAAAATTTTCTTTTCAGGTCGACAAGAGAAAATGTAACACTCTTAAAAATAAGGTGTTACATATAAATTCATTTATATATTTGATTTTTATTTAATAATTATATCGTTCCAATATAAAAGAAAATTTTTGTTTCTTGGTGCACTTTGTAAAGCTAGCATAGATGGTAGCACCCCTAGCGGGTAAAAATGTAAAATATCGTACGAGTTGGTAGCTTAACTAAAAAAAACTCACATCACCTCATGTGACGTAACATGGTCTGATATCGCATGATCTGACGGACCAATCAAAATATTCGAAATAATAATCGAGGGTGGGAAAGTTCAGTTTGCTTGTCCCTTCAGAATGCCCACTTCTCCAAAAGTCTTTGAACGAGACGGACGACGTATGGCACTTTCGGACATAACTTAGAAATTTATAAGCTTCCAGTATTCAAAATTTAAGATGTCAAGGCCGGTACCGAATTTTATTAACGCAACCAAAGAAGAAGTCAGAAGCGATAATTTATGTTTTTCAAACGAGTAAATGTTTATATAATTTTTGTTTAAGTGCGCGGATTTGCAAGAACGATGTGTTAAGTGTTTAGTGATTCCGAAAGCCATGGGCAATCTTTAATATGTTTTAAAGTGTTTTATGTGCACAACCAGGTACGTTTTAGCTATAAAGAAAATGTATTTTAATGTTAACTAAGTTGAATTTTAAATGATAAACGGTTAACACATGAACGGTAGAAATTGTCCTTTGAATATTCATTTCTAAAAATTCAATTGAAAATATTAAGTTACTATCTTGTCGATATATATAAATTTTAAAGTTCAATAAGTAATTCAAATGTATGGAATAACTAGCAGTAATTAAAAGATAATTACTCGACACATTGCTGTCTTTTGTTCTACTGTAATTTTTCACTGATAAATAAATTGTATAACATTGCATTGTAAAACTTTATATTTTCATTTCCCAAGTAACCTAGTCCGTTACAGGGAAAATACAGTTAACCTGCCTTAGCCCTTTCTGTATCTATTAAAATTTCTAGCATTCTAACCTGACATGATTTAGATTAATTTTTCACTTGGATAGGCTTTTCCTGAATACCATCCCGGGGTTTAAATTGATGCAGCCTTCCTGAACTGGTGTTAAATTCATTGCTAAGACCAAGAATGTAATGAAAGAATTTTGCTTTTGTAATAAGTATAGGTATTCCTCCAGCTCATTGTGAGTTAAACACATAAAAAGAGATTTATTATCTAAATGATTTCCAATTTCATTTATATTTCATTGTCTTAAGTTCTGTGAGTTGTGAGTGTCTTTTTAGCAAATGAAAGCAGCTGCGTCCTTTTTTCATCCAGCCTTGTCTGAATACTGATATTAAATTCGATTGACAATTTTTACTCACATTTGCCTCTTAGAATACTTAATTAGTTCTTATTTGCAGTTCAATAATAGAGAGTCTTATCTTTTTTCTGTCAAGAGTGAAGTTACTAAGGCTTTAGCTAATAAATCCTCATTTATTTACTCAGTTTTAGTTATTAGTGTCTGCCCCTGGCCTTGAAACAATATAGTTGTTTGTTTATTCGGTTTGACAGTTATTAGTTATTAATGGAACTATTGTCATCATACAAATGTAGGTATATAAGTACCTACTATGTAGTATATATATATGTATGCATATATATGTACTATGTAGGTAGGTAGGCCAACCTGATTGAAAGTCCAGAAAAATTACTTTTGGTATTTACTTGGCAAAAAAAACACTACTTCCTGATATATTTTTCAACAGACTCGTTTCACACTAGGTCAAAACATTATTCAATCCTGTGAGCCGCGGACAATACTGTTGCTCAGGTGTGTGGACACCAACCAAACACACCTGAGCAATGCTCTGACCTAGTGTGAACGCATCTGCTGAAAAGTATTCACTCAGTTACGGAATAATTACTTATAATTTAGTTAGTGAAATTAAGATGATTTCAACAAGCAACTTTGATTATTTACATTTAATTTGTCTAACTTACTCATTCAAATAAAATTTTATTTCTATATCTTATGGCATATATAACAAAATTAAATAATATCAAAATAACTTCTTCCTTATGTTTAAACATAACAATTTTTACACAGGTTATTTTATTTTTAATAAAGATACTTATATACTGAACTGGATTTATTTTAACATTTTGTATTTACTTATTGTACAATGTTAACCAAATAAATAAATTTTTCAACAATTTTAATAATTATTGTTTCATTTCACACACAAGAATATTATATTTTTACATTGTAAAAGCTATGCATAAAGCAAGCTAGTGATATTGAAATTACTGTATTCTAAAAACATTTATATTTGCTAAAAAATGTATTTAATTATTTTTTATAAAAAAAACTTCCAATGGTTATTGATATTTCACTTGCCTTTTTGGTAAAATATTTTCATACTGGCATTGAGTCCCCATCTGCTTAGAATGACTGCTACCGTGGTTGTAGACACCCACTGGGATATGATAATACAGAAGTGGAAAATTTAGCACCTTCAGTAATCTCATGCTTATTTTCAATTTTAAGTATTGAACGGCTGATACAATTTACTATAAGTAAAATTATAATATTCTGGCAATTCCAGCAGAAGAGAAATTTCCAAAGAGTTTTTCAACAGACATCGTCCAGCCTGATCTCAGGGTGAGCATTAGATTGTTGGTTAAATTTAGGCTGCTCATCGGTATCCCGCTTGGAGTGGCGGAAAAGTGGAGTAGCCTCTCCTGCATGGACCAGCAGACAATTTGGAGAAACCTTTATATATTTCCACCTCTGAGATTTATAGTTTACAGTAGGATGCAATGTTATTATTTTGACAACAAATTAATATGTCCCTAATCTTTTCCTAAGTTATAGGCTAATTGATGAGCCAACGTTTTCTCTGGAATTATGATCCTCCCTACTGTCTGATGATTGCCTATTACATTGGAATTATACTGGAATAATGTTTTTGGTTAATTAATTATTGAATTGAAAAATTAATTATCGTTTTATTATTTTCATCTCCTAATTTTTACGTTGAAATGTTGTTCGAGTTTATGGGACCAATTTCAACTTTTTCTTCATTTTATGCATTTTCACACACATTAGATGCACTTTTAATTATATTCATTGGCTTTACCATTTGAAACTTTTTGTTTACATGTATTTTGAAGCAATTTTAAGTCTATAATTTATTAAATAAAATTTATAATTTTCTATTATTTTTATTAATTAAATTGTTTTTATATAATAGGTATTATTAAAATTACTTCTAATTTAGATTTTCATTTTCTACTATAAACTTTATTGTAACCAAAATGTATGTTTGTACAGACTACAAAACTCTTTTCAATCCACAGTGTTTTCACAGAGAAGAACCAAAATATTATTTTGGTCAAATAATAAACCTGAAACCCCTGTTTCAGTTTTTCACTTAAAACTGGGGACAATTCCCCATTTAACACACACTATGTACTGGACCTAACAAACAAATTAATAAAATATGTTAGATTGGTGTACTTTATCTAAGACTTTCATATAATGTAAAAACTACTTTTAGTAGTTAAAAACAAGTTTTAAATATTGGTTAAACAATGAAACATATCAATGGTAATGTCACTTACAAGCAATAGAACAACAGAAGACTGTACAATCATTAATTTCTACACTTCTTTAACTTTTTAAAAATAATAGTATCTATAATTATTTTGTTTGGGGTTTTTAAGAGAATAGTGCAAGAAATTACATTTTTTATATTTACTACTTCCTGAGGTGTGCATCAGCAAATTCTAAGAGTAGTAAAAGTTTAAAAACATGATAAATCAAGGACTTTTTTATATTATACTGTACACTCTATATACATAATATATTATTAATTTTTTTATACTTTTCTAAACATTCTTATTGAAGTAGAAGATATTTTAACTACTTCAGAATTAAATCAACTATTTTATTACATAAAACTGTGAATAGTACTTGATTTGATCTTCAAGTGAGCTACTAGTGAAGATTTATCAAATTTGTACAATTAAGAACCATAACATTGGTTCTATTAAGAAGTAAGAATTATTACTTCTGCTAAAATATATAATTTATAATAGTTAAATTTTTTTCATTTTAGCCATTGGAGTTGCCATTATTTTGTCTGGCATACCTGTCTACTATGCCTGTATAAAATGGAGAACAAAGCCAAAATCATTTATTACTGTACACGGTAAGTTCTATTATTATTATTTTTTAGGAATAAATTAAAAAATCTGATTTTTAATGCCTAAAATTTACAGATATTTATTAAAAAGTTAGTAAAAATTCTTATTCATCTGAATTTTTAAAAATATTGAAGTAAATGAAATAATAACAGACCCTAAAACTTTTATAAACTATCATTTCCAGTTCAACATAGAAAAACAAAACATGTGAAAATGTTTTTAGTGAAGAAATATTGTTTCCCTGATTGATTATAGTATATACATAGTCTCAATTTTTATTTGGATTATATATATATATCATAATCAGACTGCTCACTATCCGTGTTGTGGTCGCTTTCCTCCACTTTGTCATCAGATCCTCCGATTGCATCAAGCCATTGTTCAATTTTCACATTATCCATTATCAGTCACAATAAGTCACTAACTTAAACATTCAAAGCATTAACACATGGGTGGGGACTCACAATCCAAATATCAGGTAAGGCAATACACGTGCAGAGCCACAGTCAACAACTTCGACAATCAAACAACTGAAACTCAGTGGTGGCGGCAGCCGAGGTCAAAATAACGTTCCCCCTCTCTGAAAAGTGGAGAGATGAAGGTAGACGACCGCAGGGGAAGCTGGAACATGACTAACTGAAAATATTTACAAATACGGGTTTTTGCGGACTGTGAGTCCGTGGCGCGTGTACTGGTGGGGTAATAGAATGTAAACAAATATCATTTGTTAAAAATATATTCTTATCAAGGACAAAACTATAAGTTTACTCAAAATTATTTTGTAGAACAGTATCATCTGCCATATCCAAAATAAAGGAATCTAAACTCATTTTGGGCATAGAAAACTGTCTACATCATCTAGAAATAAAGAAGATTTAAACAAGTATTCTAAACATTGACTTTTAATATATACTTAAATTAATTCAAGGGATTTTACTGGCAGATTTTGATGCATATTTTTTTACAAATACTTGATTTTCTCCAGGAATTTCTCTACAAATTTTTTTCTGCAATATTTTTTAATTTACTGCACACAAATATTTGCTGTGGTATCACTTTTATAATATTAAGTAAATTTTAAGGCAATGTAGAACGGGTTGTAAAAAAAAATTTAGCTCAAGTATTCAGGAAGATCAATGATTATGTGTAACAATGCCTCAGTAATAATAGTATTTCTCTGACAGGTAATAGTGTGTAGATAATGATGCTAGTGATGAAACTCTCTCTGCACACAGGAGGGGAAGTAGCAGTTTGAAACAAAGCCTACTCGGTCATAGGGGGTTAACTACTGTTGTATTACCCACCCACTGACAATGATAGCTTAGATATCCTAAAGACAACAACTTTACAACACTAATTTTTTTTTTAGAAAGGCCACAATACATAACATATGCACTGAGTTATAAAACTAATTGAGATTTTTGTTATTCCAAGTAGTAGATCAATGCATGTGCCAACTTTCTCTTTGTCCCTGTCATTCCCAAGAGAGTTTCATTACTCGCCTCACAAACTAAAAATTTGCAAATTTTAATCTTAGCTTTGACCATTAATCTTACAAATGTCCTAACAGACACTGTATTGACAACAAAACTTTAAAAAGTAGTAGTTTTGAAAATGCGTTTTTTTTTAATGGAAAATTGATATTATCCAAGCTTCTTGTGTGTAATTATAAGGTCTACTATATAAATAGTTAATTACTATGTGAAAATTCATTTTAAAAATTAAAAAATATGCTTTGAATATCCAACACTGACCTTTTAAATTTAATAATGTTAATTAATAGTCAACTTATGTTTTCTTTGTGATTTCAGATAGTGTCACAACATTTCTCCAAAAAGTATTTTTTGTTGTGAAACCAGAAACCACAACAGATTGTTAAAAGCTTAAAAACTATTTGTACTTTTTTAATATTTTTTTATTATCTTACTTAAGGTTATAATTAAGATCGATTGTATGATTTACTTGTAAATATGTATTTATTAGTTATAATTTAATAGTATAATTTTGTTAATTTTTTAATTATAATTCAATTGAATTTAACTATGAAATAGTATTTGTAACGTGTAAAAATTATTTACATGTTTATTTTATAATGTTGAAGGTTTGTTTATTGAATTCCTTCTATTAGCTCATGCTCTCCTGATATATATCTTGTACAAATTTTCAATCATTAATAAAATAAGTTTTTATTCATTCAATCAAGTTCAAATATATTTTTTTATCCTATACTGGATGACAATTAATGTTAATACAGTATTTTCAAATATTTATCCAATAATTAAATTGTAAACTTTGTGGGGTCCAACTGGATTTGAACTGAGAATCTTCATGTTCGAATTCTAGTGTGCCTTGGTACTGCACCAACTTTCCAATTCCTAGAAATATATTTCTCAAAGATGTATATGAAGTTTTTCCCCCATCTGGTTGTCATCTAAACCTCCATTGTACAACCTTAAACTGTTGCTATGGTTACCACACAATATCATAAATAGTGCTCTAGGGTAACTAAAATAAAAATTTGTTTGTTTACTTCAGTGGTAATTTACTTTTTCTTATATTACTTGTTTTTTCTATACATTTGCAATGAAATACTGTTTATAACTTTGAATAAACATTATAAGGTTTTTGAAATGATGTGGGAAAGAATGAAAACATATTTAACAAAACAATTTCTCCAGAACCATTTCTCAATTATCTTAATGCTATTTATACTTCTTTTGGTTTATTGGAAAATTATGTTCAAGGAAGTCAACAAAAGCATATTCTTATAGTCCCAACAATATTATCTCACTATGACAATATCTGCAGACACTTCCCTTTTGATGATTTCTTGGGTTAATTTTTAAAAAATTTGAATCACAATTGATACGTTTCACATGTATCTGTTCCCCAATTACCAAACATACAAATCATATTGTTGTACACTACCTATCTTGAGACATCTTTGATGATGTCCTTAAGGAATGTTGACAATCATGTACGAAAGTGTCTTCTGCAACGATTTTTGGCACTCATCTAACACAAAATGTTTAGGTAGCGTAATCTAGTTTTTCATTCTAATTTTATACAATTTTTCATGAAATAAAATTACTAGAATGAATTTAATTGTTAGTAAGCATAACTCACTTTTTAACGCTGTTTTTATTAAATATTCAAGACACAGTAAAATTATAACTAACCAGGTAAACTAACAATTAATTTTGCTCTGGCAATATAGGCTGCTAGGAACAAACTGAAGCTAAAATAACTACCACAAATTACTTTCTGTATTCTAATGTTAGGCCAATTTCAGGTGGTTTAAATAGTTTGAGTCAGTTAGTATTATTTGTCACATTCAGAAGATTTGAGGGTTCAATTTTAATGTGACTTTGAAGTCTCCTGTTGGGGATGTAGTTGGTGTGTTATTCTACAATTTGAAAGTATGATTGATACACAGAAAATATTTTATGAGACCCACTCATTGTATACTTAGTTGTTTTTTAAAAATATTTACGTTTTTATATATTTATAAATTAATGTAAATTTCAAAATATGTAAATGACCAATATTCACATGTAAAATGAAACTTAGTTTGTAAATTAAATTACTATACAGTTATAAAACGCTATGTTGACCAATGCTGCTCAATAAAATTTTGCTGCATATTTAAAAATTTTTAATTTATTTTATAGCCCACATGTTCTACATTAATAAAAAATTTGTAAGCAATATTTTTCAATGATGTAGTAATTTTTTAATGTAAAATTTATTTGGTATAAGCAATCTTGTTTTGGATAAATTGCATTGAAAAAAACTAACTAAAATATAAATAATGCCATTTGAAAAAGTATGGCCTGGCAGAATGGGTTATGGAATTGATAGTTATCTCGACTAGACGACAAACAACAGTGAAGATCAGATAACAATGTCTTGCAAAGCAAATATCCCTCATCCTCAGTGCTTGGTCACCCAAGCATTGAACGCTTTGTTCTGCAACTTCAGTCACTGGCTGTGGCGGTTTGACTGTCAATGCGTTCGAACTGACAATATCGCATCGCTACCCTGCTACAGACCCATTCCTATTCTACTTAAATCAAGGTATAAAACTGGAAAGTTTAGAGACCCCTGATATAGTATATCATCACCATGCATTTAATTGTAAGGAGTGATTATAACCAGTTTCTTTTCTTCTGTCAATGGATCATCATATGTTGTAAATAATAAATGGCAGATTTGATTTTTAAGGGCATGTGTAACCAAAGTACATTTCTCTTTAAACTTTAAGTTTTGACTTGCTGTCTCGATCAGGCAAAAAATTTTGCGGTATTTTTGATTCGTGTTTTAGTATTGATACAAAGCCTAGTCCTCCTGAAATGTAAAGCTAGAACGTGGTCAAATTATTTGTTGAATGTTATATTTCTATTTGAACCAACACCATACAATAAAGCAAACCTTTAGTACCATAGGTAATTGAAAATGGCCAATTAGGTTACTTTTCTAAGTATGTAGTACATACATTTTAATTGGAAAGAAAGGGTAACCCAATTATGCTTTATTTGGTGCGTTTAGTAGACATACAAATCCAAAATGGATACTTTGCTTCAAAACGTACCAGTTGTTTATCATCAATAAAGTCTGATAGACCAAACAGTTTTTGGAGTTAGAGACAAATTTTTCAAATTTTTGTTTTTTGGGAGGGGCTAAATTGATCATTGGCCTAATTAGTTCCTACCTGGTTCTTTCTTAAATATAAGCAACGCATCAAAAATCAAAATCTATATTCACAGATCGTTATGTAAGTTAGCTCCAATCATGTACGTGTTATTTTAAATTTTTAAACATGTTACTCCTTCATGATTTCACTATACCAGCTAAATAAATAAACCCCCAAAAAGTAGAGTCCTAATGTAGTCACATAAATATTGTCATTAGCATTAATAAAATAAATTATTCTTGTTATGTAATAGTTTTATTTAAACATACATGTAACAAGAAAAATAATTTTCATTTAAAGATCAACAAAATATATACATTACCCGGTGGAATAAACATTGTGGTTGAAGAGGGAATAGTAGCAGCAGTTCACATATTTTCCTTATGCAATGTTCACTTTGCTCAGTAGTGTGTATATTTATAGATGACGTTTTTCTTTATAAATATTTATTTATCAATGAATACATATTTCATATAATACTTACTTTCAATACAATGCAGAGACTAATTTAGTAATAACTGAACTACAGTTGTGATAGTGAGATAGAGCATAATCAAATTGTGGTATTAAAACTACTTACGCAAGTTGTCAAATATCATACTTTTGACAAAAAAAACCTCATTCTTCAGAAGTTTAATCTAATTTTTAATCTTAAAAGTTTAAAATTAGACTGTTTGGTAATTAACTTTGTACACTTACTTCAGAAATTAAAATTATTAGATTTTTAAATTTAGTTTTGCTTTGGAAGTCCTTAGTATATACAGAAGTGTTATTACATCGTCAGAAAACTGGAGCAAGATTAAGAACTGGGCATTTGGTGATGGAAGCAACCTAAATAGATCTCGCCTTAGCAATTCACTAATATGTAAGGTGTGTAATATAGATGACACCTTAGAGCATAGCTATTAAATTGTGTTGAACAGTGTGAAAGAAGACGCTGACTTTAAGAATTGATGAAAAAACTATTACTAGCAGAAATGACTACTTACCCATTTCTCTGGTTTATAAGAGATATCGAGAGATCAGAGCTTTTGGGTTTGAAACTGGTTAAGAAGAAGAAAATAGTTCTGCTTTCCCTGGCCTACAAGTGTTAGCAAAAAGTCTTTAGCAGGTTGGCACACAACTGTAGGTAGGAGGCAACTATCTTATTACAAGTACTGCAAATAAGCTCTCTATTTTTACTG
Organism: Prosapia bicincta; assembly: GCA_036971475.1. NCBI lineage: Eukaryota > Metazoa > Arthropoda > Insecta > Hemiptera > Cercopidae > Prosapia > Prosapia bicincta. The sequence continues at coordinate 49,256,228 of JBAIZL010000002.1, forward strand.
TTACGTGGTAAGTTATAAGAGGAATTAGAGTTGTGGGGATAGTGGCAATCAACAATAGAAAGGGGAAAGTGTTTGTGCCATTTAGTACTAGATGCTAGTAAAGTGTGGAAAATACACAGAAAGCTTTTAGCTTAACCATAAAGTAGTGCAGAAACAACTATGTTATTATTGAGTAGTTTGTATTTCATACCCACTTTGAAAATAGTGTTCTTCATCTCTGGATCAAAAGACTATTTTATTGCCACCAAAAATTTTCAGGAGACTGGATCTCTTATGGAAAAAGAGATGGAAGACCTGGTATTGTGATTTTGAAGTTATTTAAAATACCTAGCTTGAAAATAGTTTTTGAACCTATACTACAGATATTTTGAAATATACTGTTGAGAATATATGGTGTCAGTAGGATGATGCCAAAGCCGATATATTCCAAATGTCAATGAATATTTTGACACAAAAATGTTTCCAAGTCAGTTGATTTCTAGGGAAGATGACACTGTATGACCAGCATTCTCACCTAATTTAAACTCTTGTGATTTTTTGTGAGGTTACTTAAAAGCAGGCGTGTTCAACCCTCACCCTAGGACCCTGCAAGACAACATAAACAGTTTATGTCACACAGCAATAGAAAATCTACTGAATAGTTAAACTTTCAGATCTGTGGTTTTCGTAAAATTGTAAAAATAATTAATGATTTTATAACCTATTTTTCAATTTCTTATAATATTAAGTATGATATTCTTAAATAATTTTTCAGCAATTCAAAATAAATTTGTCTTCATGAATACAGGAAGTTGTACAACTACCAATTTGTGCTCATGAAACGTTTTTATTAAAAAAAAATGCAAAGGTCAGCATTGTAAGTCAATATAAAACTATAATTTATTGATGATCTTTATTAATCTAGTACAATAGAGTCTAGATTATTTGAAGGTAGATGGAATAAAAACCCCCTTGGACTACTAAAAACTCGGATTACACAGAAATACACTCCTATACATTAGATATGGGTTCTATAGAACCCTAATACTATAATTAAGAATTCACAAAATACATTTATAGAACTTTAGTAATTACTAACTATTAATATTATTTACATAAATTAATGTTGATTTGGAATACATTGTTCATCATGGTTGTTACATTTTTTGGAAAAAGTTAGGTCTCCTGCATTTGATTATCAGATTTTTTTCATGCTATACAGTGACAAGTAGATGTCTTATCAGAAGCTCATCTGCTGGAGTGGTGGCTGTTGTTCAATATAGTGTAGTGTAGTTTCCAAGGCGATTGTTCCTTCACCATGACTAATTTTCCCTTCTTGTATTGTTTCAGTCGAAACTCACGTTTATTCTTGTCATCAGTAGTTTTTTGTACCATTTCAATAATCATAACATCTGTTATCTCAAATTGTACGTCCTTACTCATCCATTGACTTACGTAGGTATCATCGGAATTTTCACATTCTGAAAGTTTCTTGATAAGAAATGTCAAATCTTTTTCTACTTGTGGATCAACACAGTCAGCAGTTTCATTACGACTCAAGATTTTTTTTTATTCTATGACTTACTTAGTGTTTCTTCTTTTATTTCGTCCCATGATTCACCTATCCAGCACACAGCATCCTTGACTGTAAATTTTTTTTAGAAAGTCTACAATGCTTTCTTCTATTTCAGTCGCTTCTAAGAGAGATTGTAAAAGGTAACATCTGTATTTTTTTTATACATTCCAAAACACCCTGATCTATTGGCTGGATTAGGCTCGTAACACTAGCGGGAAGATATAAAGCACATATATCATCAGAGCACAGTTGATCTTCATCAGGATGCGACAGTGAATTGTCTAACAGTAAATAATTTGAATTTCCTTTCAAATATATATCGCTTAAAATAGTCTCAAATAGAAATAGGCATGAATTTAACGGAAGCTCAGAATTTTGATACTGTATTTAAAAAAATTTAAAATAGTGACAGTAAAACATTGCTATAAAGTACTGATTTAGATATAAGGAACCACTTCATTAAAATTTTTATAAAGAATTTGAATGGTATTTTAGTTTTGATGAAAATTAGCAAATTTAAAATTATATTAAATAAACCTTATAATGGAGATCTGGAAAAATGTAGAAATTTCATATGTATAGCACCACAATAAAAAAAACCAATCCCAGAGATAGATTGTTTCACTCCTTTAACCATTTTCTCTCACCTAACATTTTTCTGGCAGTTATTAAGATGGAAAAGTAATGTAGACAATAAAATGGTCCTACACTTTGTAGGTTATGAAAGTTTTCTCTGAAGATTTAAATCTTTCCTTGTATTATACTGTAGTAAGGTTTAAAATAACAATAATTTTAGAAATATGGTATTGTATATTGGGAAAAGTTAAATACTTATATATTTAACTTTTGAAAAATAGCACAAACAGTAGAACATGCTTTCTTTGTATTGCAATCGAAATCTGCTTCTTCTCTTAAGATAAGATTTTTTATATAGCTTATACTTTTCTACTCAACATTTAGTCTAATATTCCACCATATTAGCCTAATTCAGAGTCTAATGTGAAAGTTAATACACGTTGGGCTAAATACTCGTTTGGATTTGACGTATATGGCTCTATTGGGGAATGCATGCCTTGATCCAGGTCACCTATATATCAGAAAATAGGTGTGGTCAAAAATAAGATGTTTTAAATCCTTGTGTACCATGTGATTTATTACAAAAAAAAAAAAACAATGTACATATATATATATATATATATATATATATATATGAAGTTATTATTATTACTTGCAAATAATTTTTCCACCACTAAACCGTTGTCTAGTGATGTTGGTATTTGTTGATGTGTTGGAGTGTAGTATTCTTTGTTGTTTATATTTGTTAATTTTTCTATTTTATTATTGCTGTATTTATATTTTAGGTAGATTTTTTTATTTTTATTATTTTTGTATTCAGGTTGTAGTGTTGCGTTGAGGTTAGGTTTTTCTTGAAAATTTATTGTATATGTTTTTTATAAGGTGTTTGTTGCATCCATTTTCTATTGCTATTTTTGAAATGTTGTCTAATTCTTCATTTAATTTTTGTTTGTTATCTTGTGTGTATTTTATTGCTTTATTTATCATGTTACTCTAAGTGTTAATTTTGTGTGTCTAGGGGTGGTTAGATTTGTAGTGTATTGTTGTGTTGTTAGAAGTTGGTTTTCTGTGTACTGTAGTTTCTATTTTATTATTATTTATATTTAATGTAATGTCAAGATAGTTAATTGTTCTGTTTGTTTCTGTTAAAATCATTTAAAATAAGATTTGAAGAACATTACAGAGCATTCAAAAATAAAAATACGAAAGCATCAAATGTTGCAGCACACCTATTATCACATAAACATAAAATAACAAATTACGAAAATAACCTAACCATATTTGAAATAAATAATAACCCAAAGAACTAAAGAATAAAAACATACACAACAATTTAATGAACTCAATTTAAAGAACAGGTAAACAACTTTACTGGAAATATCTTGACCTTAACATCAAACTCCAGAACTGTATTAACAGAATAAATTTCAATAACAAATGCATATCACTCAACATCACACCAAAATACGCTAAACTACACATAAGAAATAACAAAATACAGTCATTAAGAAAGCAACAAAAATAGCCGAACTACACGTAATTAAAGAAAACATTAAATCTGCTTACCATAAAAAGAGCCAAATTAACCTACAACTGTACACAACAAATTTAGAAATTATGAAAACCATTGATAATCTCACACCTATAATACACAAAAAGATACAACAAATCATAATAAAACAAAATAAATACAATAAAGACATAACAAAAAAATCAAAAATCTAAAAAAACAACATAACCTAAAAACTAGCTAAAACCAAGCCACACCCCTAACAACAAAAAATCCATAAACCTAACTAAAACATAATTCACTGAAAAAGAAAAAATAATAATAACAAATGCTTTCAAATATAACCTACCCAATTTTAACAAAAACCAAATAATAAAAAACCTAATAGTTGACACACAATCTAACATCCATAAAATTACCCACAAAAACACTGAACACATAAGAAACAAAATTAATAATAAAATTAACCTATTAAAAATCCAAAAACAAAAAAATATACAAACAAAAAAGAAACTATGAAACTCAAAGAAAAACTAGAACAAATACCTTAATACAATAAAAAACCTAATAGTCACACACAGAAAGACCTTAAACTATAACAATAAATTAAAATACCACACAAGACTTAACCTATTCAAACCATGCGCACCAATATTAACAGGCATACCTAAAATCCACAAACCCAACACACCATTTAGACCACTAATAAACAGCACCATCTTACATAATCGCAAAAATTCTAGACAAAATAATAAGACCTAAAATACATAACAACACTTACAATATAAAAAATGAATACGATATATTAATAAAATAAAAAAACATAGAAACAAACAACAACACAAAAATAATTAGTTATGACATAGCCAACATGTACCCTTGTATTCCAATAAAAGAAACCATACAAATAATCAAAAACAAAATAATACACAATAACAAAAAAGAAAACACAATAAATAGTATTATTACACTAACCAAACACATATGTAACCAAAATTACTTCCAATTTAACAATAAATACTATAAACAACCAACTGAACTCCCCATGGGATCACCCATATCATCAGTCATGTCAGAAATATATCTACAACACTTTGAACAAATAATAATTAAACCTATACTAAACACACATAATATTTTACTATGGACAAGATACATAGATGATATACTTGTAATATACCAACCTACCATTCACAACGAACACATCATAATACTAAACAAATTAAATACATACAACAAAAACATACAATTCACCTTCGAAACAGAAACAAACTTGACATTACACTAAAGTCGGTTCAGAATGTGTTTGCGCCTGATGTAAACACTATCACGAGGCGAACACGTGCAAGGGACGGTAAGCTATGAGTCCGGTTCACAATCATGCATCGGCAATTGGGCTACGTCTTACACTGGTACACTTAATCATTCGAAAAAGAGAATTATAGACTAATGAAAGTAATAAGACTATTCAATAATTTATGCTACAAGTTTTTAACTTACCATGTTATTATTTCATGTTTAAGGGGTCTGCAAAATCCGATTCCGATGACGACGAGGAACTGTCGTCAACAGCTATGACGAATGGCTCGATGTCTTCAATTATATTGTCTAATTTCCACATATTCGACTCTTCAACGCCCACCACATGTTTCACATATTTTTCCCACTTATCAGGTGTAACACGCGAGACACCTTCGGTTAACAGTCTGTGCACCTCTCTAATGTTAAAAGTAACATTGTTAGACGCAACATAACCTTTAACCTCAGCCCATACCATTTCTATTGGGTTTAATTCGCAGTGATAAGGAGGGGTTCTCAAACCTATTCTATTTGTTTCTTTAGCAATTTCATCGATAACGTATTTTTTGTAATTTGGCCTATGATAGGAAACGAGTTTTAGTAATTCGACCTTCAACATGGATTCATCTTTGTCAGTCAACCAATTTCGAATTTGTTGCTTACTCCAACGGGTCGTAGGTAAGCGTTCTACTTGTACAGAATGATACGGAGCGTTGTCCATTATGAAAACGCAGTTGTTGTCCAATTTCTGTATTATCGCGGAAAACCATTCTTTAAAATTTTCACCATTCATTTCTGAATGGTAGTCAGTATCTGATTTTGATTCGAAAATCAACAGTCCATCTTCTACAAAACCTTTTTGTGACCCAATATGAGTGACAATAAGTCTCTTACCCTTTCCAGTTGGACATTTTAAACCCGCCGACAGACCCCTCAGAAAAGCATCTTTACTGGAACAGACTGACTTATCTGTCCAAACCTTTGATTTCGTATGGCCTGCATTGACCCACGTTTCGTCCAAATAATAAATCGTACGACCTTCCTCGCGATAGGCTTTTATTTTTCTCAAGTAATCTCTTCTCCATAGAATAATATCTTCTTTGTCCAACAGTATACTTTTACGGTTACGTTTCTCATACCTGAAATTTAGCTTTTTTAATATGTGAAACAAAGTGGTTCGTCTTAGGTTAGGTAAGCCTAACTGTTCGTCGGTATTAACTAAGTGCAGTACTTTATTTAAAGTCGGAAGTTCGTTTTTAAGAAATAACTCATGTACTTTCTTCCTTATAGCAGTTTTTAAAAAGTCATCCATATTATTAAAAATAGTTTTGGTTTTTGGTTTCCTTTTGGCAGGAGACTTCAGCGTACCCGTTTCTTTTTTTTCTTTAACGATTGAAAAAACACTTCTAGCAGAAATTCCTGCAGATATCGCTACTTTCTGCAAGATGTCTTTGATACGGCATTCTGGATTTTCATCCTTTAAATTTTTATAAAGGCGTAAAATAACTTGTCTTTGCCCGGAGTGTATTACTTGTCCTCATTTATTTTTTTTGACAGGGGATGACATTGCTTAAAAGTTAATCCTTAAAAACTTAACAACACCACAAACTCACAAACACAAATATAACAAACAACGATCTTAAATTATTCCACTCACAATTAAAAAATGTTAGGCACAATAAACAGACGAACAAATGTAACCCTGGACGTTTCCAGACTAACTGTTAATCGGGCGGCAGGATATTTCAGTTTTGTCACGAGGTCACTCAGCCAATAGGGTTGCCGAAATCGTTATGTTCACGTGAACAGTTCACCACTCCCTGGCGCAAACACATACTGAACAGACAGTAAATATAAATGATAATAAAATAGAAACTACAGTATACAGAAAACCAACTTCCAACAACACCACAATACACTACAAATCTAACCACCCCTGGACACACAAAATTAACACTTACAGTAACATGATAAATAAAGCCATAAAATACACACAAGATAACAAACAAAAATTAAAAGAAGAATTATTTAACATTACAAAAATAGCAATAGAAAATGGATACAACAAACACCTTACAAAAAACAAATACAATAAATTTACAAAAAAACCTAACCTCAACACAATACTACAACATTAATAAAAATAAAAAAATCTACCTAAAATATAAGTTCACCAATAACAAAATAGTAAAATTAACAAATATATACAACAAATAATACTACACTCCAACATACAAACCAAACAACAAAATACTAAAATATCTTAATAACACAAATCACAACAAAATACAGAAAAACATAACCTATCAGGTAAACAAAATTACATGTAACAACTGCAACGCATTTCACATACGAAAAACAAACAGATCATTTAAAATAAGATTTGAAAAACAATACAGAACATTCAAAAATTAAAATACAAAAGCATCAAATGTTGCAGCACACCTAATATCATATAAACATGAAATAACAAATTACGAAAATAACCTAACCATACTTGAAATAAATAATAACCCAATAGAACTAAACTTACTAGAAAAATACCACATTTATAATAACATACACAACAATTTAATGAACCTACAGGCAACATATGCAGACGACGTACTATTCAAAAACATTAAACACGTGGCTCAAGAAGAAATATGTATGACGTCAACAAATACCAACATCATGGACCGAGCATCCACACCAGAAAAATAGAGAAAATTAATTCAGTGATTCGATAATGGACAATGACTGAAAGATGCCTTATCACATAAGGTAAAATTATTGCACTTGGTGGTGGAAAAATTTTTTACAAGTAATAATAATAACTTCATAAAGTCAGTGCAATGGAAAAATAATGGATGTGAAATATCACGATATATATATATATGATGAATAGTTACTATCTGGAGTACATGCTTTCATTCTGTAGTCCATAAATTCGCAGTTCCGACGTTTCGCTAGAATCTCATCCAGCATTGACGAGGTGAACCCAACAACAGTAGAAGAGTGAGGGTACTGCTCTTCTACTGTTGTTGGGTTCACCTTGTCAATGCTGGATGAGATTCTAGCGAAACGTCGGAACTGCGAATTTATGGACTGCAGAATTAACGGATGTACTCCAGATAGTAACTATTCATCATATTTTTCCATCCATGAAGGAATACGTATCAGCATATAATAATATATATATATATATATATATATATATATATATATATATATATATATATATATATATTAGAAACAAACTCCAATCACAGAAGAAATAAAAACTAAAGGTTTTTTTGAAACTAGCGAAATGTGATACCTTTTTGACTAATTAATTCAATTCTAAAGCCTCATTTCTTTACTGTATTTTATTCAAGGGAGCAATTTATACATTTTTTCCCAATATTTTTTACTTGAAAATGTCAAATCCTGTGGAAAAAATTGTATATACCACAGAAATCCATTAAAATAGATTTAATTGTAAAAAATATTTAGTTAAACTCTGATCTACATTTATTAGAATATTATTAAACAAAAAATGTATATTAATAAATTTCTTGAGAACTGTGTACTAATTTTAACTAAAAAAATAAAAACTCACTAAACGTAATATCAAAATCTTTTATTTTACTACAAATTACATTATGTACATTTTGATTACATGGTAATCATCTTCATAAGTACTAACTTCGCTTAAAAAAATGTATAACTGAGTGTTTAAAATTCTTTCTTTTCTTATTTAAGTGTCAAATAATTATCCTGGGCACTAGTATAACCCAATCTCAATGTTATACTACTAAATAGTTACAAATTCAAAACCAGAGGGAGAATTCGATAGTCATTATTATCGCTATCAGATAATAAGTTGTTACCTTCAAAGTTAACATATTACTGCATGTAATAGAAACATATGAAAAGGAAAAAAGAAGGCACCAAATTTACACCTCAACAAACAGCCTCTAAATCTAAAAATGTCTATGGATGTATAGTGTTGATCATGTAACCATGCACTTGGTTTTGAAAGATCACAGTAGATGAGATAGGAGGTAGAGGGTTAGTATGAATACTTTCCTACAAAGATGACAACAACTGTCAAATCTCTGACTTACAAGAAATGGTCATATTAAATAAATTACCTTCGGTATGATATAACAAACAATCTTGAAATATGAGTAGACTTATTGGATGCAAAAGCTGTTGATGTTTAGAACATTCTAAATATGTAACATGTTTTAAGAAGTGGTACTACACCAGAAATCTTGTGCAATGTCTCAAGGCCAAGTGCACAGTTACGTGATTCACAGTATAAGTAACATCACTTTTACATTTTTTTCTTATACTCATATGCATAAATGTATAACACTCGCCATCCTTATATTACCCAAAAAAGTTGTCATTCAAGATACAGATTTTAAAAGGCAAAGGACTAACAAGAGGCTGTAAAATCCCTAATAAAAAACATATAATTGGATTCCTCCACTGTAATTCCTCCTAGTTTTCATCTGATCACCAAAGTCAAACAATATTGGGCATGGATTGAGACCCCTTATAATTACTACCAAAATTTCTTTGGCTTTAAATATTTATTATAATTAAAGTTCTATTCCTAGAATATTTGAGGATTTTCTTTTATTGCAAATTGTATGTTGTCCATTCAAACATTTTCAAGACAGGCATCACTGAAACAGGTTCTATTCTTTCAAAAAGTGGTACTGGGTACTGTGATTTGTAGTCAGATTATTATTAGAAAAAGTGTGCTGTCTTTCAAATTGGTGTAGATTTGTTTTATTTATTATTTTATATGTTAGTTTGTTGTGGTATTCAGCCCTTGGTTTTGAAGGAAAGAAAGTGAAATACATTTTCCAGAGGTCCACACAAATAAATTTAAAAAGCAATTGTGTGCAGAGGCTTTGATTTAAAAAAGTGACAAAGGTTATGAACAAAGTTTTAAAATAATGGTAAGAATGCTAGAGTAACTCATTTAATGGTGCTTTAACTTATATTTGATGAAATAGTCCTTCACTTCTTCAGGGGATGTAGTCGAAGCGATTGGGTATGCTCAGCACTTAAAGGGTAAAATGTTTTCTGAACACTTAAGAAAAGTAAATAAAATGTTCACTAGAGGTTAAACTCATATACGATTCATAAACAGATTGACTACATGCAAACACGCTGTTTCTGTTCAATTAATGTTTGAGTGAAAAGTAATGAAATTGTGAATTTAAAATAGTTTGAAATTAAGAGAATGAACAATTCTCTAATTTAAGACCTATCTCTACACTTATTTGAAGAAGAATTTTGATGATCAAAGAATAAAAACAAGACGTGAAAAAACAAACAGAAAAGAAGTGAGTGTGAAGGATTGAAGTTCTCATCCGACACTAAAGGACCAGGCTAGAGTCTGCAAGAAATCTGGTTGATGACGAAGTCACATGCCCATTAGATTTTGTTGAGTAAAATTGTAAGGAACATATAACAAAGAGAAAAGTAGGCTGTAATTATGTAGGCTTAAAGTGTGCATAGAAAGATCATGCTCAATAATTTGGCAGACAGCCTAAAACAGTTATGTGTTACTAAGTTGGATCGAAAAGAGGTCAAAACCTGTATCAAACATGAAACCCACTAAAAAATTATTAGTTTTTAAACACATGCTTAAAAGAGAGAGGAAGAAGGCAGAGGCGGCAGAAGAACAGAGTATGAGTGATGAGGGAAATCTAAGGATAGGAAGAGAGTATCAAAACTGTCCTTAACAGAAACAAAGAGTTCTTCAAATAGTAGAAAAGGTAAATAGACTTCATGGAAAGTAAAGATGATTTGCAGATGTAGTCGAAGAAGAGTGTGAAGAAAGGTGATTCAGTACTTCATGAGCATGGGATGGTGACTAAGGAAGTTCAGAATATAGAGAAAGATGATGGTTCTTCTTGGGTAGAACCAGAAGATTGTTGTACCATTGATGTCACCAAAGTGGTGCAGTGAAAAGCAGGGTGGCCTGTCAGGAGAATATATAGGGAGGTACACCAGCAAGAGAATTTCCAGTATAAAGAGGTGGTCCAGAATGAATACTTCAGTAGTCAATGAGAATTGAGCAAGAGGTCGAGCAATTTTTAGGCTTGAATGGTAATGAGATAAAAAAGGTCACGGAGATAAAGATATAGGTACATCTTCATGTAACATGTTATTATGTTCTAGTTTACAATGCTGGGATAATTTAGTGGATGCACATTAAGATTAAAAATACGCATCAATATGGATTATTTTGGTTTACTTCATGAACAAAAATTGAATTAAATCTTACTACATTTTATATACATTGGTCCTGAAATCAAACACATCAGAAAATTATTTAAAAACAAATGTGAAAATAGCCTTCAAAATTGACAAAACTATTATTAATAAAAATAAATACAAACCAAATTTCATGCATCAAAAATGGAATATATAAAATTAAATTGCAATGATGTAATAAGTTTTATATAATCCAAATGAATCATTTTTGGCAATTTTAAACTATTAACCTTGTTTATAACCTCTTTGGGAACTTTTATAAATCAAGGTTTCAGATTTATCTTTTAAATTTATTTGTATGGTCTTCTGGAAAATTTATTTAACTCTCTTTTAAAATGAAGAGCTGAATGCCAGATTCAGTCTTCTAGGCTAGATTCTGTTCCTCCAGGCCACCTATTTCATACAGTTCACACTAAATTTTCTTGGAAATTTCAAATTCAACTATGGTAACCATCTTTGAGGAATGTAATGCGAGCGTTAGCCTATTAATCCTTGACTTTGAGAAAATCTTAAGCTATATTGGCGATGACTTTTCCTAAAGCTGAGACTAAAAAGGTCCATGGTACTCAAGAAGCTTTTGACAACATCCAAGTCCAGATGCAAAACCCTGCCTTGTCAGAAGGGAAACTCAATAGGTCGGGTAGAAAACAAAATTTAACAAACTCTTTTACCTGTTGATTTTAAAATGTGTAAAATTAATAAAAAAAGGTGACATCAAACCTTCCCATTTACCACCTGGTTTCCTTTCTCTATCTGCACCTCAATTTTAATGAAATGTACAACTAATATACAATAATACTGACTTACGACATTCATAAGTTCCAATACCTTTGAGATGCATTAAAGGGTGATGCATCAGACCCTGACAACCACAAGATTGCCCATGAATCTCCACAAAGACATTAAGCCAATCAACATCTGCAGATGTAAAACAGATGAACTCAAAGAGCTTATCCACCTATTGAGTTTCCCTTCTGACAAGGCAGGGTTTTGCATCTGGACTTGGATGTTGTCAAAAGCTTCTTAAGTACCATGGACTTTTTTTGTCACACCTTTAGGTACAGTCATCGCCCATATATCTTGAGATTTTTTCGAAATCAAATTTTAATAAGCTAACGCTCGCATTACATTCCTCAAAGATGGTTACCACAGTTGAATTTGAAATTTCTAAGAAAACTGAGTGTGAACTGTATGAAATAGGTGGCCACGAGGACCAGATACTGTAACAGCATATAGCCTAGAGGACTAAATCTGGCATTCAACCCTTTTTCTTTAAGAGTAAAACAAATTTCCCAGAAGACTATACAGATAAATTTAAAAGGCAAATCTGTGAGACCTTGATTTATAAAAGTTCTCAAAGACGTTATGAACAAAGTTGATACAGTAAAACTTCGATTAACCGTCAGTTTCTGTTAACCGTTATCCAATTGACCCGACACGACAGTCAGTATCCTGAACCGAATATCATCAGGTCTAGAGACCCGACATTGTCCAGTAACGTTTTATGTTTATTCGTACTAGTCAGCTGGTGTTGCTACTTTTGGAAAAATGAATGCTCTTTATTAAACAACAAGCTTCATACTACTCACAGATATATGGTTTTTGTTTGACAGATAAATGCCGACGGCATTAAAAACATGATATTATTCAAGAAGCTTTTTGTCAGGAGTTATGGGCCGACGTTACTTGTTATGACGTATTATATTGATTTTCACTACTGTTTTCAAAATTTCACAAAACCTGAAAAATGAGTCGGAAATATTGACTAAATATTTAGTTGTAAAATAATCTTTAAAAACGGACTTGGTTGAAGTCAAGTACAAACACTGACATACTAAGGAAAACTCATCCTTACTGGGAAGTATTATAACATAAATTCCTTAAGAAGTAAATTATTTGGTTTTAAAACTTTTACTTGATATGAATCTTGGATAGTTTTTAATGGACCTGAAACATTACTTATCAGAGAGAGAATATATTACACCTTTGTTCTATATACAAAATATTTGTAAACTCACAAATCAATAACATGTAACACGTTTACATGTCTTAGTGATAGGCGCCAAAATACTTTTATCGCCAGTCAGCTTATTATATGAGTAACCGGAACATGAAACTGGTTTTGTTGTTTATTGTTTACAAAAAACACACAAAAAATATAAAACAGTGTTGCACAGATAACAAAATATAATTAAATCAAAAACAATGTCGGGTCAATTGGTTTGAGTTTATTTACGTATCATTTATGATAGGAAAAAACTATGTCAGGCCAATTGGCCCGACACGTATTCTTATAAATATTATGATAAGAAACTAATATTCATACTTAGATATGATAGGGGAACAAAGAATGAGTATTTTCGCTCCGAAATATATTACATTACTGTGAGAGTGATATCCGTCTATAATATAATGGACTGAGGTTCAATTTTGGAGGAATAATACAGTGTATTTGTTATCCGTCTATTCGCTCAACCGTCATGGCCACAGTCCCGATGGTGACGATTAATCAAGTTTTTACTGTAGTGTAAAAATTGCTAATAAAACTTATTATTAAATCATTTAAACATCAAGGTTTTCATTTTTATTTGTGTTGGACATTTTTCTTTACAATTTACTCTTAATTCAATATTTTTTTCAATAAGTAAACCAAAATAGCACATATAAACAACAGAATTTATAAAACTAATTGTTACATTGAGTTTTATGCCAAATTTTGTGTATAAGTTATGTTTACATTTGTACAATTTAAAAATAATATATCAGAATTTATTGTAATGGTAGTACATGAAACACCCATTAGAATGCCCAGGAATACTGTTTGACTTTGTGTCAACAAATACATACTAGCTACTATAATTTTAAACATTTTAACAGTTTTTCATATTTCTTTTATTTTTATTTTTTATATAAATTTAGAATAAATATCCCACAAAATCTGTATCATAGAATTTTCATGAATAACGTTTTGCATCAATAATAAAGTATGCAGATTATATCTAATACAAATTTATTTTTCTACACTAAGATAAATAAATAATGTAAAATGCAAAATAGTTTTGTTCCTCATGAGGCAATCATATTGCTTTTTTCAATTTTGAAATGCAGCTATTTAAAATTTATTTTTTTCTTTTAGCATTTTAAAAAACTTTTTATGTAAAAAACTAAATAAATTTTTCATCACATAAAAAATTCACAAAGCTATAAAGGAAATATTGCCGCTTTACTTAGTTAATTTCAAAGTTTTAAATTTTCTAAAAATCTTTGTTCCTAATTTACCTGTTCAAAAAAAAAATATATTGGGAACTATACCAATAAATATACCATTTTAGTCTACAGCTTTCTGAAACAGAATATATACGCATATTTATAAATAAACTGAATAAGTTATTGAGCATTTAATATAATTACAAGAACTGAAAAATACTGAAACAGGTAAGGGACTTTCTAGTGATTGATAGTGTTGGCACATATGGGGTAAAACGTTCTTAGATGAATAAAAAATATGGTTATACCTAAAACCATAATTTTGATTTGTATTCAAATAATTTTGAAGGTTTTATGTTCTTACTTTCTCATTAAAGAGATTCCTAAGGAGGCTCCTAAGAGACCATAACATTTCTGAAAGTCCATTAATCAGATTTGGATAACACTTAAAAGCCAACTTGAAATTTCTATCTAATTTAATTTTGCGAAAATAATTTTTTATTTCCTAATGACTAAATAATGTTCACATTCAATTTTATAAAAGTCTATGAAAGATAATATAAAAAAATAAAATAATAACTAATAACACATTGCACTTCATGGTTACTATTGATTGAGCACCATGGTGGGGTTTCTTAAAACCCTCCTAGTTAAAGTTTTAACACTAAATTTACAAATCACCCCATCAATGATATCCACCATGCAGGTAATTTAAACTTAATTAAATTACTGAATGTATAGCTCAACTTAAATTTCTGTTAGACTGTATTAAATTACATATGAGTCAAGAGAGCTATCTATACACATATTACTTGTGTTACAAAGTTGTTGTATTGTATTCATTTTATTTATGGACAATTGATAGACTTTACTATAACATTCAAAAGAAGTAGAAGTGATTATATTGCATTTCATATCAGAAACTTCAACGCAAAAATAAAAATTTGTGAATTAGTAAAAACGTTTGATGTATCAGAGTTAGAACAATTATAAAATGTAAAATAAAATTCTCGTAGCTGTGAAAAAAGCCCAATCTTTAAATTCAACCATCATTTGTAAGCATCATAATATTATTGCTAAGATGGAAACAATGTTAAAATTATGGTGTTATAATCAAGTAACAGTGAAAAATTGTCCTGTTGACCAGAACACGATTCGTTCTCAAGCTAAGCTGATTTTTTATAGATTAAAAGAAAAAGCTGGGGAGGTAGCTAGGTTTTAAATGTTTACAGCTAGTAACAGTTGGTTCAGTCAATTTAAAAGTCGCTGTAACTGGCACAGCACTGCAGAAAGTGGAAAGGCAGCAAGTGCTGATAAAGGGTTGCATCCCTCTTTTCAGAAAAAACTAAAAGCCATGATAGAAGAAGGTGGCTATACCAGCCAAACTATATTCAATGTGGATGAAACTGGCTTGTTCTGGAAGAAAATGCCTAAAAGAACTTTTATAGCGCGTGAAGAGAAAACATTTCCAGGTTGTAAGGCCGCCAAAGACCAACAGTGATGGTTGGCTTAAATGCAGCTGGTGATTGCAAGTTGCTACCTCTCATAGTTTATCGTTCAGAAAATTCAAGGGCATTGAAAAATATTTCTAAAGCTACCTTGCGATTTGGAAGTCAAATCAGAAGGCTTGGGTGACCGCTTTCCTTTTGAGGATGGGTCTGGTCATCATTTCATACCTAAAGTCAAACGTTATTGTCGGTCTAAACAAATTCTTTTTAAAGTGATACTATTAACTGACAATGCGCCTTGCCATCCTCCTACTACTTCAACTAATTTCGACACACGCATGAAAGTGATATTTTTGACACCAAAGCTTCAACCAATGGATGAGGGAGCATCAAAACATTTAAAGCTTACACAAGAAGATCATTTGCGTATCTGCATGAACCTATGAGACAGAACAACTAGCTCCCTGTTAAAGATTTTTGAAAACAATTCAATGTTTTTGATGCTGTGAGAATCATTGGGCAGTAATCTTGGTGTGAAATTTCACAATAACTTTGAATGGCGTTTGGAAAAAGCTGTGTCCACTTTTTTCCGCCACTGAAACTCAAGCAGAATCGTTGCCAGAGTATGATAAAATTGCTGATGTGATTGAAGAAGTTGTCGGTTTTGCCAGACAAATAAATTTAGAAGTGGATACTAATGACACTCAACAACTACTGGATTCACACAACCAGGAGCTGACAATTGATGAGCTCATGCCAGAGTCTGATAAAATTGCTGATGTGATTGAAGAAGTTGTCGGTTTTGCCAGACAAATAAATTTAGAAGTGGATACTAATGACACTCAACAACTGCTGGATTCACACAACCAGGAGCTGACAATTGATGAGCTCATAGAAATGCGTGGGGAAGAACAAGACCTTAAAAACCTAGATTCTTTAGACCCAGTTGACGTTGATGATAAAATGACAGTTAGAAACTTGACTAAAGGCCTTAGTTTAATTGAGCAAGGCTTACAAATTTTGGAAAGCATAGACTCCAACAAAGAGCATATTTCAGCTACAAAACAAGGAGTAAAAAAAATATTAGCAAGTTACAACAAATTTCTGCATGAGAAGAATAAATCTTCAATTCATCAAACGAATTTACTAGATTTTATGAAGCCTTCTATGTCAAAATAACTTCTGTTTCCTTATTTCATGTAATATGCATGTATTTAAGATTTTATTAAATACAATTTTCCTTCTAAATTATTGATATATTTAGTCTTTGGTTCCAATTAAACATGATTCCTGTGATTGAATGTAAAATTATGCCCTAACTTACGAGGTCGGTGTCACCTATTGTGTATGAGGTATTGCTGTATAATTGTAAAAAACTAGGCTCATTTTATTATTTTTGTATAAGTTCGCCAGTAGATTCATTTAAAAGAATATCTGCTGTGCCATTATCAAATGGATTCCAGCAATCTCTGGAAAAATTATCATCCTGCATTAACGTATCTAAAGGAATATAATCAGGAGGCTTGTTTTTTTCCATTGACAATGAATCTAATGAATCATCTTGAGAAGTATCAAAAAACCAATCATTCCATGAATAACCATTTGTAGGAGAACTATTTGGATCACAATTATCAAAATTAGCTGATATTTCCCCAGTTGATTCGTTTAAAATCATATTAGTTTCTTGTAACATATCTTCATCAAAGTCAGTACTAACACTTTCCACTAACTCTCCAGTGGCTTCATTAAGAACAGAATATTTACTAATTGATGATTTGTCAATTAATTCATTCCCAATACTTTGTGTACACAGACTATTATTTAAATATTTTTTACTGAGTTCGCCTGTTAACTCATTCAAAAAATTCCCACCCATGTTAGAATCATCCTCCACAAAATGACCAGGAGGTTCAAAAGGTACATCAAAAATATTATTTGACATTGAGTCAGGCTCAAAATTAATATCATCCAAAGTATTATTGTCAGAAGCTAATGACAGGGTGTCACCATTCACAATTCCATTATCTTCATCATTTCCCATATTTATAAATTGTTGTGGTTCAACAGCCAAGTTAATCATAGACAATTCACCTGTTCCTTCATTCAGGAACTGTGCAGGAAATACTATATTTCCAGTATGCTCATTCAAAATATACTCATCAGGGATAAGTTCTTTGTTATTTAAGTCACTGTTGAACTCATGCCAATTTATTACAAGGTCTGATTTATTTTCCCTTATAACTGCTTCATTAATACAACCACTTGTGGCTTTTAAATTTACACTCTGCACATCTTTCAGAAGTTCTCCTGTTAATTCATTCAAAAAATTTCCACCTATGCTAGACTCATCTTCTACAACTGTCCCAGAGGTTTTAAAAGATACATCCAAAATATTATTTGACATGGAACCATGCTCAATATTAAAATCATCCAAATTATTATCATCAGAAGCTAATGACAGAGTGTCAGCATTAATAATTTCTTTACTTTCATCATTTCCCATATTTATAAATTGTTGTGGTTCGATAGCAAGGTTAATAATAGACAACTCACCTGTTCCTTCATTCAGGAACTGTGCAGGAAATACTATAATTCCAGTATGCTCATTCAAAATATATTCATCAGGGATAAGTTCTTTGTTATTCAAGTCACTGTTGAATTCATCCCCATTTATTACAGGGTCTGATTTACTAACACCTACAATTGAGTTACTACAATAACTACTTTTGTTCTTTAGATCATTCAAAAGTTCACCTGTTGACTCATTCAACAGATTTTGATCTATATTAGAATCATCTTTTGGAATCGATTGTGGAAATTCAAATTGAACATTAAATATATTGTTTGAGATTGAATTATGTTCAAAGGTTTGTTCATCCAAAGTATTGTCATCAGAGGCTAAAGACTGAGTGTCTGCATTAAAAATTTCACTACTTTCGTCAGTTCCTAAATTTATAAATTGCTGAGGTTCAATAGCCAAGTTAATCATAGATAATTCTCCTGTTCCTTCATTCAGAAATGGTGCAGGAAATATTATAATACCAGTATGTTCATTTAAAATATACTCATCCGGTGAGAGTTCTTTGTTATTTAAGCCACTATTGAATTCATGGTAATTTATAACTGCGTTTAATTTACTTTCATTTACAACTGATTCATTATTAAACCTATCAGTATTTTTGTCTTCCTTGCTTACTACATCTTCCACAACCTCGCCAAATAAACATGCCTTATTTATCTGACTAGCATTATTGTCATTTTTCTGAGTCATCAATTCCGTATTATTTTCTGCACATTTCATATTCTGTAAATTTTCATTTTCACCACCAACATCTCTATATATACTTATTGAGCATCCAACTTCCTCAGCATTTGAATTTTTTTCTTTATTCTTTCTTTCATTTTTTCCTTCAAATTCTGTATCATTTTGTACAGATATTGTACAATCACGAAATTGTACAATATCATTGGTTTCTAAATGTTTTCTTCCTGGTTCTTTGTCTTTTTGAGTATTTTTAAATAAATTTATGTTTAATAACTCTGTTGCACTTTTATTCAATACGTTCATTTTGTCATTCCTAGTAGCAGAGTTTTCCAAGACTTTTTCTTCGGTTTCATCCTCTTTGGAATTTAACTCTGTATCTTGAATAACAAAGGTATTTATTAAATTTGCTCCTTCGTTCATTTCAATACTTTCATTTCTAATAGGCGAAAGAATAAGTGGATCATTATTATTATCCACTCTTTTATCATATTTTACATCTAACTTGCTAGTCCTATGTTTTTCTATTTCATTTTGTGTATTTAATGTACTATTTATGTTGTTTATTTGACTAATGTCTTCAAGTGAACATTTACTTTTATTAGCTGGAATAATACAGTTCATTGTACAACAATGTGTATCATTAAAACATTCTGATACTTCTTCGGTAGAAGAGCAATTTGAAGAAATTAAGTATATTTCCGAATTAACATCACTGCCAACACTACTAACAGTCTGATTCACTTCTTGAAAATTAGGATTTGTTATTACTTGTAACACATTTTGTACATCATTATCTACTGCTGGTAGAATTTTTATTTCTGATTGAACCCTGTTTATTTTATGTTTCTTCGTGTAATGTTTTTCAGCATTATATTTCCGTTTTGTTGTATATTTACAAAAACTACAAACAAAACGTGTATTTGAAATGTGTTCCAACTCTACATGTCTCAGCATGTTTTTTTTATGTGAAAAACATTTATTACATATATGACAGTAAAACCTCTCAGTATGAGTTCGAATGTGAACAGTTAAACGAAATCGATCAACTGTATTAAATTTACAACCAGGAAAAGTACATTCAAGCAATGGTTTTTTCTTATTTAAAGCTACATTTAAATGTACTGACAAAATATGTGACTTTAAATTTACTTTTCTATGAAACGTTTCATCACAAAATTGACAAGCAAACAATTTTGAAGTGTGAGTAGTTAAATGTTCTTTTAATTTTCGTCTATTATAGAAATTTTTATCACATATATGGCAGAAAAATGGTTTAGGTCCCATATGGAATTGTAAATGGGTTTTTAATAATGATTTATCTTCCAGTTTGTAGTTACAAATCAAACACTTTGTATATTCATGTTCAGTGGTGATTAAATGAGTAACAAAGTTTTTTAATTTGAATGTGTGAAATGAACAAAAAAGGCAACGGTAATGATACTTATTACTTTTCGTTTCTATTTTGGATTCAGCATTTTTAATATTTTTCTCTGAAATACCACTTTTAATGTGTTTCTCGTGCACATTCTCTTTCAACTGTTTAAAACAAATATCAGTTTTCGTTTCTTCTGAAATACTATTTCCCATATGCTCTTCAGATGTCATACTTTTTACTTGTCTACTACAACTATCTATTTTTGTTGGTTCAGTTTCTTTATTTTTCAGATCCTCCTTAGATACTATGTTTTGCATATGCTTTTCGTTTTTGTTAGGTTTAAATTGTTCAAAAGATATGCCAATTTCTACTTCTTTTGGGATTTTATTTTTCATTTCATTATTATTCAACATTTTACTAATTTTTATTTGTTCAGTGTCAAAATCTATTTTATTTTCTTCTGATACTCTATTTTGTATATGTTCTTCAGCAACACTTTTAAATTTCTTATTACATACCTGCATTACTTCTGATATTTTATGTTTATTATTTTTCTTGGGGGTGTTCCATTTCAATAGTTCAAGAGCTTCATATGCATTTTTTTCTTTTAAATGTTTTTTTTCAAAAGGTTCCTCAGGCATATTTCCTTTTAATTGTTTACTACAAATCTTAAGTTTTTCATTTTCCTTTGGCTTTATTCTGGACGGGTCAATATAGTTATCAGTTTTTGCTCCTTCTGATATTTTATTTTTTACATCAACTTTAGGCATGTAACTTCTTGTTTCTACTGGCAATATATTTTTGGTTTGCTGTTTCATACAATCATTATTTGTTTCCTTAGTTAAATTGAAAATTGTTGCTCCATTTTCTAATATGCTACTTCCCTCTTCTTGCTTCTGGAGTATGGGTTTGTCACCTCGAACATTTTTTTGAATAATTGCTGACTGTTGTTGGACATCTAATTTTTTAGCAGGAGAAGTTTCTCTTATTTGATAAGTATTATCTTCAATTGTTGTATTTTGTAAACAGGTTCCTCCTAATACTTGATTATCTTGGAATATCTTTCTTCCTATTTCTGTTGTTTCCTCAAATCTTTTACTTTCATTAGAAATGTTAAATATTTTATTGGGATTTTTTAAAGCATTTAAAATATTATTAGTTCTATTAAAAGTTATACAATTTTCATTCTCTTTACAAATAGACCCGATGCCATGTTGTATATTTTCACCCTTAATATTTAAATTCACAATGCTCTTATTAGTTTCTATACTGGACAATTCAACATTATTTTTGGTAATTTCATTTTCATGCAAATTAGAGTCTTGTAAACAATTATTTACATTGTTTCTATTTATAATAAAAGTATTTTTACACAAACTTATATCCAAGCATCTATTTAAATTTGTTGATATCTGTGAGTTACTAGGTTTAGATTGGTTTCGTTTATTGTTTTGTAATTGGGGTTTATTTTTTAACAAGATTTTAATTTTTTTTCCAAAGAGTTTATCATTGATAAGGTCCTCACTTTTTCTTTTAATAATTGTTTTGGTTTCTAGTTTCTCTGGATTGTCACCAAGATCTTTAATGTATGCATTGGGTTTACAGTAAACTACATCATTTGAAAAACTCTTACCCTTTCCATTAATTTTCCGTCTACAATTTTGTTCTGTTTCTCTTATAATAGATGTCTCCATGTTGCTAGTAAGACATGTCTTTTTACTATCTAAACTGTTTGAGTTATCTCTTTTCTCTTCACATATGGACTTCACTGTATTTAACGTATTAGCCATTTCATCAATTTCTATATTATCACTGTTCACTTTATTATTATAAATATCATTTTTTCCCAATTTTTTATATTTGCTGTCATTTAATTCATAATTAGTAACAGAATTCTTGTCTAATTTTAAACTTGATTCAGTTATTGATTTATCTGTTGAAAAATTAGAGTCTGTAACTTTTTCATCATTATTTTCATCTACAACTGAAATATTTTCACAATTTTTTTTAACACTTTCAATTTGTATGTTTGTATCACATTTATTAATAACACTGTGAAATTTATTAATTTCATTCCTACATCGAGAACAAAATAATATTAGTTCTCTTATTCTTAACTTTTCAGATAACATTTCTAAATGATTTATGTGTACACTATCTACTAAAATGTGGCCTAAGTACATAAAATCAATAATTTTTTTAAAACAGTCATTGCAAATTACTAGATCTTCTAGTGTTAAATCTACTGTTAAGAGTTCTTTTTTACAAGGATGAGAAGAAAATGAATTATTTTTATACATGCTACACTTTTCTATGATCTCTGTCAAGTAAGAACTAAATGAAACAACGACACAGGCATGCAACTGAACTATTTCTGTTTGCAACACAAACTGCACATCACAAAATTGGCCCATAGACTTCTGTTTATATAAACTGTGTAACAGCTTCTTATTATTTTCATTTTTGAAAGTAAAGACACTTGGTTCACATAAATTCTGCTCAGCTTTCGTAATTGATGTTGACATTTTGGCAATTGTATTTACAATTTCTCCTGAAACATTCAATAATTATTATAATATAATAATTATAACAATCACAGGTAATTTTTATGTACTGATATATTGGTACAATTAATAAACAAAATCAGATCCAATATTAATTATAAATAATCTTGTTGGTTTGTTCATTACATATGGCTTTATATAGTAATCTGTGTATTTTTAGTATTTACAAGACAGAACCGTCACAAATCTATGTGAAAAAGACAACAAAAATACTAAATTTCCGTGTTTTACAACATCCACAATGAAAACTCAATATAGTAATAGTACATGCAAGTTTGTAATACCATAAATGAGTTATAAAATATTTATCTCAGTTGTATGTGATTTTTGTGGTATGCTTGGTTCATAAAATATTCTATAAGTTAATATTTAAGAATATGAGTAGCTCATAGAAGTACATTCTGAATTAAATTAAAGTAACTAATATTTAGCCAGATGTCACCGAATATTTTTTTTCTGCAACTAGGACGAGACTCATCTAGTAGTTTTCTTGGTGAAAGAGGTTGAAAAATGTCAGGCTTGTTTCAGTGAACGACAACAACTTAATATTCTAGTACTGCTGATGATATACAGTTAATGTTGCTTTAGAGCCAGGTCCAAAGCCTTAGTGCACTCAAGTCGGTGCACTGGAACCTTGTAAGCCAACCTTACAGCTATAGGATTCTTATGTTGCTGGAGCTACTCAAAGTGATCCACTGCTGCATTGGCGCCCTCCACTCTCACACTCTTTATTTTGCTCTTTATGAATGGCAGAGTTTTGGTCGTACCATAAAGCACTCACTATGGCCCTCATGACTTTATTTTGGAAGTGCTTGATAACCTGAAGATTGTTGCTCCTGGTGCATCGTTAAAATGGCAAGCCATATTTTGATACGTATTTGAGCACTTGCTTGTACACCAGCAACTTATTGTAGGGGTTAAACTCAAAATACCGATCTGTGACCAATGTTAGTCTTCTGTACCAGATCTAAAATTTACCTCTTCTATTCTTCACATGGGATTTCCAGTTTAGTTTAGCGCCCATAGTTAGACTGAGGTATTTCACTTCTTTCTATAGGGGCGAGTTGTGGATTTATTATGACATCAGCTTTGTTCTCTGCCTTATTAGTAAATATAAGACGAGCTGACTTGCTTTCATCAAGCTTTATGCTCCACTGTTTGTCCAGTCACTGATGCTGGCAAGGGTATGCTATAACTAAGCTGTTCCGACTGCATCATTTTGTGCCAAAGATAAGGTAGCAGTTAGTCTGCGAAGATCCCAGTAATGGTGCTCCTGCTCACTGGTATATCTCTTGTGTACAGAAGGTACTGCACTGATCCAATACCCTGAAGGCACCCCTGTAACAATGTCCTTGAAACTGGAGTACTCTCCACTCTGTTTAAGTGTTAATTTTGACAGCTAAAGGGGAAATACAAAATTTATCTGGAAGTTCACATCGAATATTCAACAGCAACCCAGACACCCTCAAACACCTGTGATACATCAAGAAAAAGCCAGAGCATACTTTCTTCATATTCAAGGACTGCTCAATAACTTCAGTGTACCTGATCTATAGCGGAGTGCATACTCTGAAAACCGAATTGGTGGTTCGGAACCAAACCCTGTTCTTCAATTATCGTTCTGAGTCGCTCCAGCAGCAATCTCTCAAAAACCTTTGATATCACTAGAATCAACAATATTGGACAATAGGATGTTTTATCCTTTGGTGGTTTTCCTTTCTTTTCAATCATTAGTATTTTGGCTACCTTCTAAACACTCAGAACAAATTTTAGTAAGAAGCATGTATTAATCAGATGGAGACGTTTCGTAACAGCCTTGAGTGGCAACTGCTTCATGATTTGTTTGGTAATTAGATCATACTGGCAGTTTTCTAGGTTGGAACCCTTGCTGATTCCTCTTGAAGTTCTTTAAAGGTGAAGTGTTGAATCATCAGAGTATCAGTCATCCTTAAGTATGTGGTACGTCTTCTGGCACTGTGCCTTGGAGGAGGGTTTGAAAATATCTACTAGGTAGTCAGCACACATTTCTGTTTTGTCTTCATCAGATTTTTCCCATGTATCATTGCCAGCTCTGATTGGTGGCACCTTGGCTTCTTCACTGGAGCATTCCTTCACTCCTATGTTTTCCATGTCTATTCTAAAACATTTACAACATTATAAATGTTGACCAAGACTTGTTGTGACATGGCTGATTGTGGAATAATCCCTTTCGTGACTGATATTTACATTTAAATTATGTACTTAGTTGTTTGGTGCTGATCACATTGTTAAGAATTTTGACTGTTGGTGGTAGATTTTGATGAGGTGTAGTTTTTAGGTGTTCGACCTTCATGTTGGACTGATAAACAAGGCACAGGGGTCAATTCTTGCACCTCTGAGGAGGTGCCGAACCTATGTCTGTTGCCGACAGAAGTGGATGTAAGGAGCATTCTGTTCGATCTTTGAGGGATGTAGTTATCATGAGGATGAAATCCTCTGGGGGTGAGGCGTTGAGTCCCAAGGCTATCGCTGAATTTCTCACATATAAATGGGAATTAATGATTGTTCTGAGTATGATGTTTTGAAAATAATGCAGCCACCTCTATCAAGTATCACTCAGAAGCGGAAGCTGCATAAGTGGTGATGGGTCTGATGTACATTTTGTACATAGCTTGACGGACATTCGGTTTGTGTTCCCAATTCTGTAAATGACAGGGAAAAATTGTTGACGAACGCCAATGGTCCTTCCAATGGAATTACGGAGGTGGGTTTGAAAGGTGAGCTTCTTGTCCAACATCACGACAGGACGAGCTTGTTTGCTAGTGAAGTAAACTGCTTCTGTTTTGTCTGTGTTTATTGCTATCCTTCACTTCTGAAACTACTGTTGTGCCGAATCGTCTATGCATATATCTGACACCAAAATTTATTTTACTGGTGTGGAAGCTCTGGTACTACAGCTCTGATTAGTGGCATTTATGTTTTTGCCTCTTAAATGAACTTGTAGCTTGCCACAAGGAGTAGTGGTTTTCTTTATCTGGCGACACACTATACAGATAGTTTCTCACAGCATCATTCTTGATTTTCCGTAGTAGTGGTTTCATTTAGGAATGGTCGATCCAATGACTTTAACGGATCGGTGATTTCAGTGATAACACCAGGCTTGGATCAGTGATTTTTACCGGAGACTTTAGTACTGGTGACAAGGGATACTGAGACAGCTCTAAAACGCATTTATAGTATTAAAATACCATGTCAGGCTAATACGCCCAACACGTATGTTATGATATATTTATATATATATATACATACACAGTCGAACCTCTATATAACGAATTTTTACCTTGTCCCATGACATTTTAGAAGTTATACTGCTTATTTACCTCTATGAAATGAATTTCGGATCTCTCAATAACGAAGTTTTTTCTTCACTTCAACCGAAGACATGTAGTGTTGTATAGGCAGCTCACAATGTCATTTCCAGAAAATTGTTTATTTTCAGCAGGAAGGTCAACAAAACCAAAAATGGTAGGCGAAACACATGTCGGCAATTGACTGCATGTTATAGTTCGGTTCAGTTAAGAATGCAGTGACTCATCACTGAAAAATACAGTTTTTGAATTGTTTCTCCAAAGCTGGATTTAATTCGGCCACTCATGAAGAGGACAGTGAGGACATGACTTTAAGTGAATTAAAAAAGCAATGGGGTTTTTTGAAGAGTTTAGGAAACGTAGCTAATGATGTTCCACTTGAAGATTTTATTTGTCTGGAAGAAGATTTGGCCGTTTCCAATTTTCCAGACGACAAAGACATACTCCAAAGCGTCCAGATGACAAACTCAAATGAACTTTTGAAAGATGATGACGACAACTATGACGATGATTGTGATGAATCTGAAGAGAAGAACCCTACAGTTCATGAAGTTTTACAAGCTTTCAAAATCATCAGGCGAGGATTTCAACTGAAAGATGGTGTACCAGACAACATTTTTGAATGTCTGAATAAATGTGAAACATTCATTGTTCGTAATGTTTTATTCAAACGCAAAGTGCCACAAAAAATTACTAACTTTTTCAAGTAAAACTTTGAAAACTAGAAACGATTTAATAAGTACCTATACGAAGTTACTGTATTTACTGTACTGTATTACTGTACATCGTATTTTAGTTTAATTTAATACACTATTTTTTTCTCCGGATACGGTCTGTGTTTGAAATTAAATTGTGTATATAAAAATAAAATACTGATAGATTGTGTGTATTCAAATAAAATCAGTATATGCAATAAATGTAATACGGTTAATAAATAATACAGTTACTAAATTACGGCCTACTGAGTTTGCTTAGATTAAATTCCACTACGTTCAAGTCATGCTTCCTGAAAATGAATTGGTGAGTGTACTTATTTACCAGTAAGTTTTCATAAGCATTAGATAACTTATCATAATAGCCTATACACAGTAGACCCTATATTGACCCTCTATACAGTAGACCACAGTAAAATATTGAATATGGATACCTAATACAATGAAGAAACATTCTGAAAACATCAATAAAACATTTTTAACAACTTGAATTTCAAATAAACTGAGACATAAAACATTATCCTATATTAACATGGCCTACGCTCACGATATTATACTGTATCCTTTTTATTACCGCAGTGCAGTATGCGTAATGCGGTAAGATCAGTAAGGTGGGGTGGGAGCATTCTTGACAACACAACCTCTCAATAACGAATACCTCTCTACAACGAATTTTTTCACTGGATAATCGACTCCAGTTGTTGGAAGTAGGTTTCCTGTATACTGTAGTTTCTATTTTATTATCATTTATATTTAAAGTGATGTCGAGGAAGTTGATTGTTCTATTTGTTTCTGTTTCAACGGTGAATTGTATGTTTTCGTTGTATGTATTTAGTTTGTTTAATATTATGATGTGTTCGTTGTGAATGGTAGGTTGGTATATTACAAGTATATCGTCTACATACCTTGTCCATAGTGAGATATTGTGTGTGTTTATTATAGGTTTAATTATTATTTGTTCAAAGTGTTGTAAATATATTTCTGACATGACAGATGATATGGGTGAACCCATGGGGAGTCCTGTTGTTTGTTTATAATACTTATTGTTAAATTGGAAGTAATTTTGGTTACATATGTGTTTGGTTAGCGTAATGATACTATCTATTATGTTTCTTTTTTCGTTATTGTGTATCAGTTTGTTTTTTATTATTTCTATGGTTTCTTATATTGGGATACTAGGGTACATGTTAGTTATGTCATAACTTATTGTTTTTGTGTTGCTGTTTGTTTTTATCGTTTTTATTTTATTAATTAATTCGTATCCATTTTTTATATTGTATGTGTTGTTGATATGTATTTTAGATCTTATGATTTTGTCTAGAATTTTTGCGATTATGTAAGATGGTGCTGTTGTGAAATTTATTAGTGGTCTAAATGGTGTGTTGGGTTTGTGGATTTTAGGTATCCCTGATAATATTGGTGCGCATGGTTTGAATGGGTATAGTCTTGTGTGGTATTTTAATTTATTGTTATAGTTTAGGGTGTTTCGGTGAGTGACTATTAAGTTTTTTATTGTAATAAGGTATTTGCTAGTTGGGTCTGGGATTTGTTCGTATTTATTTTCTTTTATGTAGTTAGTCATTGAATCGATATATTTGGTATTTTCTATTATTACTGGTGTATTTGTTTTATCAGATTTTAATATTAAGTAGTCGTTGTTTTCTAGTTTTTCTCTGAGTTTTATAATTTCTTTTTTATTAATATATTGTTCCGTTTTTTTGTTTTTATTAGGTTAATTTTATTATTAATATTGTTTCTTATGTGTTCAGTATTTTGGTGGGTAATTTTGTGGATGTTAGATTCTGTGTCAACTATTAGGTTTTTTATTATTTGTTTTTTGTTGAAGTTAGGTAGGTTATATTTGAAGGAATTTGTTATTATTATTTTTTCTTTTTCAGTAAATTGTGTTTCAGTTAAGTTTATGAATTTATTGTTGTTAGAGGTGTGGGTTGGTTCTAGGCTATTTTTTAGGTTATGTTGTTGTTTTGATGTGTGGATTGGTTCTAGGCTATTTTTTAGGTTATGTTGTTTTGATAAATTTTCGATTTTTCTGTTTTGTCTGTTTATAGTGTTTGTTTTATGTTTTATTATAATTTGTTGTTATAATTAAAATACCACACAAGACTATACCCATTCAAACCATGCGCACCAATATTATCAGGGATACCTAAAATCCACAAACCCAACACACCATTTAGACCACTAATAAATTTCACAACAGCACCATCTTACATAATCGCAAAAATTCTAGACAAAATCATAAGATCTAAAATACATATCAACAACACATACAATATAAAAAATGGATACGAATTAATTAATAAAATAAAAACGATAAAAACAAACAGCAACACAAAAACAATAAGTTATGACATAACTAACATGTACCCTAGTATCCCAATATAAGAAACCATAGAAATAATAAAAAACAAACTGATACACAATAACGAAAAAAGAAACACAATAGATAGTATCATTACGCTAACCAAACACATATGTAACCAAAATTACTTCCAATTTAACAATAAGTATTATAAACAAACAACAGGACTCCCCATGGGTTCACCCATATCATCTGTCATGTCAGAAATATATTTACAACACTTTGAATAAATAATAATTAAACCTATAATAAACACACACAATATCTCACTATGGACAAGGTATGTAGACGATATACTTGTAATACACCAACCTACCATTCACAACGAACACATCATAATATTAAACAAACTAAATACATACAACGAAAACATACAATTCACCGTTGAAACAGAAACAAATAGAACAATCAACTTCCTCGACATCACTTTAAATATAAATGATAATAAAATAGAAACTACAGTAGACAGGAAACCTACTTCCAACAACACCACAATACACTACAAATCTAACCACCCCTGGACACACAAAATTAACACTTACAGTAACATGATAAATAAAGCAATAAAATACACACAGGATAACAAACAAAAATTAAATGAAGAATTAGATAACATTACAAAAATAGCAATAGAAAATGGCTACAACAAACACATTATAAAAAATATATACAATAAATTCACAAAAAAACCTAACCTCAACACAACACTACAACCGGAACACGAAAATAATGAAAATAAAAAAATCTATACCTAAAATATAAATACACCAATAACAAAATAGAAAAAATAACAAATATATACAACAAAGAATACTACACTCCAACTTACAAACCAAACAACAAAATAATAAAATATCTTAATAACACAAACCACAAAACAAATTCAGAAAAACATAACCTATCAGGAATTTACAAAATCACATGCAACAACTGTAACGCTTTTTACATAGGAAAAACAACCAGAACATTTAAAATAAGATTTGAAGAACATTATAGAGCATTCAAAAACAATAATTCTAAAGTATCAAATGTTGCAGCACACCTAATATCCCATAAACACGAAATAACAAATTACGAAAATAACCTAACCATACTTGAAATAAATAACAACCCAATAGAACTAAACTCACTAGAAAAATACCACATTTATAAAAACATACACAACAATTTAATGAATCTACAAACAACATATACAGAAGACATACTATATAGAAACATCATACACACAGATCAAGAAGAAGTGCGCGTAACGTCAACAAACACCAACTTCACAGTCCGAACATCTACAACAGAAAAACATCAGTGATTCGACAATGGTCAATTGACCGAAAGGTGCCTCATCACTCAAGGTAAAATTATTGCACTTAATGGTGGATAAAATTACTTACAATAGTAATATATTAACTTCATAAAGTCAGTGCAACGGAAAAACAATGGATAACGTTAAATATCAAGAATATATATATATATATATATATATATATATATATATATATTTACAAGCAGACACATGTAATTATATTATGATAATAATCCTATTTTCGTACTTAGGTATGGTGGACATTATTTTAAAATAGGCTTAAAAGATTTTGGCAATTCTCAAGAAAAATGCCGATATTGTGGCTGGCAGCTAACGTGTTAATGTTTTTTTTTTTTTTTTTTTTTTTTTTCCAGGCGAAAAACCTATTGAGGTTATCATCGCCTAACTAAAGTTGAGTTTTTAAAATAATACTACATAAATAAAACTAATCAAAATAAAACAAAATAAAATAAAATAAATGTTTAAAACTAATTGTAATAATCTAAAAGTAAAGAACCTAAAATTATACAAAATTTAAATATTACTAAATATATTAAGGTGGCGTAAGAAAGCGAGGACACGGTCGATAGCCGTGACATCATCCCTTAAAACCACCTTTAAACTACCTCGAAGATCGTAACGTACATACAAATCGTTTAACTCATCACAATCAAGCAGGATATGCTTGATTGTAATATTGCTTCTACAAAACGGAGATAGTGGTGGATCCTCATGTCGCATCAACCATCCATGCGTTAACAAAGAGTGGCCGATGCGAAAAGTCGAGTAACCACCACTTCCTCCCTACGATTCGGACGAACAGATGTCCTCCATGGTCGGACGGTTATTTTTGATGTCCCTCAGCTTGTTTCTATGTGCATTTTGCCATTCTTCATTCCACACAGAGAATAGTATAGTTTTAACATTGCATACAAAATCTGATGCCATTACACGTTGTGTCGATGGTACCATACTTGTAGCTAATTTTGCACCTTCATCTGCTTTAGTGTTTCCAAATATTCCGCAGTGACCAGGCACCCAGAGAAATGACAACTCGATACCCCGTAATTGGAGCCTGTGTATTGAGCACAAGATGTCTCCAACTAATGGGTTCTTAGTGTAAATATCCTGAATAGCCTGGAGAGCACTTTTGGAATCGGAACATACAAGATATTTAGATGTTGCAGACGGAATTGATCTTAAAGCTTGGAAAATTGCATAAAGTTCTGCAGTAAAAACGCTACAGGCTGAGGGCAATCCGTAAGTGAAAGTTTGTCCTTCCATATAAAATGCACAACCCATCAAATTATCCAGTTTTGAACCGTCTGTGAATATAGTCACAGTATGTTGGTGAGTTAGTTGGATTTGCAAAAACTCCTGACGATAAATAACGTCAGGAGTATTGTGTTTTAGGTACCTGGACAATGAGAAGTGAAATTTTGGCATTCTTATTACCCATGGAGGGATGTAGCATGATGATCGCTGGAATATAGGTGGAAGTTCTAAATTTAGATTGCTAAAAATACAGAACGTTCTTATTCCGAAGGGAGCTGTTGAACGTTGACGCTCATTGTAACGATCCTCGAGGTGGTTATCAAAAACTGCTTTGAATGCCGGATGTTTAGGTTTGCTTCGAAGACCAGTGTAGTATGAAATCTGTAGATTTTGACGTTGCATTGAGAGAGATGGTTCTCCAGTTTCAACTAGAAGGCTGGAGATTGGGCTTAATCTAAAAGCACCAGTAGAAAGTCTAAGACCAGCATGATGAATTGAATCAAGGAGTTTCAAAACCGTAGGTCGAGCAGATGAATAGGCTATACAGCCGTAATCTATGCGCGATCTTACAACTGCGCGATAGAAGCGGAGCATACAGGTTCTGTCTGCTCCCCAATTCGTACCACTTAGAACTCTCAACATATCCAATATCTTGCTGCACCGGGTCCTCAAATCACGCACATGCGGACTCCATGAAAGTCTTTTATCTAATAAAAGACCCAAAAATCTCACATTATCCGTGGTCTGAAGCCGCACACCATCAAGATAAAGGATAGGTTCCTGGTGTTGCCTGCGACGACTAAATGCTATACACTGGGTCTTCGAAGCCGAAAACTTGAAGCCCGTAGATTTGGTCCATTCTTGCAATTTGTTAATGACTAATTGTAACGATCTTTCCGCTGTTGCCATACTTCTAGCAGCCACATATATGCAAAAATCGTCTACAAACAGGGAACAGTGGACCGGTGACTGTACGTTTGAAGTGACGCTGTTAATGGCAACGGCAAACAGCGTCACACTCAACACGCCACCCTGTGGTACACCATTCTCTAGTTCGTAACGATCAGAATATATGCCTCCTAGACGTACACGGAAAGTCCTTTTTAACTTAGGCTTACAAAAGTGTGTATGCTATAACAATCATTCCCAGTTCATTTACAGTTTAATTTTATTATTCACAAAAAATGTGCACGTTTTCAATTATTTCAAAACAAATTACTAGTTTATCATTTAAATCTAACATAACCTACTATAACAGCCTTGGTTATAACAGAACATTATCAACATTCAGTATTGGATTATGCATAACAAATAATTTATTTACCTCTAAATTTGATGACAAAGGTAAAAGCTTTTTTGTTCGTTGCAGCTCCACTAACGGGTATTTTCTCACCATGAATTTCTTCAAATTACTATTAGTTGTTTATACGATACTTTTCCCTGACAAATATCACACTTCGCGAATTCACCATAAATGGAGGTGAATGATTCTAAACCTTTTCTTTTTCTTTTTCGAAAAGCTCATTTTATTCAAAACCATACCCATAGACTTAACAACAAACTATAGGGTCTACGGTACACAACACTGTCACTGTCCTGAAATCTGACACAAATCGCCCACTCACACACAATGCAAATAAATAGAGCCAGTGACAGCGACAAATCAACCAATTATAGCCACAGTAAAATATCAGTCGCTATATATTCAGTGTCAGCGAGATTTTGCCCAAACACAACAGAGAAAACCCCTCTCCGTTCAGTCAACTACACAATGATCGGTGCCGTGAGCCGAGTGGTTAGAGTAGATCCAGTTACAAGACAAATAAACCAATGTCAGCCGCAGTAAAATATCAGTAACTTGCTAGCCAATGACGACAATGTTTTGCCTCTGATCGATCCATTGTCATTGGAACTGGAATTTTCCATATTTTGTCACTGGTACCACCAACGACAAACAAATATCAGTGAAAAAGTCACCAGGACAGAAATATCGACCTTCCCTAGTTTCATTTGCCATCATTCTCTTACTTTCTGGTTGGTTATTTGATTTTTGTTTTTCTTCCTCTAATCGTCGCTTGCGTTCTATAGTAGTTTCTTCTCGCTTTCGTTTCGCATTGTCACTTAGTGAAACAAGGTTGAATATCATTAATCCAGCTAATTTGTTTATTTTAATGTTTTCATTCATTTTTAATGCTAGGCATTATTTGCGATATTGTGTGTTAACCATAGCAACATGATTCAAGATTGTACAACGAAGGTTTTGACGACAACTTGTTAGGGAGAAAAAAAAATCTAGCTATGAGAAGGTTGATTCAGTGCCAAACTGCTGGGTTTAAAAAAAACATGTAGTTATTCAGTTCGAATGTCACCTAGAAATCAGTTTTTTTAGATGTTTAATTAATGAATAAATATTCGAAAGACAGTATGAACATTAACTGTCATCCACTACAGGTTTCAAAATTAGTATTAAACTTGAGTGGATGAATAAAATAGTATTTTATTAAAAATGTGTACATTTTATATATAGATACATATATATATATATATATATATATATATATATATATATATAAGAAGAATATTAACTAATAGAAGAAACTTTTTTTAAACTTAGATTTCCTTAAGTTTTGTATTTCTAGTAAGTTTATTTTTTGCTTTTTTCAAACTTTTTAGAGCATTAGTATACTATGACTTTAACTGTTTCTGAAGACTTTAACAAAATTGTTGATCTCTGGATATCCCAGTTACAAAAAATATAAATATTTTACAAATAAAATAATCAACTTTCTAAAAACATACCCCTAATGTGTGAGTTAAACATATAGGGGGTCATCTTATTGCTAAAAGCCTCAAACATGGTGAAAACTGTATTTCTTCTAAGGCTTTGAAAGGTGAAAATTGTAACTAAAAGCACTAATGAGTTATGGTCTGAGCAGACAATGGAACATATCTCCTAAAACGGCCATCCTCAACAATTATAAATGTAAGGGTTACTATAGGCAAGTGTAACAGTTTTACAAATGTCTTTAGTTAAAAATTAGTACTTCACGTGAAGATGGAATCAACTTATGTGAAAACAGTTTTCCCTCTATTATATCTAAATTCTGTACTAATAGTAAATATGATATTACAAATTATATACCAATAGATTTAGCAAATGGTTTTATTAATATATGTTTATTTATAATCTACTTATAATAAAATGCTTATTTTAACTCATAAAAAATTGCATTTTATTTATATAAAATGGTTGGGTAATTGTTTACTTTAGCCAAGTAAGTGATTTTGGCCAGAAAATTTTAGTGGCCAATGCAGAAACTTACAACGAATACTAACAAAAATAAAAACACTCTCCGACGTCCAAAATAATTACAATTCTGGAAAAAAATTATTTCACCCTCAAAATGTATTTCATTTTTTTCTTTTTTTTTTACCTGTAAGGCTAATTTTGTATCTCATTTTAGTTGGGATTATGTTTTAGGGTGCACAGTAGCAACACCTCACTGTACTACGTCAAAACATGAATACACCTATAAACTATCTAGTCAGGATAGATTTGGTAATTTTATAAAATATAACTATATTAAAATATACCTATGAAGAATCCAGTCAGGATAGATTTTGTTGCAATTTTATACAACATTACTATGTAACCATATTAAAATATTTGTTATGAGTTTCTCCATCTGCCGGTAAAATTTTTTGGCTGAAGTAAACGATTTGCAATTGTTATTTATCCCTCCAGTGGGCACAATTAATCTGTAAGATGAAGTCATGAGTTTTTGTTGCACCAATCAACAAAATTAGAGAGGATTGGAATAAGTCTCCTCTCCACTTACAAAAGATTGGCTTTGGTGTTTCTCCAGTACTCTGCTGAGTGTCATGAAGGACGTTTTAATCTCTCAGGTGAATTGCGCCTGATCATGTCAAGTATTTTTTACTTTTAAATTTCCACTTTTTTCTGTTTATATTAATTTGTTTATATCTAAAGTAGCAAGTGTAAAGAGTTCTAGCCTCTATTTCAGTGATATTGATCTTTATTTACTGTAATCTGTAGAATAATCTGTCAGGTTATTGCGTCCGATCGTGTAATGGGATTGGTTTTTTCCATTTCAGAAAGGAATAGATTCTTTATCAAAGCTTTCGACTCCCCCAATGTCTTCAACGTCAAGATAACCTATTCCTCATATGTTTGATCTGGAGAAACCTGCAGACTTGAATGAAATTCCTCGTATTTTTTTTGATGAAGACAACATAATCGCTAATGAGGACAGTGGATATGGCGATGTCGTCAATGATACTGAAAAAATGTAGAAAGAGAAGAGGATTCTTATACTGACCCAGATGGTGAGAGATGGTGATGAAGATGAAATGGCTGGTCAGGAATTTTATATAAGTCTTCAGGTAGAATCAGAAGGAAAGCACACAATTTTCTGTTGCGATTACCTGGCCCTACTGGAAATAATCAGAATTCAAGGTCTCCATATGAATGCTGGAATAATTTTTCTGATGACATAATTCAACTTATTGTAAAGTATACAAATATATGTATATTGAAAAAATACAATAAAAATATTCAAGAGAAAGGGATGCAAAACCTACTGATGTGACTGAATTTTGCAGTTTTGTAGCCTTTTTCTGTCTTCCATGCTTTCTAAGGAATAGGCAGTCACTAGAAGAGTTATGGGGTAAAGATGTTTTTGGCATATAATTTTTTCATTTCGAAATAAACTTGAAAAGGTTTAAGTTTCTTATCAAGTGTACTCCTTTAGTTGACGTAAAAATGAAAAATCAAACAAAAAAAATACAATAAACTAGCAGTAGTTCGCAAATATGTTAACCTGTTTGTAACAAACAGTCAAAAGCGTTATTCACAAGGAGTTTAAACAAAGGTGATGCCAGTTCGACTACAAAACAAACTACATGAGTTCCAGCCTACAAAATATAAGTATCTAAAATGTAATGTTAAGAATTTTGTTTGTAGCATGCAAGGATGATATGTGAAAAATATTACGATTCAGCTTTTGCAATGCCTTAACCTGGCACATGAATGACTTTTTATTTGTATTATTTTTATGATTGAGTGGACTTGATTTATAAATTTTCAGTTTAATTTTTGGAAAAATGTGTTTTGGAACAATTTTAATTTGATTAGTTTTTTATTTGATTTGTGAATGGAAAATTAAAAGAAATATTAAAATGTTGAGTTGTGATAAATAATTATAAATGTTAATGGTAAATATTATTCTTGAATTTTGTAGTCCAGTCTGTCTCAGTAAGTTTTAACAAATTTACAAAATTTAAAGTTCGGAAGTCATAAACTATTATTTAAGTGATTAAGTAAATATTATGTCCAATGTTAAGCAATATTAACATACATATATATATATATATATATATATATATATATATATAAAATACGTTTTCTAGTTTAATAATTTAAAACAACATAGGTTATTCAAATACAAGAATATTTATTAATTTATATCCAAAGCTTTTCGTTGGCAAACAGTACCAACATCATCAGGAATGAAAATTACATTTACATAAAAATGTAATTTTCATTCCTGATGATGTTGGTACTGTTTGCCAACGAAAAGCTTTGGATATAAATTAATAAATATTCTTGAATTTGAATAACCTATGTAGTTTTAATATATATATATGAGCAATAATAATAATCATAAGTATAGTGTTTATTAGGTTTTGTATTGTATTTAAGTATCATAACTAAGTGTTAGGTTTTGCTTTGCACCTGACGGAGGATTTATAATTATAATTACTCTCCTGTCATCATAACCAGGTGTTAGGTTTTGCATTGCACCTGACGGAGGGTTAATAATTATAATTACTCTCTAGTGCTCTGTGAAGTAAAACTATTACCTCAATGATGCGAAATAAAGACTTGTTCACTTGTGTTACGGTAATTATTGCCTGTGCCCACGTGAACGATTTTAGTGAAAAATATTATACCGGCCAACACAAGTCATCAGAGATACGAAAAAAATTATTACAACTCTCGCTCATGTCCCAAAAATTGTAATTCACCACATACATGGTGCCAATAGTGCTGGTAAAAATGCACATTACCCTAATACAATACATATAAAATGAATTGAAAACATGTCCTGAAGTTATATTGATAATTATTGTTTGTTATGGCCACGGAAGGTTAATTTTATATACCTATTGAGTATCCAGTCAGGATAGATTTGGTTGTAATTTTGTACGTTTAACCAAATGTACACACATGTAATGCTAGAATAGAGATAATGTGATGCCACCTGACGTCAATAATTAGGTAATGTATAAAATTAAAACCAAATCTTTCGTGACTGGATACTAGATATATATATATATATATATATATATATATATAGTAATGTATAAAACTACAACCAAATCTTTCCTAACTGGAGACTTCATAGGTATATATGTATACGTAGTATGGCACACAGTTGATACACGGACATAGTACTTAATATTACTCCGTGCTTAATTTTTGGTAAAAACACAGCCTTAGTGACGTTGATATTTAATTTTTTTTTTTTTTTTATATTACTCATTTTAATGTGTAGAACACAAATATCAACTTTTTTCCACAAAAATTACGGAAAGTTATTCTTTTCACAATTTAAAAGTTAGTATGTAATGCCATGTAGGCCTATAGTGTGAACCGGGCGGGCAGTAGCAACAGCGCACTACACTACGTCTAAATTTGGATGTAATTTTATACAACATTACTATCTACTTATCTTAAAATATACCTAAGAAATATCCAGTCAGGATAGATTTGGTTATAATTTTATTCAATATTACTATCTACGTGTATTAAAGTATTCCTACGAAGTATCCAGTCAGGATAGATTTTTTTTTGTAATTTTGATAAATATTTCGACTTTTTGCCGATGCACAAAATTACAACCAAATCTATCCAGACTGGATGTTTCATAGGTATATTTTAATATAGGTAGATAGTAATATTGAATAAAATTATAACCAAATCTATCCTGACTGGAAACTTCATAGGTGTATTTTAATGTAGTTATATAGTAATGTAGTATAAAATTATAATGAAAAGTTAAATATTTAGATTTTAAGTTTAATACTAAACTGACGTAGTGCAGTGCACTGTAGCTACTGTGTGGCCAGTTCACGATATAGGGCTACATGCTATTACCCACTAACATAAAAAATGTGCAGAAAATTAATTTTTTCATATTTTCCATGGAAAAAAGATAAAATTTGTGTTCTACACATTAAAATGAGGGTAATTATTAAGATCAACGACTACCGCTCCGATCAGTGAAATTTTTTTTCCTGATCAATTTGACCTTGCTGAACAAGAATCTGAAGTTTTTTTTAGGTACTGCAAACAATTTTAAAAAAATAATAGCCTAATCTGGTTTCCTTAGGTTCCTTATATGTGTTCACCCTTAAAAATAACTTCAGATTTGTGTTCAGCAAAGTCAAATCTATCAGGAAAAAAAATTTTGCCGATCGGAGCGTTAGTAAGCACCAAAGTCAGGTTACGTTTGGTTATTTTTTTAAATGTAAATATGCGTTTGCAATAAAAAAAACTTTCGTTGATCAGCGCGGCAGTTGCTGATCTTCATAATTACCAAAACGAGTAAACCAAAAAATAATTTTTTAACAAGGTCAATAAGACCCGTTTACGCTATACATGCCAATTACAGTCTTTAAAACCTGAAAAAAGTAACTTTCCGTTTTTTCTGCGGAAAAAAATTGATATTCGTGTTCTACACATTAAAACAACTCATTTTTTTTTAATTTTTAAAAACCAACGTCATAAAACTATATTTTTACCCAACTTTAATTTGATAAAATGTTATTTATTTCCCTGAGCGAGTGTTTTCTTCATACCTCATAATTTCTTTCATACCTCTACTGACTTTTTGCGTTGCCCTGTATAATTTTTTTCATTAAAACCATACACGTAGGTAAGGCAAATAAATACCGTTTTTACTAATTCTTTAAATCAATAATCCAAATTTTAACAAAATCCGCTCATAATTCAATAGTAAACACAATACCTACGTTTTACTTTACAACATAAATAGATTTTAAAATATGGAATACAACAAGTAATTTTTTAATCACAACATAGATGTAAACAATAAAATTTAAGGAGAAACGCAAGGTATAATGCAATACTTTTGAAACAAATTCAACAATTATACAGAGCCCCCTTTTCTATTTCTCTACAAGTGATGGTTGCTAATCAAGGGAAATCAGTTCTTTATAACAAAAAACTAACTAAAAGAATATTGACATATATTGATATATATATATATATATATATATATATAGGTAATTGTTTATTGTAATCCAAAATATCGTAGGGATCCGATACAATAAACAATTACCACATATATATATATATATATATATATATATATATATATATATATATATATATATATATATATATATATACATTATAAATATATATTATAATACATATTTCTACTAACTTTGGATAATACACTTGTTGATAGCACTAGACAAAATACCACTACTAACTGATATTTCTCAGTACACGCGTTTAGCACAAGGTGCGCCGTATTGTTGAATTAATATGAGTCTGTGATGTGTCGTTGTTCATAGAGTGTTTGTTAATTATGTGTTCGAATATAGTGTTTGATTGTGAGAATTTTTTATCGTTTAATATGTCTTGTGATTAGTTTTTGTGTTGTTAGTATATTTCAAAGTTTTCTGTTGTGTTGATTTTTGTTTTTTTTTATGAAACATAGAACTTTTAGATTTATGTCAATGTTGGTGTATACGTGTAGTGTGTGTTTTATATGTATAGCGAAATTGGACTTGGGTTGGGTGTTTTTTGTGTGTTCCTTGTAATGCTTGTGACGCTTCTTCCTTATTAACGTATCTATAAACTAGAGCAGTCGTCATATGGGATCTTGTACTCCTGCTCTGTCATGTTTGTTCTAGAGTGTTGTGTGGGTGTTTTGTGGTTGTGTTAGATGTTTTGAATGCGATTTTGTATTTGAGTTTAGGGGATAAAAATATCTATTTTGTGGCGTATTGTCGTGATACTTTAATTGTATGTAGTTTTTTTTGTCTATTATTGTTGATTTTCGTTGCATCTGTGATGTCTTTTTCGTATTATGTTGTTTATCATGGTAGGTAATATATGTGTTAATAATACAAAATTATATATATTAAGAACTAGATGACCCGGCGAGCGTCGTACCGCCTAACAGTCAATAAAAGACTTGTTAACATCAGCTAAACTCAATTTAGTATTTTATTAACATATTAGCATTTATAACAATAACTGGACTTACAGTAGTCGATAAAGAAAAGTGTAACAATAATAGTTCTTGATTAAATGTTATTTAATTTATTATTATTATTGAAGTGCACTCGGATATACAATATTTTTGG
This sequence comes from Prosapia bicincta, assembly GCA_036971475.1. NCBI lineage: Eukaryota > Metazoa > Arthropoda > Insecta > Hemiptera > Cercopidae > Prosapia > Prosapia bicincta. The sequence goes on from JBAIZL010000002.1 coordinate 49,297,735, forward strand.
GTTTTTCCTATGGTGCGTTCACAGATAAATCAAAAGGTCTTCTGACGCGTGAGCAAACCACATGCAGCTGTCAATGTTAGAGGTATGGACTTTCCAATTACGCCCTCACACTCACAGCTATTGTCCTTGTGCTTTGTTAATAGTCAGTGCAAAAGCGAGTCGCACTGGAAACTGTAAATGTTGAATTCGAATGGCATATCCGTTGAAATCATTGGGATGACTGATAACAGTATATCTTCGCCCTTAAACTTTCCTTAAATTTCCTTAAACTTAACACTGAAAGCCTGGTACCCCTCTAGAGTTTTGGCAAATGTTTCGTAAAAGAATGATGGGCACTTCAATATTCAATGTTAGAACGTGTGGCGGAATCCCTGCAAATCAACTGAATCTAAGTATTCGGTTGAATATTTGACTCCTTCCTCTTGATTCATAACAACTCGTTTGTGGTTGCTGTGATTTTACAGAAATTAGTTGGCAATGTAATGCATTGTGTTGAATCACCTATAGCGATTTTCCCATTCTCAATGCCCAGCAACTGTTCTGCCAAACGAACAGAGGATGCATTATTTTATAGTTGTACAAGCATATTGGTCTTCAAGTTGTACGTGTTCCCATAAAACTAATGATTTGAGACATGGTTTGAGCTCATCATCAGGTGTTGAGCCTGATATGACTGGTAGAGTTTGTCGAAACACATCCAACAATAAAATTATTGCGGTCCCCAAAAAGTAGTTGATTTTGTGTTGTACGATCTAGTGCTTCCAATATTTTTTTGTGTGGCGTATAACACTCGTCTCATATTAAAATATTTAATGTGTGAAAAAACTCAAACCGAGTGTATTGAAAAAAAATGAATAATCTCTTAACGTAAATATAATGATATGCAACGCAAAACATAGTAACAAAAATCTAAGGGGCCTATCTGAGATTCGAACCTGGGACTCATCGCACCCTAAGCGAAAATCTTACATCTACGCCAACTGGCCAGTTGAGGTAAACTTCTTCACTGGCACTACTCAGGTTTTTGCGGCGCGGTACGAACAATTTCCCATCTATTTCTCACGGACACGCGATGATTTTTCCGTTCAGGGACCTCAAAAATTAGATTTGGATAGAATTACTATGCTAGAAACCTTCCCAAAAATGTACTCAAGAATTTCCCAAAATTTCATGGCGATCGGATTAGTGGTTTAGTAATGTATAAGGATCATACATGCCTACATACATACAGACAAACATAATTGTATCCTATGTGTGTATATATATATATATATATATATATATATATATATATATATATATATATACATACACATTAACATATGAGGTATATAGTATAAATTTAGTTAGTATTCAAAATGATAATTAGTAGAAATATTATGAAAGGAGTGACCAAGGGTAGCGTACAAAGTTTTGGAAGGGACATAGTTGTAACCAATGTATTAAAAAGCGTTAATTTGTTTAGAAAAGTTAAGGGAATTGTAAAAGGAATTGTTAGTTATTTATGTGTAGAAATTTAAAAGTGCGACGAGAAATGAATTTTGCAGATAGTAAAGAGATTAGAGAAGTAAGTTAATTATTGTTTAAAAGTGCAGTAAAGTAGTTAACCGGACAACGGTTTCATTGAGTTCCAGGAACGCAACAATAAGTACAATCTTTCTTATATTATATTCAGCAAATTTATAAATTGGTAAATTCAGAACTAATTTAAATTCATTGTATTTATACAAATTAATCTACTTTTTTCAGCACTCTCTACTTTATACAAGATCCCGTAATAACGATCCAAGAGAAAGAGCAATCTAACACTGTATTTATTAAACTTTATTGTATTAAAAGCCTAAACCCTCAAGAGTTCACCATTTTTAGTAATAATTATGCAATCAATATTTGTCAATGCATCGTATTATTGTAATTTTGGTATACTTTGTAATAATTAGATGTCAGATTTATTAATGTAAAATAATTGTTTAATTATTTAGAAACCTAAAGGTATGACTACAGAAAGGTAGGGTAATTATAATATAATCTAAAGGTAAAACATGGAAATAACTTCTTGAATTTTGTAGTCCATTATGTTCGGTGAATCTTATTAATCACTTAAACAATAGATTATGACTATCCGAACTTTATAATTAGTAAATTTGTTAAAACTTACTGAGACTGACTGAAAGTTTTCCATCGCTATGTGCCGATCTTCCTCAGTGTTTTCTGCTTGGAGATGTTGGGTCAAGCGGTGAAGGTTTTAAAGGTAGGTTTTCGATAGTATCAAAGAGTATGTGTGATTTGTATTGTGTTTGTTCGTTTAATATGTATGTATTTTGTGTTTTTGTGTGTCTGTAAATTTCATATTGTTCTAGTGTATTGAGATGTGGTCCTTTTTTGTTGATGTGTAGGAATTCTAAATTATGATAAATGTCTGTGTATTTGTGTCCTGTTTCTTTTAAGTGATTGTGAGATGTTGAGTTGGTGTTATGTTTGTGTTCTTCGACTCTTTGTTTAAAGCTGCGACCTGTTTGTCCAATATAGAATTTGTTACATTCGTCGCAGTTTAGTTTGTATACGCCTTGTGCTTATAGACACCACAATAATAGACAAACTATGGTACAAAATAACACCACAATAATAGACAAACTATGGTACAAAATATATCATAACAGTATACAAAGGCAACTCCCGTCAATGTGAAAAACTCTTCACCTACACTAATAAAATACACCCAAAACTCCACTTCACTCCAGAAATTGAAACCAACCTATCCCTAAACTTCCTCGACCTAACCATAACAAAAAGCCACATACAAAAACACAGCTTCAACATTTATAACAACAGACACACTTATCCACAACACCTCAAACCACCCTATGCAACACAAACACGCTGCCATCAGATCCATGCTCCATATACTTAAAGAAGTCCCAATGACCACAGAAAACATGAACCAGGAACTAGACACAATTAAATATTTAGCATACACAAATGGATACAACACCACAATAATAGACAAACTATGGTACAAAATACAAAGAAACACTAAAATTAACACTACAGACAGGGAAAACAAATACATCACATTACCATTCATAACCAAAACAACAAACAAAATAGCCCGCAAATTTCAAAAAATAGGTTACAAAATAGCATACGAAACCAATAACAAATTACAATACAAAATACAACACAACACCAACAACAAAGATAAACTACAAGCACCAGGCGTATACAAACTAAACTGCGACGAATGTAACAAATTCTACATTGAACAAACAGGTCATAGCTTTAAACAAAGAGTCGAAGAACACAAACATAACCCCAACTAAAAATTTTACAATCACTTAAAAGAAACAGGACACAAATACACAGGCATTTATCATAATTTAGAAATCCTACACATCAACAAAAAAGGACCACATCCCAACACACTAGAACAATATGAATTTTTCAGACACACAAAAACACAAAATACAAACATATTAAACGAACAAACACAATACAAATCACGCATACTCTTTGATACTATCGAAAACCAACCTTTAAAACCGTCACCGCTTGACCCACCATCTGCAAGCAGAAGACACTGATGAAGATCGGCACATAGCGATCGAAAACGTTCTGTCTCAGTAAGTTTTAACAAATTTACTAAATATAAAGTTCGGATAGTTATAAACTATTGTTTAAGTGATTAATAATTTAAATAACTGTTAGGTTATATTATATATATATATATATTTTTTTTTTTTTGTGTATGTGTTTACTCAATACAAGGTACCAATTAACAGCGAAATTTCTATATTTTACAATTGTTTAAAATAAAATAATCATCAAAAGGCAAAATTAATTTGCAACAATTATTGATGATTTTTTAGATAATTCTTTCTTATTGTCTTGAAGAGTATTGCCGATAGATAAACAGTAATTGCATTCTCTGTTATAAAATCATTGGACAAAAAACGGGACATTTTCTGAACGGAATATGTGCTGCTACCGTTATAATCGGTCGAACTATAATTGAGAGATGAAAAAATATTGTACTATATTTTTCGTTGTTGCATCTATGATTACATACTATTGTGACATACGCACGTCATATATCTTTTAATAGCAAATGAAGGTCAATCGGAAGAGATGTTTCGCAAGTTCTCAGAATTCATTTTAGTGTGAGTGTCAGACATTTTCAACAGCAGGAAAACTAATTCAGGATATAGTACTATGAATGGCTTGAGCAGTTTACTTGAAGACGAAGACTTGAGAACTCAGTTCGAATCAGGAAAATTAACCCTTGGTGTGGAAGCCAAAGAGTCCACAAGTGAAACAAGTGCCTATATAAGTAAGTTATGAAGCTGTCAAATGCTATAATGTTTATAAAAAAAGACTAATTTAATTATATTATGGTAATGTAATTTCATGAAAACAAATTAGTTGCTACCTAGTTTTGTTTATTTTTAATATCCTCCAATAAGGGTAAAAATATAGTCCTACTGAAGTTGGTATTTTTTAATTTAATTTTTTTTAATTACTCGTATAATGTGTAGAACACGAATATCAACTTTTTTCGGTGGAAAATACGAAAAGTTACTTTTTCCACATTTTAAATGTTAGTCTATAATGGCATGTATAGCCTAAATGAGTCTTAACATTGTTTACAAAGCAATTTGTCATAATTATAGTCTTAACCTTCAAACACACGCGCCGGGGTGTAAAGCAACCCACACCATTCATTTCTCTCTGAGGCGACTACAAAAAATTTTTGTTCTCGCTCCTCTCCTAGGTAGTTGTTTTTCACTTCGTCCTCCACACTGTCACTCATGGTCAACCCGTTGTGGCGTACCAGTCATTGTGTTTACATCGTTGTTTTAACTGCGGGGTGAATTCAACCCCGCGCGTGTGTTCTCATCCAAAAATTTTTGTTGGTACATTTTTAAGTTATTGTTTTTTAATTAGTATATTTTTTTAGTGTGAGTCTTTTATTGGTGTTTAACATATTTATTTATCTTTTTCGTTGTAATTTTGTCTTTTTGTCATAAAAAAAAAATTAAAATTCTGGGTCAAGAACTTTCAAAACCCCATATTGCATCAAGAGCCTTAATGCCAGGACTACCTTTGCATATAAAAGCAGGTGTGATATACATAAGTTGTGTTGAGGAAACTCGAGAAAGAAAAATTAAAGAAGTTCTGGACAATGCGAAGTTTGCCCGCGACAAAAAGACCGGAAGACAACCACTTCATGCTGCAACTGCAACAAATTACGTTGTAGGGAACATTCCTTTATATACTGTGAAGAATGTGCACCTGAATAAAAATACATTTTGAAAATATTAATTTAAAAAATATCTTTACTTTTTAAAAATGTTTTTGACTTTATAATTTGGACTAAACTAATGTTTACTTATAAACCAATACTTCTGTACACAGTTATTAATTTAGCTAATTTTTTTTCACCTAATAAAATGTGTATATTTTTTGAAATATTTTATTCCAATGTAAAAAGTTATTTACTAATCTTTACTTGACTAAATATGAAGTAAATTGCATAGTAACAAGTAATATTTTTCATTATGACGAGTAATTTTAAATTTTGAGTGTGGCAAATTTTGAGTGTGGCAAATTTTGACGATTTTCAAGCTGAATTTACATAATTTTTTTTGAAATAAACATATTGTTGTATTTATGTTGTCTAACTTTTTAAAAATTCCTCTAAAGAATCTAGCCATTACAACTTACTAAAATGTATGAATAAATGTCTAATTTTAATTTGAAAAAAAGATACAATTTATAAAGTAAATTTACGTGCATTTAGACTATAGTACTACAAAAAAAAATCTACAAGTGATACACCCATACAAGTTCTATAAAACGTTTTATAAACAACAACATTCACACACAAAATTTTATAAAGATGAAAATTTAGTGATAATTAACTTTTTTTTAGATAAGAAATGGGGTGGAAAATACCCCGCGCGTGTGTTTATGTCTGAGTAGTGGGCGCGTGTGATTGAAGGTTAATGACGTTGGTTTAAAACTTTTGTTTTTAATTACTATGGTAAATATGGAAAGTTACTTTTTTTTGCACATTTTTAATGTTAGTCTGTAATAGCATATATAGCGTGAACCGGCCATTCAGTAGCTACAGCACACTGCACTATGTCTAAATAAATTTATTTTAATACTAAACTTAAAATCTAAATATTTAACTTTTGGTTATAATTTTATACAACATTACTATATAACTACATTAAAATATACGTATGAAGTATCCAGTCAGGATAGATTTAGTTATGGATTTCTACAACATTACAATATCCTAGGTAAAAATATAGTCTTAATGGCGTTGGTGTTAAAAAAATTTTTTGTTATTATACTCGATTTAATGTGTAGAACATGAATATCAACTTTAATTTTTGGTAAATAATTAGACTTATTGCCGATGCAGAAAATTACAATAAAATCTATCCTGACTGGATACTTAATAGGTATATTTTAATATAGGTAGATAGTAATGTTGTATAAAATTATAACCAAATCTATCCTGACTTGACACTTCATAGGTATATTTTAATGTAGGTATATAGTACTGTTGTATAAAACTATAACCAAATCTATCCTGACTGAATACTTTGTAAGTATATTTCAATATAGGGGGATAATAAAGTTAAGTAACATTAGGTATAACCAAATCTATTCTGACTGGATACTTCGTAGGTATATTTTAATGTAGGTATATAGTCATGTTTTATCAAATTATAACCAAAAGTTAAATTTTTAGATTTTAAGTTTAGTATTGAAATAAACTGATTTTGACGTAGTGCAGTACGCTGTAGCTACTGCGTGCCCGGTTTACGCTATAGGCCTACATGCCATTACAACCTAACATTTAAAATGTGAAATAAAGTAACTTTTACAAAAATACATAAAAATGTAAGAACGTACATATGTAAAAACGTAAAAATACATAAGAAAAGTAAAAGAAAATCACAAAAATAGCGGTAGTCTTACGTCAATAAAGATTAGTTTAGGTTATGTTTTTTAAGTATATTTTAAAAAAACAGCGTCAGCGACAAAAAATAATTTTTGATTCGTGTCTAGGACGTAAAAATACATAAGAAAATTAAAAAAATTGCACGAAAATAGCGGTAGTTGCACGTCGAAACAGTTACCTTCTTTTCTGTTAATATGCTTTATAAATTAGGTAATTGTTTACTTTAGGCAAATTATTAATTTTTGTTATTTTGACCATTAAAAATGAAATTTTTCTTGTTCATTTCATCAGAATTAAACAATAACATCTAACACAAAGAAATTCGCAGGGGAGTGCGGACTAGCCGCTCCTACGAGGGGTTTGGCGTCCCTCGCGGTACCCTAGCCTAACACTACACTGTCACAAAGCATACATACATACATACATACATACACACACCAACACAATCTATACACATTTCAACACTTACATCTTCTCTTAGGGATTTTTGACTGGTCAGAACCGTTGCACAATGGGAGTGCTGAAAAGTCCAGAGCTTGACAAACTCTAGTCTGGGACGCTGATGTGAGCTTGCTCTGCCGAAGACGTAAGCGCGGTTCCTGGTCTACCAGCCGCTTTGGTCCTTGGTCAGGGAGTGTCCGCGGTGCATGGGTGTCGGAGCCTGTGCACAGTATTACGAGTTCTCGACTGATGCCCATCCAGTCGAGCTAAGGAGAAAAGCTATAGGCCTCAGAGTTCTGAGGGTTGGAAATGATCCTAATGTGATCCAAGGGTGTACTCGTTCCTATAGTCTCGCCCGTAATGCTTTACACGATGGCTGGCTAAAAATATTTATGGATTCAAAAACCACGTCAAATATGACTAGTCTGAAGAGGACACGCCAGGATTCTCCTGACGATCATATTAGTAAAGATTTGAGTAAAAAGTTGATGGTGGCAACGTCACAGACATTGCCATCAGCAAAGTATTTAATTGTATCTAGTGCCGAAGAAGGGAAAGATCTTTCCAAAGTTTCTCCTTTCCTGATTAACAAGGCTATTACTGCCTGTGCTGGAGGTCCAGTAGCCTCTAATAATAAACTTAGAAACTGAACACTGTTAGTTGCGACTTCCACCGAGAGATAAACCCGTGCTCTATTTAAAATGACCTCTTTCTTTGATCAGTTCAAGGTACTGTGGCTCTCCACAGATCCTTGAATTATTCAAAGGGGGTCATCACATGTGTGGATTTAATGTACCTTCCAGTTGATGAAATTAAGTCCGAACTGTCGTCTCAGTCAGTTACGGACATTCTCCCTATCATGAAAGGGACAATGGAGAAAAAGTAGCAACAGCGTCTTTTATCGTCACCTTCGGAAAACCGGAAATACCTGAATACTTACATGCAGGTTACCAAAGGCTCTCAGTGAGACCATATGTGGCTAACCCCAGGGCTGCTTCAAGTGCCAGCGTTTTGGGAATATCAGCTCTACCTGTTCGAAGCAGAACGTATGCGGTATATGTAGCGTTGAAGGCCATGATGATAAGGAATGTGTTAATTCTCCGAAATGATTTAGTGAATTTGATAAGCCAGTTACCGACTCCGTTCCTATTGGTAGGAGATTTCAATGCCCACCATTTGTCTTGGGGATCTCCAACTAGCAATTCTCGAGGTGAACTTGTGGAGAGTGTGAGAACGGAACTGGACTTATGTCTGCTAAATGACGGTTCGCCTACTCAGTTAGCAGCATCTACTGGTGGAGGGACAGCTGTTGACCTATCAATCTGCAGCCCTCAATTAGCTACTAGATGCACATGGTCGGTACTCAATGATTTGTATGGAGGCGACCATGTGCCTATTAAGATCAATTTATGTGACTCCCAACCCTGTTATGCTCGAAATTCCCGTTGGATTTTGCAAAAAGCCAACTGGACTCCTACTCGAATTACCTTGTATCACTTGACATGGATTATATGACACCCATTGATGAAATAATAGAAAATGTTTCGAAAGCTATTTTAATTGCCGCTGTAGAAACCATTCCAAAAACCTCTGCACATCCACGCTGACCACCTGTGCCGTGGTGGAACGATGAATGCACAGAAATCCTCCGTTTACGACGAAGAGCGCTAAGGAGATTTAAGCGACAACCAACAAATAGAAACCTTCAGGAATATAAAATACTCTGTGGGAAAGCACGAAGGATATTTAGGCTGAGTAGAAAGAACTCTTAGGAACAGTTCATTAGCACAATTAAAGGAACAACTCCGTCCTTCACGGAAGAAGCAATACTGTTTTCTGTTTGTTGGGTTGTCTGGGGACTCTCCTTTGAACACTCATTTCTTTATAGGGGAATTGGAGTCAGCTCTTGCGTCAACGAAGAACTCTGCAACAGGTCCTGATTCCATTGTGTACTATATGCTGAAACATCTACTGTCATCGGCGAAACTTGTCCTCCATCAAATATACAATTGTTTATTCGAGGAGCGCTCTTTCCCCGATGCATGGTTAGAATCGACTGTAATTCCTCTTTTGAAGCCAAGTAAAGACAAAACCAATCCCAGTAGTTATAGACCTATATCCCTTACAAGCGTCTTATGCAAACTACTGGAGAAGATGGTCAACCGCAGTCTTGTCTGGTACCTAGAAACCAATGACCTTATTTGCAACCAACAGTGTGGTTTCAGGCAAGGACGATCATCCGTTGACCAATTGGTTTTGTTAGAATCCGCTATTCAAGATGCCTTTCAAACACTCGTTGCTGTTTTCTTCCACCTTGAGAAGGCATACGATATGGCATGGAAAAGAGGAATTCTGAACACTTTAAAACCATGAGGTATACAAGGGAATATCCTAGCATTCATCGCTAACTTTCTATCAAATAGATCTTTCGGCGTTCGTGTTGGCGGCACGTATTCAAACAGTTATAAACAGGAGAATGGTGTACCCCAGGGCAGCCTGCTGAGCGTCACGCTATTTGCCATTGCAATAAACAGTATCACGAGTTATGTACGATCCCCGGTACACTTTTCATTCTTTGTGGATGACTTTTGTATATATGTGCCTGCTCGTAGTATGGCAACTGCGGAAAGATCTTTGCAGTTAGCAATTAGCAGATTAAAGGAATGGTCAAGAACTACAGGTTTTAAATTCTCTGCTTCGAAGACCCAATGTGTAGCATTTAGTCATCGTAGGCAACACCAGGAGTCGATCCTTTATCTTGATTGGATTCAACTTCAAACCACGGATAGTGTTCGATTTCTAGGTCTTTTATTTGATAAAAGACTCTCATGGATCTCACATGTTCGTGATTTGAAGGTGAGATGCAACAAGAAATTGGATATGTTAAGAGTCCTTAGTGGTACGAATTGGGGTGCAGACAGAACTAGTATGCTTCGCTTTTATCGCGAGGTCGTTAGATCGCGCATTGATTATGGCTGTCAAGCCTATTCATCCGCACAACTTACAGTTCTGAAAACTCTTGATGCTGTCCACCACTCTGGACTTAGACTTGCTACTGGTGCATTTAGAACTAGCCCAATCCCTAGTCTTCTTGTCGAGGCTGGGGAACCCGCTCTTTCAAGATGACTTCAGATGCTACAAATATCTTATATATCTGGTCTTCGAAGCAAACCTAAACATCCGGCATTTAATGTACTGTTTAATAACCGCTACGAACCATGTTATAATGCACGCGAACGTTCAACCGCTGCTTTCGGTATTCGGACATCGCGCATAATTGATAAACTAGAGTCGCAACTTCCTACTACGTTTGAACGATCGATGTGCTATCTACCTCCATGGATAATAAAATCGCCCCGCTTTGATTTTTCATTGTCCAGTTTTATAAAAAGCAATACTCATAATGTGGTGTACCACCAGGAGTTTTTGGCAATATACAGATCCCACCAGTATAGTGAGATTATTTTCACGGATGGATCTAAACTGGACAATGGCGTTAGGTGTGCGTTTTATGCGTCTGGACGTACCTACACGTACGGATTGCCCTCAGCTTACAGTGTTTTCACTGTAGAACTATTTGCTATTTTTAAAGCTTTGACCGTCATTCAATCTCGATCTTCCCATTATCTTTTGTGTTCGGATTCCAAAAGTGCTCTTCAGGCTCTTCAGGATGTTTTCTCTGTCAACCCTTTAGTTGGGGACATTTTGTGTGCTGTACACAGGCTTCAATTGAGGGGTGTGGGGGTAACTTTCTGTTGGGTTCCTGGACATTGCGGAATACTTGGAAACACAAAAGCGGATGAAGCGGCGAAGAATGCTACAAGTTTGGTGCCTAATACTCAACGAGTTATGGCATCTGATTATGTGGGTTTTGCAAAACATTTATTGCTCGCTACTTGGAATGATGAATGGCATGCCGTGATTCAAAATAAGTTGAGGGAAATTAAAGATACCGTCTGCCCATGGAGGTCTTCTATTCGATCAAAACGTAGGGAGGAAGTAGTAGTTACACGCCTTCGCGTTGGCCACTCTTTTGCAACGCAAGGATATTTGATGCGTCCTGAAGATCCACCAATTTGCCAGTACTGCGGTGATATCTTCACAATAAAACATATTTTAGTTGATTGTGTTGGTGTAACTAAAATTCGCCCCTTTTTAATTTAAAAGGGAGTTTGAAGGTGGTGTTAAGGGGCGATGCCTCGGCCATTGATTGAGTCATCGCTTTCTTATACCACTTGAACATATTTTTTAAAATTTAATATTTAAAATACATGCTTTTATAGTTATACTTGCATTTCTTTTAATTATCATCTACGTAATTTTTATTTATTTAAATTTAGTATATTTTATGTTCTTGTTATTGTACTATTAAGGTTTATTTATTGTTAAATTGTTGAATATGATGTTTTAAATATTGTTATTATTTATTCATTGTTATATTGTTTGTTATTGTTATTTTGTTATTTATATTTTTTATTGTTATAGATTTATTGTTGTTTTTTGTTATTTATTGTTAAGTTTTATTTTGTTTGGTAATTTTTATTTCAATTAAATCTATTTCGTTCCTTTGTTTTATTTAAAATATTGCGTTTGGCAATAATAACCGCAATTGGTTTGCCAAGAAAAAAAAAACACTAATATGCTCAGAAAACGACTCAACCTTTTTGCTTTAGATGTGTTTAAACTTGGTATAATTAAGATTCACCTATGTTGAGTTAATAAAATCTTAATTTTACCAACTATAAACAGAATTATTTCACTGTTGTCTTATAGCCTTCAATTTCTTTCATGTTACTTATAAATATATCCTAAATGAGAGTAAAGAGTAAATATGACATTAACACGTAATTGATACTGGCAAAAGCAATTATACCTGGCGATTGCAGAATATCTTTAGGAATGTGGAAAAAGTAAAACTTAGAGAAAATCCAACAAATTAAAATAAGATAAAAAAATAATTTCATTTCTATATACATTTTAAAATTGTAAAAGTCCTTTTTTATAAAAAAAACATTATTTTATACTACCTCAGAATATAGCTACAAAGTATTAAGTTAGGATAGATTTGGTTTTAAAAAAAGTTGATGTTCACTAATGCATAAGGTAAATGCGTAAAAATTAAATCATGATCCTCGTGTTTTATTGGTAATGCACAACCATATGCTGAAATGTAGGTTATTTCACTTGTCAAAAAAGTTTGCTGCTTAGCAGTCTGATGTTTTTGTACTAATTTACTTTAGTCCAACACCTTTGATTTATTTGGATTTAATAAATGTTACTTAAAAGTGCAGTTTAAACAAAAAGAATTATTTAAAAAGTTAGAAAACATCAATAGTCGTTGAATTTGTTTAAAATTTTATTGGAACATAAAATTTGACTTTTTTCTCTGAAATTAGGTAAAAAAAGCTCTCTTAGCTCAATATTGCTAAGCTAAGAGATTATATCATCAATGGTATAAACTCAATCAAAAGTGACATTTTGCAATGTATTTGGCAAGAGCTAGACTTTCATATTTATTTATTTGTACCACAAGAGCGGAGAATCATACTGTTTATACCTAAATTAACAAAAAGTGTTTCAAGTGCTCTTTAATACAGTACTTGTTTCATTTTTATTAGTAAAATAGATTTTTTGTAACTCTTAAAACTTATGAAATATCCTGTTATGTGTCAACAGGAAAAAACTTTAAGCTTCACCAACATGTACAATATAGGCAGAGGATCATTTATTTACTAGTAACAATTTGCAGTCACTAACAGTTATATACCTAAATAAAATAAAAACTTATCATTTTATTTACTAAACATTAATCATTGTTAATATATTCAGTTACATAAGAATTAAAAGAAAGTCTTTGTTATCATTGAATTAACATAGTAAAGTAGTAAAGAGTATGATAGTAATCTTTAGAATTATTTATAAAATTCTCTTCGTTTTTCATGCAGAGGTTCAGATTAGATGCATGGTTAACAACAGTAATTGGTTACAGGATCTTGGGCTAATGCTAAAAGAGGTGATTCAGATATTTCGAACGAAAGTGAAACAAATCAAAATTGTGTTTATACTGATGTAAAATTTGAAGTAGTTTCTGCAAGAACAATAGATTGCCCCAAAAAGCATGTGGTAAGTGTTTAATTTAGTTGACCTTTTTAGATGTGTTTATTAAGTTATATGATTATCTTGATAACATTTTTTCCAATTATTTGCTCATTTCATATTAATTAATTAATAATTGAAAATAAGATTTGCCTTACACTTGTATTTAAAAAAATAGTAAAATTTCCCCTCATAAACATTTTCAAAGGAAAGGTTTATAAAGGAAAAAAAATATGACTCAAAATGTTCAGCCACAATTTTTTTAGTCTATGGCATTAGTGTCTCAGAATTATATTTTTTAAAATAAATTAAATTTCCTCTAATAAACATTTTGAAAAAAAGTACGTAAAAATAGCAATCATGTCTCAACTTCTAATTTTGCCAGCTACAGTTTTGCTAGTAAAACCTTAAAAGGAACCAAAAGCCTTGTATATTTTTGTTGGCCATCTGTTTCAGTCTTCACTTTACATCAATATCTGCTAAGCTTGGAGATTGCATAGTCTCTACAACAGTACAGTAAACTCCCGATTATCCGTGGAATAGGGTGGCCCAGCAACGCCGGATAACGAATTCCCCAGATAATCCGCTATGAACAAAGAATACGCAAAACGATCGATAATCGATTATTATACCATAAGTTACACAAATAATGACCCCGGCTAATGCAATTCACAAATAATCTTCACAGGATAAAATAAATACAGAAAATATTTTAAAATGCCGATGTATTTGACGGATTATAACATGTACATTTACATGTCTAGCTATTTACAATACGTACATAAGTATATGTCAAAAGTAAGTATGTATGTACATTTGTAATTTCCTCTACACATAATACTTTAACTTTTTAACAAAAAAATCTGTCACATTCGTCTGTTTTTTTTTTGTGAGCATTGATTTAGCTTTAAAGGGCCATCTAAGTTTCTTGACGACCATTTTGTCGCACAGTGTCTACTTGTGTCACAAAGCCATAAAGATCGATAATTATATGACAGACATGGATAATGCATATGTCACGTCCTAGACTATTTATAGCCGAGATTAGCTGACATTTGTTTACAATCTTATGATACACATTAGGTTTTCGGGCGTCCAAGCATTTTGTCATTGTCTTTTATATACAGTAGTCTGGTCGCACCTTTTATTTCGCTGGCCCGTGTCGGGATGCTTCTCTTTCAATGTAAAAATTAGTACGTACATATTTACATATCTATTCCCTTCATCTTAACTTCTATTAAGCCTTATATGTATTTACGTCGTAATTCACCGTTTGGAAATTTAAGCACATGAATCTGATTGGAATAAAAATTGGTTACATTTGTAAAACAATGGCAGACCCCGGATAATCCGCAAACCGGTTAATCCGCCCACGGATAATCGGGAGTTTACTGTATACATTTTATTTCAAATATGTGATAAGAAATATTTTTTTCTTTTCCGATAAAAAAATTTAAGTTGTATGAATGAAAAGGAAGAAAAAAACAACACAAGTTATTCAGGGTACATTATAAAATATAAAAGTAATGCACTTGATTTTATTGTGACACGACTATACATTGCATCTAGGTAAATGCATGTTGGCATTGTGACACATTCGCAAATGTGGTGGGGAGGTTTTTCCTTCCAACATAGCCAGTCCCAGAGCAAACAAAGTGGAAAGACATGCCTCTTGTCATGCACGACGTGTTTTTTTATTAAGTAATATGACATTTGCTTGAACCGCGATACGCCATCAAGTTTTTTGGGGAGCTTAGAAAGAATACAATTGAACATTCCAGATGCTTCAAGAGGTCTAGGATGGCTGCATTTCAAGGCCATTGTTGGAGTTGGCACAAGGCATTAAAGGAGAACCTGTAGGAGATTGCTGACAACCTCTTACTGGATGAGGAATCATCCATTTTGAGTTTGTACTCTAGGGAAAAACTGTCAACCCAGCCATTTACCTGGAGGTGCTCAAGAGATGAAAGCAGTGTAGAGCCAATATCAAAGAGTTGGCCAAACTTTACCATGATAATGCAATCCACCCACATGGATTTCATAGTTACCAACTACCTGGTCTGGATCAACCAGCCAACTAACTATTTGGTTCACCAGCCCCCTTACTAGTCCCAACTTTCCTCTGTGTTACTTTCTTTTGTTTCTCCAACTGATGAAAGAAAGAAAAGTATTGAGAGTTAGAAGAAAACGCCCAAAAGTATGTTACAATGTTCCTAAGAGGTATTCCCTTTGAGTAGTTTCAGGGTGCTTTCCAGGCATGGTAGTCATGTCTCCACCAGTGTATTAAGATGTTAGGGGAGAATTTTAAGCATATTTACTGGTACAGTCAACAAATTTATTTTTCCAGAAAATGTGCATAACTGACCCTTATCACCATCTATATTTGCATATGTCAGTCTTCCTAACCTTTTAACAGTGGGAATAACTTTGTAAGCTAGAAATGTTCTGTGAACCAGAATACTGATACCCTTATTTGGTCCCACAGTTTCATTCACAGAAAAGCTTTGGCAACCTGATTTCAAAACATGATAGAAAACAATATTAAAAGCAGTTTTTGTGTTGTAAATTTTGAAGTTTTTTATTCAAATCACTACTTTTAGCATCATCTGGCAAAAAACCACTACTTACTGATGTTTTTCAGCAGATGTGTTTTGCAGAAGAGTCTTGTCCGTAACTCGCAGCATTGAACAAGACACTGACCTAGTGCAAAACATGTTGCTGAAAAATATCAGTAAGTAGTGGTTTTTTGCCAAATGATACCAAAAATAGTAATTTAAATAAAAAAATCTCAAAATTTACAATACAAAAAATGCTCTTAATATTGTTTTCTATCATGTTTTGAAATTAGATGTCATAGCTTCGGTCACCAAAGCTTTTCTGTGAATGAAACTGTGGGTCCAGATAACATCAGGAGCCACATCACTGACTAGCTACAACACACTATGTCTATTGGTGAATGCACAATCCTAATCTGAGCAAATTTAAACATTGAAATTATGCAAATTTAAAATGTTTTGAGGGCTTTAAAATATTCCCCCAGTTGTACAAATTGACAAGGTCTTTAAAAATAACATATCTTTATTAACGGCATTATTCAACTCGTATTTGATGTAACAAATAAGGTGAATGGTATTTGAAACGTTAGTAGTGTCATCTATCTACAGTGAATAATTTATTTTGGGGTGTATACATTTTTATTTTACTTATAGGTTCAGATTCTGCATTATGCAACTGTTGCTAGAGAGTTGTATTAAATCAAAATCCTTTGATAATTTTCCATTATTTATTGTTTTCAATATATTTTTCACATTACAAGGATTAAAGTCTCACCTATAGAATGAGGTGAGCTGTTCCCAAAAGAATGTTTATAACCTTAAACAGCTACATTTAGAAAACACGTTTCATTTTTAAGAAGAGTTATACTGGACTAGTATTTTTTATGAGGCTGGTGAATTGATATCTTGACACATTGTATCTTGAACTATTAATAGTGATTATGAAGTGCACCATCTTGTTCCTTTAATTTCAAAGACCCCAATTGAAGCCATTTTCTATTATAAATAATAGACACTATATAAGACAGACAACTGTAAGTATGTACCACATAAGAAAGACTTCAAAAATCTGTTTACAAGCAAGAGACAAACAATGTTCACAAAATTGTGATGTAACCATTTTAATGTCCAATTAGCTTAGTTGGAATATCTGTAAAACCATTTAATTTACTCTGGAATTTTGCAATCCATTACATTTGATGAAATTTAATTAATTACTTTACATTAGTTAATGTCTATCCGAACTTTAATTGTTTGTAAATGTGTAAAAACGTTCTGAAATAGAACGTGTACAATCGCTATGTGGCGATTTTTCTTCATTGTCCCAGTCAGTGTCTTCATTATAGACACTGATGACGATCGCTATGGAGTGATTGAAAATGTTCTGTCTAAGTAAGGTTTTACAAAACATTAAAGTTCGGATAGTCGTAAACTAATGTAAAATTATTAACATTTAATTTAGGTGGATAGAAAATTCAGATATTATGATCCACAAGTGTAATGAAATTAGTCCCTCGCTAGGGCAGACAATTGTCATATGTGGAAAAAAGGCTAGAATCATTTTGGCTAATGAGGTTTAAATCCTTCTTTTGTTGCTGAGTTATTGGTCTGCAAGATTCATGAATTTCATAAATTATCTGATTACTGAGAGAAAGTGTAACAAGTAATTTCCAAACTCTTAGATTTTCGGCTATTCTGAAAAAGAATTCATTGGAATTTTTTTTTAATAGATATTTTATTCTTTGTAAGATTAATTCTTTCTTCGATTATTTGCTACTGAATATATAAAACAGTTGTTTGTAATAAATTGTTAGTTAATTATTTGGTAATGTAATAATTCATTTTGATATGATCAGTGCTGTTCTGAGCACTAGTGTATATAATTTATTTGCTTAGTGTAGGCAACTTAAATATTTGGGAAATTTTAAATAATTTTTTAAATTAATGTGTATTGAAATCCTAGTCTCATATTACTTCCAACTTCACTCTTATAACATATTTTCTGACACTGTTCAATTATTTAATGTTGGTGTAATTTATACAAAAAGTTACAAATATATTGAATTAATGAAAATTTATATGACTGTTTATTTCTATACAAATTAGTGTTGCAATTAATATTTAAAAAAAAACTAAAAGAGGAGAAAAACATTTTTAATGAGCTGAAGCATAAATAGAAAACAATTTTCAAATCTACAAAAGGAATTATAACCTTTTTTGTTTTGCCTAGCTTAAAATTACAAAGTATTTCAGTGTTTGTTTTGAAATATAAATTTTGTATAAACCAAGTAGAATTGAAATTACTTTAAAATTATTTTGTAGGTGAATTTCATACAAAAATTTAAAATTTCCTTTTATTAAAAGATATTTTATTTTTCCTTTACTAACCTCATTATAAAGTTTGTTCACCTCTGTACTGGTTGTTGTTTTGTGTAGAACAGGTGCCTTATAGAAGTTACTTTCTATTTCACAGTGTTGTCAAATCATTCTTTGCAGTGTTGTGAACTTGTATATGATTTTATATAGTGTGTTGTGTTCAGTATTAATTCTTGTTTGTATTTAACTTTTGTGTTTTTTTTAACATTTTTTGTGAAGAGTTTGATGGTAGAGTATAAAGTACATTTTGAGCGTACTTTATTTCTTGAGTGTGTTCATTGTGTGTGTAAAACATTATCTTGAGTGTACACTTGAAAAAAGATGTAGTGGCAGAAACAAAAAATATTAGCATTTTGAGCTTCTTAACATTATTGAGTTGTGTAATATAAAAAATAAAAGTAAATTAAGAAATTTAGACAGTTTTGATCTTTAATTAAAATGAAGAAGTTACAATAAAGCTAGTATGTATGCAACCATTTACTGAGAAACTCAACAAATTAGGTCCTGATATGTTGAATTAGTAAATGTTGTGCATTGGAGCAATGTAATATTTTAAATTTCAGTTATCAAGGTTTCATTTTAATTACTGTATCATTGTACTTCACAAATTTACTTTAAGCTGTCTGATTATACATCTTTGTACCAAGTACTGTATGCCGACAGACTTTAAACTCATGTATTATGTTTTGTTCTTTTTCAGACATTGATCTAAGCATTTTAAAATTGAAGTTCACTAAGATACTAAGGTAGTTGAAAACCTATTTCATTATTAGTGATTTGGTTTTTAAGTTAAGTTTCTGACAGAACTTGAGTGTATCTTGAAGTGTAGATATTTACCAAAAATGGCAGCATATGTAAAATTAGTAAATAAACCTTTGAAGTTATCATTCCGTTTCATAAGCACAACTAGCAAAAGTAATAAATCGTATTCTTGTAAATTGCTTGTGGTAGGTGGAGGTTCTGGAGGATGCAGTACAGCAGCCAAGTTTGCTTCAAAGTTGAAAAAGAATGAAATAATTATTGTTGAACCTAGTGATAAACACTATTATCAACCTATGTTCACATTAGTTGGTGGGGGGATGAAGGATTTATCTTCAACTTGGAGACCTACTAGTTCTGTTTTACCAAAAAATGTTCTTTGGATTCAAGATCGTGTAGATAGTTTTCAGCCCAAAACAAACAGCATTAAGACAAAAAATGGAGATGATATAACATATGAATATATGATTGTTGCGCTTGGATTGGCATTGCATTTTAATAAAGTTAAAGGTTTGGTAGATGCTTTATCGACTCCTGGTAGTAATGTATGTTCAAATTATTCTCCAGATTATGTTTGTCGTACATATGACACACTAAAATCATTTGAATCAGGAAATGCCATATTTACATTTCCAAATACTCCTGTAAAATGTGCGGGTGCACCTCAAAAAGCTTGTTACATTTCAGAAAACTATTTGACAAAATCTGGAAAACGAAATAAGGCAAATGTTGTGTATAAAACATCATTACCTGTTATATTTGGAGTTAAAAAATATGCTGCGAATCTTCTGGAACTATGTAAACAGCGGAATATAAATGTTGACTTTAGGGAAGAACTTATTGAAGTAAAACCAGGATCAAAAGAAGCTGTGTTCAGGAATATTGATAAACCTGAAGAAATTAAATCTATAGATTATGAAATGCTTCATGTAACACCACCTATGGGACCTCCATCTGTTCTGTTATCTTCACCAGATCTAGTAGATGGTACGGGTTTTCTTAACATCAACAAGGATACACTCCAACATGTTGTCTTCCCAAACATTTTTGGTATTGGTGATTGTACAAACCTACCAACATCCAAAACAGCTGCAGCTGTTGCCGGACAAAGTGGTGTACTGTACAAAAACCTTTGTGCAATAATGGAAGATTGTAAATCTCTTAGTCATAAATATAACGGCTATACTTCATGCCCTATTGTTACAAGTTACAATACTTGTATTATGGCTGAATTTGATTATAATTTAGAACCCCTTGAAACATTCCCAATAGATCAGGGAAAGGAACGGTTTACTATGTTTTACATGAAAAAAAATATTATCCCTTTTATATATTGGAATCTCATGTTGAAAGGACGTTGGAA
Organism: Prosapia bicincta; assembly: GCA_036971475.1. NCBI lineage: Eukaryota > Metazoa > Arthropoda > Insecta > Hemiptera > Cercopidae > Prosapia > Prosapia bicincta. The sequence continues at coordinate 49,318,301 of JBAIZL010000002.1, forward strand.
TGGTCCAGGCGTTTTTCGAAAAATTTTACACTTGGGTTTTGATTAGATTTTACAATTTGGAATTAATTTGTTTGATGATGGAAGAACAATAATTGAAATTACATACATGTATTACATTACATATAGTTACATGCGTATGTAATTACATCTAATAAAAGTTTCAACAGTTTTAGAATGTCTGGATGTAAATTATTCATTTTTGTTTGTTAGTAATATTACATCTTATATTTTTATTTGAATTTTTATAGATAGGGGTAGCTAAATAATGTTATAATCGTTTCTAAACACAAAAGCAACAAGTTAGAATTTTAAATGTATTGAATTGTTAATGTTACTTAGAAATTATCATTATATGTCATAACTAGTTTTTTTGTAAGTTATGTTTGTTTTCAATGTTATGTTTGTTATTAGAGCCTGTAATTGATACAATTTTGAGAATTAAGTTTAAAATCGTTAAATTGAAAATTTGTTCACCTAATACTATGTTGATTGAGCACTATCTTTAAGATATTGCCATATTTTACTTTGAAATAATATTTTTACTCATACATTTTCAATTATCCACAAATTTAACTTCAGGATAATGAGTGTAGAATATCTTGTTCTTCATCTCTATATCTCTGATTCTCTCTCTACTTATTTATAAGTATAAATTTACATACACATGTAATTTGTGTAGGCTTGAAAGTTTTTTTCTAGATATACTTGAAACAAATTTTGTATTTGAAAATATAATTTGTATATAAATTAAAGTAGCTTCTTTCTTCAGATTTATGTTATTGGCATAATTTTTTAAAGAATTAACTAAGTCAAAAACTAAAAATTATTTCCTATTTAGTCAATAGTGTTTAGCATGTATTACTAATTTATTAAATTAATTGTATTCAATAAAGTTGTTAGTGAAGGAAATATAAGTAATGTAGTCACCATCATTTATATTATTTTGCTTATATCATAATTTTTAAAACTTTATTGTTATTTTAATAAAAGACATATATGCATTTGTATTTAAAAATATTTAAATTTCGTATAAGGTGCTTGTTCCATAAGATGTTTTTTTTAAATGTATGATGGCAAAGGTAAAGTTTAAAAATTTTTTCATATAAAAATTACTTTAAACTTGTCCTTTTAATTATGATTAGAGTTGGTTTTTTTCAAATTTTATTCTTTAATATTGGTGAATGTTGGTTAATATTCAGACATAATGAATGTTGTAAATCAGAATTTATTGGGCACTTCAGGAAAAATAAATAAAAGTTGGAGTGTAGTCCAGAAGTTAACATCTTGAAAAGAAATTAAATAAAAGGTATTAATTGCCATCATTATACTAATTTTATTACAATAAAAATATTGAAAAGAACCCCAATACCACAAAAATAATCAAAAATAACAAATAAGACAAGTTACTTAAGATTAAACCCTTATGTACATTTCGATGACCATGTCATCATCATCAGAGGGTCTTGTTACAAAACACAATCTAGCACACAAGAAATTACAAACTAGAATGATACCAATCGTTCTCCGCGGTCGCTATATATAGGCGTAAGGTAAGCTCCGCCCCCTCTCCGCCCTCGACCGACAAATAACGATCGGCCATCAGGGACCAAATAGGTTATGTCAAAAATTACATTATAATAATACATATGTAATAAAAACTATAGCAATAACAATTAATAAACTAAAAGTAATTAGATTAAAACATCGTAATTTGAAGAATTAAGGGTTTAATCTTAAGTAACTTGTCTTATTTGTTATTTTTGATTATTTTTGTGGTATTGGGGTTCTTTTCAATATTTTTATTGTAATATATTGTACCACTGTGCTCTTGATATTGTGTAATACTAATTTTATGTTGAAAGATTTTGATAAAAGTATATTTTGAGATGGGTAACAAGTTTTACATTACTCAAACTTGGCATTTTTGATATAGTGGGCTGTAAAGTTTAAGACTGAATTAAAAGTATTAAATTAAATTTAAGAGCTGTATAGACAAGGTTTGGTTTTATTTTAAAAAATGTAACAATTTTACTAGAACCTGTTACTTAACTCTAGATAATAAATCTGCTTTCATGTCTCAATTTATCAATAAATTGTACTGAATTGAGTAATGAAGTACTATATTCAAAAGTAAATAAACTATGGTACACCAATAAAATTCAAATCTACTATTTCATCAATTTCTTAGGAATTACAGCTTAGTAATTTCTAAATCACCACACCAATGTAAGATAAATATTTAGTTCAGATAAACATATTGTAATGATCAATGAGTTTGGATTTTAAAAAAATGTTAATATAATTAAAGCGATAACCAACGTCTCTCTTAAATTATTATGATATTTCTATTGCTAAGCTGTCAATAATTTGTGAATGATGATAAGAAAATTCCTAGTTTTTTGGTAGATTAGGGTAAACTAAGGCAAGCTTTTAAATTTTAAGAAAATTCTAATTATATTAATAGTAAATATATTAATTGTGAAACAGTAATTTATTTGTTACATTATATTTTGTTTACACTGTAGAAGGTTCTGATATGAATCTATATTAGTAGAGAGATTAGTATCTCTAATCCTAATAAGACAGGAAAAAAGTCATTTGATGTTGTTCACTTGCCTATTGAAATGTACAATGTGTACAATTAAATAACTGTATAAATGAAATGTTCAGAATTTGGCATAATAAAGTATTATTAATTGAGAATTTTGGTTTTATTACTACATCAGAGTAAATTAAAATGAATGAATTAAGTATCAAGAAATTACGTGATACATATAAAGAAAAGCTATGGGCTATTGTGTATTTAAAGTAGAAAGTGGTGCTTAAATGTAACTCACTTAATACCTATCAAATGCTGTATTTATGTACTAGGCAGAAGCAACCATAAAAAGAATTGTGTGATTTATTACAGTATTGGCTTTATATAAAACATACTAAATTGACAAAACCTTCTTTAGGATTTCTTAGAATTTTAATGTCTTTGTCAATTATTAAATACACAATTGTTAGAACCATATTTGAATCACTTTTAAAAGGCTTTATCACAAAAGTTTTAAAACAATACTGTTAAGTACTAAAGTTTGTTACTGAAATATAATGAATATATAGTATTCAAAATTTGTATGTGGAGATTATTTCAATTAATTTTAATCTGGACATGAACTATATACAGTGTACTAACTACTGTTCACTAAATGGTATTTTTTTTTTAGCTTACATAGCACAAGGTTTTGGATTCCTACAAAAAACAAAATATTGTTCAATAAAGTTGTTTATTTTCTCTTCCTTACTTTAAACAAACTTTTTACATACACACAGAAGCCATCTGAAAGCAGGCCTACAAAAGATAACAAAATAATATTCTTGATAAGTGGTCATTAATTTAAATTATAATAATGTGTAAATAATTAATAATAATTAGTATAGTGTAATCACTATTTTGCTCTGACTTTGTTTTAAATCTAGGCAATATAAGTGAAATTTCATTTGACTCTTCCAATATCCTATATTATTGTGTTTGTCAATAATTATGTGAATTACTGTTAGCATATTATTTTAGAGCTTTAAAGAATATATTATAGTAGTGTTAGAGAATGGTTGAACTATGGGAAATTTTGATTGAAATATGAATCACCTAATGTTCTTTGATTTAGTGTTTAAATAATTATTTACATCTGAATGCAAGTAGTTATTATACAAAAATGTTTTGCCTTTGAGTGTATTATAAATATTGCATGATATTTATAATCCTAAAGTCATTAATTATATTTATATCACTTTAAATCACTGAAACTATACATTTTATCAATATCAGTGGTTATATATATATATATATATATATATATATATATATATATATATATATGCCGATACGTATTCCTTCACGGATGGAAAAATATGATGTTTAGTTACTATCTGGAGCACATCCGTTCATTCTGCAGTCCGTAAATTCGCAGTTCCGACGTTTCGCTAGAATCTCATCCAGCATTGACGAGGTGAACCCAACAACAGAAGAAGAGGATTTATGGACTGCAGAATGAACGGATGTACTCCAGATAGTAACTATTTATCATATATATATATATATATATATATATATATATATATATATATATATATATATATATATATATATATATATATATATATATATATATATATATGGATGCCTGCAAATCTATAAAAATATTAATTTAGTTATAATTAATTATAAAGTAATATTGTATTGTATTTAATTGTGATGTTGCCATTTATAAATGACCTATAATGAATTAATTTTGTTTTTTGAGTGTGATATAGATTGTTGTGATTGTTATTTCAATTTTTTAAATTTTGTATTGCAATATATACCTATATATTTTTGTTACTGTTATATAATTATTGGATGCATTGTAATGTTAATGTTAATCAATAAATCGAGTTGTCGGTATTTTGATGACTTTGTTTGATTACTTTCTAATCCAAATTGTTATAGTTAGATAATTTCAATACTTGATAGTTGAAAATTACTAAAAGCATATTATTATCATTAATTTAGTAGTCTAAAGGTATTATATTAAGACTATTTCAGTTTTTGAAAATTTAATGTAGTCATGAAAAATAAATAACACTCTTCTAACAGTTTTATCATAACACTGTGAGAGTTTTATCACAAAAACTATGTCTTGGTTTTGCAAAAAAAAGTAGGTTATACATACTGTGTATAAAAATATATACTCAAACATATACAGTATGTCATATATACTGTGTATAAAAACTATATTCAATACAAGTATTGCAATAATGCAAATAATTGCTAAATCTGTACTCCTATAGCAAAAAAGAAAATATTGGCACCTAGGACTTAGAACAAGACAAAAAACATTGCTATTACTTGATTATCAGATTGATAATTCTTTAAGTTTGTACTAATTCTATACATTTATATAATAAATTATCCTTATTGACTACAAATAGTTAAATAATAACGGTAACAAAGGCTAATTGGTTTTCCTTCAAGCTAAGAACGATTCATTGACTACAGTTAGGATATTTAAGTTTATTAGAGTTTAGCTAGTGAGAGCAATTCACAACAGTAAATATTAAAACAGTTTACTCTAAATCTCACTACACATTAGTTTATAAAAACAAACACACTAGGGTTTATTAAAACAAACAGACTAGTTTTGACAACAGTGTCGCCTTCATTATTGCTTAGTTACTACTTACTAAAATAAGTAGTAACCAAGCACTGATGAAGGTGACTCATCGTCAAAATTAGTCTGTTTGTTTTAATAAACTAATGTGTAGTGAGATTTAAAGTAAACTGTTTAAATTTTTACTGTTGTGATAGGATACATTGGGTCAGGTCTTCACGAGTAAATATTAGCTGAAATCTTCCCTAAAATCAAGAATGGAGCAATGTCTGTGAGACATAATGAACAGAACAACAACCAGAATTCATAGTAATTTATTCAGAGAAATAAATTTGTAGCTGTCAGTTTTCCTCAAAGTTCAGGCCCTGTTAGCCAATAATAGTTTGCCTTGAATTTATTATGCAGAGTTTTCAACTTATTTTAATTTCATGGTGTCATATAAAAGTAAGTCAATATACCTCCTTACTCCCTCAATAAATCATGCTTTTCAATGTTCTCAAAATGTGCTGTATAACTTCCACGAATGCAAGGTAAACTGTTTACGTGTAGTGACAAAATTTGTATGGTGTTGAGTTTATTTAAAACTTAAACAAATAAAACAAATTAAAAAACAACTATAGAAATAAAAGGAGATAGCGGTTTAAAATAACTGCTCTTATCTCACTGATAAATTGATGGTTGGGCTAAGAGAGAATTCGCTACTTTTAATCATACTTTGTTTTGTCTGGTTCATGAAAAAGTAAACTAATATCTTGCTACTGTCTATTTAAAGATTATTTAAGATCTTGGAAAATATTGGGTCTGGTAGTTTACAACAATTGCCTTTCTTAGCTTATTGTTTGTAATGCATTTAAGAATTATACCACTATGGGGCAAACAAATATAAAACCTTAACCTTTAAACATATTATATATCCACCACTACTTTATTTTACAGTTTTCTTAATTTTGTCAATTCTAGTCTTTAAATATTTTTCAATCCATTGGGGATTAAATTATTTGAAATCCAGGGATCTACAGGCCATGAAATCATCCTCACATTATTTGAGTTGTATTTTGCTACAAAAATATTCTCACTTATAAAGCACTAAATATTATATATTTTATACTGGTACAATTTTTTATTCATTATTTTGTAAATTAGTTTATTATTTGTTAATTGATTATTGTTTGTAATCATGATAAGTAAAAAGAAATTCAAAGTGATTTATGGTTTGAAGTTTTATTTAGATTCTAGGCTCCCACTATTATTGTTCACTTCGGATATACACAAAAATAGTCTAATTATAAAAAATATTTATACCAAGTAATTTTTTAATTTAGAACTTCACTTTAGCAGGATAGAGTGTGAATCACCCTTATTCCATAAGTAATGCAAATTTACAACATTCATATTCATATCAACCTCGGAAGACTAAAGACCTTTTCATATTGACACAGTAGGTCACACAAAAGACATCAGCTACTGACCAATACCAAGAACCAACTAAACTGAGCTAAAATATCACCTAGACACAAAATCTGATAAAGAGTCTATTTGTCATGTCTGATAAAAGGACAACTTATGGAGTATAAATAGCCACTCTTATCTAAACTGCAGGCTTTGTAAAGTGATAAATATATCTTGGACATCTCACACATTTAGTATGGCACCTGACACTTCAAAAAATAAACTCATGTGAAGCAAACAGGGATGAAAATCATGATGCAAAAAAATTGACAACTGCATCATATGGATGATTAATGTGTCATGACGAAATATTTCTCTTCATTAGGAAGCAATGGGTTAAACAGACGAATTTGTTATTACCTTTCTTATCAAACTACTAAATTATAACTTGGTCCTATAACAGTAATTAGAATCACTAAAAATATAACTTATTATCTGTAACCTTTTCTAAAATTATCAAGGTTTCTGAAAATGAAATAAAAATTATAGTACAAATTATATCCAAGAGTTACATTCTTGTTTACTTCCATCATATGAGTAAATTTCAATGTTTTTATATAAACTGTTATTGTATATCCATACTTTTATTTAGATCCAAAAGTTTCATAGGAAAATATTTATTTGAGGCTATACAACTTTTGGTTCAACAGACTATTTTATGTGACAAGAATTTAACCTTCCATTCAGATACTGTAAGATATTAGTATTGAAGTAAGTGAAATTATCACCAATTTGGATGTTAAAGTAATTGTTTATTTGTGTTCCTAATAATAAGTGTTTCTTTAGCTGGCGTTTAATGAAGACTTTTTTGTATCATTAACTTACCTAGACCTGCCCCAAAAACACATACTTCCCTATAAATGTAGTTTTATAAGCTCACTGATAATACAACTGTAGGATCCTCTCTCTTTTCAGTTGAAGCCTAACTGTTGGGCATAATATGTGTATGATGTTTCTATTCTTGGCAACAGGTCTTGATAACTTTCTTATATAATATACTACTTGCCAAGCTGGAGTAGTTTTCACATCAAAAATAAGGGATACTAATACTTTGCATTTCTGACATCATTTTTACTTTGTTGAGTTTATTTTTATCATTCATTGTATTGAAAACTCATTTGTATCAATAAATACATAGATATTGGTCTTATCACATATCCAATCAGTCATAATCGCTCTTATCATGTTCACACAAACTAATGGACATAAAACACAGGGTCTGAAAAGCTGTTGTCAGGGAGGATTTAAAAGCAATGTTAATAAGTAAAAGGTAATTATTAAAGTTATATTTTGTTAACATAATGTTTTATAAAGTACAAAACCAGTTACTATTACTTTACCATTCAAAAAAAGTAGTAAAAAAATCGAATAAATTTGCTGTGCAATCTACTTTCAAGCCTCATCATCATGAAGAGTTTCTTGATAACCCGGTAGACAAAATTTGTTTTGTTAGTTGTGTTACGGCATTGAATTTGACAGTTGTAAAACTCTTACGTTGGCCAAACCAACAGTTATAAGTAGGTCAGGATATTACACACCTAAAATCTGCCAATTTCATGTCTCTAAATATTCAGTTGATTGCATTTTCTCAATCTAATTATTATCAGACTGGTTTGAAAGGCAAGAAACAAGTCAGCTCCTTACCAAATGGAATATATAATTTGGTCTACAAAACATGTCTGTAAATACTCATTTCAATTCTTTCAAGATGTTTGAAGGTCAAGAAACTTTTCTATTAAGCTGTTCTAGCCGCAGTGTGAAGTTAATCATGACAGAAGAGAGTTTTGATCATCCAAGTATTAACATATTTTTGGTCTTGGAAAAACGCTCAAAAAAGTTCTTTCCATAGTTGCATCTAGGATTAGTGATTTCCTATACATAAAGGGAAAATATTGTTCTAATATTATTTGATTCCATCTTCATTTGGACTATAAGTTTTTCACTAAAAATACGAACATATATTAGTATGTTATACTTGCCTAAAGCAACACTTACTTTTTTTATTATTGAAGACGGCCGTTTTGATAGATGTCTCATTATCAACTCAGACCTTGACTCAATATTTATCATAATTGAGAAAGATGAGTTATAATTTCAGTTGACAATGGGACACATCTCCTGAAACGGCCGTCCTCAATAATTAAAAAAGTAAGTGCTATTGGAAGTGCAAACATACTAATATATATTCAACTGTTTTTATTATTTCAAGATCACCTATTGGTTTTTAGATATAGTTGAGACTATAGTTCACTGCTAAATTTAAGGATCAAGCCATGGCATTAAATAACAAAACTAAGCTGTAAGACACAATTGTCTCAATTTTGTTGTCAAGACATAGGAAAATGCCTAATAGGTTGTTTTGCAAGAGGAGGAAGTTAGAATTCCAGTGATGATGGTGTTTGTGGGGTGATATTAATTTGGCGGGTCATATGCTAAAGATGATAGTTATGGCACTGATCTTGAATTTTGCAATTGGTTAATTCTCTAATTTAAATAATTAAGATTTCAGGCCACAGATACTGGTATTAATTCCATCTGTCATGGTGGAACCTCCCTTTAAATTATTTGAAGAAACATTAGGGAGAGAAATAGGAAAATTTAGGATTCTCAAAGGGCTATTGATTGTTGACTCAGATCAGGTCTGACAAAGATAGATTCATGTCAGGTCCAAAGAAAACTTGGATTTATAACTATATACTTCTGTCAATATTTAGTTAGGTTAAAACATTTTTTCTTACTCTTCTTTATTTAAATGAGAGTCTCTTTTCATTTAAGTAATCCACTAATCTTTTCAAAGAGTTTAATGTATTTTTTGTACGAAGAAGTAACAGGAAGTGTGAAGATATGGGTCAGTCTTTAAAGACAAATGAACTTTTGGTCTGCATAAGTGAAGGACATTTGAGTTTGGCTTGAAGCGTATCTACTTTGATGAGGACATTTTTGTTACCTATTTGATTCAGGTGACAAAAATCAAAACTGATTCTATCTTTACATTTCAGATAGAGTTTGAGATGAAGATCATGCTGGTGTCTTGTGAAATAATCAGGGTTTGGATTTGGAAATGGTTAGACAAGCTATAGAGGTAGATGAAATATGAAAGAAGTTTGCTGAAGAGGATAAGCAGGATATAATTGTTAGGGTATTGGTGATGCAACATGAGTAGGTGCTAGTTGGTGGGGTATTTATACCCTCAAGTAGAGCCTATTCATGTGAATAGCATCCTGAGTAAAACTGTGGAAATATTTTGCATGGAATACTACTTAGAGTAATTTGTAAAAGTGGAGTCAGAGTAATTTGTATAAGTGGACATGAAGCTTGTGCATCATGACGTTTTTATTGGCTGACCCCAGCCTCCGCAGGAGGGAAGACTTACTTGGCAACAAGATAAAATTTGTATAACTTTTGAGATATGCCGTAATTATTTCATTGGTCCAGTCAGGCGAAATAAATGAGGACATAAGCCTTATTAATTTTGTTAGATTAGAACAAGTGGAGATGCATATAAGGAAGGCTAGATTGTAGGAATGGACCCAAAAAAACCTTCATAATATGAGTTTGCTCATAATTTGGCTGTTAGTGCATTTCTTCCTGATTTATTGTGTATCCTATGACTTCATAGAGCGGAGTTGGAGTTGACAGTTTCATGGGAGTTTAATATTCTACAGCAGAATTTGTATATGTCAATAACTTTCAATTTTTGTATGTCATTCGTCAAAAAATGTTTTAGTTGTCATTACTATCTTGTAGAAGTTTACTACCTGAAACTTTTCATTTTTCTCTGATAAAAGTTGGGATTATAGCGATTAGGAAGACTTGAGTGTTTAGGCTTACCTAGTCACTTTCTGAGAACTATATATTTTCTTTATAAGTTAATAAATGTAGTTACCATGCAACTTGTAATCCAATAATGTATTAAAAAATGAACATTAAAAAAACTTCCCAAATGTTCATTATGTGTAGTTTTTACAGATCTAGCATTATTTTCAAAAAGAATTTTCAATAAATTTGCTCTAATAATCTTTTTCTTTAAATTTCAGGTCATTTGTGATAACTTTGCTCTTAGCTCATTTGTCACTACAATTTTTATATACTGATTATTTATCGCATATAATTTTTGTGTTTTTCATCTTAATAAAATGTTTTTATTTATTTCACTCCGGTAAAAACCACTACCTAATGTTATTTTTCAGCAGACGCGTTTCACACTAGGTCAGTGAATTGTTCATTGCTGTGAGTTACGGACAAGATTTACAGCATTGATCATGCTTCTGCTGACAGATAACAGTAAATAGTGTTTTTGCGAAGTGATATCATTAAGAAAATTTATTGCATATTTTATCACTATGGATAAAATTGATGTGTAGTCTGTCTACCTGTTGTTCTATAAATGTTTTATTTTCCTCCAACTTCTTATTTTAATTTAACAGTATATAAAAAAATGACTGACCATCACCTTCAAAGTAATGACCTACAAGCACTGAATTATTACTTTAAAATACTTTATAAACACTGAAGCAACTTTAAATGGCACAACTGTAAACAGGAAATTTGATTAAATGAACATAACCTCGGTTCAAGAAACTTGAAACTGTATAAACTAAAAATATATATTAACACGTTCGCTGCGGCGGAACTTGGGGCATACCTTGTACCGGTCCTGAAAGTTTTGTTTACAATTTTTTTATTTAATTTAATGAAAAAAGACAGTTTTCAGAAAAAAAAATTTCAATGCTTTTCAGGTGATAATATGAAGTATAATTTTCGGAAGTCAATAGGATTCCGCAGCGCTGCTAAAAGGTCACATTGTAAGAAAAATTTTACTTATGTCTATTTATTGTCATATATCGTAAATAATAAAATAAATAATTTATCAGAAGGAAAAAAAATTTTGAATGCTTTTCAGCTAATATTATGACATCACAGTTATCGAAAGCCAACAGGCTTTCACAGTACTGCTAGAAGATGCCTTTGTAAAAAAATTACACTTTTGCATATTTATTGTTATATATAGTAAATTATTACTAAAATCCTTCGAGTAAATGCTATGTCTCTCATACCAATAGTGTTATAATGACACCAAGTAGGGTTGTAATTGTCTGAATCATCATCATCTAACTCACTTTCATTGTATGTAGATATAGGTTCTCCATCTAGATCGGCAACATCAATCTCACTGGACTCATCACCGGAACTATTCTCAGAGTAGTCACCAACATCGTTGAAAGCACTATTTACATTTAAAACCATGTCCCTAGATGTACCAGCTATTATTTTACAGATATAAAACACTAAAACTAACACTATTTATTTACAAAAACAAATGAATAATATACCGTCCTTTGGTAAGCGAAAAGGGAAACTATTGCTACACAAGAAACACACGTACACACCCACCACACTGCAAGAGAAACAGCAAACTAAAGCAATAACTGCAGTCGTAAACCAGACATGTAATGAATACGTACAAGAGAAGCCTATAGGTTTCTGCTGCACCCGAGAAACCTCCACTCGAAAACCGATAGGCTTCCGTCACAGCCAACGTGTTAAAAGAAAAAAAACAAGAGTATTTTTTATTTCTTAGATTATGTGTGTGTGTGTGTATATATCTTGTTCAAATTTTCAACCATTAATATAATACTTATTCATCCACTCCAATTCAAATGCATTTTTTAAACTTGTAGTGGATGACACATGGCATTAATAGGAGTTTTCAAATATTAATTCATTGTTTAAATTTTAAAAAAGTTGATGTCTTAAAGTGTATGATTATATGTTTAAATTCCAACAGTTTAGTGCAATCCAGCAAAATTTACAAACAAATTATATTTTACATAATAAAAGTACAATATCAATTCAAACATAACATTTTCAATTGGTACTATTTTCTACTTTAGAAACAGGGAAAAGCCTTCGTTTGTTTCTATTATTAAATCTTCACCTTTAGATTCCATATGGCATTCTTCGTCAAAATGAGTTTTGTTATTTAATCACTACAAATATATTGATAGAATCACCACTATTAAGCTTGTAAAATTGTTAGCTACTTTTGATATAAACAATGCCACTTAAAATAAGGTGGGATCCAATAAAGATCCATTATAGTCATACATAATTAAATGTTATTGTTTAAGAATTTTGCAATTAGCTGTTTACAGAATCAAATTCATGTATGGAAAGTTGCAATTGAAATAGTATAATGAAATACTAGTTTGTGAGGGTTGCTCTTTGTATTTCTGGCTTTGGCATTATAGATTTTCACTAGGCGCCAGCTAACATTTATATTGGAAACTTTAAATTGTTAAAACATTCATTCAAAAACTTGTGTCATTTGATTGCTATAGTTGTTTACGGTAACTTGAAAATTTCATCTTGTGACAGAAAATGGAATTAATTCAACTGTTTTGTGTGATTATTTTTCATAACTTTCAGTGTAGGTTAACTTGACAAGATTGTACTGACAAGCTTAATTCTATATATGGCAATGAAGCATCATCCAAAGTATTGTAAAAAACTAACTTAACAAATTAAATCATAGCTGAACACCTTGAAGTTTTTCCAAAATCTTTTGTGTTTGCCAAAAGTAATTGATGCTGTGAATGAACTGATGCAAGAAGTCATGTGATATATCATGAGATTGAGGATCAATAAGATACTGCATGATAATTTGGCCATAAAGGTTTTGTACCTGTTTAATTTCAGATAATCTGACAAACACTCAATAATGATTGAAAAAAAATGTTAAAACATTCACTCAAAGTGCAATATGTAACTTCTGCATAGGAGGTGAATTCTGGATCTATGAATATGAACCCAAAATAAAACAGCAATCGATTGTATGGGTCTTCCAAGGCTAGCCGAAAGACACACTTTAAAGCAAGTAATTACCTGATTCTTCTGCTTTACCATTCATTTGGTGATAGTGTCATAAATACAATGTAAGATGATCAACTCTGAATGTTGCCAGAGCAACTAGTTGTGACATAGGTCATAACTAAATGTTTGCCAGAAGTCTTTAAAAAACTTAAGGAAAATAAAAGTAGACATACATATTTCTTCAATATGACAATGCAAGCTCTCACACATCGGCTTAAACAATAGAAATTTTGACTGACTATAATGAATTAATGAGTCATGTGATATACAGTCTTGATTTGGCACATAATGACTTTTTTTTTGTTGAGAAACATCAAAAACAAACTAAGTGGTCAATGCTTTTCGACACATGAAACAATGAGTAATTATATAGATGTGCGACTACCACTATTTTCGTGATTTTTTTTTTCTTTTCTTATGTACTTTTACGTCTTGAACACGAATCTGACATTAGCTTTTGTTGCTGAGGTTTATATAAGGCCATATACTCTGGAGAAAAATATTTCCATCATATGCTACTTAATATTACGGTAATTGTAAGAACTGAGACCGCCTGAGATTAAAATAGAAAATTTTTCTAAAACACGTCCTAGAACGATATGTACTAGAATTTTTTTTAAATTTTACACGGAAAGTTATTTTTTTATCAATTTATAGTTGGGTATAAACTTCATTGCGGAATAGTAAGTTGTGCAGCGTCTGTGGAGTGATACAGTGACGTCATGCTATCTCCATTCATAACTTATGTGTGTAAATATTTGAGAAACAATGTTTTGGCTTGATTTTTATGGTTTTTACATACCAATTTAAATATACTTATAATGTCTCCAGTTAGAATAGATTGGGTTTTAATTTTATTGTTAAATTTATAAAATTACAACAAAATCTATCCTGACTGGATAATTCATAGGTATATTCCAATACAAATAGGCTATATAAAATTAACCTTCCCTGGCAATAACAAAATCTTTAGTTATCAATATAGCTTCAGGACAGGGGTGGCCAATCTGGATATTTACTAAAATTTAGATTCCTAAAACACCAACTACAGTTGTGACGTCACTGTATCACTCTGCAAACGATGCACAATTTACTACTCCGCACTGAATTTTTTATCTTTAAATTGATAAAAAATTAACTTTCCGTATAAAATTAAAAATAATTCTTGTTCATATTTCTAGGACATGTTTTAAAACAATTTTCTATTTTAATCTCAGGTGGTCCCAAATTCTCGCAATAACCGCAACAGTAGGTAGAAAATGATGAACGTATTCTTCTTCAGTGTATTTGGCCTTATATAGACCTCAGCGACAAAAAAACTGATGTCAGATTCGTGTTCAGGACATAAAAGTACATAAGAAAAGAAAAAAAAATTCACGAAAATAGTAGTAGTCTCACATCTATATAATTACCAAAAAATGTTTCTAAAATAGTTTTGAACACATGTAAAGCATGTTGATCTTAATGAGGAATTTTTTGAAAAAGTAATTTTATTTATGAATATTTGTTTATTCATTGTTAGGATAGAGATATAATTAGTGATCTTCATATATTATTCTGTTTTCACTGTTAATGTCTGTTATTTGGGACTTATTTATTATAAATCTGTTCATAAATTTTACTCATCCAAAACAACATTATATATGTAAACATACACACAATTTTAGGTTACTTTCGGTAGAAGTCAGTGCTTAGTTAACCCTCATGCACGCGCACCTTTTTATCTAACGTAAGTAGGCGCGTTGTTGTATTTTATACAACATCTCGGTTTTCTACATTTTCCTTAACTTTCAATTGAGTTATTAAAAGTTTGGTCTTACCAATGAAAAAATTACTTGTGACTTGACGCCAGCAATGTTTATCAGAGCAAAAAATAATGCAACTGGCCATCTTCTTGTTCTCCGGGCAACGCTATATGTAGCACAAAGCTGGTCATTACTATCAACTCCACCTTTCGTTCTGTTGTACTGCAATATAATTTCTGGCTTATATGTTTGTTCGTCAACATCATCTGAGTCGTGCATAGTCGAAATCAATATTACAGCTTTATTATTATTTTTTTTTGTCGTATATGAGACCATGGTTCGATCATTCTGGAACCCAAACAAGGAAGTACCTGGCTGATTGTTTTTATTAGGCAGAAATTCTGGTGGAATTTCCCGTTTGTTCTTACATAGAGTGCCAATCACCTTCCAATTCACTTTCTGAGTTATGATCACTTCTTTCAGCTTTACCGTCGCTCAGATCATCGTTACTTTCAATAAAATCAGCATTATCAATTTCTTCATCAGAAAGATCCTGTAAAATAATTCTTTAAAAAAATTTATATAAAAAACTTACGTTCCATCGTGGAGAAAAGAAAAACTGCACCGAAAAAATAAAAACGTCAGAAGGCGCCTTGTTGTATTTTGTACAACAGTGATGACTGACCAGAACTAACCGCACACTGAGGCTATGTTGATAGAATAAAGACATTGATGACAACTGATAAGAGTAGTGGGGGGAGCAATAGAAGAATAGAACCCTGATTTGAACAAATAACTACCAACAGGTTTCAACAAGAATCAAAATATTAAAGCTGTTGTACTTTTTACAACAGCGCGCGTCCTTGAGGGTTAATATTTATTGAATTTTTTAGAAGACGTTTAACATATTTGGTTAATAATAATCCCTCATTTTTTTAATACAGACGCACCAAACAAAAGAAACACATTAAATCTGTTTCAGTATTTCTCATTCATTGCCTACTTTGTCAATCAGTTAAGAAGATGACAATTTAATATCAGTTCATCCTATCTGAATGACAAAAGAACCAGTGTATCTAAAACAAAGCTTTTAATGTATTTTTTATCTTCAATACATTTTAATTTAACGCAGTTTAACATTTTAATAATTATTAGCCGTAGAGGCTGAATGTAATATTGAAATATTTATTACATACCGTGAAATATGAGTTATTGAAAATTGAAATATTCATTGTGTATGAGTATGTGTGCTCTTGTGATATAGGCTAGAATACATAATTATATAACGTTTAATATTGCCTCCTAAAGTTTTGATAGTGTATTGAAATAATTTCTTATTGATGCCTCATATAGACAAAATGTTTAAGATAGCAACAAATCTATCTTAATCTGCCTCTGAAAAAGTCACAAACTATTAATTTCTTAAGTGAAAATGTAAAACTTTCTACAAAGAATACTTTACAAAAATAAATGTAATGATAATTTCCAAAATATTTTGATGCATTGTTTTTAACATTCTTTTAATAACCTAAAATCTTGAAGGCTTTTAGTGATTGAATCTATGTTAACTTAAGCATTCATTTAAGTAATATTACTTTTTAATGTTTGTTGTGGGGGCTGCTTCAGGATTTATTTTTTGGGTAGGCGGGGACAGTTTAGGGGAGTAGTGTCTATTGTGGTGGAGGGGTCTAGACTAGTTAGTCCCTTCCTTCAAAAATTGTTTAGAATTTAAATGGTGTGTTTGAGGGCATTTTTACTCTCAGGATAAATAGATATAATAAGCTAAACAAAAGAGCGATTATTTTCTATTTAAATGTTGCTTTGTGCATTCTAAATTTTGCTGTAATATGAGAATTTTTTTTAAATCTTACATGTATAACATTTATCTTTTTAAACTATTGAAAATTAAGAAGGATTTTAACAAATAAATATAAAATGGTTGGGTACTGTTGGTTGTTATAATTATCTTGATTTCACTGATTAAATTATATGCAATTATTTAAAAACCAAGTGAAAACCATTACCTTATTATAGCAGTTGAGCTTCATCAATGAAAGGATGGTTTTTAAATGTGTCGGTATAGTAAGTTAACAGTTTTCATGTAGTTCTGTAAATAATTACTTATACATACGTTTTATATATCTGATATATAAAGTACAAATTTTGTAAATTTTATCATTGGAATATTAGTATTAATTATTTTTTGTATAAATACTTAGAGGAGGTATATAATTATAAAATTGTGTAAGTATATTTATAAAAAAATAATAAAATAAATGCTACTGTTATTAATAGTCATTGAAATTGATACCTAATGTGGATAAACCTATTAAATTACTTCAGGAAAGTTGAAGTATTTTGAAGTGGAACTTATGTTTTTACTCATATCAAGTTTTTTAATGACGAATGTTATCAAATTGTTGAAGGAAACAACTTGAAGTAGGAAATAAGAGTATGATAAGTAGGAAAACTTGAAGAGAATTGACCTTGAGCTGCTATGCCTTGTATTACATGGAATTATCAACAGGAAAACATTTAAATTATAGTGACTCAACTCTTTATTGTACTCATTTCCTCAAAACATTTGTTTTGATTCTTGTGATTACTTTATCATTGTCAATAACCTTTGAAATTAAATGTACTACGTGATAAGTAGAATGTATTCAATTCAAATTCATTAATTATATCTATACATTGTGTGTGTGTGTGTGTGTGTGTGTGTGTGTGTGTGTGTGTTTATTTATTTCTTTAAATTAATAAAATATTTATTCTCGAAACTGTTTACTGAATATTTCAATAAGTAATGTCTTGCTTACTATGTAATCAAATAATACTAGCTATATAACTAAGAAGTAACTGTATGTTGAATAAAGAAACAGATATTCCAACACAAAGTGTTCTAGATCTTGATAATCTTACTTAATGTTTAAAAATTGTGAAAGTTACTGTCTTAATAAAATGTATTGCTAACAGTAATAAAGACAGTAGAGTTAAGATATTTTGAAACTAAATGAAGCAGTTAAAAAATTAAAATTATATAAGTTACATTTTTTAAGGTTTAGGGTGTTAAATTTTGAAATAATGTTATTACAGTCTATAAGTTGTATTATCCTTTTTTCACAATAAAAAAGTTAATGAAGTTCTTTCAATTTAATACTGTTTTGAACATTAATCAATTAATTAATGTTTAACAAAATACTGTAAATTACATGTCAGTAGAATGAGAAACTGCATCACCTAAATTGGTTTGTCTTTAAATGCACAATCAAAACTCATGCCATTGCTGAAAACGCTTAAGTGCTGTAGAGATTGTGGACTTTTTAGCTTCAGGTTGCTCTTCTTCTGAATCTAATTCAGCATTTTGTTTATTTGTTTTGTTTTTCACTTCTAAAATGTCTTGCTCTACTCCTACTTGTTTTTCTAAATTAATGTTGTCTTTGAAGATGATGTGGCTATTGGATTTCACAGTTAGTAGGGGATACATTGTTTAAAAATCCACTTGGATATTTGTTATATTTTCTAACAAATCCAGCTCTTTTAAAAGCAATTTTAAATTTTTATTTTAGTAAATTAGGGCCATGCTTGAAGGATATAGATTTTGAACTGCCGCTGCTGTGTTTTAATGAACTTTTTAAACCATGATCCATCATCTGTACAACTAAACTCATGGTAGGGGGAAATGAGCTTCAGTTGTTCATAATTGGATAGAGTTATGCACAGTACATTTGTCAATAAACAAAGGGTTTGTTCTGTTTATTCAGTTTTCTCGAGATTTAACATCCAATTTTTTAAACATCTCTGATGTGCTATTATCCAAGATTATTCATTACATATTTGTTGATTCCATCTTCATGTGAGCTACTAGTTTTCACTTAACACTTGTAACTATTTACGTTTGTCAACAAACAAAGTAAGTGCTACTATAGGCAAGTTTAAAACATTTAAAAGTGTTTAGGAAATATTTACAAGTGTTTAGTATTCAGTTTATTATTACCCAAATGGTTTAAAATTTATATTTTGAAACATCCAGGATTAACAATTTTGCTTAACATCTCTAAAAACAACTAGTGGTATTCATATTGGCTTCAATTAATAATGTCATACTTATTGTTTTTCCCACATTATTTTAAAAAGCTAACATTTTATTAGTGGTATACTTGAAGAAACCTGTTTTTTCTATATTAAAATGTGTTTTACGGTTTTTTTCAATAGTTTTTTTTATATCAGCAACTTTTACTGCACTCTAACTAAAAGATATTGTTTCTTTCCCTAAAACTATCCAACCAACTTCACTTGAGTCAATTCCCCTAAACCCACACCAAACTCTTTTGCCTTTATTCGAAAAAGAGACCCAGATAATGAAATTTTGTATAACAAGATTGCTAAAACCATTTTTACCATACTTTTATACACTTCAGGGTTCTCTCCCTCTTTTTCTGTCTATTATATTTTCTTTTAAAGAGAAGTTTATTATTTTCTCTTTAATTTTCAAAGTAAAATGTAAATGGACTATGGTGATTCTATCCTGTACTCATTAGCTCTGTCAGATTTTTCTAAAGACCTTTCATTTAACAAATAATGGCAACATTTTTACAAAACATTATTGTCTTGTAATGAATAGGCAGTTTACTTAAAGACATGATAATCACTTGCACTTTTTTCAAACACAAACTTTCTTAGGCTACTCTAATATAACTACTAATATACTATCTAATAATACTACATCTAATATTAATAAATACTAATATAATGTAATAAGAAGATATAGGCTACTCTAAAATATCAACAGGTATTGTATAACTGAGCAATAACACGCCTGAGTACAATAACGTACTTGAAATTAAAGTATACATCCAAACAATAGCGGCTGGGCTACCTTGATAATTGTAGGAAGGTGATAGCAATCCTTCTAAGGTTATAATGGTAATTGTAACTTTATACAGCTTATATAAAGTAGAATGTAATTTTTAAAAATATTGAATAAAACCGTCAGGATTAACTTCTTAAATCTCAGCTACTTTTAACTTTAATTTTCAAAGTAAAACATAAAAAAATAAATTAAAGAAGTTGAAATTTGAATTAGCCATATTTTTTTTTTTACTTTGATAGCATATAAAGTTCGAGATCCAACCCAAAACTTTAAATTAAAGGATATCTCAAATATCCAAGTTTAATTTCACTCTAATTATACTGTTAATTTCATTAAAAGTTTTTCACACGAAATTGTTAAAAAGGTGTTGAGTCAATTTATTTTACTATAGTTAATAATAAAAATATTGTTTCTATTATAACCCATCTTTTGAATTATGTAATCCTATTAAAAGTAAATTAGCGTTTACAAAAAGTTACTTTTGTTTCTGTGATACAGCCTGAAGGTGGTATTATTTTTTTTATAAAAAAAAAAATAAAAAAATCCTCCTGTTTCTCAGGCTTGTTGAAAGTAAGGTTTTTTCATAAGTTTGTACTTCAGTTCTCATTATAGACATATAACAATTAATGATAATAGTAGAGATTTTGACATAAATTTTACGGTTTTGAAAATTAAAATAATTTGAATTCCAGAAGAAGAAAAGAAAACGTTTAAAATATTTGATAATAGGAGCAGATTTATAGCTAATGTGTCAATACATTATTTCTTAAATAATAGAGGTTAATAGTCTTGTTTTTAAATACTGTAAGGTTATCTTTAAAAGTTATCAGTAGGCAAATAACTAAAGAATAAATATGAATTGGAATTCACGGACATTTGCAACAATAAATGTCCGCTGCTGAATAAGAAGGACCTTGACTAATCTTTATACTATTGTATTGTTTGAGACATAGTAGTAAAGTCTTTTATTTTCAGAATAATAATAGAGGTTTTAATTTTTTACCTTTCTTCTTTATCTACATTGCTTTATCAAAACAATGTTATAACAATCAAAAGAAAATTTCAAGGTGCAAATAGATTTTAGATATAATAGAGTTGCTGCCCAAAGCAAAATGCTCAATTATACACACACACGTTTTTATTGTAAAATATATATATATATATATATATATATATATATATATATATGTATATATATATAATAAAATAAAATATTTCAAAAACAAGAATACTTTTAATGAATATTCTTGTTTTTGAAATATTTTATTTTATTAACTATATTACAAGAAAATATATCACCATATTTAATATATATGTATATAAGAAACAATTCTTGTATTTGAAATATTTGTAGTCATTAATTATATTACAAGAAAACATATCATCATACTGTATATATATATAGTATAATGCAAGTATTTGTCAGTCTGGTTTCATTCTTTGTGCTCTTCCCATTTTTCCATGATATATATTTATGGGTGTTCTGAATATTACAGAGCTTTAGTTTATGTTTGGTGTTATACCTTTAATTAACATATATTATCATTTCTACATGTTTTGGCATTAACTTATTCAGCCCTAAATTTCAAGTGGTCTATACCATCCAAAATTATTAAGGGGTCGTCGGACAGCCAATTTTTAGAAAAACTTGGGGAAAAATTATTTACAATGAAAATCTGACTTTATTATATTAAAAAACAAATAATGTAAATTGCATGGATATTAATTTATACTCTTTATAATGTAATTATTAGGTTTCTTGTCATTCAGAAACACAGTTGCTTGATGTCACACATATGTCACAAATATGTCACACATTTTTTGTTTAAGGACAGAAGCCATAGAAGATCTTTCTCCCTTGTTAATCAGGTCACGAATTGTAATTGTATTTGGTATATCTACTTTCATCTAGATTCTGCAGTTGTTTCTTGCAGAATCGTCAGCAAGTATTGTTTTGGGATTTTCATAGTATTGGCTTGACCAGGTCAGGTATTTCCTATAGAAATTATCGCATACAGGCTTTATGTTGGCTTACACTCAGTTCCCCAATCATAGTAAATAGGAATTAACCATTTTGTTGTTGATGGTGTTATAAAAATTGCACAATACCCCCCTTGACTTGCTAGTACTTGATGTGTTGTACTTATAGTCCAATGAATGTAGAGCACCTTCTGTAGAGTTTCTTACTACAGTAGTTGTAATTATAGGCTTTTCATAGAACAAAATAGCTGACCTGTTTCTTTTGTTTGATAAAACCTAAGTGATTAGACCTGTTACAGCAATATACATTTGTACCAAGATCTCAAGTTAACTATAATATTAGTGAGTTCTTGCATGTCATGTTTCGTTTTCCCTAACAAAGTAGGTTTATTTTCTGGCTACAATTTGTTAGCAAGAAGACTTGATAAAAACAAGTTTTCACTATGATATTTCTGTTTGCTCCAATAATGCTTCTAAAGTTATAAATAGTTCCATTACAAAGTATTGAACTAGTAACCTTTGAATTTTATTATATAAAAATTTTGATATTGATCAAACTATCATCTTTCTGTGGATTGTAGTTAGGATTGAGGTATTCCTCCACACATACGAGGGTTATATCGTATCTCTTCCACGTGATCTTCAAAATCATTTTTTTATCATCTAAATGTGATCAAGCACCATCCTAACCACTAGGATCACAGTTTTGTACATACTTTTACAAATTTTTTGTCATCCATTGTGTATGTAAAGTGTCAAGCTATTTAATAGATGTTTTTCATGTTATGTAACACCGAAAAAATAAGTTTAAAAAATATACTGTTTCGAAAAACAGTATTATCTACAATCCAAGTGTACAATATCCTGTCATTAATAAAAATAACAGAAATTAATGGTGCAAAGGGTAAAATGACACAGACATCTTTACTGTCTGGTCCCACAATGAAGGTAGGTAGGTCCCACAATGGCGTATAAGGAAAAATATGATTGTTCATTAAACTGTGGTTTTCAACTTCCAAGTAATTTAATTTCATTCTTTGTTTTATAATTTAACTTTATTCTTCCAATTTGTATTTAATTCCTTGCTAAGTTGCTTTGCAAAATACATATTTTCATATTTAAATTTTTCTGCAATAAAGTATGGAGTTGTTAATATAGACTATTATCATTGATATTTATTCATATTTTGTCATCATCATAGTATATGATATTTATTTCAAACATTCTCGTTTCATCTCCTTGTTTTTAAACCTACTACATTGATTCACTATGATAATTAATAGCAGTAGACAGAGTCAATCTACTTGTATTTGCCTTTTTTATTTGTTTTTTATTCAGTCTCTCCTTTTTGAAATATAATTTTTGTTTATTGTGTATGTATTTATTTTTTTAAACTATTTCTATTATCTGTTCTTCCTTTTACTGTTTTCTGTGCTTCCGCGTATTTTAAAATATGAAATTTTTTGTGGGTCATAAAACACTTATGTGCTGACACTATTTGCTGATGTAGATAGTGGTGTCTATAGTGGAATAGTTTTTTCTAAATCCTTATTGTTTGTCAGTCCACACCCATTCTTCTCTTTATGTAGTCTTACTAAAGTATTATGACCTTAATAATTCTAGTTAGCCATTTATCAAACTATGCCCCTATATAGATGGATTTTTTAAATCTATTTTTTAAAATACTTAAAGAAGATTTTTCCAACTGATTTTTACATGACATTATGTTTTTATAAGGTTTCTTAATCCATACTTGTAACTCTGCATCTCCAATAGAGAAGGTAGTAATTTAATTCTATAAGTACTCATTTAAAGACATACTTCGGTATGTTTAATCAATGTAATTTAGGTTTATGCCCAAGTAAGCTAGTAAATTTGTTAGCAAAATATCACAGTGTTGTAATTTTGTCACTGTTAATAAATCAATAGAATTTGTACATAATTGTCTATTGCTTCAAACTTTAGTACATTATCTGGTCATGAGGTTTTTTTATTCCTAAGCTGTAAATCAGTTTCTTAATCCATATTTTTCACTCTATTTCTCCATATTTTGTAAACAAATTGTTTTTTTTTATCTGGTCCTGAGGGTTTTTTTATTCTTAAATTTGTTTAATTTATATTTATATCCTCTTGTATACACTATATATATATATATATATATATATATATATATATATATATATATATATATATATATATATATATATATGATGAATTGTTACTATCTGGAGTACATCCGTTCATTCTGCAGTCCATAAATTCGCAGTTTCGACGTTTCGCTAGAATCTCATCCAGCATTGACGAGGTGAACCCAGCAACAGTAGAAGAGCGCAGATAGCTCGGCTCCTATATATAGAGGAAATATATATATAGGAGCCGAGCTATCTGCGCTCTTCACTCGCTCTTCTACTGTTGCTGGGTTCACCTCGTCAATGCTGGATGAGATTCTAGCGAAACGTCGGAACTGCGAATTTATGGACTGCAGAATGAACGGATGTACTCCAGATAGTAACAATTCATCATATTTTTCCATCCGTGAAGGAATACGTATCAGCATATATATATATATATATATATATATATAACACTTTTTCTTATTTAATAATTTTAAACAACATAGGTTATTCAAATACAAGAATATTTATTAATTTATATTCAAAGCTTTTCGTTGGTAAACAGTACCAACATCCTCAGGAATGAAAATTACAATAATGTAAGCTATAGGCCTCATGTACTGTTTGCTATAGATGCCTATATATGTAGTCTATAGATGTTGGTACTATTTACCAACGAAAAGCTTTGAATATAAATTAATAAATATTCTTGTATTTGAATAACCTATGTTGTTTTAATATATATATATATATATATATATATATCTCCCTTCAATAACATCTCTTTCTATGTTGTCCTCCTCCTCTTTTTCAATGTATAATATATTATCCAGTGTTTATTCTTATGATTTGAGGTTTTATGCACTTGTGGGCAAGTTCACTTCACATAGACAACTTTCATATTATAAAAGTTTAGAGAATACACAATAAAAAATATAACATACGATTTACACTTTGAAAAATATTTAATTAAAATGAAAGATAAATTTAAAGACTACACAAATGTATATATATTTGAGTGCCAGAGCTTTAATTAAAGGATAATAAACTTCCCAAACATTTCTTTTGCTATTACCTATAGTAATATAGAAGATAGCTTCTGCAGGTCATAGAGCTTAATTTTATAAATATTGTCAAATAGAATTAGAAACTGTACCAGACACTTTAGATATTAAAGGGCTTATTTTAATATATGTTAATTGAATAATAAACACTATCATTTTTCACACCTTTCTTTGTATTTCACATAGATCAAACTCAGTATCATTAATAATTTTTTTCCAAAATTCGTTGTTGATGTTATCGTGTTACAACTCTGATTCTAACAGTTATACTATATTATGCCCCATTTATTACTGTTTTTGTAATTTTATTTTCTAGAAATTTTTGATAGAGTCTTTTCCTTTGATAATATTATGATTCTCAAACCACTGCCTTTTTAATTAGATTTACTTTTGTAAGGTCTATAGTTGCTTGTTAAATGCTTAGTTGGATTATTTTCCAGATATCTTGTGTATAACAAAGAGAATATTTAGAATTCTCTCTAAATATAGAAGTATATCTTCATATAAACATTTATCTGTAAGTTATATACCTTTAAAAGTGGTGTAAAACTAATTTAATATATACATGTAAGATGGAGGTACTTACTTGTTTCAGCGATTAATTTTATGTTCTTAATAACGTATCCAATAGGAGAGGGCTATATCCTCTCAAGTCTGACCAAGTATTATTTTTTTTTAATGATGTTAATTGTTCCCTAGTTATTTCATATTGTTTTTGCATTTATCTGCTTCATTCCATCTATTAATAAATTTCCAACTCGTGAACTAACACCTGCAAAGATAATTGTACTCATTCAAGCTGTGTAATATCTAATAGATCTTGTAGATTCCCATAAAAGATATTGCATTTTTACTTTTCTTCTTTACCTCTCCTGAGGTTTGAGATATATCAGTACAGTTATAGTCAAATATCATTTTCTAACTTCAGAGAGACCAATATTATTCAGTTTTCAAAGTACTCAGTTCATTAAGATATTTCACATCTAAGGTATTTGAAATATTTCTTGTAACAACAGCCCTACAACAATTTTTATGTTAATGGTCTCTTTTCCTTTCATTTTGTAAGGTAGGAGGGGGTTAATAGACACAACAAAGTTATGGACACATCTCATTATGCTTCAGCGAGGGCAGGATGTTATCTATTTCACTGGGTGTACCATATAGATAGTGTGGCAGGAGTAGAAACATATCCAGTGACAAGGTTTTTCCAGGTTCCCACTGAACATACAACTCTCTCATGCATAAACTTTGCTAATTTTATACATTTCCCTATATAATCAATGTTTTTTTAATGTTACTAATATATCATGGTAAATTATTTTTATAAAGACTAATATTTCACAAGGAAAACTATCAACAATTTTCATCACTAAAAAATTACAATAGTTATTTGTTTTTAATATAAGTTAAATCCTTTGTTTTCAGACCTACACAATCATGGTGCGCAAGGATATCCCAGTTCCAGATTCACATCCAAATGTTATTGAACGTCGCTATACAGAATTCTTAGAACTATACCGAGATCTATGCAAGGAATTCCCGACCATTATGGCAACTGTAACTTTTCCTAAGAAAGCTTTAATGGGTAATTTCACACCAGAAATGATTTCGAGCAGAAGTGGAAGCTTTGAATCTTTACTCAAGTTAATAGCTGAAAATGAAAGAATTAAACAGTCAAACACTGTTATAAAGTTTTTACAGAGTAAAGAGCAAAAAGAGGCTCATAAGTGGATTCTAGAAAAGCGTTATGATCAGGTAAATATTTTACTGAATATAATTTTTAGGCAGTGCTTGATTTGTAACAATGAGATTCCGGTACTGTCTATTGAATATTTAAATATAGAGTTCTAAAAGCGATATTTTTATTTTTGTGCGTACTCTGAGTACGTTTAAAAATTATTCTGTGGACAAAATAGGAATCTAATTTTGGTTGAAATTTTAAATTAAATTGAGACTGCTGTAACAACATTTTTCTTACCATAGCCGTAGGCTTACATTACATTTTAATGTAGCACTACCAGTGTACCATTCAAACAATGTATATTAATTCAATTAATTTGTTAACATAATTTAAAAAATTAAATACATTTGGTTAGAAAATATACAGAAATTCACCAACAATCTTTTATATATTGTTTTTAATTTTACCTTTACGCACGCACACATATACACCTTGCTGTAAGTATCCATAGTGGAATGTCATCCCCAAAGCAGCCAAGATTCCATGCACTTTGAAGGGTTACGACGAGTGAGTGGTGGGCCATTCAGCTTCAGGAAACATAGTGAGAAGACACTTTGTGTTAACAAAGACGTTCTAGAATCAGTTATGATGATCAGTTCATTTGAGAAAAGCCTCTCTCATATTCCTTCTAAGACACTGGGATTATTTTGATTGCAGTTGTCAATAGAAGCAAATTCTTAGGATAGGTTGTTTTATTTTAACAGTTTCCACCTAAGTGTTCACAATTGTCTACAACATATTCTCAAAATGCTGCAAGTGTTTCTCATTTGGTCAATTAAAAATGAACGACTAGTGACACAATATCTTTTCTCCAAAAGTTTTCCTTAATGCCTTTAGGCCAAGTGCTTAGATCAACTATACAGGCCAAATTAGCCAAAGTGGCATCTTCACAACTCAACATTCTTTGTAATTGCTCCTGATACTTCCTCATAAAAGACAACTGGATCAACAAGCAGTTCATTATTTTTTCAAAAATTTCAATTTCCATAAATCTTTTGTTGTTGACAGACATCACAGCTTGCTCGTAAAATGTTCCCAGGCTATCTTTTCAAACAGTAAATATCTTAGGCAGTATCTGTAAACTTTTGTTAGCTCGGAACAAATCTACATCTCGATTCTGCAGTTCTCCACTAACTTCTGATAGTTTTTGCTGTGGTTTACACACTAGACCTAAATATAGAAGAAATACAGTTACCTAAGCAGACTTTCATACTTGCATCTGTCACGGGTTTGGTATTCTTCTGCCAACATAAAATGGTTTGCTATAATTTCGTAGTTTTCCCAAATTACTGAAACTCTTCGGAAGCTGGAGGCTACCCATCGTGAGTCCAACAGCCTTCCAATTTTCAACAGTTGAACTCCAAGCTCATTTGCAATCAAATGCAGCTCTCGGCTATTTTTTGTTGAGGCATGGTACAGAATGTACAGTTTATCAATAAACATTTTAAAGCGATTAATACTAGCCATTTTCTTCAAAACTTCATTCCCACAAAGTTCAATTCTGTGACCAAAGCAATGCCAAATAATGATTCAGGAAAACTTGTCTTTTAACAAGGCATACACTCCAGACTTCTTGCCAAGCATCACCAATCTTCCATCACATACCACAGCAAAAATTATATTTCCCAAAACATAATCTAATTTGTAACCATTAATTTGTAGTTTTCAAGCATTAAATTATTACTTGAAATATTTTAAGAGACACCACACCGTTAAGCTCTACCAGGTCCAAAAATAAATCCACAGGGGATTTTTACTTGAATCATTTAGGTAAACTCTAATGTACAAAATCAGAGTTGATGTTTTGCTCAAAGTTGTTGATTCATCAATGATGGTTGGGAACTTATCAGATGGTTTGTACATTTCTGCATATTGCACATTTCCTGTACACTGTGCTTTCTCATTTCTGCACTTATGTGGTTTATGATATCCTACACAAGCCTTATTTGAATGTACACAAGCCATATTCAATTCATTGAGCTCTTGTACATTGATTAAAGAACTGATTGTTTTGCAGTTTTATAGGGAAATCAGAAATTGCTCGTAAAATCTTTCTCTTTTGATAATATTTTCAAAACACATTTTCTATAGTTTTTTGGGGGGGGGGGGCTCGGCAACAATTTTTAAAACTTCCAAATCATTAGCACTGTCTTTGTGATCATATATTTTCTTCCTCAAGGCTGTTTGCTGTTGGGTTCTAGTTTCCTGAAAACTAGTAATATTGCATCCAAATTGTTTAGATTTTTGATACCATATATTTTTCTATACCTATATATCCAACATTCCGACAAATCTCACACCCGAGCTTTTTGCTGTGTACAATAAGCCAACTGTATTTTTTACAAAACTTGTTTTTAGTTCTAAAGTTCAAAAATCTGGTTACTGTTCAACACCTCCTTTGATGTTGTCATTAAAAGAAGCTGAAGCAACTCCAGTTGATCTAATTCCATTGGAAGTGTCGTGTATTTTTCAGTTTCTTCGTCTAGTCAAAGACAAAGCTGACCTTGACTAACGTTCCTTAGTTCTACTGTTACAAATTTAGCCCTGTTTAAGGTAATTTTTACATACTCCATTTACAGAATAGTAAAGTTTATGTTAATTGAAGTTGAGGATAAAATTGGAATGTAAAAAGAATAGTTATGTAGAAACTTAAAACAAAAAATGTAGTGAGTCAAGCAAAAAATTTATATTTGATTAGAAATTCTAAAAATTAATTGATTACAATTTTTTTGTGGTGAAGGTTATAATAAAGGTGTGTTTTTTTTGTATTTAGATTCTTAGCCTGTAGTGTTTTTTGCTTTGCCATTTTATTTCTTGTTCATTTTTTTGAAAGAGTACTATTTTGTTGTTAACAGTTCAAAATATCAATTTCTTAACAATTAAGATGATGCATACTCTGTAGCCTAAAAATTAGGTCTGAAAAAAATGTAATCTTTTTTCTTTTTAAGCTACCTTAGTGAAAATACTTCTCTCTTAAAATAACAACCCTATCATTTTCACATTATTACTGTCCTCACACTTAAAGAGCAAACTTTCAATTTAGTCCTCTTTTTTTACATACACTTATTTTTGAAACAGGTGGAATCTTAATATGTACTTCTCTTTACAACATTGGATAGTGTCCAGGCCAAAGTTAGATGCAGACAAACATGCAGTTCAAATTTCTAAAATACTGTTTATGCCTTTTTATAGAGGGATAACCAGGCAAAGAGATGTTACATGACTTTTGTTTCAGTTCCTTTATCTGTATCATCATGTAACAACTTCACATAAAACTCAAACATTAGCAGTCTCATGTGTAGTTCATTTCCTTATTAAATTATATTATGTTAGTTCCATAATTTCCTTATAAAATTTATAACTTCTCTTAAATGTCATCTTCATAAAGATTATAGTTATACGAAATAAAGTTTTAAGCTATCTTAGCAATTAAGTTTTTCTCCAAAGCTCTAATTATTTATTACTGGTTACTCATTACTTTATTATTTATTTATTTATATAATATTTATCGCTCATTACTGGTTTCAGACTGGTTAGATTTTTAATATTGGTATATACCATTGATTCTAACGGCTTTTTAAATAATAGTTTTCTATTACTATCCCTCAACATTATCTAGGTTGAAATTCTTTAAGCGAAAAAGGTACATTTCTTGAAATCTTCATAATCCTGTTTTCCATCTACACTTTAATTCTCCTCATTGCTTCTTGAAGGTCTGGCAAACCACAAGGAGGTTGGTTTTAACTGACAGATGTTTAATTCTTCAATGTAAATAATTTGAGTATATTTCACCTGATCTCCTGGACTTACCCTAGGTCATTCAAAATTATGTTAAATAATTATATTAGGTTCCACTAAGGACTCAGCCTTGTAGAACTCTTTTATTAGTAGTGTTCATCTGTGATGGTTATCTATTTACTTTAAATAAGATCAAGGTAAGATGAGCTTACCTCCTTGATAAACAATTTTTAATGCAAGATGTTTTCAATAAAGTTGAAAATTGTATTTTAAAATCAATATGAACACAGTCTGCTTCTAGTACTTCTAAGTTGGTATTACCAGAAGAGATATATTGGAAAATTTCTATCTTCAATGTTAAGGTTTGATTGCTCTGAAAGATTTTTAAAAAATTTATATCCAGTTCCCTTACATTAAACAAATATTTATAAGTGTTTACTTAAAAATTTTAATAAAAAAAATTATGTTTAGGCTTTTTTATTTGTATTTAAAAGACAAAACAACTTATACAAAAAAACTTGTATAGGAATGTCTTTTAGGAATGTATACTGTTTCTGAAAAGTGTACAAAACTTTAGACAATTTCATGAAAAATTAAATGTCCCATGAACATCTGGTGGACTAACATCCTCACAGAGCTAAGGAAATGAAGACAGAGAGCTAGGAAACAATGGATGAGAAGAAAAGATACAGATAGTAGAACAAAGTATAACCATGCTAGTGCTGTATGCAGAGGAGCGGTATTGCAGGTAAAGCAAAATAGCTGGAGAGAGTTCCTTTCCTCCATCAATTCAAATACACCATCATCTGCTGATTGGAAAACATTTCAAATAATAAGAAGGAAGGAAGAATACCAGAAATTACTGTATACAAAATAAAGATAATGGAATTACAAATGAAGAAAGGACATGGCTAATTTATTGAATTCTATATATACCAGACAAACTTTAAAAGTCATTTCCTTCCCTAAAGTACTGACTAAAGAAGAACAAAACTTCTCATGAAACTTAGGTCTACATAATGACATAGCAGAATCTCCTTTAACAATAGGCAAACTCTTCAAAATGCATTGCTGAAATTCAAAATTTTGCACCTGGCAAGGACAATATACACAATTCTATGCCAAAGAACTTGTCTCTTGAATCTATTGACCAAGTTCTTTCTCTATTTCATGACATCTGGTCAACAGGCATTCCTCCAGAGTGGAAGAAAGCCACGTCATCCCTATTCTAAAACTTGGGAAGGACCCCTCCCTGCTGGATTCATATAGATCGATTTCATTAACATCTTGCTTAGGCAAACTCATGGATAGGATTTTTAACAATATACTGGTGTAGACATTGGAGGATGAGAGGAGACTGGATTCCAGACAATTTGGATACAGACAACTGATTCCCTATTGCATTTTACAGAGTCTGTGTATATAGGTTCCTGCAACAGTGCCACAACTGTGACTGGATTACTTGGAGGCTGTTTTTGACAAAGTACCAGATTCTATAGCCATGTTACATTGTTTGTTTGTGGGGATCAGAGGAAAGATGTTACCTTTTTTGTTTGTGGGGATCAGAGGAAAGATGTTGATATATTAAACATTTCTTGACATCTAGAAAAATCCAAACTAAAATTAATGGTGAATAATTGGAGGAGGCTATCGTTTTCACTGGGATTCTGTAGAGATCTGTCCTGAGTGCTACTTTTTTCAACATTGCATTCCATGACATCTTGAGCACACTACCGGCTACAGCAGAGGGCTGTATGTATGAGGATGATATACCATATGGAGTTCAAGTAAAGGCATAATCAAAGTCTCTGCAAGTTCAAAATGCTTTTGAAACTATAAACACTAAACCTACAAGTAGGGTTGACGATTTCCTCAACAAAAACTGAGTGCTCAATTTTTACAAGAAAATACTCCCTTAAGAACATTGTTCCGGAGTTATATTTTAAAGGAATTTCCACCCCTTACTTCAATCTGAGTTCATCACTCTTGGGGGTCACTCTGGACTCCAAACTTCTTTGGAAAACTCATATTGAGAGAGTGTACCAACAGGTTAAACTTAGTGGAAATTGTAACCAGTAGAACATGGGGAGCTGATACTCTTATGATTCGACAATGGTAACCCTTATTTATTCAATTCAAGATGATGCATGGTGTAGAAATACGGAGTTCATCTTCCAAATCCTATCTGAATAGATGGTCTTAATAGACTGAATTAAGAACTCATCACTGAGGATCAGCTTGGGATGTCCCAGGACAACCGCAATACGAATCATGGAAATGGAGCAGTATGTTGAGCTTATTGATTTAAATCCGAAATTAACTTTTTGGTGTTTTTTAGATGCTCACAATTTTATAAAAAAGCCCCTATCTAGAGTGTAACTCAGATAAGTTTTGAGTATTCATTGGTTAGTCAATTTCACACAGTCATTTAAGATGCAGTCTATAAAAAAGTATGGATCCAGAGGCGAGTTGATTTCTTCTAGTAGGGAGGCATTAATTTGTGAGCTGCTGTTTGTTTATTGCCTGGTAAATTTTCCTATTTATTCATTTCACCCTCTACACCACTGTTTGAAGTTGATGTTTAACAATAAAAAAACATTCTATAGTAATGTTTTAGTGTAATACTGTATTTTCAGTATATATAATGCAGTATAGCTGCAAAATATTCAGTTGGAATATATTTGGTTATAAAGAAACACAAAATTAATTTTAATGAGTTAAGCTAGTTAAATATACACCAAAATAAATATGTTTCTGCAAGAACAAGAAAAATGAAGGTTACTTATTCACTATAACTGTAGGTTATTTTACATAGCAATCCCTGATTTATTTTTTGTAGCAAAATTTTTCTTTACTATACTTAGTAGCTTTATTATAATAACAAGTAATTACCATTACATGTTAATTAACATGCAGTATTACATATTAACATGCAGCATTACATATTAACACAATTCGGGAAGAGATATAAGACGATAAGTGTGTTTTTACAGTCGGGTAATATTTGTGTTGGTTTTTGATAAATGTCACAAATTATTACTTATGATTTGCGGGTTTTTAGAATAACTTTTTGCTGTTTAGAATGTATTTTACAGTACTATATATATATAAAATTGGAATTGGCTCAGTCTTTGCCAAGAATGACCTGATATTATATTATGCAAGAATTGTAGAAAAAATGTTAGCTGAAGTTTAGTAGGGTTAGTGCGATTATTGAAAGATATTGTTTATCATAACAATTTGCAAATTGTGGGGTTTATTGGTTTGTATTCAAGTTAATTAGAAAATATTTAACGTAATATCAAATACATTTTATTCCTTTACAAAATTCTATTTAAATTAAAGTAAGTTATTATTATTTGACATTTTTTAGTTGTGTACAACAGTAACACTTAATTTTTGTTCAGTAAACTCTAGTACCAGTACAAACATAATATAAATAATAAAAACATATTTCAGGCTATACCATTACTAGAGAACTGCTTTCGAATGATAAACAAGTTACAAACTGATAGACATCCTGAAGTATTACGAACATTATGTTTGTTGGTTGCGTGTTGTGAAGCAGCTAATGATTCTCAAGCAGAATATTTTGCTGAGATTGCTTTACATCGCTATGAAGCTGTTAGTGATGCTGATTTGCTCAAGTATTATGTGCCCTTACTTCAACTATGCGTTCATCTCTTTTGGAGTTCTGGTAGAGATAAGCAGTTTATAGAAGAACGTCTCAGTAAATTAAAACGATCTGGTGTTAAAGTTGAAGGAAGCCCTTCTCTGCTGGATGTTGTTTTTGCTGATATAGTTTCATAGCTATTAGAGAAGTGAGATTTTATGTTATGTTCTATTTTTATTACAGTAAATACATTTTTATACTTTAGTTTTGCTTCAACATCTGTTTCTAAATGATAGATTATTTTCTCGAATCTATACAGAATTATAAAAAGCCATTTAAATTATGAAAGACTTGAACAATTTTAGCAAAAAATAGGATAAGGGTTTATTTCATTAAAGTTTTATATTATTGATCATTAATATGACATGCACTTTTTTAAAAATAGAAGATTGATAAACAAAGTATAAACGAAGCTGTGATGAAAGATTTGTTTTAGAATGAAATTCAAAGAAGTGGTAAGAAGTATTTAAGATATGACTGAACGTTTTTAACATTTTCTAAACCTTGCTTATCAATTTAACTTAGCAATAAAACCCAGTTAAATGTAAAACTCCTCATCCTGCTAGTTTTAACCTTACCATAATTGTTAATACTTCTTTACGTCAGTTACTTAGTGATAGATATTCTATAGAAGAATTTGTGTTTAAATTATAATGAATGTACAAAAGTGTTTGTAGTATGTGTTACTAAATATTTCATTTAAATTGTAAAAAATTTTAATTAATTAATTATTTTGTAGTTTACTAAGGAATAACTTTACATTTTAATTATGAGGATCTATCTATATAATATAGTGTTCAATTACCAAAGGCATAAAAGATATTTTAATAGTTTTAACAATGTACTAATTTTAAATATTGCTCTAAATATACTATTAAATGTAATATATTTATGAATTGAAACAATATGTTATATGGAAAAAAATTATTTTAGAGTTAATTACATATTAATGAAACATAATAGTAATAATCTGTAATCAAGTATTGTAGTTGTGAAATGTTTAAAATTTTGTTGACTATAAACAGTTTGTGAGACAAGACTTTTTATAACCAGTTGACCTAATTTTGTTTTATTAAAATCAAGAGTTAATCTTGATATGTATGTAGTTACATCACTTTAAATACATTTAAAAAAACTTGTTAATCATAATTTAACATGAATAAACTGGATCTTAAATACTAGTTGTTCAGTAAACTAAACCCATATTCAGATTATTAATATTGTACACACTTATATAAGTGCAGAAAAATACTAAACAATTCTTAATCTGCTGCATGTTGCAGCATAATCACATATGTGTCACCTTTTTTTCCCTCACTCTGTAGTTAATGGTAAGAGGTTAAATAAATATGTCTAATTATTGGACTATGTACCTCATATGTGTCATAATTATCTCCAAATTCTTGTAATATAAAAGTTGTGTGAAATCAATGTGAAAGTGTCCTTTAGAGTGTTAAACTTCGAAGTTTATGATTAGGAATTCAATGTGTGAAACATTAAATGACCCTTACTAAACCTGGTAATCAGATATCACTTGGATGATTATTTAAGACAAAATATGCTTGAGGAAGTGAAAATTATCTGTACCTAATGCCACAAATCAGTCTATTTCAGTTACTTCAGATGCTCTGAAGTAATTACGCTCTTAATTTATACATGATTTCTTTTCCTTCAATATTTCATTCCTTCTGTCTCTTCACTTAGATCATCCCTGTTTTTGGTCTATTCGAACCAATGTACATTTTGGTGTTTTAGACTACATCGTTTATTTTTGTCTATTTAGACATTTATATTTGTCTATTTTGAATCTTAGTCCTGTAGCAATATATGTTTTATATGAAGTTGATTTTTTTAATGTTTGAAAACAAACTACCATTTTCTTTTCAATGACTTCTATTTGTGAATATTTTGCTCAACTTGTAGAGACTTCTTGAGTCAGAACCTACTCCGGCATTTTAGGCCTTTCTAAAAATCATCCCGCACTTAGTATGTTACTGTCTTGTGTAAGTTACTGTAAGATTCTCTCTGGTTGGTTTGTAGCAGGAAGAAGTTTGACATCATCCCATGATTATCTTAAAAACGTTTTATTTGTCCTACTTCCTGGTAAGCTCTCTCATGGAGTGGTAAAAGGATTAAGCTGTTCATCTTACCATAATGGCCCAACTTATATATTTCATAGTTCAGCCGTTACTGTGCTCTTTAATTAATGCCGTATATGACTTTAATCAATTGTATGCTCCAACAGCTTAATACACTTTTGTTGTACATTGTTCGGTTGATTTTATGTTTTATAAAAGATTTTAGTATTTATTACTCAGGTAATTATATGTATCCTTTATTTGATAAACAAATATCTTCCAAGATTAGTATTGGGTAAACAAGTTTTGAATTTTTAGATCTAGTTTAAATATATATATTGAAAATAAATATCTTGATTACGATTTGTCATGAAATATTTAGTTATCTTTTATGGTTGCTTTAACCTTTTAATACGTTTCAGTTCAGTTTATCAACCGCTATGATCTAATTTGGATAGGCAAGAAAAAATTGTCTATTTTACATCTGCCTAATAAAGTATTGCTTTCTGAGTTTAGGAAGGTATCTAATATTGTTCATCTCTTATCATCATTGAGATAAGAGGTGGTCAATAATCTAACCATAAAGACTATCAACAGGAAACTAGGAATAGTAATAAACTAACCACATTATAAAATGTAATAACTATAAAAATGAAGTGTAAGTAGATGTGTATATTTATAAAACTATACAAAAAATAAACACAGTGATATAAAATAAAATTTTTTTTTTTAAATCAAAATTTTCAGAACTAAAAAGAAATAAACAATATTACTCTAATTTAAAAAAATACTTAACTAAGTGAATACGTAATTGCTTACTTGCTGACGCATTTCAAAATATTCGTTCCTTTTACGAAGCTAACCCTCTACTCGAGTTAGCGTTACTCAACCCTCCTTGAGTAGAGGGTTAGCTTCGTAAAAGGAACGAATGTTTTGAAACGTGTAAGCAATCACGTATTCACTTAGTTAAGTATTTTTAAAATCAGTTTAATCAGTGAATTCAAGATGATTACATCAAGCAACTTTAAACAATAACTGTTTGTATTACTATATACATGTTTCCTATATAATAAATGCTATATTGATAAAATTATAAACCTGAAAGAGTAGTTCTATGTACAGTTATTGTTAGAATAGTAGGTCTAACATATTAGATATTTTTTACATGAAATGAAATGGACCAAAACATTCTTTGCCATGTGCTACCTTATATTTAGTGCAAGCCATTCTCAACCTTTGTACATGACCTTAGAGGAGCTGGCACACTCTTGCATTTTTTTTAAATTATACAAATCAATCTTACTTGGTTTTTTGGCAACTTAAAAAACCTAAATGGATTTTTAATCCCAGCAGTGTTTGGTAAATTCATCTTCATTTACATCCTGCCCCACCAGAGTTAGGTAAGTTCATTTTCAATATCATCGCTACTTGATTCATTAGAATAGTCATAGAATTCTTGTTGAAATGGTGATATCCGGTAAATATGAAGAGTCTAAATAATGCATCCCTATTTAAAATATAATCCATCATGAATTGATTTACCTTTAATAAACCAGAGGGGTTTCCCATATCTTCAAGAGTTGATGTAAAAGGAAATCTTCATTGTTGAAACCAAGAATAATATTTGGACTTACAGCAACAGATGATCTAGTGTTTGTACTAGCTGTGTTCACAACTGATATTGTAGTTATCATCTTCATCACTATCCCCCTGTGTTTGTAGTCCTCTGCCACCACGCTGCACTCTGTTGGAGATGTGAATCATTTCCATTTATCCTGAATAACAAAAACATATTCTGAAAAAATAACTACCTAAATAAAAAAAAATTTTACAATACATTGTTAATAGAATTGTTCTATCTCATAGCGAAACAATTACAGGTTGCTGTTGTAAAACCACTAATTATATTTTATTCAGGATTATATTAAAATTTATTTTTAAAAAACAATTAAAATTTAGAAATAATATAAGGTCTGATCTAATATTATTGTATATCTTGTGTGCAGGTAGATATTTATGTGTTACTTAAAGGTTGTAATGCCATTCAATGTTAGTGCAACTCTGTTTTATTTATTTCATATATTTTATTTACCTGATGTAATTTAATAAAGGTGTATTTAAATGATTTTTTAATTTAGTTGACTAAGCGTTGTAGAAGAACCTCAAATTGTGTTTTATGTCTTAATTTAATTTATCATTGTTATTTTAAAATCCACTACTGTAAAGATTATATTAAATTATAATTTATTTTTAATGTGAATTTTTCTCAAATGTAAATAAATTCAAGGTTTTTTATTTCATGTTAAAAAAACCTGGTTACGTATTTTAATTTCATAAATCATTTCCATTATTGACCTACTTCAATGGAATGGATAGTTATTCGCTTGAGAAACATGAATGACTAGAATGCCCTTTCTTAAGGGGAGTCAGGTATTAAATTTGGTTAGTCTAACATAAGTTAGGAGTGAAAGACATTAGATATATTGGAATATTGCATGTCTTTTCTATGTTTATATTGTGCTACTATATATATTTGGAAATACTTAAAATGCAAATGTTGGTGAAATATATTACAATAAATAATGAAAATTAAGATTTGAATACAGTGGAACATTTTTTGTGGCTCATGAAATCATAAAATTTGTGGTTCATGAATACTTTGTTCATGGTGACTTTAACAAATTTGAAATTCAAGTAATTTTTTTTTTAATGTATTGAGACAGAACGTTTATTACTCTACTCACTAATCTTCATCAAAGACTATTTTGGCCACCAGGAACATTGGTAAAATGATAATCTAATCAAAAACGGTTGTCATTGAGATCGGTGTTCTTCTTTTAGTAGTGACACTTAGATTCAGGGCCATTGCATGAGGCATCACCTTGGCTGCTCCAGCAACAGCAAAAGTTAACAAAATTGTAAAAGATAGATATGCCATAACGTATATTTTAAAGTTAAGAGTGATTGAATTCTGGATAACACATGTATTTAGGACCAATACATAACATACTTATCAAACAAAAAATATTTGGCCTTAATAACTAACTTAATATTTGGTAAATTATCCGAAAATACATATTTACTCAAAATTGAGGAGCTGGATTTGCTTGTATTTTGTTAATAATAATACCATAACAATGAACTACACTGTGTAATTGTGGTGCCGACCCCTTTAAATTATCTCAATAGTAACACAGAGAGAATAGAGATTATACACATCACCT
This sequence comes from Prosapia bicincta, assembly GCA_036971475.1. Lineage (NCBI taxonomy): Eukaryota > Metazoa > Arthropoda > Insecta > Hemiptera > Cercopidae > Prosapia > Prosapia bicincta. The sequence goes on from JBAIZL010000002.1 coordinate 49,357,985, forward strand.
AAGTATCGACTACAGTGGAAATCTTTTGGGGACAAAAATGTAGACAGCGATATAACCTGGCCTATTCCACTTTACTCCAAGCCATGTCACTCATTGTGTGTTTAACATAGTTACGTTTATATGTATTTGATATTATCACATCACATGGCTTGCTGATATTTGTAATGTTGAATGAGTTCAAGTGCGATTGAGTTTGGGGAGGTTTGCGTGATGAAATATTACCACGTGCAGCAACAAACCACACGGCCTTGCTTAGGTCAGATATATTAAGTAAGTTATATGGAAAGATATATCCTATGAAACGAAGAACAAAATAATAATACAGGCAGAAATATGTAGGTCACATCTTAATATTATATAAAGGAAATTAAAGTCAAGCTTATAAATTTATCTAATACTTCAAGTATACAAAAACAATCAAATAGAAACAGAAGTGCTAAACAGATTCAAAATCCTCAATTACAATCTCAAAATTAAAATAAACAGGAAACCTAAAAATAATGACGACATATAAAACATATCTAACCAGCCAAACTATACCTTCGGCACGTATTACATCAAATTATATTGTCAGCCATTGGCAATGATGACAAAACAGCTGAATTCACCGCAATAAGATAAGTTTATAGTTGTCATTTAGTTCTTAAAATAAAACTTATGATTTAATCAGTGAAATCAAGATGATTTCAACAACTAACTTTAAAATAACTGAGAGAAAATGGGCACAGACACACTACTAGACAATATGGGCATAATGCAAACCAAGTAAATAATATCTATCTATATAAACATTATAATATTTAACCTTATTATGTTTTTAATCATATTTCCAACCAAACGTATTTGAATATTAAAAAAATCCCACATCAATTTATTTTTGACCATAGTTGATACGTAACACATTGTCCACTGAAATAACACTACTGTCAAGAACAGCCAGAAATGAAAGTGGAGAGGTCCATACCTGACATGTAGAAGTTATTTTTTTATTAATGAGATATGAATTCAACTACAGTATTACATTTAACAATTGGGAGTGTGATTAATTTGGTTCTAATGTATGAGTCCAATAAGACCAGATATTACAATTACATTTTTGCCAGAGTAACCTTAAAAGATTGCTTTATTAACCATTTTACAAAATTGGTGAAACCATTTCTAGGAATGGGTCATAAAGGATTTTTCTGTCTTAGGGATTAAGTCAAAGATACATTACCTTTAAAATTTAAACTCTGGATTTCTCTGTCACCTAGTATGATTTTTTAAACATAATTGACAAAGTAATAGGCATTATTTACTTATAGACATATTTATCCTAACAATACATTTTCTTTCATATACTATTGGTCATAATGATAGTAGAAAGTATTTCTTTAGCCAACACCCGTCCGTGGCTGTTGAGCCATTCGACGCCGAGCCTCCCAGTATCGTATCGTCAGGTCATCGGATAGAAGGTCGAGTTCAGGGCAGTGCTGCAGGTGATCGCCATCCATTCTTATTGTTTTACATAGTAGGCAGATGTCATTCTCAACCAAACCAATGCGATAAAGGTGTGCTTGGAGATAATCATGGCAAGTGGTAAGACGGAATCTGGCGACAGCTTCAGCTCTCTCCAGGTGCGATGGAATTGGTCCCACCGTTGCAAGGTACTCCCATTTTTTGTGCTTGCTGAGATTTGTAAGTTCTTTATTGGTGTGCTGGTTGATCGTAGTGGTGATGAGGTTCTGAGCTGATCATAGTGTTAGCGGGATAGTGGGTTGGTTAGCTTCTGCTCCACGCTTCGGCATAACATCAGCTCTTTCGTTGCCACAGATTCCCACATGGCTTGGAACCCATTGGAGTCGCAGTACCCAGCCGATGGTGATGAGCTCAGACGGTAGAAAGTATATGACTATAATAATAAAAAATATTTTTGAAAAGGATTTATATTTGGTAAACAAACCTGTTATTTTCTCAGCATTTCTTTGAAGTTATATTAATTGTATCCGTACTTGAAAATTTTATGATTAGGCCTAATACTTTATTTTTGACTGGAAATTCCACTTGCAGTCTTTTATAAATTCTGATAATATTGAATTTTTGAGTTTTGTTCCATAAAGTTGTATAGTGTTTCCCACGGATACATAGTTTGACTTATAGTAAATATATAGTTCACTACATTAAATAATTAGCTTGATTGCTAAGTAGAAGTTATTTTAAATTTTTCGTTTTACATGTACAAAGTATGTTATCTTTTCTATTGAAAAAATATGTTTACAAGTGTAAGTTTAAATCTATATTTGTAAACAATATTCTAAATAATCAAGATTTTTAACTCAAACTTCAAAAGGAATGCCTAAAAATTCTAAATATCCAACACTATACAGTGAAATGTTGAAAATGCTTAATTAAAATCTGTCATGAGATAATTAGAGTTTTACACAATGTAAAAGTGTGCAGCTCTAATAGAAATCACATTTACAATGATTACATTATTTGTCTACCCTATTAAAAATTATAGAACAGTAGTTTAATGTATATTTATAACTTTGGAAATTTTGTTAGTGATCATCTTTGAACTATGAGTAAAGTTTAAATTACTCACTTCGCAAAACACTTTATTTGTTACTTCAGGCTGAGATTTACTAAATATTTTTATGCCTGCCATCATAGAAGCCTCCTTCGAAGTGATTGGAATTGGTTCTTCTAGTTGGCAGTCTTCTTTACCTTCTTCATTTTCTTCAACAGAAGATTCTTTGTAATTTGTCAGCAGTCTTTAACAATCTCTGCATCTGTCAAATAAAGCTCATAGTTATAAGTTTAAATAAGCTTCATAACAAATTTCAAAATTTAAAATATTCCCACTTATATAATTTCTTTAATATAATTCTTCAATAAAAGTGTATAAATAATTGGTTTTTCGAGGAAGATTGAAATCACTTAATGCATGCAGAACTCTTCCTCAATTTTAAACTGAAAATCATCACTCCTGAAATAACTACACTGTCTTTCTATACATAATTATATTTATTCCATGCATTGTTCATCATATGCGCTACATTGTTGTTGAAAGTTTTTATAATTTGGCTAACCCAAGTTTTTTAAACTAAATAATAATGTTGAAATTGTTAAGTTTTTGGCTTTTGTTGACCAAATTCTTTGTCAATGTTCAAACCCATTTTTCAATCAATGCAGCCAACACACAAGCTTTGTTCTTTGCTACTTAAGTAACCTGTAAATTTTTAAATGATTTGAAGCCATCTTGATTATGCTACTTTGCCAGAATTGATAATTTTGCAGACCTAGTAAAGAGCTGCCAAACCTCTTTACTATTAATTTTTCTAAGTAACTTTTTTAGTTTTAAGTGAAATTGTTTTGCTTACCTAACACTTGAAAATACTCTTTGTTCTCCTCCACATTATAAATATTTTGTAGTTTATAATACGCAATAATTTTTGTCAATGCATTGTGCACTTGTTCTCTAAATCCCTTCTTACTGGCTCTCTTTCATTAGAAACATTTTGTAGTAAAATTGCATTTCTCTTTTTAAAGCCTGTAAACCAACAGTCGCTGAATTTAAATTCCTTAATCCCTAATTTGTCTGCAAATTCTTTCACTTTTGTATAAATTATTGGGCAGCTTATAGAAATATTTTGTTCTCTAATTTGTTTGAGCCATCAAAACATAATTATCCAGTTCAGGATGTTCACTTGCTATGACCTACTTTCGATTGTTGCTATTTTTCTGATTTATCTTCTCAAAAATTGTAGTTGCAAATATTGTAAACAGCAAATTATTCACTTATTTTGAGACAACATAGAATAAGGAAGGTTGAGGTAATAATACTGCAAGTGAATCTTTTGGATTTAAAACTTCACTTAAAAATAGAGATATTTGATTTTTTAAACGTTTTCTATGATGTAACGGAACACATCGATATTCTATACAACACTATTCATATGCAGAAAACTATCACTTTAAATTAAAGTTGCTTGTTGTAATCATCTTGAATTCACTGATTAAACTATAAGTAATTATTACGTAACTAAGTGAATATTTTTGAACTTATTGCTTAGGTGTTTTGAAACAATCTTTTCATGGTAGAGGATCAGCTTCGTTAACGAAATGATTGTTTCAAAATGCATCAACAAGTTAGTTGAAAAGTATTCACATACTATTTATTATTAGACACTTGGAGGGACCTTATTGATGTAGAGTACTTAGCTACAGCCTTTGTACTCTCTTCCCATCCTCACTACAGGATAGCTTAGTGAATGCCTATCTCTTTGCAAAATCCAACTATCCACCTGATGCTAAATCTTCTTATATCCTCTGGTGTATATACCTGCTAGCCAAACCACTTTCTTCTTGCAGTTCCCAAAGCAGGGCACTCACAGAGCATGTGCATTGGGCTTTCCTCTTGGTCCTCGTCGCATCTCTTACCCACAGGGGACCTAGTCCTTCCAAATTTTGTATTGGAACCCCCTTAGATTCCCATGGTCTGTGACCAGCTCCACAGTAACTCTGAGTTACATTGTGTATGCCACAGTCTCAGGTAGGCCGGGTAGACCTATACCACAAATAATTCGATCTCTTTACAAAATTAATAGTGTAATAGTTGTTATATTTAATAGGTTTTGTAATAGTTTGATTCTAGGATTTTTTAAATTACTTTTTCATATTTGGATTGGGGGGGAGAGAGGTAAAAGGTAACTTACACTTTGCATAAACATCAATATAATTTAAAAAACCTCATAAAAGTTAGAAATGTCCATAAACAAAATGAAAAATCCATAGGTTCTACATAGTACATAAACAAATATCAGTAATGAATAATGAAAAATTACATACAGTAAAAGTTAATTATATAATACATTTTTTTCAAAAGTGAATTATAAAAAAGGAAATTTGTTTCTATCTCTATGAGAATCATTGTGTCTAATATATCAACTAGTTCTGTCACTGGGTTTGTCAAACCTAAATGAAGTTTTGATAACAATGAATCTTTCATAGACATAGTTAGGTGAAAAATTGGCGTCCAAACTCATCATTCCTGAATACCTATTTAATATTCTCTCTACCTAACTTCATAATTGCACATACTATTAACAATCCAATAAATGCCAATAACTCATTTTTGTGGTGTCCTGATGATAGTATTTCTGATCCTCGTGAGTGCCATTTTGTCTTTTTTCCTCTAGATGAACATTAGTCCATTTCAAAGTTGCTTCTATCATTTCTTCATCGAACCAATTTCTTCGTCAAATTTTTGAAGAATGTATTTAGAAACACCTGGGATTCCAGATATTTTTAGTATATTATGTGAAGGAGTTCTCCCAGTTTTAGGTTCTATAGCATTCTAAACATCTCCATCTTTACCAACATACTTTGAAACATCTTCCTCTTATGACGATATACCATAATTCCCTCCGGCGTCATTCTTATCTTCAGATGCATTAGAGAGTTCCTCATCTACAACGTTCGAAGCAATTTCTTCTTCGCTGTCTTGTTGAAGAAACTGATGAATAGTATCATCTGAATCTGATTCGAAGTCATTTTCATCCTCAGTCAACTGTTCTTGAACCTTCAGGAAAGTCGGGATCCGAACTTTGCACCAACAGAGCTCACGATTTTCTAAAGACCTCGACCTTGGAAAAAGAAATATAAACACAAAAATGGTAGTAAAAAAAATAAATGCTACGAAATACAAGTCAATAAAAGTTTCGTAAAATAAATCTGGTTTGAAGAGGAAAACATTTTTTTAATTTTTTCATCTTGGCCTTTTTCTTTATATTCTAATCAATATGAAAATAAAAAATATGTAGCTCAAAATTGAGAATGAGACTTCAAGGGAGATCTTGAATAATAATGTTGTTCACATTTGTAATAATTCAATTCCTATATTATTAGAAGTTTGAGAGGAGTCTGACACAGGTAGGCCTCAGAGGCCCATACATTGCGTATCAAGTCAGACACAGGTAGGCCTCACAGATCTGGTACATATTAGAAAAAAAAATTACCTACATCACTGAAATAAGATGAAACCTTGAGCACTATTACACTTGTTGCCAGTAAACTCCTTAAAGAATAGAAAGGGCTTTCACTCTCCCAAACAAAATTTACCTATAGGTCTCTTAGACCTACCTGTTATGATACAGGTTGAGGAGAGTAGTTCTTTGCCCCACAAGTCTCCTGAGTATTCCCACAGTACCTTTGATTTGTTGCACCCCAAATTCGCATTCCATTCTTCCCTGCTCAACCTATCTATATGTGCGGTAATACTCTTGCACCCCTCCTGAGGCATGCCCACTGTCCTCAGCAATGGTCCTTTAGTTATAAACCCTTCCTTTGCTAAGGCACCTGCTCTCTTACTCCCTATGCAGCCAGAGTGCCCTGGAATCCATGTTAGGTTGAGCGAATTATGCTTACCCAGCTCTGCTAGAGCAGCTATAGTCCCAGCCATCAGCTTAGAGCTGAGACTAGCCTTACCTAAAGCCTCCAGAGCTACCTGACTGTTTGAGCAAATCCAGATGGTCTTACCCCTTTTGCCAGACCCTATTATTTTCTCAGCACATAGTTTGATCACAAGCACCTCCACCTGAAAAATAGAGTAGTAATCTTCCAGGAAAAGACAGAATCTTGATGTCTCGGTTCACTAAAGCCAACTCCCACTCCTTCCTTGATCTTGGACCTATCCGTGAACCAGATTTCACCATGTTTATGTTTACACGCTGCCTATCTTTCAGGAGTATGGATTTTGTAATTCCTTTTTTCCATTAAAAGAGACAGTATGTTATCCTGAGGTTCTATCGAGAGCTTCTTCAGTGTATCACCAAATAGCTGTTTATTTCATTTGCTACTTGTCTTCCACACTCTGGTAGAACTTAGCTGGTATACAGTTACCATTGCCTCCATCTTAATTCGAAGACCCAAGGATGGAAAACCCAGTATTACCTCCTTGTAGCTTATGCCTTTAAGGAAGAGCCCCTGTATGCGGTCCAGCACTCTACTACTTGTTTCCTTCTGTGATCTGTCCCACCAGACGATTGAAGCAGAGACTAACCTCGGCACCACAATGGTAGAATAAATCCAGTTCATCTGAGGTGGACCCAAACCTCATCTCATGCCTATCACTCCTCTGCATTGCTACAATGTAGATATGGCTTTCTTGGATTTATCCTCTAAGTGATCACACCACAGTAGCTTCCTATCCAGAATAACTACCAAAAATTTATCGCTCCCAACGTAGCTTATTTTGATTTACCAATTTCCATTATCTCCAGCGATTTAATTTTATATCATCTAATGAAGATGAGTGTCACATATTTCCTCTTTTTGTAGTAAAGTGATGTGTTCTTATCCCTCAAACAAGCGATGTGAGCAGGATTTGTGTGCTTATCGAAAAGACGTGTATGATATTGTGTTTGAAACACTTTTTCTACTGTGATTAAGTACTGTAGTTCTAAAACATGCATTTTGAATGCAGTAACTGCTCTTTTAGGTATCAAAAATTGTTGACCACATATTTTGTTTTTTTCATTTTCAGGGACAAAATAGTCATTAGATGCCAAATCAGGACTTTTATAGCAGATGACCCATTAACTCATTGTGTTGACCTGTTGAAAATTCCATTGTTTGAGCCAATGTGTGAGAGTCAAGTTGTCATAATGGCTCCTCCTTTAGTTGATTTGAAGTTATAAGCTGGTTCTATTTGCATAGATATAAAAATAAACCTGTTATAGTTTTGTCTCCTTATCCATCAGCCTTTGTACCTTTTTTAAAGTATTTGTTAGTAGTATTATTTTGCTTGATTGGCTTACCTTTGTTTCATCTTCTTGTATCTGTTAAAAATTAATTCTAATTGTTGCATCATCATTAATTATGTACACTTTAAAAACTGTCAGATTGTAATTCACCTTAGTCTGTAGTTTATTATTTTCGTGAACATTTCTATTTGACTATCCATTCATTAGGCACAGTAGTAGTAATCAAATTTACTTAGATTTTTAAATTCTTTCATCTTTTTATTTCTGTTTTATATCTTATGTTTTAATTTTTGTAATCGGCGTAATTCAACTTTTTTCATGCATTACCTCATTAATTTTTCTCAATAGTTCTTAAAGATTGTGTACCAAAAGCTATTTGTTGTCTTTTCACTACCATATTCTTGAGCATGTGGTTGTTTTTATTTTACAGTTTTGAGATATTTTATAATGTCAGGAAATTGGTCTAAACCTACTGGACCAGGAATATGATTTTGGAGCTTCCTTCTCCTAAATTGTTTAGAATACCTGGTGTTGAGTTTCATATATTTTGATCACAAGAATGGATTAATTCTTCACCTCCCTGCCAGCTAAAACCAGTTAAGGATTTCCTAGACACCTTAGGACAGGCCCTCAAGAAGTAGACTTTGTACAATACTACTTTAATAACGTATTTAAAACATTCTCTCTAAAATAAAGGTTCATTTAAGTAATAAATAAAAATAAAGAATGAAATCATAATCAGATTTATTTTTCAATTTTTAAAAATTTTATTAACCTTCAGAGTGTTTTCTTATAAGATAAATGCTTCCATCCCCAGAACTAATGAACATGTCATAAATTTATAAATTTAAATAACACATACAAACAGTAAATTAATTTATAAATGTATACTGTATACAGAATCTAAAAATATACCCTGTAATTTAATACAATTTCGTATTATTTTTTTAAAAATCACTTTAAAATAAATGTTTAAATTCTATTATTTTTATTGGTTTTTACATTTATAAGTACACAAGATTTCCAATTTTCCATGATAGAGATAAACAGGTTAGTAAAAAAAGTAATGAAAATTCTAGTTTGAATTACTGCAAAACACATCAGAAACTTCCACATCTGAAATGGCTAATGCTAATGTTGTGCAGCTGATATGAAGATTTCGAAATGGTAATTAGTGTCTGGTAAGTGTATGTGACATATTAGGTCAATAATCAACAGTCTGAAGTTGTCTAAACATTACTTTATGTGATGTCCAACAAAACTCTCACAACTTCCTAGACCTCACAATTAAATGTACAGACAAACAAACACATAAATTCAACATATACCAAAAACCTACCAATATCAATACTACCATTCATAGCTCCTCAAACTACCCTTACCAACATAAACTAGCCGCTTCCAAAACCATATGTCGCCTGCTTAATAAAACACCTTTAGACAAGAAAAAACACTACTAGGAGTTAAAAACCATAAAACATACAGCACAAACAAACGGATACAACACTACAATGATTGACAAATTATACAACCGCCTAAAAAATAAACCTAGTAACCCAAATACAAACACACAACACGACAATCCCATAAAATACTTATCAATACCATACAGATCTTCCAAAACCCACAATCTAACCAACACACTACGAAAATACAACTACAAAATAGCTTACTCCACACACAACACTCTCAACAAACAATTTAAACCCAACAACAAAATTGACGACATTTACAATGCCACTGGCGTTTACAAACTGACTTGCAGTTCATGCCCCAGTTTTTACATAGGCCAGACAGGGAGGTCCTTCTACACACGTTACCAACAACATATAAAAGCACTAACAAACAATAACTACCAATCAAACTTCGCCGATCATCTCAACTCCGCAAAACATGACTACATAGACATAACATCTAACCTACAAATTCTTTATAAACAACACAGAAAAAACCAACGATACACAACCGAACAATATGAAGTATAGAGACACTTTAAACTACACCCTACACACATACTCAATACACAAATACATTACATCTCACACAGACTTTTTTATTTTTATATTATAACTCCTAATAATCACAAAATACACCCACACCATCATAATATCCCACCCCCACCCTAATACCCTAACCTTCATAAACCTTGAGATCAGTTAGGGTCTGAGTTGATAATGGGTAACATGTCCCGAAACGGCCGCCCTCAACAAATATAAGTAAGTGTTACTATAGGCAAGTTTGTAAATATTTACAAGTGTTTAGTGATTGACTTTTGTGATATTCTCTGCTTCTTAAAATATATACTAAATTGTATTTATATGATTTGTGTGTAAATATCGTTTTTGAGGACTAAATTATTTTTTAAATTGTATTTGTAAACAGTTTCTTCATAAATATTATAAAACTTGTCTCCCAATTTTGTATAAATAAATTTGAAGTACCAACTAAAAACAAATCTGTTGGGGTATCCACCTGCCCTTAGTTACGAAATCAAAATTTTTGTTGAAGACTATAGGTTAAAATATTTAAAACATATTCCATCAACTGTTATTGTTAATTTTATATTCAAATAAGTACACAGAGTAACAAAAGCAAGGCTATTTAGAATAGTTGCTTGGTTACTGAGTATTATTGTAATTATTGGAAATAATTTTTAAATATTTTGTTTAATGCTATGTCAATGAAAATACATATTTCTATGTTATTTATCTCATAAATTTTTAAGAATTAAAATTATTTAAACTTGTAAGTAAAAAAGAGAATATTTGTGTATCTATAATAGTTTTGAACAAAAATTTTATAATTTCAATCTCAACTAAAATATTTTTTTTATAAAAATATTACTTACTTATAAATATCACATTACTTAGTAATGTTATTAAAGTTAATTTTTACATTTGAAGTAAATTTTTTGAAAAAAGTTACCGCAGATAATAGTTTTTAACTGCACTATGTGATCATCAAAAATGTGTTTGCCTAAAAAAATAATGCTTGACGTGTTCTAATATTACGAAATAAAAAATGACTATTCCTACAAATTATTTTAAAAACTAAAAATAAAATGAATAACATTGCGGGGGTGGTTTAATAAGCTGTCAGTATTACCAACAGAAGCCAGAGCTAAGGGAATGAGCTTCCCATACCAATGCAAGATCATTCATTATGAATAACAACATCATGTCAATCTTCTGAATATAAAGCTGTAGTGGGTACATAAATCTGTTGTTCCCACATTAATTTGCGAAGGGGGAAAAACCAGGATTTAAACAATGATAGTTTACTTTATAGCAAAAGTTTTAAAAGTAAAGGGTTTTAATTTGGTCAGAACAGCTTTGATGATCTGCATAGGGATTGGCCGAAATCTACATCAGAAGTTGCAAAAGGGCGTAAACTCATTGATTGAAGGTGAGAGAAGTGGGTCACGTTTTCTGGGACGTCATCTAAATAAGCAAATAGCATTTTAACAGTGGAATTGGAGGTTAAGAAATTGTTTTCTAGATTGATGTAACTATTAAAGGAGGATTATAAACACATCGGATTATAAAAACAATTTTTCAAGAAACAATAGTTTCAAGAGAGAAAAAATTGTTATAACACTTAGAAGCTAATGGAAATGTAGCAAAGGTAGAGAGGATGATTGATCTTCATTTTATTTATTGGTATTTCATATTATTTAGTACCAGTACTAAAAATAGAATCTGCTTTTCTAAACAAAAACAGGTCACTGTATGTTAAACTAATGATAATTTATATTTGTATCATATATGTAAAATGATAAGATGAATAATTTTAAAGTTATATATATTTATTCCTAAAGGTTGAAAGTTGAAGAGTTATCATTGATCATGGAACTGTGGGAAGCCTTAAAATCACAAGGGGCAATTTTTTTCTGGCAAACTTTGCTTTCATTTTTTAACATTATATTTATCGTAAGTAACAAAATAATTTATCTAAATAATAATCTAAATACCTGTAATCTTTTTTTTGGAATAACGCTAAATAACACTTAGACAACATTTACATTTTATAAGATCTAAATTAGTAATTTCATAAATTGTCACAGAATTTGACAATCATTTAAAGCCTGAAACTGAGCTGCTAAACGCAGATCTTACTAACAACTGGACGAACAAACCCAATACAAATCACACATACTCTTTGATATTATCAAAAACCTGCCTTTAAAACCATCGCCGCTTAACTCAACATCTCTAAACAAAAGACAATGATGAAGAGCGCCACATAGCGATCAAAAACGTTCTGTCTCAGTAAGTTTTTACAAAATTCAAAGTTCAGGTAGTCATAAACCTGATTAACAATTATATTAGAATAAATATTATTAATTTTTCATTTTCCCAAAAAAGCTTTAAATATCGTTTAAAATGTTCATATCTTTTAAGAAGCATGTTGGAAATTTAGAAGTAGAAATCATACACAGGTAAATCTGTGTAAAAGTGTGTATTCAAATATTGTTAATATGTTGCACTTAAATTTGAGTATTTTTATGCAGATAATTGTGAGGTTGTAATTATCTGTTTATTTTTATCAGTATGAGTTACTTATTAACTTATATGTTGTATAAGTCAAATATAAATAAAACAAATATTCATAATTTTAAAATATAAGACTTATATTTTTCAGATTTCTGGAATATTAATCACAGCCATGGGTTATTGGATGCAAGTTTCTCTAGAAAAATTTATGAGGCTGTCAGATGAGTTTCTAACTGCTCTCCCTCTGCTGCTAATGATTGCAGGTTTCATAATAATAATCATTGGATGTTCAGCTTCTGTTTGTATGAAGAAGCCATGCTTACTTGTTACTGTAAGGGTATTTTTGTACAAGTAATATTAAAAAACAAAATTAAGTCAGTTGCTACTGACCTCGAGAAAGAAAACATTTATTCAAGTTACTTTATATTTTATAATTACAATTAATATAGGCCTAAATTTGTATATACATATTACAGAATCACAATATTAGGAGCAAAATAGAAAGTTATTTCCTTGCAATTTTCCACTCTAAATAGTAGTGTTGGACTATTATTTTTGTTTGTTAATATTTATTCGCTTTCTTTCTTTTCGTTTCTAAATTATGAAGCTGGTGGTGGTCTATAACTTCTCATTCTATCTACCTATTGTAATCCTTCATTATTGGAAGGAACCATTCCCTCATAATTTCACATACATCTTTAAGTAATTGATTTCTAGCTATGGGAAAGTTGGTTCAGTGCCACAGTGCTGGGTTTTGAACATGTAGATATCCAGTCAAACTCGAACCAGGACATCAAGTTTTTTAAATTTAATTCATGAATAAATATTTGAAAAACTATTAACCTCAATTGTCATCCACTATAGGTTAAAACAAAATATATTTGAACCTGATTGGATGAACAAAAACATATTTTACTTAACGATTGAAAATTTGTAGAATATATATATATATATATATATATATATATATATATATATATAAAGGATAGTGTGAGCTAATAAGAAGAAATGAAAAAAAAAATAGACCATCATGGTTAGCCAGAAAAGTTGAAAACATTTGTCTTATTAAGTTTTTGAAATCAGTACATAATATATAATTTTTCACAAATTATAGTATAAGGTACATTGAAGTATTTGCCAAGTATAACGATCTAAAATGTTTATGAATATATTTTGGGAAAACATAGAATTTAGAAAAATACATAGGCAACAAAAATGCTAGACATTTTACTAATTGAACTATTATTTATATTGCTTGTGGCCCAGGGCTTCTATAGGGTCTTGAAGCACTTACTATCAATTTTAGCAAAATAATCCAGAATTAAATTTTCAGAAACAAAAGCTGTATTTAGAATTTATTAATTGAAAATACATTCATATAATGTACCCATATAATAAAAAATACAAAAACATTTTGTTTTAGCTGCACAGCTATCACATAATTATGCTATATACTGAAATATATTCCTTATTCATAAAACACTTAATCGATGCTCAAGGATTTTGTTACAATAAATCTTCATATGTAATAAATAAAAACAGTTTAAAAAAACTATCAAAAAACATTTTTCTAGCAATTTTCAGGATCTAAACTTAAAAATCTTTTTAGTATTAAATTTTATATTGGTTCTATATATTAAAGTTTTATATTAAAGTTCTATTAGTGCAATATTTAAGTTCAGAATAAACAAATTACCTGTAATAAACCTAAAGGTATAAATGGCCTTGGATAATTTTAACAATTTTTTTACTAAAAATAATGAAAAGAGCATCCTGAAAAGAGAGAGTAATATTTTATACTCTATCCTTTAATGGAAGGATTAGGAATATGTAAGTGTTTTGAACAACCTAATTGTTGTTGCACCTATGTTATCCTCAAATGTTGCTGTGGACCATTCATAAGTGGTTTTCATTGTTTTTGACTTTAAAGTATTGACTTTATTCTGCAGTGCAATGATACTAAATATCTTTAATTTGGTAAAGAGTTCAAGCCATCTTAGAGAGATCTTGAACCTATGAGATTTCATTTTTTGCTAAAACTGAAGAAATGTTTGGGAGAAAGCAATGCCTGACTAATGAATTAATTACGTTATTGTTTTAATGGAAACCCAATAGATTTCTTTGCTGTTGATATAAACAAACCATTTCATGTCTGAACAAATTCTTGGATATTTTTGACAACTATATTGTCATGTTTTGTAAACCTACTGTAGGCCATAAAAAAAGTTCTCTTTGTTATTTATCAAAATCTCTTTTACTTGAAAAATAATTAGTGTGTACACTATTTTCAGTAATAAAGAAAGATAAATATTGACCAATATCAGAATATAAGATAATTGAAATTATTTTTCATAAATAAATAATTTGGTAATTGGCTGCACTGCATTTTCAATATTATTTCAACACATAAACAATAGGATGTATTAAAATGTTGGTCACTTAAATATGGACTTTGTGACCAAAAGGACTTTAATATTGTAAATTTTGCTCAAACCATTTTATTATGTGTGAAAGTTTACCCAATATTTTATTAAAATTTAAGTAATAAAAAATTACTAAATCTGGGGACAAGAAATTGTTTTACTAAAATATAAATTAATGTTTTCATAACATTTTATTCAATATTATTTATAAAGTTCAGTGAATTTTATCATGAAAAATATCTTTCCCATGACAAGTTATAAACAGAAATAACTATATAACATAAAATCAATTATCCTTTTTTATCTGAAGTAAAAACGTTTAGGTGTAAGCCCACTAACTCCAAAAAAAATACGGTTTTATGATAAATTACAGAACATATAAGTAATCGCCTAATAAATATAAAAATTTCTGTCTTCAATTCTTCATTTTATACAAATGTATGATTCTGAGGGTAAAATAGACATATAATGCCTCATTTAATACCCGAATATAAAGCTGAGTTTGATTAGTTCTGTTTTAATTTTAAATTACCTGAAGATATTATTAATGAATAATTTTTTGTATTTTTTATTTTCAGTATGGATGCTGTCTGACTGGTTTCTTTGTTTTAGAAGTTTTGATTACAATTTTTATATTACTTTTTCGAGAAAATATTTACACTACTTTTGGAAGAAGTTTAAATGTTAGCATGACACAATATTCAGACAATATGAAACAACAAAACCAAATGGATGAGATTCAGATACAGGTAAAAAAATCCCAGAATAATCCAAGATGACAAAAGTTACTCAAAGTGATTGAAAATTCATAAATCTGTTATCTAATTAGAAACTATTACAAATATTTTAAACTTTTGAATTCTGTTGTCCATGACACAAACAATGAAACTTTTACATTTGAAGCTAGTAAAGTAACAACCTGCCAAACACATGGATGAAGAAAATTTATGAAAAACGTACTGAGAGATTAATATGTTCAAGCACTTTTAAACGACTTCATCAGCATCTCTACTGATTTAAAACAAAATCATTAAACTCAAAAATATGACTTGCAGTTTTTGTGTTATACATCTTGAGATTTTTGTTATAAAATACACTTTTGGTATCAAATTGACAAAAAAACCACTACATAGTGGTATTTTTCAGCAGACCCATTTCGTACTAGGTCAGTGCATTGTTCAATGCTGTGAGTCACTGACAAGACTGTTGCTCATGTGTGTTGTGTTGGTGTGAGTTTGTGGTGTATTTTTGTTCCGTGGTGTATTATTGTTAATAGAGTAGCTGTTAATTATGTGATTAAATATAATATTGTATTGTGAGTGTGTTTTGTCGTTTAGAATGCACAACACATTCTAAACGACAAAACACTCACAATCAAATACTGTATTTGAACTCTCATAATTAACAACTACTCTATGAACAATAATACACCAAAGACTCACACCAACACACCTGAGCAACAGTCTTGTTCATGACTATCAGCAATGAACAATTCACTGACCTATACCCCGTCTCAGGGTAAATTGAGACAAGCCAGGTAGCTGGGGGATTAGGAACTGCTCAGCCGATGAATAGCGGGGACGCCCAGGCGAGTACATCCCATTAGTGACGCATCGCCAACTACTCCACTTAAAAACGTTTATCTAATAATTACGCATTTGAGAAAAACGTTGATACGGTTTTCGTAATTATTATTAAACACACAATTGCGTGTTTGTCTCATGTTAATCGATCGGCTTGAAGTGTTGTAACTGAAGCCTATTACAAATTTTAATTACCGAAACGTAGCCGGTAATAGCATTTAAAGTTGGCCGATTAACATGAGATAAACACATAATTGTTTGTTTAATAATAATTAAGAAAACCCTATCAACGTTTTTCTCAAATGCGTATTTATTAGATTAACGTTTTTAAGTGGAGTAATCGGCGATGAGTCTCTAATGGGATGTACTTGCGGGGTTGTCCCCGCCTATTCATCGACCGAGCAGTACCTAATCCCCCAGCTACCTGAATTGCCTCAACTTACCATGAGACGGGGTATAGAGCAAAATACGTCTGTTGAAAAATATCAGTATGTAGTGGTTTTTTGCCAAGTTGATACCTGACGTTTAATTCAAAAATATGATTATCAGTACCTACATTTTTTATGTTTACTTTAATTTTTTGTTTGGTAAGTTGTAATTTGACTAAGTTTAATCGATATTTTGTCGTTGCTCACCATGACAGCCTTTGTGGTCCAAACAAGCTTTTGTAAGTGAAATTTACTTTATTTTGAAATGCTATTTAAAAGCTCTGATTATTAATTTTAAAAGCTATTTCAGATAATTAATCGTTTTTTCCCATATAAAATTTAATTTTATTACAGTAAAATACATTATTTAAAAGTCGTTTAAATACACTAACAATTTTCAGAATGTGTTGGTTTGGTTGTCCCTGATTCCTTCATAAGAGCGAATACAGTCTTTATTTAAGATATTAGTCACAGGTTTTGTTTATTTTGTATTTCAAGATGTTTAAATTTTTTTTTATTATAAAAATACTATCTTTTCAGGTCTTACTTGACCTTTAAAAATAAAAAAGTAGTTTTAAGAAATCATTATTAGATAAACTGGACAGTTTGTCACAACAATGAAAATTGTATCGATTTAAAGTGAAATACATCTGCTGAGAATAGAGGAAAGTAAGTGGTTTTGGCCAAGTATTTAATTTATACAAAAAGTAAATATCATTAATTTTTTGGACACTTTCTAAAGAGTAAAACCAAGATAACCCATAAACATAACAAAAACCAGTTCTGTGTAAGGCAGCTTTATATGTCATGGAAAATGCTCATTACAGACTACTTAAAATTAAGACATTCCATATCATATGTTTTCAATAAATAAAACTTATTATTATTATTTGTTTCAATATTTAACTTGAACTAGATTTTACACTTAATATTATATTAATATGTATACACTCGCCGATATAGTGTAACACTTACTTATTGTCGAAATGAGGACAGCCATTAGTTACTTTCTAAGTTGATAGTGGAACATCTTCTGAAAGTTCTGCTCTCATTTATACTGAAAGTAAGCACTACTAAAGGCAAGTGTTTACATATTAACATATATTAAAGTGTTTATCATAACATTTTTCAACATTAAAATATTTTTTTTGCAGCACATTCAAATATGTTGATTAATTAATTATTGAATTAAAAGAATATTTAAAAAATATTAATGGAAATGTATTTACTTTTTATACATTTTTTGAGTCAGCTTTTTCTTCATTACTTTAATTTAATTAATCACTTTAACATTAATTTATGACCTTCCGAACTTTACATTTTGTAAATTTGTAAAAACTCACTGAGACAACTTTTCCGATCGCTTCAGACTGAAGATCGCCACACCGATCGAAAACATTTGTCTCAGTAAGTTTTTACAAATTTACAAAATTTAAAGTTCGAATGGTCATAAACTAATATTAAAGTGATTAATTAAGATTCACAGAACGTAATGGACTACAAAGTTCAAGAGTGTAATTTAAAATTATTATAAAAAAATTATTTATTTCAACAAATATGTTTCTGCTAATTTTGATATTTTGCAAATATTCATTGAGATTTTGAAATACTTTCTTTTGTGTTAGGAGGAAAACTTGTAAAAGTTATAGTAAGTTGATTTAGAAATGAAGAAAGTTAATTATATACAAAATAGGTTAAAAGCATGCATTTTATTTCATCTGAAAGATGGGGAAAACATAGTTATCATTTAAAGAGCAGCGTCTTTGAAGCTGACCTGCTTTATATGAAGGTTAAATTCCTCCTGCCCTTGAACTCAATGGAAACAATTGCAGTAATGACTAATTTAGAGGAGTTATTCACGTGTCTTTTAGTATAAAAATTTATTGTCGCAATGTATGCCAACAAATAGGGTTATCTTAACTTCTATTTAGTCTACAACAGGAGAATCTAAATCTATATCTATAAATCTTCAGTTTTTTAAAATATTTTTTACTTTATAATTAACTTACCTATTTTTACACTATTATTCTGATTTTCCCAACCACATTTTTATTTTTCAAAAGTTCTCTAATTTTATTTGTTTTTTAAATTACTCGTTTATAATATTTATATTCTATGAATACATTTTAATTAATTTGTTTTTGTTTAGTTTGAGTGCTGTGGTTACTTTGGACCAGGCGATTGGTATAACGCGCCTATACATCACATCCCTCACTCTTGTTGCAAGAAACGATTTTGTGACCCGACAAAAATGTCTGAGATATTTTCTGAGGTAAGGTAATAATTATAAAGAAAATTATATATAGCTGTTTTATATTTGCTGCTTTAATAATAACAAATAAAACATTGTTCAAATACGTAACACGCTTCAGAGGGCGGTCATGATCCAAACTATGCTATTTATATATTTTGTGTAGATTTAAACAAAAATAAATTAAAATACTGCACTACGTATGTTTCTACAGTTGGTTTTTTAAAAGGCCATTAATCATTAAGTAAGATGTTACATTTAGCCTTATAAGTGCAAGGAATAGATACATTTGCTTCTATCCCCACATGGTCTAAGATAAAATAAGGAGACAAAAATAAGAATAACCTCACAGCTTCTTGTTTGGATGATGGTAGTAGAAGTAGTTCATCAAGCGGTCACCCCCACTCCCACACTCCCAGGATACTCACCTTGGAATTATAAATTTGCAAGGTATGTGGTAACAGTGTTACTGAGTTTGTTAAAGTCTGAATAGACTTTCAAAAATCATTGATCGAGTGCTATCTATTCTAGAACATGTTTTAGTGTGTTTTTTTTCTTATGAGAGATCTTTTTTTAGTAGATCTCAAATGCGGTGTAAGAGCAAATATACTGTTTTTAGTCATTCAAAGAAGAGTGTCAAATTTATGCAAATTGGTAGCCAAACAAAATGCTAATGAAAGATTATATGTGCAAACAATGAATGGCAAGCAACCATAAACATCACTCTAAATTTTAGTAATACAGACATATTTTGGTGACAACTAAAAATTGGCAACACCATACAACCTCTATGAATTAGAACTCAGTATTTCAATACTCGTTAGTTAAGAGTTTTGCCGTTGCCCGGGATTTAACTAGGCGCAACTCTAGTTCGTTAGCAATTGTTTTTGTAGGCTCTTTAACGTATAACATTATTTGTAAACCCAATAAAAATACAAACTAAAGTACATACAACATGTTTGGGGTTAATTCGCGGAAGGGTTACATAGATTTATCAGAAGTTATCTTTATACATTGGCCTACATTCTAACGTTTTTGGAAAACATTATTGAAAATAATTTTCCGTAGAAAATTAAGAATGTATCGTTCATGATCTTTAAATAACAGTTTATAATTATGTCTGCAAGTTGAGAGGCAAAAAATAATTGGAAGAAATGATTAAAACATTTTAACTAAAGAAATGACAGACATTAAACTTGTAAGGCCCAATGTAGTAGATAGATACGACTAGTAGATTATACAACTAAACATGTATTACCAAAGTTTCTTTTACAAGAGAATAAAGACGACTAAAATGGTGGTATGGAAATATGTACAATAACTCTATACTGAGAACTAAGACTTTTTGAGATGATTAAATGATAAAACTCTAAACGGAATGTTGAAAAACTGCTATTTATTTTTTAAATTATCATTTATGTTGAATCATTTTGATCGGCTAACTGCTAATTTTCTAACAGCAAGACGGACAAAACACATTTTCTACTCTACAAAAATGTATGGAAACTTACTTAGCTGAATTACTTTGAAACTGATTTGTTTTTTTATTCTCTAAAAGATATTAAAAAGGGTCATATTTTTACTACTAAATATTGACTTCAATGGGACTCAATTACTTTCAATTACAATAAAAATATTGAAAAGAACCCCAATACCACAAAAATAATCAAAAATAACAAATAAGACAAGTTACTTAAGATTAAACCCTTATGTACATTTCGATGACCATGTCATCATCATCAGAGGGTCTAGTTACAAAACACAATCTAGCACACAAGAAGTTACAAACTAGAATGATTCTCGTTTGATCTAGCTAGATCATTCTAGTTTGTAACTTCTTGTGTGCTAGATTGTGTTTTGTAACTAGACCCTCTGATGATGATGACATGGTCATCGAAATGTACATAAGGGTTTAATCTTAAGTAACTTGTCTTATTTGTTATTTTTGATTATTTTTGTGGTATTGGGGTTCTTTTCAATATTTTTATTGTAATATATTGTACCACTGTGCTCTTGATATTGTGTACTTTCAATTGTTTTTAAAAATTAATAATAAAATTTAAATTACTATAAAATTATTAGGTAAGGGAATTATACAGCATTTATTATAATTTATAACAACACAGTAATTTAGCATTAAATTATAATACTATTGATGACCTAAATTGTTTCTAGCCTTGAATTTTTATGTGCATGTTTCAGGGTTGTATGGAAAAAATATATATCTACTTAAAGACAAATCTTACGACCATCTTAACAGTGGCCGTTATTGCTGGTTTTCTTCCCCTTCTGGGAGCCCTCTTTTCTTTTTGTTTATCTTATCAAGTTTTTTTGGTCAATTACCAGCTAGTATCGACATACGACCAGAATTGAGGGAATAAAACAACGTAATTTGAAAGAACTGAATAAGTCGTAACGAAACTTTTAAAATGCCGCTAGTTTAGTTTTCTCCTTCATGATTAACAATTTTATATAAAATATTTACCTTCATTGTTGAAGATTAATATAATATTAAATAGAATGCAATTAATATAGTATTTTAATGATGTAACTCATATTATTTTCTATTGGATAAGACTTGCATAATTTATTTTACATATATATTAAAGTATAAAATGTTAAAAATCCACATTAAATATTTGTCCACAGTAATGTATATTTTGTATTTTTCTTGTGTATTTTTAAATAGTAACGAAAAGCTCTTATTGAAAGTGTTTACGTTACTTTTATTTCTAAAGAATGCAAAACTGATTCTGATGATACCAAATAACATGGAAGCAATTAAATTTAAATTTAGGACTATTTATATATTACTAATGCCTAGAAAGATCGAGTGCAAAATTATAACAGCAATGTTTTCATGTACGAAATTCTTATAAAACGTCTGTAAATGGTATATTGTATCGATGTTCAGTGCTTGGAAGAAAGACGCTTGTATGGCGTTGATACACGTGAACATGTAGATATGCATGGACCTGCAGATATGCGTAGTCCTCTATTTTGCGAGTTTCTTGTTTCGTATTGCGTTAGTGTCAGCAATGTTCAACATGGGTCATAGAGTCATGGAGTCAACACATGTGACTGGAACCTGTACTTTCTGGGATCCAATCGCAGGGGACAAGACTTAATATTACCAGTAAGACCCTGAACGAAAAAAAATTCATGAAAGGGTCACCCTAGCCGCACGCAAAAAATAGCCGTATCCAAACATCCAAGCTGAAGACAGATTGCTAATATATTTCTACAAAGAGGGAAATCGTCATGAGGAATTAGTCCTTGCTGGGTGTATTCTATGTGGAGGTTTTTAGAAGTTTGGCCTTAGATAATCCAGACCGAAAATAGGGATGTTACTGCACGATAATTGACCATCCTACTCAAGTTCTTTCATGCAATATAAATTTGGTGGTTTAATTTTGTCTACGAATCATTCTGGTGTTGGTTCACCAGAACATGCCGACTATATGAGCACAGAACATGCCGACTATATGAGCACAGAACATGCCGACCATATGAGCACAGAACATGCCGACTATATGAGCACAGAACATGCCGACTATATGAGCACAGAACATGCCGACTATATGAGCACAGAACATGCCGACTGTATGAGCACAGAACATGCCGACTGTATGAGTTCAGAACATGCCGACTATATGAGCACAGAACATGCCGACTATATGAGCACAGAACATGCCGACTATATGAGCACAGAACATGCCGACTATATGAGCACAGAACATGCCGACTATATGAGCACAGAACATGCCGACTGTATGAGCACAGAACATGCCGACTGTACGAACAAAATATAGTTTGTATCCATTTGAGTTCACGACGTTCTAATTTCTGTTTTACAAATGTTTTTTAATATCTTTGATTATTTCCATATTAAACCAATATACTGTATCTTTTAAATTTTCTAAAAAAATTACACCCAATATCTTAATATTCCACTCTAATTTCCCTCAACTAATACAGTAGCGCATTACTTCCAAATATTGTTTAGAGCCATTTAATCTTATGCAAGAGCTAGTAAACGCGCTAAATGCTGTATCAGTCCTGGACAATCACAGATTGCAATTTTCACAACTTGTCCTTACACGGTAGATTATTTTATTATTAACAGTAATAAATAGACTATAGGAAACACAAATAATTGCAAAACTACTTTTGGATCCCTGGTAAGTTTAACCTTTGCTCAGGAATAGAATGTGAATAGTCAAAAGCATTATTGAAACTCTTTGAGAGGATCTGCTTAAATAACTTCAATGTAAACATTGCGTTGTCTTAACCAATTAACATCTGACAAAACAATAGATAGTATTGCAAGTAGTGGTTTCGCAAGTAGTAGTTTTAGAAGAAGTATTTTTGTAGTACACACTACTTTATATTGATTAAAAAGTAAAAAAATCATCTAGAAGGATAAGAGATATTTTTTTATAAAATGTCTATGAGCCATAGGGTGGTGTTTTAAATAGAATTATTCTAAAAATAACACATATATTTACTAAGAATCAATTTTCAAGTTATTCGTTTTAAAGTGGATGCAATTGTGGAAGTGAATCTTGGAGATTTCATATTTGGAGAATAGAAAAGAGTTCAGTCTTGATATAGAGAAATTTATTGGACGAAACGACATTCAAATTTATACTTCGCCAAATAAATGAGAATTTTTATTGAGAAGTACTATTTGGGTGCACACAAAACAATTATAATATTTACTAATAAAGTATAAGAGGGATTGTCAACGCATTTGTGAAATAACCATACCCATAGCTTTTTGGATATAGTCTGTAAAATAATTAAAACAGTCAGTGCGGTCTGCAGCAGTACAGCATTAAACTCTAGTTTGTAATTACATGCATACAAAATTGAGGTCATAATTTTTTTATGAGGATGAATGATGAAAACGTCTGATGTAATACTGACTGGATGTTTTTATATCGATGTATTGCGGACCACTTAACCGTGCACTTGACCCTGAGAGATCGCAGTAGGCGAGACGGGGGGGGGGAGAGGGTAGATAGTCAGTATAACTACTTTCCTACTAATATAATAAGGACTGTCAAAAAACTGACTTTCACGGAAGGTCGATATTATATAAATTACCTTCGGTATGAAATAACAAACATTTTTTGAAATATGTCTAGACAGGTCGGATGGAGAAGCTATTGATGTATCGAACATTCTCAATATGAAACATGTTTTCAGAAGTGGTAGTACACGGAAGGCCTATTGCACTGTTACGTGGTCAGCACAAAATATTAAAAACTATAGATACAAACCGTTTTATCCGTGTGTTGTTCAAAAATAATTTAAAAATATGTTTTAAAACAGAGTTTTATTGTTAAGTATTTCCAGATAAGATTAGCTTACTTTTATTATTGTAAAAAAATATCCAAATATTAATTATTTTATTGTACTAAACAATTATAAGTATTTATGAGTAATTATAATAAATATGTATTTATATATTATTTATAATAATTATAAATATTTATTTTATTGTTTTTTTACAAAATAAATGTCCATTGTACGTCTGTGTGAGAAAGTTTGTAATATATAATTTTGACACTAACAATGAAGCTCTTTTATGACAGCTATATCTTATAAGTGGCCATGAAATTAATTTAAAGCTAATTTATTGTTAAACTATATGACTTTATGTGTCGGGGAGGAAAATGTACCAGGGGTGGAAAGGGAATGAGGTAGACTAGAAAATGGAGCGTGACCTAATTTACAATGTGGGTGAAGGTTGCAGTCTGGATGAATTCCTAGAAATGCATCTCGTGGGAGTTGTATTTACAGCCATACACACATACGTTCGTGCGTGCTTACATATAGGGGCTACTGAAATGATAAGGGGTATTAAAGTTTAATAGCATAGTTTTTAGAAAAAAAATACATTTGTAAGATTTTTAGGAATGTGTAAAGTTAAATAAATTACCTGAAAACCCTAAACTATCTAATGAAAATCTCATTTTAATAATCTTCTGAATTAGCTTAAAATATTGAAAGAAAAAAATAAATTGAAAGACAATTTTTAGAATACGTTACCAGTGTACGTACTAAACTATCGACTACTGTAATGCAATTAGCTATATAGTTTATACTTGTAATCTGTTGAAGAACGTCATATAGTTAAAGCTCTTTTATACGGCATTCTATCTTTCGGAACGTCTTATTAACCGGCACATTTTCAAAACAAAACCAAATCAGTACAGTACCCTTCTTTGTTGTTACAAGATGTGTGACTGATGTGTGCTTTTGTTGAAGCACGGCCATCGCATATCCAGCTGTCAAACATCCATGATTATTTTTAAAATCATTAAAACATTATAAAATCATTAGTCTTTGTATAGTTGACTGCATTAGTGCAAGTTTTATTTTAACGTTGTGTAAGCAAAAAGTTTTTTAGCAATAATTGTTTTTTTACAATTTTCATTATAAAGTTTGCATGAGCGAGTGTTTTATTAATATATACGGAAATACAATAATTGGATATAAACAAATATTGAAGGTAAGATATTAACAGTACACTCAATTTTCCTTGATAACGCTTATGCACAGTACGAACTGTACATAGGGTATATAGGTTAGGTTCTATTATCCGGAAATTTGTGATATAAGGCAACATGCCGACGCCGAGTGTGTCGGATGTTAGAGCTTTTACTGTACTTAGTTTTAGTTTCAGACACTTGCATTGCATAGTTGCAGTACTTTAGCAAGTACTGTCTCCTTACCAAAAACAAGTAGTTCTTTGCATCTGAAGGGTTTATTATGTAGGCCTACTTTATTTCTACAAGTACTTAGGCTGCTTTACAAGTATTTACATACATACGTCTCATTGATAAGTAATCATTATAAATTAATATTTGTTGATTCCATCTTCACGTGAGCTACTAGTTTCTAACTAAAAATACTTATAAATAAATTACTATAGCTTAGCTCATATTCAGAATCTTGTGATCGTAAGTATAGATTATTTTGTCATTTAATATAAAACAAAACGCAATTATTTAAAATATATAATTTAAATGTTTTACTAACAAACAAGACGTAAGTTTTTACATGAGATCAACAAGGGGTAAGTTAAAGGCAGAATTACAGAACACAGACATTAGGCGACAAAAAATTAACCAGAAATTAGCAAGCATGCCAGAGAATTTATTCATGAAATTACTTTTAGCCCTAATATAATTAACATACACAACAAACTACTAAACAAAATTTTTCTTTGAAATGACCTACACCAACTTGTATAAGAATACAATACTACATAACTACAAAAACCGATTATTTCCTGAAATTTCTTGCACCATTTAAATAAAAATACAACATAACTACCAAAAACGTTTTTTCTCTGAAATGACCTACACCAACTTGTATAAGAATACTACATAGGTCCAAAAGCCGATTATTCTCTGAAATTCCTTGCACCATTTTAATAAAAATACAACATAACTACCAAAAACGTTTTTTCTCTGAAATGACCTACACCAACTTGTATAAGAATACTACATAGGTCCAAAAACCGATTATTCCCTGAAATTTCTTGCACCATTTAAATAAAAATACAACATAACTACCAAAAACGTTTTTTCTCTGAAATGACCTACACCAACTTGTATAAGAATACTACATAGGTCCAAAAACCGATTATTCTCTGAAATTCCTTGCACCATTTTAATAAAAATACATTATAATGATTAAAATAATTTTTCTCTGAAGTCGCTGGACATTTAAGTAGGAATACAGCATAACTACTAAGAACAATGTTTCTTTGAAATGTCTTGCACTATTTAAATAAGAATATAATATAACTATTAAAAGTAATTTTTCATTGAAATTGGAATAGAAAACTATTCTTCATGGCCCTGATTATTTCTTTCTATCTAGTGAGATGTGACTCATTTTATTATTATAATACTTTTAGCTCTATGGGAATTGAAGAACCTTTGTCTTTATACTTTACACACAAGAGGGGATACTTTTATTTACACTGATCCTATTAGGTGAGTCATTAACAAGGGATAAAGTGATAAATAGCTCATGAGGTGAATTACTTGTAGGAAGATATAAAATTTACAGTTTGTAGGTAGAAGTAAGAGAAAATCTCTCCTAAGATTGAGGAATGGAAAAATCATGTGAGTAGCACTTTACCGAAGTAACAAAGCAACTATAAACAAAGCTTTAGCATTTCTAGAGCAACCGGAAACAGCTGTTTATAGACATGTTTCTTCTGCCTTCTCATGTAGTAGCTATGCACAAAACTAACTTCCGTTCTTACTGGATAATGCACTAGAAGTATAGTTAGTTCTCATGAAGTACATTCTTCCCGATAAATAATTTTCAATATTGTAAACAGAATTATATTACCCTTTTAAGTTTCATTTGAAAATTTCTGTAAATAGAAAAATAATGCCTCCAGCTTTTGTAGGAAAATATGAAATATTAGGAAATATTCATTCTTACCGTTACGATTCTTTAACAATCTTCTGACACATTTTCGAACACGTTTGTCATTGAAATGTGTGGAATGCACATTTAATTCTGTTACGTCAATACTTAAAGCAACTGTCCTGGTTTACATTCTCTTGTGGTTTTTATTTATTGAATCGGTTTTAAAGAAAACATAAATACTCTTCTCCCTGGATATGAAGAGTTTTAAGGGAGGTTTTGGAGATTAAACTCTACCCAAGAAGTATCATAAATTTTTTAAAAAAATCTTTTATAGGCTTATAAAATATTTTAAATTGGTAACTTATGTAGAAAAATCCTACTAATTTCAAATTTTCAAAAGGAAATTGAAAATTTTAACTTCAAGTGGGTCTCATAAAAAATAGTTCCTATTTAACTAAGAGCTGTTAATGAATGTGCGTTTACATTGTCTTTAAGAAATTCCAATGTTTGGTGAAGGGTCGCATACATCAGAAGTAAAACTTCTGAGGAGTACTTCATATGGAATACCTGTGACTAATCCATGACAGGATCGCTGTAACAGAGTGTAAAGTTCTTAACTAACTTTCAAAAAAGTCTTGAGATTTGTTATTTCTTGGTAAAATTTTAGCTCATGTAAATTTAAATTTGTTTACATAGGCTACATTTAAAATTATTGTTGACTATCGTTTAAAATTTCATTTAATTTTCGAAATTTGCCTTGTGGTTGAATTAGATTCCAGTCTTCAAGGAATATCAATACCATAACCCCCTCCAGAAGAATTTCTGGCTACGTTACTGGCCAGTTTGGTTAGGCCTACAGTTAGTTTTATTATATGTTGTAGAAAGGGCGATCGGTTCAAGTTCAAGAGTAATCATTATACCTCTATACTCGTATGTTCTCAATTTTATATTTAAAACAATAATTAATATCTGTCGCGAGAAACATGTTTAAATGTGGTATCAGAAGTTTCAGAAAAGACTAAACACTCGAAAGCGTTTCGCAAGTATAATATTCTAAAAGTAACTGCAATAAATATAAATTAATGGTACATTTTTCTTCTTACATTTTGATTAGAGGTGTTTACATTCGAAGGTCTCCGTTTCGCCAATTTAAAGTAAAAAAAATCTTGACAAAATATTTGCTCTAACTGATCTTTGATAAAATATTAATTCGATAAACGTTGCAATTTAAAAAAAATGAAAATAAGAATTTATGACTTGTATGATAATAATTTTAAAATATGTTATGAAAAAATAAAAAATAAAATTCCTGTCTTGACAGACAAAAGAAATTGACAATTTTGTATTTTGAAATCTAAAATAGATCAGATAAAAATTACACTTTGTTTAGTGAAAAGTAGAAAGTGGGACATTCGCTTGAGGAAAAGAGGGTGGGATCCATAGGGATGCTGCGCATGTTCAACTCCCAGGCATCTCTGTTGTAACCATAGTTACTCTTGACAACAAACAGTAGGCATCAAACACTTGATGTTATGGAGTCGCATGAAACGTCACGCTTAGATTTTTAGTTTCATTTATTTAAACATTCTCAAGGGAAAACACCAGTATTTTAAGTGTCGCTTTTTAAAACTTACACGTATAACGCTATAGCAAAAGTATTCATAACAAAAATGTTTATCTTACTATTATAGTTTTTGGAATTAGAGTAATTCATAAATTAATGAGTAGGTTTCCTTTCTTTTGTGCTGTGGTTTGTGCAGTGGAACAATAGTGATTTATTGTGATATTCTTTTTCAAAAGTTATTCTGAAAATTGTTATACATTTGTTTACCATTCCCTTAAAGTAAAAACTTGTATAACTTATTATTTCATTATTAAAATTATTTCTGAATTATATTTCATTCTAAAAATAACTTTACTTTTTATTTCTAACTATTTTAAATTTCTTTTAAATTTTGAAGATAAAAAGTTTAGAGGTGATTCGTAATTACAAAATAAATTTTATATTTAAGATATAAAAATTAAATAATTAGGAAAAATCTATGCATTTTTAAAAAATTTTCTTAAAACATTTTCTTACAAAATATTTTATTTTAAAAATAAACCGAATTGAAATTGTGTCAATGATTCAAATCGTCAGCATTTTATTAACATTATGTGCATAGTAGTAGGTTAATATTTCGTACAGTACCACGGTTCAGATTTCATTACGTCTAGTGTCTTTCAAATTTCAAATATCTACACTTTAAAACATTAACTCAAAATTGAAAATCTAAATTTTTGTAATACAAAATGTATATTTATTCAAAGTGATTTTGGTCACAAAAAATAATAAATTCGACTTCTGATTTTTTAAATTTATGTTTTCTATTTTTCACGCGTCTACTATTAAAATAAATAGCAATAAATTTATTTTTATTCTGATTCGAGTGTTTTTAACTTTCTTAGGATTTAATTTTTTCGAATAATTTTGTCTTGAGAAATTATTTCTGTATTTTGAAATTTCTGAATTAGTTTTAAACGTTCCACTTCTATTCCACCCTTCATTTCGCCGTTATATTGTCTAATAGTATTTTATAAATTTTCTGAAGCAATATGTTGCACATCTGTTCGAAAAACCTTAATGGAACAACAACCATGGAACTATTGACTTGCAAAGACTGTGTGAAAAAGAAACGAATTGTATCGAGTAAGGCGGAGGGTTCTAGTTATACCCCGGTGGTACTTAGACGATGTACACGTCCGTGCTGTAACCATCGTCCACGACTTCTTCTGGAAAATGAGCTGGTGTCGTTGTGTTCGGTGCTGGAGATCTCCACTATGCCGCGGATCGGAAGGGAGCCTCGTCAACGACGGAAGCAAGACCCAAAGACCTCGCCAAGGCATCTGAGTTCGGTGAGTTTATTGTGATTGATGTGAAGGTTAAGTTCTTATTTTGGGAAAATTAAAGCATGTATAAAAAATATTCAACCTTACTGTAAGTAAATATTTATCGCGTTGAAGTAACAAAATATTTTGAAATATTTCCATTTATTCATGTAGAGATGAATCCTTACAATGTAAAATTTAAGAATACTTCCTTAAATTTACCTTTCAACTTGTTCCTTAATTCGTTAAGGAAACAATATTGTTTTAATGTAGAGGAATATAACAGTAATTTATTGACTTAACATTAAAATGTTTCAACCAATTTCTTAATATCATTATATCATCGCCTTGATTCGATCGAAACAATGCTATACACAAGTAAAGATATTTAGTTAGTTTTTCCACTAGTTTCTATCTCGGACTCAGGCAGCTGGAATAATATAGTAACAATAAGTGTAAAATTTACGAAAAAGTTATTTATTACGTGCAATATTGCCGGGGCTACCTTATTGATAATTTCCGTTCTAGCCACGCTGACAATCTGTCATGCTGATTAACGTATTACACTGTACAGATCAGATACATGTATATTTAAAACACATCATAATAAAAACTGTTACTACATTGCTTCCATCTTGAATTTGAGCAACAAGTATACAGTTTAACGTATATATATATATATATATATATATATATATAAACACTGCCTATACAGTAATAACATTTAAGTTTTGTCCAAATAAGAACGGATGTTTCTGGCAAATGTTTGAACAATGATATATCTTAATGTATATATCATTCACATTTCGTTTTCACTTACATTTTGGAAAATATGCTAAAAAGTGTTCCTTAGAACATTGCTGCTGATATAAGTATTTGCTTTGAACAAATTTTGCTGTTATTATTTAAAATTAACAACTCACTTGTCAGAACGACAAATATCTGAATTACTTTTTGTCTGTCTCTCTGCCTCCTCTCTCAATATATATATATATATATATATATATATATATATATATATATATATATATATATATATAGAGAGAGAGAGAGAGAGAGAGAGAGAGTAGCCTTGTTCTTCAACTGGTTTTACCCACAGGACCCATGTCTTATTTACATTTCGACTCAAATACGTTTATTCGAGTACAATCCCATTGCGAATTCTCTAAATGAGGTGGCTAATAAACAGGTCACCGTCTATGTCTTCCTGATCTGGCCCATTGCATCCTTTTCCCGTTTATATATTATATCGTTCACTATTCTTTAGTTGGAGAAGGTGATTCATCAGGCACGAATAAGGTTTACTACGAAGCCGATAAGAAAATATGGAGACGGAAACAATAAAGACCTGCAGATTGGAGGGCGAATATTTATAAAGCGACAAGAAACCTGTAAGAGTTAGACTATATGATATCGATTTACTAAGATTTTCGCGTCTGCAGTATTCGGCTGACATGTAGTGCAAGAACATATATTTGGTTTAATTGTGAGAGCATATATTATTACGAACGTTCGTTGTTCTTGGAATATGGTGATTTATTCTACAAAATTCGTTCTCGAATAAATTGGAAGTAAGCCTATTTGAAAAATATATGAGAGTAGCGGTAGACACCCTTCTTCCCCCCGCGTTTGAGAGCAAATCTACTTGAGTTTAGTGATCGTGCCAACACATTGACATACTTTTTCCCTATTAGAAAGCAATAGATTATTATGCCTTTTTCATTATATATAAATAAATATATATAATATCTCTCTCTCATACATATATACATATATATATATATATATATATATATATGTGTGTGTGTGTGTGTGTGTGTGTGTGTGTGTGTGTGTGTGTGTGTGTGTGTGTGTGTGTGTGTGTTTGTGAGTGGGCACTTGTCGGGAGTTTCGTCTGCAAAGCGAGCGCATTGTGGGGTCGCCAATTTTTGTGGGGAGTCCCCAAAACGCCACCTATGGTTTTAATAGCTGAAATTAGTTTATCTATATGTCTTATCATCAGAAAACATGTTTATTTTAATTTTTGAAGCCGACCCCACAACGTCATTATTTTGCATACGACTGTTTTTCGCACACCTCTGAACGCTTTCTAGTTTTAGCACCACAGAGCGCTAGTGTCGCCAAAAAGTGTGTACAGTGTGTACTTTTACTTGTGGGCGATCTTTTATGAGGAACTGGAATTTACACACACTTCTTGTTCGTGGTACGTTTAGGGGATTTTTTGTATGACACACTTCTTGTGGAGAGTGTCTTGTGACGACTTCAGACACATAGCCGACGCTAATATCTTTACACTAATTAGTTGTTATAAAGCCACAAATCGTATTGCCAAAGAGTCTATTCAGTTTATTCTTTATAAAATCACAAATACCAGAATAATTGTTTTAACATATATTTATTATATATCACTGAACACTTTTCTGAATATATTTAATTATTTGGGCTTAATATCTTCTATTTAGTTACATTTTTTATGTTAAAGATAATTGTCTTAGCCAGTTACAAACATTTTTACCACGTAGTATATCATTATTATATTATTTTTGAATTTTTTGTAATTATAGTTTACAATTTTATGGTTGATTTGTAATCATTGCATGCAAGTTATAATTAGGCCTATAATTTTTCAGACAAAATTTTGTTTTTATATTACTTTGCATATATATTTTTGCATTAAGGCTAACTGAAATGTTTTGAAAGGTGATATAACTTGGTTCTTTTCTTTCCATTACTGGAAATAATAAACATCTGTTTAGAAACAAAACTTCATAAACTTGAAAACATATTTTACTGTATGGAACATGATTAATCTATTTATAAATAAATTTGTGGTTTTATTCACAATGTAATCCCAAATATGTGTGTTTTAAAAAATATTTAAAACGTGATTAAGAATATTCATGTACACAATCCTTTATCTATTATTTATGCCGGGCTACTTGAAACGTACGAACAAAGGTCTGAATGTCAACGGCCACAAATTCCGAAACGTGACACACATTTTGGGAAATAAACTAAATTGTAGTGAGAAATAAATGTAGCCTGGCTTCGTGTATATATTGAAGGAGATGTCATTATTCGGAACTAAAAACGTTATAAATAGACGTTAAGAGCGCTGACCCAAACACGGAAATAAATTAAAGAATTAGTTTGATTTTTTAATAACAGTAAGATATTACAAGTTGTAAGTTAGAGTTTGTAGTAGCAACACTCACTGATGATGATGACTTTGTCATTGTAACTCGTTTGAGTAAATAAATGATTAATTTGTAAATCTAGTATATGTGCTTTATTTGCTTTTATTTGATAATGTTTAAAGTAAACTAAACTTTACTATTGCAAAATAATTATTCATTGTACACGAGCTACACAATTTCGTTCCTTTTTAATTTAAAAGTTTTGGTTTTTTTAATAAGTCGTAATTGATGGGAGAAATAGAATTTCAATTCTACAGAGAATTGTAAGAAGAAATTTACGGTTGCTAAAAATGATAAAACTGGAAATTTTAGATGTAATTATAAGTATTAAAGATTTTGTAATTCCCGATTAGAAATAGCATTTGAGAGTAACAGGAAGTAAATATCTGTAGTGAAATAATAAATTAGGGAAAAAAATAGAAAATTCCAAGATATAATTGTTTAATTTTAGTTAAAAGAAAACATTTGTGAATGCTAAAAACTTTTATTAATAATTTCTGGATGGAAAACATCTTACAATAAATTCAACATAATCGTAAACATATAAATTGTACAAAATGTAAGCTACTTCTCGACTGCTAAATTCTTATCTAACAGAAGCCGGATACCTGTCGGGCAAATAACTTCAAAATTCACGTTTAAGTCTCATTTTTCCTTAATACCAGTATATAGCTTGTACTCCTAACCAAAGAAGGAATGTCCGAGTGTGACAGTTATCTTGTCATATCAGATAGACATGTGTAAACAAACGTTGCCTAGTGGTTCCAAGATAAAGGCAAGACAGACACAGCAATTCTGCAGATCATGTCTTATCACTTACATATACATGTATATCTGCAAACCTATCTTGGAAAGGATTTGCTTCTATATTCATGTTGAGCCGCTACTATATTTGTTTATTTATATGTTTAGTGTATACAAATAAACATTAAGTATTAATTTATTGCAGTAAATGTTTTAGACTAAACGTGTATGTATTAGATTTTAGTGACCATATATGTGTACATATATTTATACATGTGTAAACAATATGCAATGTTAAAATATTGTAAAAATATACGATAACTGAATATTGTATATTGTAACATACTAACCATCCATTTTACATTATTAATGTATATGTAAACTTATCCCTACTTCCATCTTATGGTTTAATAAACACAAGACGTTTGTACGGTTTGAGATGACAAAGAAACGCATTTCCCGAAATAGTCTTCCTCTTTATAGAAAAATATGTTTTATACAAATTGTTTATCTATCACTATATGTTAATGTGTAAATCTTATAAAATTTAGGTAATTTCTTCTGAGAAAGAAAGGTCAAAACGAGTAAAATGTATAGATTTGAAAATAAGATAATGATCACAACCGACGGCGGTATCACAATAGAACTAAAAATTTGGTTTCTGTTTGTGATGATATGCTCAAAAGGCAACACATACTCGCAAGGTGCCCAGTAGCTATGGTCTATCAGTAGACCTACACAATTTTGACAACATATGTGTTACATATAACATAAATGTTGAATTAATAACATTAATTTATTTTTAATTATATGTGTCCTAAAATTAGGTTAATTAGAGCTTAGCTCTAGAGTGAGAACTTATTTCACTCTAAATCTTCATACACACTAGTTTAGTAAAACATATCGACTAGTTTCGACGACGTTTTCATCAGTGATAGGCTACTACTAACAAATTTCATAAAGCCACGTCAATATAAATTGTGTGTAGTCTTCGTATCGTACAACTATAAAACAAACCAAATAATACATTTAAAACTCAAACAATAAATATTTTCTAATCTACAGAACTCCAAACTCCTTACTCACGAGAGTTATCTATTTTACATTAGTATTTTTTGTATCATCAATATACAGGCAATACTATTCCGCACGTGTACTTCTGTGGTAAATTTATCAAGGGAAAGAATCAATTAAGATCCAAATACATCGTCGACATACAGGGTCCAAACCTGAGGAAGAAATTTCTTTGTCTCTTTAGCATTGCTCTTAAACTTGCTCATTAAAAAAAGGCCAAGAAATCAGCTTGTGAGAAATCGGAAATTTACAGCGTCAAATGTGCGACGGAGTATATATTAGTCAAAGAGGATATAAGTCAATTTCAAACATTTTCTCTTATTATTGTATTAAATCTTTCTCCTGGTTTTCATTTTTTATTAATTATGTTCCATTTTTTTTAAAAGCTACAAATAAAAATGAGGAAGTGACTGAAGAAACAGTTAAAAAAATCGCCATAAAAAAGCTCCTTGTTTTACTATGTATACAGATTACTGGTAAAAACTAGCGATGTCGATCTTATTGTTAGTGTAAAAGAAGGTTTTGACTGTTTTTTAGGTTTTTCAATTTTTTTTATTTGTGTATTTGTTTTATTAACTGATTTTTCATCAATTAACACAATTTTTTATAGTTAGTATCAATTAATTTTACATTGAACGTAAGGTTCATACAATATCATACAATATTGTTTATGATACCATATCAAGCAAATTGTTTTAAATAAACTAAAGTCTAAACCTCTCCAAGGTGAAAGCCTCAACCTGATCACGGCATTTTGTGGCCCCACAGCCCAATGTTGGTATAAAAGTGTCCACAATATAATCTACGGGCGATGATCACTATATTAAAAGTATTCTCATTGCGCATGACGCAGATCTGGCTTCCTGCACTCAAGCATTTTCGTCTCTTTCTTTCGATTCGTAGGTTAAACGTGAATCACTAAGGGCAGTGGGTATTGAATAACCCTCCGAAAGATTTGGAAAGGTTGTATTTATAATAAAACAACACCAATAGTTTTGTTCGATATAATGTACTTTTCTCTCAAGTAAAGGAAAATAGTTATATATATTTTCTATGACTTTTGAATATAACCAATTTCTCCCAATGTTGAAATATTTATATATAGATGAAAACATTATTTGTTTCTGTCATTTACTTCAACCTCTGATTTCCTATATTTTTGTCTATTTATCTCTTTAATGTAAGCATAGAAATTAACACTTAGTAGACATATGCTGGGCACATTAAATGGTAACATGAATGCAATGATACGATATTGTAACAATATACTATTCGTTTCTATTGGATATTGCAACATACTAACCCCAGAGTACAATAGTATTGCAACTTTAGATTATGGAAAACTCTCCATACTCCCATCCTATTCTTGAAAAACAAGATGTATTATTGCACTATCAAAATGACACCGAAGATTTACTTCTGCGTTATTCGTTTAATTTAATTGTTTAACATATTACCAGGATTGTTCGTGTTGAGTTTGTTGTAGATCCATCTTCAGTGCTCCGCCCCAGAGGCCTAGGGGGGTTCAAAAACCGTTGTATATAAGTATGTGTGTTGTATGTATGCTATTGATGCCTAAACCGCTGAACTGAAGTTACCGAAATTTAAAGGGATTATTTAACATATTCGTAGGATGGGTCATGTGCATTTTGGTGTAGATCCATCCACAGGTCTCTGCCCTAGAGGCTTAGGATGGTTCAAAAACTGATGTATATATGGATATATCTTAAGAACGCCTAAACCCCTATACAGAAGGTGATGAAATTTAAAGGGATTATTTAACATATTCGTAGGATGGGTCATGTGCATTTTGGTGTAGATCCATCCTCAGGTCTCTGCCCTAGAGGCTTAGAATGATTCAAAATCTGATGCATATATGGATATATCTTATGAACGACTAAACCCCTGTACAGAAGTTGATGAAATTTAAAGGGTTTATTTAACATACTCTTAGAATGGTGCGTGTGAATTTTGGTGTAGATCCATCAATAGGGTCTGCCCCACAAGCTTGGGATTTTCATAAGTGATGTATGTATATATGTGTGTATGTAATATCTTATGAACGCTTAAACTGCTGAGCAGTAGTTAATGAAATTTGGAAGGATTGTTTAACATACTCTCAGGATGGTTTGTGTGAGGTTTGGTGTAAATCCATCCACAGGATGGTTCAGTGTACAGCCTTCAATAATTCTTATGTTAAAATGTATATCTATACTAGCGTCACTTAAATTAATTTAATAAATTACAAACACTATGTAAAAATAAAAATACAATAATAATTATTTTAAACTCTTTGATATTGCTAAATTCTATGTAAAATTACTGCTATCAAACTTATTGATGCTAAACGTAGGATCGCCGATATTATTCCTGCGAAATTTCATTCCACCATAGCTGTCCAACGTAGCCAGTATAAGCAAAAAAAAACTGACACCCAACAAAATCCTAGCAGAAATCAGAGGTGGCAAGTTCAAAGGAGAGATGGTCTTAATCCCATGAGTACCGATGATTTCAGCAGATTTGCCTACTGATTACAAACAACTACAATTTCCTTTGCGACTTTCATGTGCGATATCGATAAACAAGACACAAGAACAATCATTGACCCTTGTTGGACTAAATTTGGAACATTCGAGCTTTTACCATGGATAGATTAGGCCTATATGTTGTGTTCTCACGTGGCGGGACACCTGAAATTTATATGTTTATACGCCTAATGAAATGAAGAAAAACGTTGTCTATCCTCTACCATTGCAGTAAGTGAAATATAATTATTTAGATGATATATATATATATATATCACTTTCACTCTATGTACTTAAAGAAGAATCTTACTTGGTATTCATGCGAGTTAACTTTCAAAGATTGATAGAAGATTGACAATGAAGATACTATCAATCTTTGAAAGTCAACTCGAATAAATAACAAGTAAGTTTCTTGTCTAAGTACATATAGTGAAAGTGATAAGTGAATACAAGAAAACAGTGCTTCAAAGTTATATATATATATATATATATATATATATATATATATATATATATATATATATATATGTCTTTCTTAGTATTTATTCGAGTTGACTTTTAAAGATTGATAGTATCTTCATTGTCAATCTTCTATCAATCTTTGAAAGTTAACTCGCATGAATACCAAGTAAGATTATTCTTTAAGTAAATATAGTGGAAGTGATATATATATATATATATATATATATATATATATATATATATTCTTGATATTTAGCGTTATCCATTGTTTTTCCGTTGCACTGACTTTATGAAGTTAATATATTACTATTGTAAGTAATTTTATCCACCATTAAGTGCAATAATTTTACCTTGAGTGATTATTCAAGGTAATCACTCAAGGTAAAATTATTGCACTTAATGGTGGATAAAATTACTTACAATATTAATATATTAACTTCATATATATATATATATATATATATATATATATATATACCATTACCGAGCGCACGTTGCTGCTCCCGAAAGTTTTGCAATAAGAAAAGCAAATCAATCATCTAAATAATTATATTTCAAACCACTGAATCTTTATTGAAGTTATTGAAAATTCCAGATATTGTTTAACATACACCCAGGATGGTTCCTATGAAATATGGTGTAGATCTATCCAGAGCCGCTTAGGATAGTTCAAAAAAAAATGTATGTGTGTAATTATGTATGTATCTTATGCACGCCTAAACCACTAACATAAAGTTACTGAAATATTGAGGGATTATTTAAATATTCCCAGAATGATTCGTGTGAAGTATGGTGCAGATCCATCCACAGGGTTTCGCCCCAGAGGCTTAGAGCCTCCGCACACTGGTGGATTATTGACTCTCGTCTTGTGCGATTCTGCGGCTCGGGTGTCTGCCATCCGCACATTGGTCGACTTCAGTTGGTATCCGTTGGTGCCGGTTTGCATCGAAGTACCCGAGTACTACAATCAACGAGCATAACATTTACCGATAATTACAAAAATCGGTAAAAATTAATAAAGCACAAAAAAAGAAGGAAGAAAATGACATTATAATTACCTCCATGACGTAGAATCGCGCGATTCTCTCCATAAATCCCGTGCACTACCGATCGCACGAGACGAGGAACTCAGGGGACGAGGAACTGCTCGGTTTTTGACGACCACAAAACGCCCTGTCTGCGGACCCCAATGCCCCGACGTAGGAGGTTGAGTGAGGGGAGAGACGAACGTGATTTTTCACGAGTCGACGACTTCCAGCGTCGACCCGTGTGCGGCGGCTCTTAGGACTGTTCAAAAACCGATGTATGTATGTGAGTATGTATCTTATGGACGTCTAAACCACTGAACAGAAGTTAATGAAATTTGAAGGGATTGCTTAAAATATTCCTAACATGGCTTGTGTGAATTTGATGTAGATTTAGTGGTCCACTCTAGAGCCGTAGGATGGTTTAAAACCGACTTATGTTTGTATGTGTGTATGTAAGTATGTTATGAACGCATAATCCGCTGAACAGAGGTTATTAAAAAAATGGAGAGATTGTTTCACATATTTCCAGAATGGTTCGTATGAGGTTTGGTGCAGACCCATCCACAAAATCTCGACCCAGAGGCTTAGGATGGTTCAAAAACCGACGTATGTATGTATTTATCTTAAGGACGGCTCTACAGCTGAACAGGAGATAATGACATTTGGAAGAATTGTTTAACATATTTCCAGGATTTTTCCCTTAACGTTTGGTGGAGATCCATCCATAGTGCCTCGCCCCAGAGGCTTATTATGGTTCATTGTACAGCCTTTCAAAAGTCTAATTTTTACTTGTGTATCCATACTACCGTTACTTAAATAATCTCTATATTTATATAAATGTATGTATGTGTGTATGTATGCATGAGCCTAATGCGTTACTAAACCTCTGATCCGATTGCCATGAAACTTTGGGAAAGTGTTAAGTAAATTCCTGGAAAGGTTTTTAGCGTAGTAAATATCAGGGGGTGGTATCCAAGGGGGAACAGGGGCGACGTGAAACCCGCAAGCCAATTAGATTCAGGATAAAAATATTAACCCAATAAACGTATCGGTCTTTTTCTTCTATATACAATATATATATATATATATATATATATATATATATATATATATATATATATATATATACATTTTTTTGTGTTTTTTTTAAATGTTTTTATGTTTGTATGTATGAACCTTATGCGTTACTAAACCATTGATCCGATCGCCATACAACTTTGGTAAAATGTTGAGTACATTCTGTACCCAAATATGATACCTAAACTAACTAATCTTAGCAGAAAAATATTAACCTATAAAATGGCGCTATTTTTTAGCAAAACTTCTTCCCGACGACATAATTTTTTTTTTAAGTACCGAAGTAGTATACAATAAGGTTTTCTATTTTATCCTATCCTAAGACATTTCAACGAATTCATTCCAAATTTTGGTACCTAATTCATCAAAATAAAATTATTTGGACCTAATTTTGAAAATCCATGCTTCTCACATTAACAGCTGTATGTGGCATTTATTTGTGTTAGCGCCAGATAGAAAAGCCAAAAATATTGTATATCCAAGTAAACTTCAAGAAATAACATTCAATCAAGAACTTTTATTGTCACACTTTCCTCAATTGACTAGTATATAAGTTCAGATATTATTATTTTAATAAAATACTAAATTAAGTTCAGCTAATGTTAACACGCCTTTCATTTACATTTAGGATTTTAGATATTTCTGCTACAAAATAATCTATATTATTTTCTACGTGGATGCTGGTTTAACGGATAAAAATAGTAATTGTTTTCATTTTTATAAAAATAATTTCAATACAATTTTATAGCTCTTTGTGTTTAGAAGTAAAGAAAAAATATATTTAATGGTATATATTGCGTAACTTTATTGTGTCAGAAACTAAAAGCATTTAATGTCATACGCCTACCCGTTTAAATTGATCACACAAATGTAACCTACTTTGGCCTCATCTATAAGTCTTGCAGATGGAACTAATCTAGCCCAACATGTTATCGGGCTTACTAGACATTATCTTGACTTCTTATGGTCACAGACGTAAACAACGATGGGTTAAGCACTTACGAAAATGATGACTCTGTTCGATAATAGTCAGGTAAAACCCTCACAACAAACCATGCACAAGTGAGTGTGCACGCCGAGACTGCGTCCTCGGAATGAATCTATTTCACGTGAATGTAAATTTCAAATTACATGAACGAAGAAGTTGTGCATTTGCTAATAACAATATTTAACAACTACATCCAAAATTTCACGTTGATTACTTCACTAGATCTAAGAGTACCCACAAGAGGCGTGTAGTATTTGCGTCCGGCCAAGTGTCCACAAACACGTATAGGTGTGTGTGTGTGTGTGTGTGTGTGTGTGTGTGTGTGTGTGTGTGTGTGTGTGTGTGTGTGTGTGTGTGTGTGTGTGTGTTGCAACGTCCCTCCTCTCCTTTGTTTGTTTTATTGATATCCCTTCTCGCAGAATACCAAAATTTTGTTGTTTAAAAAACTTATTTATAAACAAACCAAAAAACTGCCAAACACCCCGCTTGTTAAACCGTGCTAAAAACCCTGAGTTACGTGTATATTTCCCGCTCATAGGGCCATGCCCAAAACAAGCCTATTCCCGCTGACTACTATTTAAAATAAGTATAAACTCCCCAAAATTGGTTTATCAATTATGTATGGTCTAGATATAGTCACACATGTCATTTCAATAGTCAGCTGGAAAGAAACACATTTAAAATAATACACAAAATATTCACAGAGTCTTACCACCTGATGATGATCTGCAGAGACAGCAAGGGAACGTGCAAAATATGATCGTGTTTAAATTACCTATTTTAAAAGGCGCCTGTGTCCTTTTAAACACAATCTGCCAGTAGATAAATCTCTGGACTTTTATACAAAAAACCAACTAATCTTTAGGCTAGCTCACTGAAGTTAGTTGAGAGAAACTCTTTAAAACATTAGGTTTTAACTATTATCATTTAATGAAATTTAATTAAGCTTGTTTACTGATTTAATAATCATTTTCATATTAGTTGGAAAAAGCTAAACAGTTTTTATTGATTATTCGACACAGGATGAAATGCAAATACTGTTGATTTTTATAACATATTTAATTTTATTTATTTAAATAAAAAAGAAAATTTATACTTTCAAATACAACACAATTATATTAACAAAACAATTCACTAAATAACTTGTTGTTTTTCATCCTTTAAAATCTTATAATTTCCATTTATATCAATTATATTTACATAAACATAAAATTATTTTCCAAATTACACATAATAAAAATTTATCTTCTATATTGAATTGGTAAATTCGTATTTATGACACTTAATTTTTAAATTTATAATATCCAAAAAATTCTTATTTCCTTGAAAATAAATGGCTCATGGCCAAAAACCCTTTGTAAGTTTAGTATTTATCATTTGAAATATTCTGATCACATAAATTCATTTTATTAAGCATAAAATTTATTTAAATTTTATAAAGAGTGAAGTCATTGTTTAAGCTTGAATATTTGTTTGAATTTAATAAAATTAACTGACTAAATTTGACGTAATTGGTATCGAATAGAGAAAATGACTTGCCAAAGATGTTCCTGCCGGTCCTAGAGTCCCTCGTCTGGATTCCTTGGTCCTTGGACATCGGAAGTCGCCATCCCTGGTTCGTCGGTGGTAGTTTTCCTCTATTCCCGCGTCCTGGAGGCTGAGTCTAGAGCCTTCATTCCTTGGTAGTCCTAGACGTCGGAAGCGTTGAGGTTTGGTCCATCTGGCCTGATGGCGGTCCTACTCGCGGTCCAGCATTGCGTTCCGCGGCACCTCGTATTAAAAATTTATTTCAGACTGTCTCTAAGGTCTTAGAGACCTAGTATATATAGCGGTGAAGTTAACCACCTCACCCCGCCAGCAATACTTGCTATCTTTGGATTTATTCCTTGTACAGGCAAGTCGGGCAACGAATCTGTTTTAGCTTGCAGAGTTTGATTATCATTTTTGGAACACTGAAAAATGTCTTTTTTATTTAAACTGCTGTAACTTTTTTGTTTTTTAAGTTTTTCAAATTTTGTTTTCACTAATGTTTATTCTGGCTTATTCTGGTTCTTTTAAAATGTCGATGAAAGTTCTACGTGGTTTCGTTCTTAAAATAGCTTTTTTAAGCACTTTGAACATTTTCGCCTCACTCCCGATAGTCAAATTTAGCTAGTTATTACAAATTTATTCTTTAATACTTTTTAATTTAGCTTAATTATTCTATTTAAGGTTTTATTTAATTTTTCACTCTTTATTATTTGTATAACTCCAAACTTGATTAATTTAAAAATCAACTTTATTACTTAAAAACAGGAAATTATTTATTTCCTATTTGTCACGGAATGTCACACCGTTAGAGAGAGAGAGAGAGAGAGAGTGTGTGTGTGTGTGTGTGTGTGTGTGTGTGTGTGTGTGTTGTAACGGGAAAAATTGGTCCCGTAACAATTAAACAAAAAATTGAAAAAATATCAATTTTTATAAAATAATTTTAATTAAATTTGCTAAGCCATTAAGGTCAATTGTTAGTTGGATAAGTTTAAAATGAATTCTAATGTACACAAATCATGACATCGCGAGTGCTTTGTGTGCTACGACAAAAATCAAGTTGCTACAGATTTTAAAATAATCAGTTTAAGACAAGAAGTACGCTGAAAATCAAAACTGTACAGGAAAATCAAGTAGTGGGGGAAGGCAACGATTGCTTTCGTTGGGCGTTAAGCCCACTCTCGCATGTAGGCCACAGACCGGAAAGGTCGCAGTTTTTATTAAACTTAAAAAACATCATAATGGAACTCTAAGTTTTTCACTCGAGGCCGCGTAGCGCGGAAAATTGTTGTAGTATGTCTTAAGCTAGTGTCTAGTGAAAGCTAGCCATCGGATATGCAGGATCCCGGTTAAATTTCGATTGTCAAGAAGATGGCTTCGCCAAATTCCTGTCCCCGCAGCCTGGACGAACATGTTTTCAGACGAGAAGAACCACCAGTCTGGAAGCAAGGAAATCATCACCTAGGACCTAGGATGGATCCAGGAAAGTGCGAGTTGGGCAAGTCATGATTTCTATACAATTTTAAATAAGATTTATTTTGAAAATTTCTAAAGTTTTAAAAGATTGCTCAAATGTTAAAAAAGATAAATAATTGCTTTATTTCCTTGACAAATAAATTAAAATATGAAATTTATTAAAGTATTCAATGTATTAAAATTTATGTGAAAATGCTAAATGATAGATAAATTTGGAAGTGATAACTGTTTAAATGTTTGAAAAGATAAATCTAGTAAAGCACAAGCACAAAGATGAGTAGAAATTGTCATATATTTATAAATTAATTGAATCAGTAATATTTATGACAATGCAGTAAAATTGTTACAACCAGTACGCCAATAAACTGAGATGAAATATTATGAATGTTAACTTGTATAAGATCTGAATAATTTCGTACCCAGAAGTTAGTAACATAAAATAATTT
This sequence comes from Prosapia bicincta, assembly GCA_036971475.1. NCBI lineage: Eukaryota > Metazoa > Arthropoda > Insecta > Hemiptera > Cercopidae > Prosapia > Prosapia bicincta. The sequence goes on from JBAIZL010000002.1 coordinate 49,402,723, forward strand.
ATAAATTGTTTGTATTTCATAAAAGATTAATTAAATCATGAATCAGTTTATTAGAATTTTAAGGTAAATGTATATGTTCAAAAACTGGTAAATATATTTATGTCTTTGATAAATAGTTTTAGTAACAATTTTATTTTCAAATACTTTCATATATAAATTGATAAAATGTCATATAACTGCTGGCACAAAATCAGCCCCTAAATTAAATTTGTGTATAGAATTGATATAGGCTCATTCAACCTCCTTGCGTTCAATGTAAATGTATTTTATGTATTAAGGGGAATTTAATTTATGTTATGGTATATATATAAGAATTCAAGAAATTATTATGTTAAAGGAATATACTCATTTTGTTCAATTTATCCATTTCAATTTTTATTAAATTCATATGTCAAACAATTGATAGAGTAAAATTTATTAAATCAATCCTGTGTGCTGAATAATAAAATTAATGTTTTCCCAGCTAGTAAATTATCAAATTAAATCAATGAAAGCTTTTAAAGTAATATCAGCAAGCCTATTAGAGTCATTTATTTTACTAAAGTATAAATAATAAAGGATCACAGTGCACCTAAAAATAATCGAGTAACCCCCCCCAAAGAAATAAATTAAATAACAGAATCAATTTTGAGCTAGCCACAACACTAGTTGGTTTTATTTTAAAGTCCAGGAGTTGAGACTCACTGGCAGATTTTACCATATAATACACAGGACCTCCTTAAGGAGGATATGGTAAAATTTTATCTTGCACGGATTTCACGAGAGCAGGAGCATGGAGGAAAGAGGTCTACAAAGCATGGTAATGTATTTTTATTTTGTGATATTTTTCTGTGTTTTCAGCTAACCCATATTAACACCATATGACAGATCACTGACCTTACCATGACTTTTAATAATTTTAATAGACAAGATCCCCAGGGTGTATTTTAAATGGGATTTAGTTACATGCTCTTGCAGTTACGAGTTAGGCAAATGTCGACAGGTTTAAGGCAGGTCGAGTTTGTTTGGCGGTGAGCGAGCGGGGTGAAGGTCCGTTGCAGTGTGTCTGTGTGTGTGTGTGTGTGTGTGTGCGCGCGCGCGTGCGTGCGTGGGTGTGTGTGTGTAAGAAAATATATTTACGTTCAAATGTAGACTGCTAAGAAAAAAATCATAGTTTTACATTTATTGAAAAACTTGGAATGGATGCAAGGGGTTACGAAGGTAATAAAAGCTACAAGGTAATAATATCCATACACAACCGTTACCCGTAGTAACTTATTCAGTAATATATGTGTAAAAATATTTTTATACAGTATAAATAATGTGTGATTTAAATGAGGAGGTAGTTTTTAAATATATTCCGACTGCGGACACATCTCTCAAAACGTCCATCCTCAATCACAATAAAGTTAGTGCCATGATAGGCACCCTATTATTTATTGTTAAAAATATTTAATGTACACTTGTAGCTCAAGTTACAGAAGGAAATACGCCAAACGTATTTTACGTTTTTGAGCCAACGTTTGCACATATATAGCTCTAAAAAATGTGAATGTAAAATTTGATATATTGCGCGCCACATAGATTGGCGTGTAAGAGGAACGATAGTCGAAGTTGCTCCCAATACACTTCCCCTACTATCACTTGTATAGTCAACTCACCATGATAGTCTCTGTCGTCCTCGGTAATGCTGGCTGACTGGGCTGGAGTTTCTGTGTGGTAGCTCGGATTGTATCGTGACTTCTGGTGGTGGAAGAATAGTTGTACAAATTTGCCAGCTATATCTAGGAAGATCTGTAATCTAAAATATATAAACAGTATCAGCTAAAATTAAGTATTGGGTGGAAAATGACTTCTGTTTTATTCAAAAGTTTTTGAATATTTTTTGTCTTCTGTTCATAACTGGCGTTATGAAGTATGTCTCTTTATGTTAAGCTTTTATTTACGATGCAATGTGACCGACCTTTCCGTCAGTTAAAAATTTTTTTTCAAGATCACTACCATCGACTATCAAAGACATGAAACTTGCGAGACATTTGGGATTGTATAGTAGTTATAAACCCATAGGCTGGAATATAAGGACGTTTGGAGACAGACCAGGTGAGTTATATGTAATATTAGACACATTTCATTGAGCGCTCACTACAAAAGGAAAATATAACCGAGTTAATACAGTAACAAGATAATGCTTGAAGTGTCTGGCACATAGTTAAACAAAGTACAACTGGCTAAAGATGTCGAATCTGAGTTTTCAAAAGACTTAATCGAGGATCATAATTCAAAGAGCTTACACTGTGTATGTGCCTTCTCCAATTCAAATATAAAAAGGACATGTAGAAACCTTTTGATTAGATGAAATTCAATCTTACTGTAACTCTTCAATCAACAACTTTCAGTCACGTAGCTCCCTTAAAAGAAATTGAAAGAATTCTCAGATTAATAATTTTTTTAAAATTCATTTTGAAATATCATAACCAGTCAATAGTTAAATCGTAAAATAAGAATTAAATATTATTTGCATTGTTTTGATAAACTATGTTTGTATTTTCTTTTCTTTATGGTTAAATTGAAAATTTTAATTTTCTAAAACTCAATTACAAATGTAAGTTGTTATTTAAAAATATGAGCATCTAAATCATTACTAATTTCATTTGAACACATAAATTATAAATTTTCAGTGGTTTGAATGTAATACTGTAAAATGTTATTTCTCCTCTGAGCTCCTGATATGTTACTCTTTTGTTTTTTCGTTTTAAGGTATTTATATCTGTTTGTTCATCACGTATAAGAAGGGATTGTGGTTAATATAAATTATATTATTAGGATAGCGAATTAACGTCCCTGATCAGGCCCTACTTTAAGGTAGGTTCACTTTCTATCAGAACCATAATTTCTAACCAATAACATTTCCGTATAAGAAAAGGAAAGGGGTTCCCAAACATTTTTAATTCATGGCTACCTTGGGGTAAATATATTTTCTGGCATCGCCTCAAAATCAAGGCTTTCAATCAATTTTTATCAGTTAATTTTATCCTACTACTGTACTTAGTAGAATATACATTTGGTATGTTTTTTAGAAAATATTTTAAAACTGTAAAAATAGCCTATGCATTGTTAAAATACAAAAGCACACTTCGCGTAAATTTACGTCCTGATTCATTTCACAATATTTTTAATTTAAACGTCCAATTTGACACATGCCAAGACACCCAATGGTTCCCATAGTAGCCTCGGTGCACAATTTAAGAGCTTTTGAAATAAATAAAGGACTTTATTTTCCCTTAGTGGTTGAGTAAAGAGAGATTTATGGATCAAGTGGCCAGGACCGTTTAATAGAAGTAGATCTGCTCTTCATTGGGGCTATCCGAGCTAGCTCGACTCATTACCTTGGTTATCTGGAATTACTTTATTACCGTGGCAGATCTACAGTATCGAGCCGGATACACAAAGCACCTTTATTAAGATTGACATACAAAATGTCAAACATAAGTATATAATAATTAATATTTATTTAATTAAAATTATTTCAAAAATAAAGAAAAACTTGACACTAAATAAAAACAACTTTCTGTTCTCTGTTCACAAACATATAATTTTGAGTTACACTTACTAGTACGTAGCTAAGGGGCGTGCTACAATTACTGGTACTAAATATTGTAATAGTGATTCAGGAGAATAGTATTTTGTGTTGTCCATCATTTTCTCAGGAATGAATTCAGAATAATCTGTCATTAATGCAGCGTTGTATGGTGTTACACATTTTCCCACGAAACCACTACATACTAATTATTAAAAAATATCACTACCAAAGGCTGTTAATCCAAACCTCTAATGACTGGCAGTGATTTGAAACCTTAAAAAAAAAGAAGAACCATGTTATACTAATGGGCGATGGACCAAATTGGAGTTCTCGAAAAAGAGCAGATAATACAGCTTAATATACTGCATTCTGCCAAGAGCAACATGGTCGTGACGGAGTTCATTCAAATGACCAAAATTCAACAAACCAAAACGTACTCAATATTTAACTTAACCAAATGACGTGACGTTCAACTAATCAAAAGTTCACGGTCTTCAATTTATTAAAAGTGCATAGCCTTTAACTAAACAAATTGTTGTGGCCTATCGTATCTCCGTTCATCACACAACTTGAAATTAATAGATGGGAAGTAATATTTCTGTAAACATCTAATTTGGTTGTGACCAGTCGAAACGTAGTGCTCACTAGAGCAATGTAGGAGACCAAGTCGGTACGGAGGAAGAAATGGTTTGAGATATGCAACGTACTTAATATTCATAATCGTAGTTTTAGATGAGACTACACTTTGGAAACAAAGGCTTACCTTTAGCCTTTTACCTTCTTTGCCGGGTCTTGAGATTTTCCACTAAATTTGTTTTTGTATTTATGTATGAGCTACAAACTGTCAAAGAATATCCCATATTTACCATCTCTTAATGAGTAAATGTTTGGTTAAAAGTCAAAGGCAATTTAAATTCGCCTTAGGGGTTCTACTTTTAGCACGAAACTAAATGACTCGAGTGCTTTGCAATTTTACACAGCAAATTTTTATTGAAGACCTGAGCACACTTTTGTGTAAAATAAAAACTTTAGAAATTTTAACATTTTTTGTAATGTTCAACGTTTGTCTTAAAATGATCTGTTTGCTTAAATTCTTTCAAAAACGTTGTATGAATAAGTTAAAGAAGAAAAAACCATCTCATTACGTAATAAAAATATAAATTTCATTCCAATTTTTTTTTATGTGCAAAAGCACATTTTGTGTAAGTCATTAAATAGTATTAAGTACCACTTTAGTGGTAGTATGGTGCAGTATACAACCACCCACACTAACCAATCGGTTTCTGCCTAATTAACGAAAATTGTTTGTTAATCCTTGAGTAATATTTTAAATACATATTGCAAGATTTTATTAATTTTTCAACAATATTCTTCAATTGGAACCACTTTTTACACAATACAGGTATTGACATTTCACTTTGTTATTTTTGGTAGGCCTATACTATTTGTATACATATTTTAAAAAAATATAGACTTTTACACAAAGTTTACTATTAACACTGGAAATTTAATTCACCGATATTTTGTCTTTTCTAGGCATTTTTTGTGTAATCAACTAATTAAAATTGGAAAGTGGAAATTGTTTAAATTTAAGTGAAACAGTTCTTGCATGTACAAAAAAATTATTATATGCATTATTTATTCGTAGTGGAGTTTCACGAAATCCAAGTCAGTACATAAAATATAGTATATAAAGATTACATATATATTAAAGAGGATATTCATAATAATCTTCTTTGGTCGTTTCTATTTATTTTAACAAAAAACATTTTTCATTTTATGGAAAATAAGTATCTGACGTCGGCCTACTGAAGAATTTAATATAGTTGGGAGTTTTGAACAAAGAAATCAGTTAAACAAAAAGAGGTATGTATATATAAGATCCAGTAGGAATAAAAATTTATCAGAGTTTCTTTTAAATTTATGATATGATCCTCTGAAGGTTTTTTAAAACTTTTTTCACTGAAAAGTGAAAAGTTTCTGTTCTAATTATCAACAGGTTTTTCTGTTTTATTGTTGATATTCATTAAGCGTTGCATTATATTGTTTAAGGTTAGTTAGTATTTAGTATCCTGAGTTATTTCATTAGGAACAATCCTGTATCCTTTAGGTGCAACTTGACTTAGACTAGGCTACACAATCCTTGCTTACCGCAGTTTGGCTGCTGGCATATATTTCTACTGTTGTAATATTTATTTATTTAAAAATTCCGTTTCCAAGTGTAGAGTGTTTTCTGGCATATTTTTTAATATTTACAAAAGTCTTTGAAAAGAACTGCTAATAGCCGGAATCGTAATGAGAAATAAAGAACTCGCTTGGGAATTTTGTAAGAGATTAAACCGGAGGACTAAAGGAACTATACGTGTATATAGAGTTATACCGTGTTAAGGAGAGTACATTTCGTTTATTGCTTGCTCTCATAGTTTTAAAATAACAAAATTCAGTGACCTCATTCATAATGGCGGCATTTAAAAAATTTATTTTATTCACTTTATAGTTGATCGGCCAGGTGAACTAGTAGCTAAATTTGTTTTCAGTAACTTAAATAAGTTTTTAGTCATTAAAGGTCTATCAAAAATAAATATAGAAATAAGTGGTATTATAACACATTGCGATATTCACTAAAATACGTTTGATTGAGATGAATGAAAAAGGTATACAAACATGCAATAGCTACCGGGTGAACGCGAATGCACTGAATCGTAACCAGGACGTTCATAGTTAAGAATGAAGAAAAGGGAAATAGAGAGGTGTATGTTCCAAGTTTGACGATGGAGGTGAAGCAGAAAAACAAAACTACCTGTTATTTGTAGTATTTGTATGTGCTAGAATCTTAGCTTGGCAGGAAAATCACCGTGAATAGCCTAATAGTCAGTCAACGTTTTATTTATTTTGTAAGCCATACAGATCTTTCTACTTCTGTCTATTCATATTTTATAACGAATGCCAACTTTGTAATCAGTATAGTACCTGCGACATGACGGCAATTACCAGTAAGTAATTAGTAGTCAGTAAAGTACCTGCGACATGACGGCAATTACCAGTAAGTAATTAGTAATCAGTAAAGTACCTGCGACATGACGGCAATTACCAGTAAGTAATTAGTAATCAGTAAAGTACTTGTGACATGACGGCAATTACCAGTAAGTAATTAGTAATCAGTAAGTACCTGTGACATGACGGCAATTAACAGTAAGTAATTAGTAATCAGTAAAGTACCTGTGACATGACGGCAATTACCAGTAAGTAATTAGTAATCAGTAAGTACCTGCGACATGACGGCAATTACCAGTAAGTAATTAGTAATCAGTAAAGTACCTGCGACATGACGGCAATTACGAGTAAGTAATTAGTAACCAGTAAGTACCTGTGACAAATTTACAATTAGTGCAAATAAAATTAAATTATATTTATTGTACGAATATTCCTTACGTTGTTTTAATTGGTATAATAATGAATATTAGAAAGCAAATTTATAAAATTATTATTAATAATGAATTTTTGCTTTCGGAATACTTTACAAATATAATTTAGGGTCATTTATTTAGAAATGTATTTTTGGCATTCTCTTACTAGGTACAAGTATTGAGTTTGGTTTGTGTATCACGGAAATACATTACAAAAATACACGAATTCTGAGCAGTGCTGTATTCTTGAACGTTTTGTAGGCTGTGTTTTATACACTTTATTAAACATGAGGAAAATTGGTTTTATTTTATTTGATTTATCATATTACAGTTATTAATTATTAATAGCATTAAGGTATTTGTCCCGCTAGTTTCAGTCTATAAGGGTTCTAACTCATAAAAAGAAGCTGCTGATCATTTTTGAATAATTCGTCAAAACAATAGTGAAATAACAATCCTGTTCTGTAAATATTTCCAGGAAATGGTCCACTCTAAAGGAGAGAGATATTTATACAAGTGGCTTGGCCGTCTGACCTACATAATAGCAAGGACTTGTGATCTAGTGATCGTAACCTAGGTTAATGCTGTAAGCCGGATAACCTAACCCCTACAATCCAAATGCTAATAGTCCACTTTGTGAATAAATGGTCCACCTACATAGAGTGCACCCTCAGCAATTCCATTACATGTTTTAACGATGAAGCAACAAAATTTAGTAAGGTTATACAGTTTTAGAAAAATCAACTGCACCAAGTAAAGAGTAATAAATAATACTGATTTATAAAAATATAAAAAAATAAAAAACGACATTTTATGGTTTTTAACGTAATTAATAATAATTTTGTAGTCAATACCCCACACTATTCTAACACATTTATTGTGGTTTTAATTTGACGTGATTCTTAGGCTTAATATTTATTTTATAATACTATGAACCAGTTTTTAACAGTTATGCTTTTTGAATCTCTATATAGTTCTTATTTTGGTCCTGACTTTATACTTTTGGTTTTTAGATAGTAATATCATTAGAAAAAATTAATATAAGTGGTAAATAAACAAATAAATAGATTTAAATAAATTTACACAACATTTTTTTACCACAAATTCAAAAAGAAAATGTTTAATTCAACATATTTAAATACGAGCATGTTGTTTAATTCGATCAGATTTCTTATTATAAAAGAAAGAACATTAAACAATTTATTTATAGAATTTAAAGCAAAGAATATTATTTACATAATATATCTTTTAAACCTACGCGACGGAAAGAACAGTTAAGTGAATCAATGATTTTGATTATTTATTTCAAACTAATTGAGAATTTGATTTAGAACGTTATGAATAACTTGTCTCATACTTTGGACACCAAGTGCAGTCCCCAACCACAGTTAAAATGTTTCCTGTCATATTTATTTGCTGACAGTATTCAGACAATTTCCAGTACTTGTATATATAACTTGATACATACTCTGAATCGTCAATACTCTCACAACGCTGTATGTCTCATTGAGTAATTACTTTTATATAACAAAATATTACGACTCGTAGTTTTCTTTCATTTTTTTGAAAATAATTCTGAGATTCGATTTGTTGGCGGTAAGGACGAATACAAGTTTTAATTTTGTTAAAAGAGTTTCTGCCGCGCAACTCTCAGGCCCTTGGGATTCAACTAGCCGAAAGCTACAGTTACATGGGCAGGTCTAGTGGTATTGAAGCGTAGGCAGTAGATTTTATCGAAATTAAGAGGTTTGATTTTTCTTCAAATTGAAGACGAAGAAATAACGAAATCGTTACAGAGTAAATAAAGAGCTAGTTCTAGTCACAATTTATACCATCTGATTCGGTACCGAAGTGTATTAAATTTTAAAATAAAATTAAAAAATTATTCATTCTAATCTGGAATATTTGTTAAGCAATCGGAATGTGTGAAAATTTTGCTTCGATCGTGATTTTATTGCTTTTGTTTTTTGTTTAAATTCGAAATGTTTGCTAATGTTATTAATAATAAAGTGAATTCTTTTCATACCATTAACTTGGTCTATTCGAATTAGTGTAGATTTGCCATACTAAGTCTAGCGGTAATATGGCCAGCACTATGCTTTGATCGCCCAATAGTACTCTAGGTTTGACCCTGGATATTAATTTTCAGAGGTTGAGTTAATCAGAAGGCTGAAAAGTTACTACAAAATTCTTTGACTTTAACGGGGATCGAACCCAGGAACTGTAGGTAGGTAGTCTAACAATCTACCCACTAGTCCACTCGGCAGTCTTATGACTAATATTAATATCTTACCTACTTTGAATTTATAAAATATCCGAGATACAAAGAGTCTTAAGAAAATGATATCAACATTGGTCGTAGACTTATGCAGGTATTTTCTTAAAAGAAACCCGCAACTAACATATACAGTACTTATCATTGCCCAGCAAACTCTGTGAAACTCCTCACAGTGGGAATATCCAATAACTTTAGGGCTTTTGGCAATTAGAACGGGATACAAAGGGGGAAGGTTGAACGCAATACGCAGGTCACCTAACGTGATTACTTTGACCTAAAATATCAGAATTTGGACACAATTAATGGGCAAATTCCGAAAACAACTTGATGACAGAAAAAAAACTACCAGTTATTGGAATATATTATTTACATTTTTTATGTCGGATTGTGGATAGTCATCTGTTTTCCTCCCTTGTAGAAAGCAGGACTGCCACAGACAACCAACCTGTACATGCGATATCATGACTTACCCCTTCTCCGTGTACTAGGGCTTCATGGTGTTTTTCTTTAGCCCAACCTAATCCAACTACCCTTCGTTTACATCTTCCCTTAGGGATGGAACTGGTAGACAACTCTTTTCAGCCCAGTTGAAAGCAGGTCTCCTGCAGGTCAATGACCCGCCAACTCGATGACATAATTTACCCCTACTCAGTGTGCCAGGGCTTCATTATTTATGACTTTTTTTCAGAGGCCTAATTATGACATAGAGATTTTATTTCAGTAACGTAACCCAGCTCACGTGATGTAGTATCCCATGCACAGAAGACCACCATTTCTCTCTATATCCTGTATGAGGGCTTTGATGTCTCTCTCTCACCCTATCTTTCGAAGTCGATCGCACTAACCTTCAGGATAACGGTCATTTCAAACTGATGTATAAATAAAACTACACTGATTCTGAAACCATAGGGTGTAAATTATCTTTTCATACTAATTACGGAGAATGGTTAATAGGAAGGGAAACATATCTTTAATCAAATTCCATTTGATAACTAAACCATTTGCTAAAGTTAAATAATTCGTGGAAAAGTAAAATGTTCCAAGAAGATTCCAATTAGAACGCTAATGAATAGCAATACAGTGTATGCTATTTAAATACAGAAATCCTTTGTTGTTTACCGTACAATCAGTGTCAGTCAGTCAACATTCCAAAAATTGGAGGTTCTCTATAAACGGTTAAATTTAAGAAATTGATTTATATTAAAACAACATTGAAACGCTAAAAAATGTAAATTTTCTATAGAGAATTTTACATACATAAAATGAGTGCTACGATTCAAATCAATTGCGAAGATAATAGTGGAAGGACCCTTGAGGAACAGATCGAGACCTATTTAACCACTGGATCATGCATGTGTAAACACAGGGAACGTTAGTCTGGGCGTTGAATCTTCGCTTTTCATATCAGAGATATTTTTATTACAAATGGCACCGTTGGAACTTTAAATTATTAACTTTGTATTTTACATTACGTCACAGGAACTGTTGTATTTGAGTTGTTTTGTTTTATAACCACTTACACATTTATACCAATAGAAGCTACAAATGTTAATTTTAATATATATAAAAATGTATGTCTAAACGTTAAACATTTGTTGTTATTATTATTAATATTACTATCAAAATCGCTAGTACACGAATGTAGTAGGACTGCCGTTATAGAGTAACGGTTTTAATCCCGAAAAGTAAATCCGTTTTAATAAAAAGAGTTAGACGGCAAATAAGGTTTACAACAAGTCAAGTTTGCTTTAAAAACAAATTTAAACATTTTAATTTTATAGTATCGTTTTAAATATTACACCGCGAAAATATATTGGTTCTATTACCTGTATGAAACCATAAGTCATTATTTCGACATTCCCTTTATTTATGTGCTCGTTTAATAGAAATGAAGGGATGCTAAAAGTATTATTTATCACGTTAGGGATCCTACTGTAACTACCAAAGTCTCTTGTTGGACGGCAATGGTTTTTATGTTAAATTTGATGTGAACAGGTGACTACGTGGCCCATTCGCTTGAGGTAATACTTTCCCAGCCACGAACAGCAATGACTATGACGTGGAATTGTGTCTGTTTAGAGATAACATTATCTAAAAATGTATTGTTAACAGAAAGAAGATTATGTTCAGAAGAAAATAAAAACTTTACACCTTTGAATAAATTCACTTTTTAGCTTTATGTAGGTTCATTGAGCGACCTAAAAACGCTTATCTGTGTGGTTCAAAAACTCCTAAAAGTTAGTCTGTTTTCAAAACGCTCAGTTTGTCAAAATTATAAATGTTTTGTGTTTGTGTGGTTGTGTGTGTGTGTGGGGGGGGGGGTGGATCTCTTGAATAAGAGGCGCACCCTCTTATTGTGTGTTTAACACACACACACACACACACACTCCGGATATTATTAATAGGTAATAACCGGGGTAGATCCGTTCAATTTACAGTGCATAAGAGGTAGTTCCGACATTTCGTCAGTATGTCATGTAGCATTGACTAGTTTATTTATCTAGCATTAACAAGGGGCTGCTCTTTATATAGAAGACAGCAGCCCCGGCCCGTTTATTGAAGTCAAAGTATCATTGCATTTGTAAGGGATCGCTTTTGCATTTCGATTGCCTCACGTATAACCCTGGTTCTGTAGTTTTCCACTTATGCAATTTGTTGTTAAGATTGGAAATCAATGGTATGGCCTAATCTCTTTTTGTTGCTCGTACAGAACCGACTTTCTGCTCGTTTCTAGTGCTAAAATTTCTCTTCCTAACTGAGATTCGTCTGTTTGTTTGGCCAATGTACTATTTTTACAATCTCCACAAGAAGCGCTGTAAACGTCATTGTTTTCTAAATAGATCTTGTCTTTGGCGTTACCAAGAATCTCATTGATAGTGACGCGATGTTTATAGACAGATCGTATCTTCGTTTCTTAAAGTCAGCAGTTTTATCAGTGCCCCCTCAAATAAAAGGTAAAACGGCCGATTCTTCTTCCAAAAGGATATTTTGTAAGTGTAACGCTCTATCAATGACATAGTTTTTATGGTCATTGTTTCTAAGCCCCTCTTTCATGGTAATATGTTCATGATACTCTATAATGTATGTCGGTTAATGTGTGAGAACGAGAAAAGAACGTGTCAGCAACAGCTCGGATGTGTGAAGAGTGGTGTTGAGCCATAGCTCTAAGATACCTATTAGTGTGAGTTGGTTTCCTGGACCATTCTGACCCTTGCTAACCAAGACGTCCAGCTTCTGGATGCTGCAAGGCTGCATGCTGCCAAGACTCTATAATTCCATAATGAAGTCTTTCCTGAAATGGCAAGAATAAAGGTATGTGTGGAGCTTTGTGTCAAATCCATCCAAAGATATCAAAATCACAAATCATGTAAATAATCATAAAATCACAAAGATGTATAGATGTATCTAGATGTGTATATATATATATATATATATATATATATATTAAATATGGTGATGTTTTCTTGTAATATAGTTAATAAATTTAAAACATTTCAAAAACAAGAATATTTTAATGCATATATTATTCAAAGCTTTTCGCCGATAAAACAGTACCAGCATCTTCAAGAAAATAATTTTTTTTGATAATTATCTCTAATAATTTAGATAATTATTTTCCTGAAGATGCTGGTACTGTTTTATCGGGGAAAAGCTTTGAATAATATATGCATTAAAAGTATTCTTGTTTTTGAAATGTTTTAAATTTATTAATTATATATATATACTGGTAGACTCGTGAAATAAAATATAAATATTTAAGGGAAGTAAAAATAGATGAATGCATTCAATGATAAACGGATAAACTATATAAAACAATAAAAAATTAAAATTCATCATAATTTAAGGGGAATAAGAATAAAATAAATGTTAAATATATCGAATTGTAATTTACATCGGAGGAAAATGTTTTTGAAAACCGACGATATGGTATTTCTTTCCATTGGTAAACAATGTATCGCAGTGGCTTAGATGTGAGATTGTAAACGTGCCGGGCATTGGATCACGTCCCAGTTAGTTTGGTCACGTTTATCAAATTGTGAACAGATATAAGTTACGACAAAATGTAAATGGTTGCTCTTTCATATTGTTTCCTCCAGCTCATCGATAGTTTATATCGATTTCCGTACTCTATAATAAAACTCTTATTGTGTGGATTACTTTCTTTTTGTAGTACATACTGATATGCACCAGCCTCTTGTTTATCAAATAAGAATGTAGATGAAATAGTTATTAGGAGAAAAGGAATTTCTTTTTAGTTGCTTTGTAGGATATTTTGGCTTCGTAACATTTCAATTTTTACTTTTTGAGAGCTTACTTTCCTACGGGACCCTGTACAGTACAATTTTCCCTATTTCCGAGTATCAATATACCTTTCCACAGCACTTCCTAATTCCATCGGCTTTTTCTTATCATTTTCCTTACTAGCCGTATAATGGTTAGACATCTCTACAGAGAGAAGTTACTCTGCCTTGAAGGAGTTATACGTATCTTTTATCAGGAGGTGTCATAAAATTTATATTTCATGAAATTGATCAGAAAACCTATTACTATTTAACTTTCTTATTCAAAACGTTTTTCTATTATAGGAATGTTATTTGTTATTGTAAATTTTAAATATCTACTTTCCTTGAACATTTTATGTCTGTTCTTCAGAAAACTGTAGTTAAATCAAGGCATAACGACATTAAATGTGTGGCGTCTTTCCAATAACAATGATGTTTCAGGTGAGGTATTATAACTTGGTTACAGTCTGAGGATCAAACTGCTTTTCTCTTGCTTCAAACGCTCATTGCTATAAGTTTAAAGTTATATCACTTAAGTAGAAGAATTTAAACACTTTGAATTAGTAGAGTATCTAAAATAATGTTGTTGCTTTTATCTAAAGTTTAATTCCTAACCAATATTTTAGGATTTATCAAGACGTTAGCCTATAATTTTAGACCGTTCGGAACTAAATGCTAGTGTTCAAGAAGGAACATGTAGTGTGGTCTTTTAATCATTAAGATAATTACTTTATCCCCAAAAATCTACATTTTGAAAAATTGTCCACACAATTGCAAATAGTTGTATAAAATTATAAGCAACTTAAAATAAATTCATAAAAGTTGGTTTCGCAATAATCATATACAACAGCCAAGATTTCTTTATTTCGAACTTTCAAGACTACAAACTCTTACCTTTCATTCAACTCTGACAATTTAACAGAAGATTCTAATAATTAAGCATAAACTAAACGCTATTGCAAGGGTAAAATATTTTAACCCTCTGATATTTATTTTCCCTTTGATAGAATTAAATTTTATTTTTAACGTAAGAGATTTTGTCTGGTGATAAAGTGAAAGCTCCTCTTTTAGAAATCAATTTTTTTAAGATACGCCCAATCTCTTTACAGTAAAATATAAATGTTATTTTACAGTTGTGATCTAGTTTAGAACTTTTTATTGTAGTTTTTGTCTTTAAAAAATTTTATAAAATCAGTATTGAGAAATTCAAAAGATGACTGAGTGACTTTGCTGCTCTCAGGTCAATGTAGTATTCTATTGGAAACTGAATACCTAGCACCAAACTGTTACATTACCAAAACGATTTACATATTTATTTATTCAATATTTTTGAATTTGAAATAAATATAGAAAATACTTCAAAATATTAAGCAAGACAGAATATTAGAAATTAATATTCTAATATGCATATGAAAATGCTGATTTCATATTTTAAAAAATCTATTAGGATTTAAAAACAAATTTTTGGTAACGATGTGTGTGAGTTTAATTAACTCGTATATTTCTCTAAAATTTATCTTTTAGGGAATTTATCACAAAACGTATCATTATTATAAACTCTTATCCAAGAACATTTAAGGAGTTATTTTTTTACTGTATATTTAATTTTTGTTTTCAGAATATATTTTTGTGATATAAACATTTTAGTTTTTTTACTTCGAATGTAGCCTATTGCTTTTAGTTTTAACTTTGGTCATGAGGATGAGATGATAATATTAAACCATAAATTATTTGTCTGCAGCAATGTGTAGCGCATTGGACACAATGCACCCAATATCGATTGTATCAAATCTATTGAATCTCCTAAGTGGAACAGTTGTTAATCTCATTTAATTAAATTTTATTTTAATTAAAAAAATATTTAAAAAAAGTTGAAAGCTTACGATCGTAGATGGAACAGTGATGCTGTAATTGAGGTCGAACCAGGTTCTCCCTGCTCCTCATTGATTATACAGCTCCTGACCTATTTACGTCCTTAACCTTCGACTATGAACCCTATGTCAATGGTGTAACCTTCCTCTTACTTGCCGTCTAGTAAGGTAACAATTCTTTCGTTAATGCATAAAAATAAGTATACAAAACATTCTCTAGTTTTGTAAACAATAAGATGCCGTAAATTTTTATTATAGAAATACATACATTTTAAAAATACTTCTGAAACGGTTTTATCAAATATCTGTTGTCGTTTAATTTTCTTTAAGCTCGATTTAAAACGAATTTTCTATTTAAATTTAAAAGAAATAATCTAATATGTATTTCAGGTATTGTTAAATAAATAATATCACTCCATACCGGCCATAATATATAATAACTTACAAAATAGTACCATTTACCAATAGCAAAAATATTTCGAAACCTAAAAAGTATCAAAAACAGTATTTCTGCAGAATTTTATTGATCATATAACTTTCGTTGATTGCTTCATTTATTGCCTGTTTGTGACTGCTTGGAACGTCTAATACAATGTGTTCTGGGCAAAACTCCAAGGTCCCGCTACTGATACGATCTCAACGTCAATCGGTTTATGACGGGATTATTTTTTACCCGAGGCTGCTGTTCAGGCGATAATCAATAATTTATTAGCGGCACACTTAATTAAACTGCATAAAGATAATGTGTAGCTGACTGATCGTTTTTGCTTGAATGGATACCAATTTTGCAAATTCAGTCTACCCTGTATTCTCAGATTGGTCATAGAGTTCAGGTACCCATTGAATAGTCCTTTGATTTTAATTGAATCAGACGGATAATTACTTGGATCTATTTGGAGCAGTTCATCCTCAATCGGATCTTTTCATTCTCACCATGAACTATAGTAAAATACATTTTTATATTTTAATTCTGTCGTTAAGATATCTCATGAACGATGGTAGTTCTACATTTGCTGACTTGGATGAACCTTACAGAAACAACGTTGAGAAACGTACGCCTGTATTGTTACTTATTGGAGAACCATTGCCAGAGACAGGGTTATATTCTGTCTGTGACTTTTCTTTACAGCAATACAACTCTCAATAGAAACATTGATCGTCTACCTGGAAGTAGTGCCTGGATCGTCTACCTGAAGACCGTGTGGATTATATGTCATGCTTAGTAAAGAGCATTGGCCTGAATGTCTAGATGACTGACAATGGTTTGTTTTTTTATCTTAGAGCAAGTGAAGGCAGCCATTAACCATAAAATCTTGTTCATTACAATAAGAGGAAGGTGATGCTGGTGGGCTTTATCTCTTTTTAGAATAAAATTAGGGAATAAATTGGATTTTCTATAGAGACGGTTAGTGATAGGAAGAACCCATGGAGAGTATTTTCAGGGTCACGCCATTTCCCATTCTTGAATTCGGCGATATCCTGCTAAAGCTGTATAGGGATGAAATGTCGGCAACAGCTGTAAAGTGTCTCCTCTTCCGAAAAGAATTGCTGAAATTATGTTCCTTATGTGGTTATGAAAATTTGACGAAAAATAAGAAATGCTTGAAGAAGAAGTTATCAATTTTAGTCACACAAGTCGTCAATATGCTCTACTACTTATTAAATATCGTATAAAGATTCCTGTGCGAGTCATTTGTTTCATTGTTTAGAAATACAGGGATGGTCTTTATATCTCTCTTTCCGACAATCGTAAACAAATACCAGTGCATAGATGTTTATCTTGACTTGGATGCCCTTGTTATGGAGTAATTCTGAGGCTCTGGGACTTCTGGTCTCGCTATGCCTTTCAGGTCGGTGAGTTTATTAACCCAAAACATGAATATTTCTTGTCATGTACTTTTGGCGTGTGTTTAATTAATATGTAAAGAATGGACTTTGCTATTTTGTGCGTTATAGCCAAGTCTGTTTTCAAAAATTGTAAAATGATTATTTAGGTATTGTTGATTTATATGAATATTTTAACAATCCATTTTCATGATTTGTGTGTGTTTCTATAACAAAAAGTGTAACCAAATCTCATTTAGTGTAAAAAAGGAGTATTTACTGCAAAATATTAATATAGATTGCTCCTTCATGTTGTGATGTTTTAGGAATGTGTAGGAAAATCTCTCCTTTTAGTATAGTTATGTTGATAGCCATTTTTATCTTCTCTGTTAGTCGATATTCCAAATTATTTTGATCTATAGTATTAACTTGATTTTGACAGTTTTGGGTGAAAAAATGTTATTTTCTTACACTTGCTTCTAAAACAGAACCATACGATCTACTTTTCAATTCCTCCTATTAGCTCACACTCTCCTGATGTACGTCTTGTAAGAATTTTCAATCGTTAATAAACTACGTTATTATTCATCCAATCATGTTCAAATAGATTTTTGTTTATCCAGTAGTGGACGACAATTAATAGTAATACAGTTTTTTCAATTATTTATTCATTAATTAAATTATAAATATCTTTTGTCAGTCAGATTTGATCTGAATGACTTCATGTTTGAAATCCAGCACTTTGGCTCTAAACCAATTTTCCCATAGCTAGAAATCAGTTGCTTAAAGATGTATATGAAATTATAGAAAATGGTTCCACGAAGTAATTAACCATCACAAGAGATGGATAGAATGAGAAATTATAGATCACCATCGGCGTCATAAATTAGAAACCAAAAAAAAGAAAGCTAATAAATAGTGACAAACAAAAATAGTAGTTCAACACCATATACTTTACAGAGAGCGAAATGGAAAATTGCATAGAAATTAGCTTTCTATTTTGCTACTTAATATTGTGATTATGTCACATGTATATACTTATTTATAATAATTGTAATTATAAATTAAATAGTAACAAATATAACATTTTTCTTTGTTAACCTCAGTAGAAATTGACTATAAATTTGTTTTCTATTACTTGTGTAATAAATGCAATTTTCAATGGTTTGTTTGTGTTTAGAAGAATAATTGTTCAATAAATCATTTTCTTATGAATAAATATAAGTCTTTGAGCCCATTAACAATTCAAGTTCTCACGAATGCATAAGGTAATAATCATCCCACACTCAATGAGTAACAATAATTTTCCCGTCTCAATCCAACAGGAAATTCAATTTGTGGAAATTTAATTATTCGAATTGATTTCTAGACACTCATTTATCATTATTCAATTTAGTTCGAAAGACATTTTAAATATCTCCTCAATTTTCTTTTATCACTGAAGTAGCTTCCCATCTCGGTAATATTTTACTTCCAAGATTCAGTATAAATGAGAGAGTCCTTGTGCGAACTGAATACGAAGCAGCTGAGCATTTGCTTTGTATACTCCTCATATTTTTTATAGTCATATTCCGTGTTTGGCATTCAAGGCTGTATTCAACAGCGATGCAATACAAGCAAGTATTAATTTTAATAAATGTAATAATCTTCCGTTATTATTTCCGATTTTATCCTCTTGCTACCCTTAAGTGTAATTACCGCTACCTTTTCTGCACCGCTATAAAAATCAATGGACAATTTTTAGGTTTAACTGCATTTTCTTAGCTTACTGCAGTTAAATTTTGATGTATGTTTTCAAAAAAAAATTCAATACAAAGGGGTCATACAGATCCGGGACTTGCACGTCCCGGCAGCATATAAGGGGCGGTAAAATACTATTACGCTAATTAAAAATCTTAATGATAAATACGCTTTCCTATACATAATATTGTCTATTACTACAGTGCTATTACTTGAAATTATCCATGGAATGTCTTATTTACTTATTAATAACAAATATAAAAATCTTTGAACACATTTCTAAATATTTTACACATATTGTCTAAATCAAAATAGTATATACCCTCATAAATATATCAAACTAAATATAGAACTTGAAACTGTAGCCTAATTCTTCAATGATATTTTTCATTTGTATTCAAATTGACAACATATTTAGAAAACTATAGACAAAAACTAGTAATAAAAATATGCAAAATCCTACACACATTTCATATATAAAAATCATTGTTTTAATAATTGTATTACAATGTTAACTACCTAAAATTATAATTACAAATAATATTTGCCAATAGAATGATATTACATCTAA
Source organism: Prosapia bicincta (assembly GCA_036971475.1). Lineage (NCBI taxonomy): Eukaryota > Metazoa > Arthropoda > Insecta > Hemiptera > Cercopidae > Prosapia > Prosapia bicincta. The sequence continues at coordinate 49,422,256 of JBAIZL010000002.1, forward strand.
ATTACTATATCATGGTACTTCGCAAAACAGTGTTTTTTTATTGCAACACAAATGTACATTACATAACATACAAATTGAAATTGGCTTGGATTCCACCTTGTTCATGCTACACAATTCATATCTGCCACGTTTATTTGTGAACTCTGGCCAGTGTCCACCCAAATTTCTCAATTGCACAAATTTCCCAATCTCAGTGCAAACAATATTCGGTGCCACCACTTCTTTGACTTCCTATCAACTCCATAAAGAACACGGGATCTTCAGCTTCTGCTTGACCTGCAGTAGATTTTGAATGTTTCGTGATGGTGTTGTCAAAATTATTTAGTGGTGATATTGGTCTAAGATCTTCATCTTCATTATCATCACAATCAATATCTGATTGACAGTTTATATCGGGAGTACCTTCATTTAGATATTTTTCAATCAACTCCAATGACAAAGGTTCATTTGATGACATTTTGTAATCTAACTCTAATAATAATATAATAATTTATGAGCTTTACAACACAAATACACTTATCCACTCATAGACAATATAAAACTGTTGAGAAATTGCACTTATGAAACTAAAATAGGTTACGAAAATTTATAGGTTATGTGAAACATAAATTGTCAGCAAAGACGCCTTTACCTACTGTCGGGACTTGAAAGTTCGGGTTACATTTCGGTAATTATCTTCTCAAAAAAACAATAAAAACTACCGTATTACAACTATTATTTCAAAACTGTATGTTAACCAATGTTATTCTAAAAAAATTAAGAAGGGAGCGTATTTTCAAAACACAATAACACTTATTCAATCACGAGTGAAATCAACACTAGGTGGCAGACAGATGGTTCTGTAAGAAACTATTGCTTGATGTGTTTAGACTGAGAAATAATCATAACCAATGCTCGTAATATTTATACAATTGGCACGTAGAAATCTCGTCAGCATTTGAAGGCCATATTTGTATTACACTGAATTCCACAGGGTATTAAAGTCACCGGGACGTGAAAGTCCCGTCAGCAGGCAAAGGGTAAGTAAAGTAATATAACAATATAAATACGAATACCAGAGCTGTATCTGTGAATAAGCTTTGAAACATTAATAATTTGGCTAATAATAGACAAATGAATGTAATTTGCTGTCCGGATAATTTAACTTTAAAAAGTAAAGGTTGTGACAAAACAGTTTGTTGTAATCAGGCTTTATTACGATATTTACCTTCTAGCCATTTAATTAATTCAAATACAAAATAACACTACAAACATATTAATATTATCGACACATTATTATTAAACCGATTTTGCCTGGAGTATAAATTCCAATAACCTTTTATAACCAATATTTTTTACTAAACAACTGTAAATGTTTTCAAATAACAACAGTTTTTGTTATGAAACATGATTAGTTTTCTAACTTATTATATATTTTCAAAATTATTTTTAGTATTGTTTCAGTCATTTAGAGAAGGAGGGTTTTTGGCGTTTCCCGAAGTTTTAGAGCGTCTATCTACCGCGAGACTTCTCGACAGGAAGGAATTTGGGAACCTTAAATTTTGTATGAGCTGGATCTAGGAGCTGTTTCTACAAAGACAGGCCGTTTTAATGGTTAGAAAAGTAGACGAAGATGTTGTTATTCTACATCTAAAACTAGTGGCGCAAGGTTTCAAGGTTCACTTAACACGAATTACTTAAGGTTTGTTCTAGGAAGAGAGAGTAGAGGGCACGAGTAAAGAGAATGCGCAATGCTCAGGCGTTATCGGGGTTCCAGAAGAAATTTGAGGAGTCGGAAACAAGGACGGGGGTACACAGTATTGGTCAGTGTTTGAGTAGGTCGAGCTCTCAGCTCTGCCGGAAGAGAGGAAGAGAGAAATAGGTTTCGGGTAGTCATGTTTGCGAGAAACCAAGAGTATTGTTTGCAGCAGCCAGATCTTGATAGAGTCTGACTATCTATGTTTTCAGATAGAGAGTAGCCACCTTTCGTCCCTCCGGTAATGAGCAGGTGTACTTGAGGAGAGCATCCCTGCTAACACACGGCCCTTCACTACTCCCATTTCTACTCCCATTTTCAGTTATCTGTAGCTTGCATAGTTATCTGCAACTTAATAATTCTAATAAACGTTCGCTAAATGTAGAAGAGCTGCATTCATTCTGTTAAAAGTACAGATTTGGCGCTCACAAATAAATTTATTATTAATAATAATAAACTAGGTGAAATGTTAACGAACATAGGAATTCTAGACGATTTAAACTAAGTTAATAACATAATACATTCTTGAAATAGTTTTTTTGTGGGGAACATACACAAGAGTTTTCATTTAATATTCTAAGCAATACATATATATATATATATATATATATATATATATATATATATATATATATATATCGAAATCTTTTGTTGTTCATGACGAGATGGTTGTTAATTACTTATTACACTTTTGCTATTACTTGCGACCAGACACTTTTGCTAACTAAAGGTTGTTAAATTGTTAACTTACACTTGGAAGAAACGTTTTCGTCTTACGACTTCTTCAGCCTCGTATTTTTGCCGTTAGAAATGCTGCAGTTGTACTTTCTCGGTACCATATTTTGAAAGTTAAAAGTGATGTGATCGAAGAGTATGTGTGATATGTGCAAATGAACAAACACGGCACAGATCACATATACTCTTCGATCACATCACTTTCAAAAAATAGTACCGAGAAAGCACAACTGCAGCATTTCTAGCGGCAAAAATATGAGGCTCAAGAAGTCGTAGGACGAAAACGTTTCCTCCAAGTATAAGTTAACAATTTAACAGCCTTTAGTTAACAAAAGGTCTGGTCGCAAGTAATAGCAAAAGTGTAATATGTATATATATATATGATTTATAAACAACGTTTTTTTTGTTGTTAAATATTTATTTATTAAATTGCAAACATTTTAGCACCAAGAACACTTATAAAATAACGAGCTGAAGCCTTTCATCCTATGAATGCTTGTAAGTATGTATGAGCCTTATACATTACTAAACTACAGATTTGATCGCTATGAAACTTTCGGAAATTCTTGGGTACATTACTGGGAAGGTTTCTGGCATAGTAAGTCACCATAAAAACTTAAAGGGCTTTTATAGGGAAAATAGATAGATATTGTTCAATACTTTGTTATTTATTCTAATGTAGGGAATATATTGTTTTGTTTTTTTAATTTTTACTCATCTAAGACACCGGATCTCAAGTCATGAGTTTATTTATTCACAAACCCATCTCAATTCATTCCTTAACTGTGAATGTCAACAAATTCTTTTATGATCGAAATGATTAAAGCAATAAAATAAATAAAATAAAGAAATAAAACTTACTCATTTGACTAGAAACTCGAGGCAAAGAGCAAATGTAAATCTTCGGACGGAGCCGATCTTAACCGAACACCCCCTGCTTTTTCAAGGATTTTCAAGGCCCTGCCTAGTTGTTTCAGTCTGACTGGACCTTTCAATGGTTGTTCTCCATTAGGAATGAAGCCACGGTGTTGCAGGTTTCCCTGCAACCGGGTCGAACGAGACTGTCTGCAACTGAACGAACTGTCATACAGCCTCTTAGTCATTATACATATATGATTTTTTCAATATAAGAATTTTACCCAACTTGCTTAAAACATTCTTGAAAAATCTTTCTTGTACAATAATTTAATCTTAATATATCTTTCTTCTTTAATACAATAGTTTGAAAATTGTTACAAGATTTGTAATAGGTAGGTTTACATTAAAAATACAAAATTCCTATTTAACAGTTTTCAGTTTCACAAACACTAATTCTATTCTAGCTAGCTGATAGCGCTTTTTATTACTTTATAAAATATTTACGAATATCAGTTTTATATTAAAATAATTGGAGTTGGAGATTTCGGAATGAACAGATATAATTATGTTATGAATTTCAAATTATGTTATAAAGTACAAAATTATTACATATTTCAAATAAATAATAAAATCAATATTATCTGACAATTTGTAATAAGAAAACGTATCTAATTTTCAAAAAAACGTTTTCAGAATAGATACTTTGAAACACATTTGAAAAAGCATAACCCTTGATTATATTTGATAAAATGGGAAATATTTTCGCGCTTCAAACCTTAGCAGAAGAGCTTTTGTGTCAGCTTCCATTTCGTGATTTGTTCTCAAAGACGAATTTTTATACAAAATATAAAAGCAACGTTTCTCTCCCCAGATAAAGTTAAGTATTTCTTGTGCTGTAAAATCTTTTTTAACCAATCTGTTTTCTGAATATTTGAGGTTAGAAATGAACCAGTGTTAATTGTGATTTATTAATATTGATAAATCCGAAATTCCGAATCTGTTCTAATTATTTACGATGGTTTTAAGGTTTCTTTAAATTTATCAGACACTTTACCACGGAAATGTTTATCTAACTATTTTTATTTTGTTATTGTGTTTGACGATAATTTTGCTAACTTTTAAGTTCTGGGCTTTGCTTTGTCAGTTTTTGGATACTGATAAAGAAATCTCCTTTTTATTGCGAGTTTCCTCTAAGTACTTCCATGGTTTTGACTCGTTGATAGAGATTTATTTTCCCCCATATTTGTTTCTTCTTCTTCGTGTCGAATATCCTTTTGGTGTTTGACTAGATCTTGTCTCTTTTCAAAGCTGTGCATTACAATTTGCCCGTAAAATCTAAAGGGGAGGTTTGAGGACATTATTTTGAAGTATATCCCATAGTTCTTTTATCCTTTCAGGGCTACACTTTAATTAAAGTGCATGTTTTATGCATAGGTTTGATAATTATAATACATAATCTGCAGTTCATACTTTTGAAATAAGATCCCACTTCTCGAACAATCTTTGATATTATAATAGGCTGTGCGAAAGCTGATGCAGTCTTCATTAGTCTTTTAAAGGACTGTGTTGTGAAAATTCGAAAGAATCTCAATTTAAAAAGCTTGTTTCTAGATTAGGAATAGTAATCGTGGAAGACAGTAGTTGTTTTATTCTTATTGAATTTATTTTTAAATGTGTATTCTCAATCTACTTAACAACTGAAGCACTGGTATACCAACTCGCAGTGACCCCATTTCTCGGTTTTGTAGCCTGATTCGCAGCCAACTCTCAATGTGCAATTATTAATGTGAATAAGCTATAATGATGTAAATTGTTTAATCAACTGTGAAGCTGTGAAGCATAATAATTAATATCTCACTGCCTAGTTTAATTGATATGATAAAAATTAAGAAATGTGAGATAGGTCTATGTCTTTTTAATTCTGTTACACAATATCACAAATTTACACTTTAAATTTTTAAATAAACATCGACTACTAGTTTCTTTCTATACTTGGGTGGTTTATTCATAAATAAAATGAATTAAGTAAAATAAAACACAATTAGTTTAAATTAAATAAGTACCAAATATCAAATCATAGACATATTTATAGAAAATAGTGTGTAAAACATTTTAAGATCAAATATTTCTCACTTTATGTAGGCAAATATAATCTAAAAATAAATACACAATAACAAACAAACAAAAAATACTTATATAAATTTTAAATTAAAGAAAGAATTAATCTCAAACATAAATGTGATTTGACAACGCGAAAAACAATTTTAATAGACTGTATATATTTATTTTTAGTTTAAACGCATTCTTTTGTTTTTTCATGTGAAATATTTTATGTTGAAATAACACGAGTCTGTAATAAGAGAACGAGAAATCGAGCGTAAATTTAGATTTAGACTTGACTGTGCACAATTTAAAGCAGAAACTCTGTGAGATGTGACGTCATAGACACAGTTGATTAAAGTTTAAAACGTGTAGCTAAGTAAGTAAGTTCATATGTCAGAAAGATGTTCTGTAGAATTCAACTTGATGCTCTTTATAAATATATTAAATATGGAGTCGTAGAAATGATTAACTTGACTTAATTCGCTGTATTGGCTTTATCTTAAAGTGTTGTTTTATTATTATTATTTTTTTTTTTACCTATGTATTTCAATATATTTTATTATGAAATTTAAACCCAAAACATTTAAAACTAATACAACTTAAAAACTATATGCATATGCTCCTAATCACAGCATCTTCACAAATTCTGATCTTATGTCAAAGTTCGGCCCCAAGGCGAACTTATATACCTATATAAGGTATACGAGTATAAATATAGTAGGCAAAAGATAAGGTTGTTGCATATCACCTTACCCTGCTTAAAATACGAGGGTTATTCATAAAATAAGGTTCCCATAGGTTTTAAACATAGGCTGCTTTATTTTCCTTCTTAATTTAATACATCATTTTAAAGCTTAAAACTTACGCTATTTTCCCACACATCACAGTTTCTGTCCAAACACTTTTTAAAACGATGCTCCAACTTGTCTATCCCCATGCTATAGAATTCTGCCGCCAAACCTTTGAGGAATCGGGTAACATCTTCTTCGACTTCATCATCGGTACTGAAGCGTAATCCACTCAAGCGTTCCTTTAATTTTGGGAATAAATGATAATCACTTGGGGCTAGGTCCGGACTGTAGGGGGGTTAGGGCACTACAGTCCAACCAAAATCAGTCAGCAGTTCTTGCGTTTGGTGCGAGACATGAGGTCGAGCGTTGTCATGGATAAGCCTCACACCACTGGACAATCTTCCTTTCCGGCGGTTCTGAATCGCAAGTCTTAGTTTTCTTAATGTGTCCCAATATCTGTTGGAGATAACCTGTTCCATGAGGCAAAAAGTCGATTAAAAGTAGACCCTTCCTGGCCCAAAAGACAGTTGCCATGGCTCTCCCAGCAGACTGTGTTTGTTTAAACTTCTTTGGCTCCAGCGAAGTTCAGTGACGCCATTCACGTGATTGGTGCTTGACTTCGGGAATAAAGTGAAACGCCCATGTTACATCGCCTGTAACAATGGAATCCAAGAATTCTTCTTTGTTGTCTTCACATTGTTGCAAAAGCTGCTGGGCACACTCGACACGTTGCTGTTTGTGGTTTTCTGTATACATTCGCGGTACCCTTCGCGCACACTCTTGGTAATAGCCTAATTATTTGGTTAAAATGTTATGAATTGTGGTGCTGAAAGTTTCAGGAATACGCAAAGCAAGTTCCTTAATATCAATCCTCCGATCTTCAAGCAATATTCTTTAAACTAGATCAACTATCCCGTCTGAAACTGAAGGCTCCGGTCTCCATCATGAATTTTCGTGCGGCCTTCACTGAATTCTCTACACCATTTCCTAACATGTTGAATAGATATTCACTATTCCCTATCTCCTATTAACTGTAAATAAGTGAAATCCGTTTTGCATTTAAAAAAACGTATCACAGCACAATTTTTGCAACCGGCAGTAACAGCAATGGAGAGTACCAACTTCGAAAGTGCTAGCCCGGCACAGAACATTGTAGCGAGGCGGGAGTGGTGGGGGTAAAGAGAGGGGGAGTTGATAAGTAAGACAGTGTTGCCACATTTCTCTCAACACGTCACATTCTTTCTTAGCAGCATAGAGAACCTTATTTAGTATATTTAGAATACGCCTTAAAAACATATAAAAATAAATGCATCGTGGTGGGATATGAAATCAGTGATAATCACTTTATAGTTCATGGTAATCGACTCGATGGTAATCATATAAGTACAATTCAGAGAAGGAGTATAGAGAGTGGGGAACTGGGAGTGAATGTTACCAAAGTGAAATGCATGAACGATGTAGCAAAGTTATCGGATTGAACAAACTTAATCGGTATAGTGAAGAAGTGAATCTATGCAAGATCATATGTGTTAACAATATATAATTCTATGATAAAAAAAAAGAATGGTGGTGAAATAAGGACAGTGACTGAAAACGAGAAAACGAGATGAAAGAATAGGGGTAATAAGAGCATTGGCTAGGACCTAACTGGATTATAGACAATGGACAGAGCGAGACTGCCTCAACAACTGTTAAAATTGTCACTTCACGGATAAGAAGACCAAGGAGAAGCTGAAGTAAAGAATTAGAAAATCCAAGAATGAAAAGGAACCTAATGAAAGAGAATGAACTGCTAGAAGGTGGCTTGTGGAGCTTGCCCGATGCAAGAGTAGTGAGAGACCATGACTTCAGTAGACGGATGATCCCAATCGAGGACTTGATGTCATCGTGGTAGCCGTAAGTAGTAGCCCAAAGATCTACTGTGATCGCCAGTCTCTTGTTTGAAAAGACTACCCTTAACCCTGTTTGACTGGAATCCCTTAATCCAAGATTCAAATATTTTTCTAGAATCACAAAGAAAAAACAGAACCTTCCAAGTGTCCGGTTTTTTTTTACTGGTATACAGTTCTAGCTTGTTCTGTCCCAGTACGTGAAAATTATACCTTTATCTACTTCAGAATGTCTAAGAATTAGGTAAGGACAGGGCTCCAAGAATAGTGGATTCAGTCTGCTTACAGTGATAAACCGCAGCACAACCTGGTCGTTACCTCTTTTAATTCGAATGATCTACGCAGTGGAAATTGAGAATAGCAAGGCTTAAACGCTTTTAAATGACAATGATGATGAAAACGTTAATCCTACTGAAAATATACACTATTCTAAATCTAATGCTCTGCTACATAATTTTAGTAAATCCTAATCGCAGCAAGTGTTTTTTTAATTTTCCATACGTTTCCAACAATTGACATCTTAACGACTGAAATACACAACCTAAAACTAACAATCGCCGTAACGAATTATAACAAACAAATCCGAATTTATACACTAGACCTCTTCATTTTACAGTAATAATGGCGTTCTTAAAACTATATTAAAGTTAGAGTTGCCAAATTTAGAAACCTAGCACAACTTGCCCTTCACTGGATCGTTCACCAGACTTCCCAGTCCCTATACATCAGTTAATCCCTGATATTTTTCTTCTATGCCTATTTGCTTAACAAAGTAAAAACGAACAATATTTTTATTACAAATACAAAATAATAGACTTGAATATAAGTTATAACAAGTAATATAAAAAAAATGTTCTATAAAATCCCGTCACTGCCTACTTTAAAATCCCAACATTGTCCACCTTGATATTCCAACATTGTCTACCTTATAATCACAACACATTTTACATTAAAATCCCAACATTGTCCACCTTGATATTCCAACATTGTCTACCTTATAATCACAACACATTTTACATTAAAATCCCAACATTGTCCACCTTGATATTCCAACATTGTCTACCTTATAATCACAACACATTTTACATTAAAATCCCAACATTGTCCACCTTGATATTCCAACATTGTCTACCTTATAATCACAACACATTTTACATTAAAATCCCAACATTGTCCACCTTGATATTCCAACATTATCTACCTTATAATCACAACATATTTTACATTAAAATCCCAACATTGTCTACAATAAAATCCCATCAAAGGTCTACTTTAAAATCTCAACACTGTCTACTTTAAAATCGCAACACTGTCTACTTTAAAATCTCAATATAGTCTACTTCCAAATCCTATAACTGTTTACTTTAAAATCCCAACATTGTCTACCTCAAAATCCCAACACAGTTTGCCTTAAAATCTCAACACTGTCTACCTTGTAAACTCAACACTGTCTATCTTGTAAACGCAACACTGTCTACCTTTTAAACGCAACATAGTCTACCATGTAATCCCAACATAGTCTATTTTATAATCGTTTTATAAACGTTAAATCGTTTAATACTGAGTATAAAAAATTTGTTAAACAGCCTCATCTTTGTAGCTCCGGGTGGCGGGTAGACCCCTCTACTCCTACCCGTCGAAACCAGGACTACTTCAGGTAAGCTACCCTGACCACGCAATCACATATTTTCCCCATTTCTAGTACGAGGGAACATATGTCTTTTCTCTAATCCTTGATCCCATCCCCCTTCTTCTTTTACCACAAGAGTGAAAGGGGAAGACAATTCTCTATGACACCAATGAGAGTTGTACTTCAGGTACGTGACGTCACGTGCTGCCTTTTTCTCCCCTGTACCCCCTCTAGGTGATTTTATTACTTTATATGACCCACAGCTTTCCTGTCCTCAGGCGATAGTTAAAACGGCTGGTCATCTTAAGCTTACAAAAACATTTAATAATAGTAATAATAATAATATCCCTTCTATGAAGTTTTCTTATCCCGATAGTTAATTATTTAACCATTTAACGGATGAAAACCTACTTCGAAAAACGTAAAGTTTATTATTTTAAATAAATAAAGCCTCTAAACCACAAATAACTTTTATTTAAACCTTATGTACATTTCAATTGCTCAGCAATCATCTTCAGATGTATTTAAAAATACAACTCTAGTTGTATTTTTAAATACCTCTGAAGGTGATTGCTGTGCAATTGAAATGTACATAAGGTTTAAATAAAAGTTATTTGTGCTTTAGAGGCTTCATTTATTTAAAAATAAACATTACGCCACAGTTGCTACATACAGTTGTAAAGTTTTTTGTTAATAAGTTGAGCTCATTTTTTGAAGTACATGACATTGGGGTTTGAGGATACTTTGCATAATCTATATAACAACCATTAATTACGTACACCTCTGTAGTGGTCTATGGTCTTAAAACCATACTTACACAATTTTAAGATTTTTATGGTTTATAATTTTTTTTCTAAAAATTCTCAGTGCATACCATTTTTTTAATATTAGAATATATTATATCCACGTGCCCGTATGTGTAGTAATTTCTATAAAGAACTTTCTAATATTTTCAGTTGTTCAGGAAATTCAATTTGAAGTTGAACTAAACTCAAAGTAATTAGTTGGATTCAGTTTGACTTTAACTACCTTCTACAAACGTTTAGCAATACAGCCAATATTGTCGCTTTTGCAAAGATCAGACGTCCTTTCCATAATAATTAGGTCACTATGCCAATAGGTTGCGTCATAAACATGCAGCTTATAAGATTACTTGGTACTTTCTGTTTTATATTCAACAAAAACGCTAGTCTATTGGAAATAAAAACTCCACAGTCTGACATAAATCTTTAATGGAAATAGAATTACAGTCGGATTAATGTTTCATAAAGTTTAAGCCTTGAAAATGTATTCATAATATTCTACTGTGTATAAAACAGTTACTAAAATTTAAAGGTTTAAAAACGCAACTAAAATATCGTTGCAAATTGTAATGTGAGCATGAAAATAAAAAGATATTAGTAATGAAATAGAAGTTTAACTGGATAATATGACATAAACGAGAATAAGTATTTTGTAAAAATATAAATGAAGAAACAGTCAAACATACACATGTCCATAATACATAGAACAATAATTTTAATTGATAGTTCATTTCTATAATAATATAAAGAATAGCGATATATAATCAGTTATAATGCAAACGCAATAGTCAGTAAAATTGCAATATTAGAAATAGTAAAATCAGTATAACATTTATAATGAATAGAATTTCTATTTGTAATGTACATAAAAATCCGTTGTATTTTGTTTCTTAAGTGTAAAATAGATCTACAAAATAATCTATACAAAATATTCTTAGACTACTTCATTTTAAATTAAACATTATAACTTAGTTCATTATTACTTTTTCATTTTATTTCCATCCTGTCTCGGAAGAGAACCCCAGAGCATTAGGCGACCATTACACACACACACACACATACACACACACACACACACACACACACACACACACACACACACACACACACACACACACACACACACACACACACACACACACACACACACACACACACACACACACACACACACATACATACATACACACACACACACACACACACACACACACACACACACACACACACACACACAGACACACACACCCACACAGACACACACACACACACACACACACACACACACACACACACACACACACACACACACACACACACACACACACACACACACACACACACACACATACAAACACCCACACAGACACTCACAGACACACACACACACACACACACACACACACACACACACACACACACACACACACACACACACACACACACACACATCACGCGTGTGGATTCAGCACGTATGCCGATGGTACTTCTATGAGTCACGTACTAGCTTTTGGACTACAAAACTACAATTTTTAAAATGTATCTTATAGGTTGTTTTTACTGATATTTAATAGTGAATTCTACATATTATTGCTTGGAAATAAAGGTAATTTTTTCACTCAAAAAAGTAATAAATTAGACTATTTGAAATACTAATTATAGTTTACATAAGACTGTAAATGAAAATTCCTGTATTATTCTTTATAAGTGTAATAATTACTTTGTCCTTGATCTCTATTTCCAAGCAATAATATGTATAATCCAAAAATGTCAGTAAAAATTCCCTGAATGTTGCAGTTTTAAAACATTCAGTTTTGTAGATCAATGCCTAGTAAATGAGTCATGGAATACCATAGGCGGCAAGTAGGTATGTCAGGGCGTGTAAGTGTGTGCGCGTGGAGTTATGAAGTCTGAATGGATTATGATAAATGTTTTCGCTTTTCCATTCTTCTGGGTCTCTGAACTAGTATTTGTACTTTCTTAGAATCAGTATTAAATGGAGTTATTTGTATTAAATAGTATTTTAAAATAAAAATATATTTTGCTCGTCTGACAAACGTCATTGATAAAAAGAATTATTTTCGCGTCATAAGAACATCTACTGCCAGATTTCCAATCATAAATGGATCCTTCCGAAGATATCCGAAAACAAACGCTACACTTATTAATGGACTCAGTTTACGCTAGAAGCTGTTTTCGTCTTTATTTAGAATTTATTTGGAAATTGTATATAAACTCCATTTTCAAATGGATTTTACCGCAATATTATATATCCGATGATATGATAAATCTGGTTCCAAATAATAATCGGTTTTCGAAGACCGAAATGTAACTAGTGGGAAAATGTACCTATTTTGGCCACGAAAGAAGAGTCAGCAGGGACAGTTAATCTTTGGAGCAGTTCAGAAAATTAAAAGGTCATTCTCTAAAGAAATTTACCCATTACGATAAAAGTGTATGATCAGTGTGATGCATTTTCGAATCTAATCTTAACTGACCAGTAACCTGTTAGTAAACATTTCAGTATATTTGATTCAAGATAGAAATGTGACAAGAAAAATTATATTAGTATTTACAAGCCAGGTTTACAAGGTTAATAGTGTTTATTTCTTATGGGGACATTGAGCCACGACATTTATAAAATTATTTTCAACATAGAATTATTTTTGTCCTAAATCTACTATGGTAATTTTGAAATTTGGTAAACGAATAGAATCAATATATTGCCCTACCAATAAAAGTCAAAGGAAATTCATGGGTCATATTATTTTCAAAACTGGAATCATCTAATATATAAGTACCTACTTAATAAATTTGTTAAATGGAATAATATTTTTGTACCACAACGGAATTTGTGATTAGATGACATGGAACGGGTAGCGGGTAGATTTAGCTCGCGACAATTCCCGCTATTCTTTCTACAAGGGGACCCTTGTATTGTCTCATTATTCCTAACTGCCCACCTGTACACTTCTTCTTATAATAGAGTATAACGTAAAGTTTAGATACTTGTTTCATATAAACAACGATGCATGTATATATATATATATATATATATATATATATATATATATATATACATATATATATATATATATATATATATATATATATATATATATATAAATATATATATGGCGTCACGTAGACGACGATATATTGGGGCTAATGCATTAAAACTAAGAGGAAAAAATACAAAACACGGTTTATAAAGCATCACTGTGTATATTTTACTGTAACAGTAATAATTTGTACAGTCAGATTTTATTACCTATTATTAATCTATGCTAATGGTAATAATGACCTATACCAATAACAATGTACTATTACTTAACCTAAAATTATAATTGATCTGTAATAATATAGGCCCATAATTGACAGCATGACCTATAATTGACCTACATTAAAATTACCTATTCTAAGACAAGTTAAAATAAACTTACAACCAAAAGGTGTATTACGTTTCAGAAACATTGTAACAATAACTTGTCATCATAAAATGACTCCTACTAAGCAATTCTGTGTTACATTACAGATTATGTTCACAAACCAAGCGCTCAAGGATATGGCAGTAATTTCAAATTTAAATTTTAAGAAGATAAATCAAATTAAAATAAAAATTAACATTTTTTACAAAAACCGTTTGATATGACATTAAATGTCCTATTGCCGAAACTTTCCGATTTTTCCCGAACGTTACCAAAATCAATCCTAGTTCATTGAAGTAACCACAAGTTTTGGCATGTAAAAAATACGGTTTCCTATAATTTAATAATTCAATTAACTTAATAATTAATTATTTAATGTAATTTAACAATTAGATTACAATCCATATTCGTAAGTAATGTTGGTGTAAGTTTAAAAATAAGTTAATAACTCAATCATAAACTGTAATGGTTTTTTGGAATAATATTAGATGCTAACGTTGTTGCAACAGCACAGTCTTAGATCGATTGGGTTCCGGATTATTTCTTTAAATATGCTACCTCTTACAAACGGATTCTCATCGGTTCCAGCAAGTAATATTTGTCTGAGAAAACAAAGATGGAGATGGGAAAATAAATTAAATGTGACCTGGACAGGATTCCTCTTCACATTAAATCTCAGTGGAGGTATTGAAATATAAATAGATATTGTTTTAAAATTAGAGATATTTTAACTGTTCTCTATTTTTTTTCTTTCTCAATTAATAAAATTATAAATACAAAAAGAAACCTATCTCTATATTTTAGTATTATTTACATGGTATTTATAAAAACATCATTATAGAGATGGTTTTTGTTAAAATAGTGTGTTGTTTGATTTGTAAGTTGAACATTATTGAATTTATTTTTTAGTTCTCTATAATTTTGTTTTTGAATGGTTTTTGCCTGTAGTTTGCTAGGTCTTTGCTATACCAGTTGAGGTTTTGTCTGTTACATACTGCAAGAATTTATTTTTTTAGTTCTCTATAATTTTGTTTTTAAATGGTTTTTTCCTGTAGTTTGCCAGGTCTTTGCTATACCAGTTGAGGTTTTGTCTGTTACATACTGCAAGAATTTATTTTTTAGTTCTCTATAATTTTGTTTTTAAATGGTATTTGCCTGTAGTTTGCCAGGTCTTTGCTATACCAGTTGAGGTTTTGTCTGTTACATACTGCAAGAAATTATTTTTTAGTTCTCTATAATTTTGTTTTTGAATGGTTTTTGCCTGTAGTTTGCCAGGTCTTTGCTATACCAGTTGAGGTTTTGTCTGTTTCATACTGCAAGAAATTATTTTTCAGTTCTCTATAATTTTGTTTTTAAATGGTTTTTGCCTGTAGTTTGCCAGGTCTTTGCTATACCAGTTGAGGTTTTGTCTGTTTCATACTGCAAGAAATTATTTTTCAGTTCTCTATAATTTTGTTTTTAAATGGTTTTTGCCTGTAGTTTGCCAGGTCTTTGCTATACCAGTTGAGGTTTTGTCTGTTTCATACTGCAAGAAATTATTTTTCAGTTCTCTATAATTTTGTTTTTAAATGGTTTTTGCCTGTAGTTTACCAGGTCTTTGCTATACCAGTTGAGGTTTTGTCTGTTACATACTGCAAGAAATTATTTTTTAGTTCTCTATATTTTTGTTTTTGAATGGTTTTTGCCTGTAGTTTACCAGGTCTTTGCTATACCAGTTGAGGTTTTGTCTGTTACATACTGCAAGAAATTATGTTTTAGTTCTCTTTAATTTTGTTTTTGGATGGTTTTTGCCTGTAGTTTGCCAGGTCTTTGCTATACCAGTTGAGGTTTTGTCTGTTACATACTGCAACAAATTATTTTTTAGTTCTCTATAATTTTGTTTTTGAATGGTTTTTGCCTGCAGTTTGTCAGGTCTTTGCTATACCAGTCGAGGTTTTGTCTGTTACATATTGCAAGAAATTATTTTTTAAAAGCTTCGATAAACTACCACATAAAAAATTATAAAAAATTATAAAGATTTATTTACATGCTGTATTAAATTATGGTCTAAATTGGATACCTGTTAGATTATATCAAATGCATCCTTTGTAGGTGTACCTTTAATTTGTTAATAAGTCCACAGTTCTTACTTTACATATTTTAAAGATTCCAATATTCATAGACAGTTATCTTATTTACAAGTGAAATCTGGATGATAAAAATCAATTTACTTGTAGGCTTCTATAATGCTAAGTGTGTTGAGGAAATGTACACAAACGTTTTGTGTCATCTGCTTTATTTTGGTTTTAACCCAGAATGTTTCTAGTTTATTGTACTTCACGTTGTTCTACATTTAATATTGTCGAGAAATACTTTTCCTTGAAATCGTCAAACTATTCCATGGCAGAACATTGTGCTGACAATCAATTGTTACCTCTTGTTGTAATGAAAATTGATGAGTTATCATTATCGTTAAGTCATAATTAGTGTCAGTCAAAAGAGATAAACCAATGTGCATATGTCAAAGTGTAACAGAACTAGGTTGAACATGTGGGACGAGAAGTAATGTGATAATGCCCGTCCCTTGCTTGTTCTACTTACCCTATTGTCAAGGAATTATTGCTCCAATGAAATTGGTTTCTATTAATTTCACTATAGGTTTTAATTGAGCTCCCCATAAACCGTGTTAAATAATGCTTTTACGCAAAAACTGATTATCTGAGAATTATGTTTAACTATATCTCACAACAGATAATAAAACAAGATGAGAAATTTATTCTACATAATAGTTCTGATAGTTTCGTTAGTGTTTCATTATATTATTATAAGTATGTTATGTAAGTATTTATATTGTGAAGTAACAAATTTCTTGAACTCAAAACATCAAAGTCTCAGTGATTATGTTTTCCTCCTAGCTTAGACGACTATGTTTTCAACACGACAAAATCTAGAAGTTTGTTCATGTTATAACCTATGTTTAAACATATAGGTGTTGTGGATCTGAACACCTGGGTGATTTTAAAAGCTATTTTACTGAAGTCGATACAAGAAGGGGTAGATGTTAGACAAACATTAAATTTTTTATAATATGACAAAATACAATAGTAAATAGAAAACATATTCATATTAGAAAATAAGGACAAAATAATTAAACATTAATTTTTCTGCAACAAAAATTTCTGGAAAATAAATTAAAGCTGCATAAAGTAAATTAGAAGTAATGACATTGTTTCATAAAGTAATTGAATTTCACATATAAAACTACACAGTGAGCTACTAAGCTAACTAGGTATTTAATACGCGGTTTTACAAGTATACACTAATTGTATGCGAGCAAGCAGTAGAAACTGTCATTATATTAACATGCGAAATTTATTTCTTATATTTCAAAAGGAATTATAAAATAAATTATAAGGTTTAATTTTAATTTAGGATTGAGTTTAATGGAAATCGTTTGTTTGTGTTTTCATGAGCTTTGGTCATTCGTAACCAGTTTAAGGGGTGACTTTGAAATGTAAGTAATTTATTTTTTGTTGAACCACGGTTTTAAAGAACTTTGTCCTTTTGTGGTCATGAAACCAATTAAAAAAGGAGCACAATAGTATTCTGTAGAGAAAAACAGAAACAGAACTACAAAATATATTAACAAGAGCAAACTGCAATGCTTTTAAAATGTTTCACATCAAAAGTCTGCAATAGGTTTCTGTAAAATACAATGTTATTTCAGCTTCTCTCTTTCACACTCAAAAGTGTTACTGAATCAAATATATATAACTTGAATTTTAAATTTTGTACAGGCTATTCTAAAAACAAACGAAGGAGTTTCAGGGTCTCAGGTAAAAATAATAAAAAAAGTTCTTATAAAAATATGCCTGGGAACGCATCGTTAGCTAGTTACTACAGCTGGCGGATGATTTCGCCTTGATTTAGGTTTTCCCGTTACAATAAAACCATTCCAAAATACGTAAAACGTAAATTCAGGTGTAAAATTAAGTGCATTGTATGCAACATTAAGTGGCAAATTACATAAAACAAGTTCCAGAACTGTAAATAGGGTAATTTTTAAGATATCTGACGAAATACGTAACCTTGGTATCGACAAACATGCAACATTTAAGTATGAAGTATATTAACGTTGTTAAATGAATAACAAATACTTAAAATTTGTAAACAATCTTGTAGAGAATATAATTCTGAAGGGTGTTATGTAAAATAAGCCAGTAATAGACCAATATAGTTTTTAAATAAGTAAATTATAAAATTAATGCATCACATTTTCTTTCATGATAAATCAGTGCGATACCCAGTTCACCTCGTCCTGTGCCTAGGCTAGGTTGAATATTCTAAATTTCTTGATGTTCTTTATGTACCCGATGATTTGGTTAGCGTTCAACATAAAAAGAACGTGTTGGAAATGACTTATTCGGTCCCAGACACCGAAGAAATGGTTTCCGCATTCAAAACCCGACTGACAGGAAATATAATCTGACATTCGTGTCAAACAGGTTCAGCATTTCAATTACTATAATATTTACAGACAATTATATCGGCATATTGCTTATTAAAAAATTGAAACGACATTTTGAGCATTAACTAATTTTTAAACTCTTATAGTTTATACTCTCTTTATCTGTACGACAATTCAGTATGAAATATTCGAACAGTTGATCAGCTGTTAGTACTTCCAACCTACTGAAAGTAATAAAATAAGTTAAATTTAAATTAAGTTCTATATAAGTAGCAAGATAATGTTAAATTTGTCTAATAGAGCAAGCGCGCCTCGAGACATTAATATTGAAATAGAAAACCGAAGCACACAATGGAAAATAAACAATGTTTAAAATAGTTACACAAAAACAGTTTACCATGAAATACTATTGTGAGTCTAGCATTTATTGGTATTTTAATGGCATTATTAATATAATACTTAAACTATTAAAAAGTATTTCACAGTGAATAATTCATTTCATTTTATTGTAATAAATAAGAAGCAGCAAATGCTTCTACTAGCCCCTGGTTGTTTTATATTTCCCCTGAGTTTTAATTTAATATGACCAAGTTTAGTAGAATATTAAAAATACAGTAGAGCCTCGATATTTCGCGGTAGATGGGATCGAGACCCCCTCGAATTACACAGAGGTACGTTCCTGTATATTAGGAAAAATAGGGGTTGTAATACCCTAACACTATAATTAAGAATTCACAAAATATATTTATAGAACTGTATTTACTACAGTAATTACATAAATTTAATGTTGCTTTGGAATACATTGTTCATCACGGTTGCTAAGTTTTTCGGAAAAAGCTATAAGTGTCTTCTACATCGTCTTATCAGATAGTTGTTGTTCTTCGTCGCTTAGACGTCTTAGCAAAAGCACATCTGTGGCGTGGTGTTTCTCTGTTGTTCAATATAGCATAGTGCAGTTTCCAAGGCGGTCGTTCTTTCACCGTGACTAATTTTTCCTTCTTGTACTGTCTCACTCGAACCTTCATCTTTGTTCTTGTCCTCACTGCTTTCAGTAGTTTCTTGTACCGTTTCAATAGTCATAACATGTGTTATTGTTACTTACTTACGTTCGTCCTTACTTATCCTGTAACACTATTTATTATGATGGATGTTCAATATTGCAGTTACATGTTACATAATTAATAGTGGACCTGCAAAGTTATGAGAATTCTAATTGAATTGATTAGTGATATGTTTCAATAAAGACACTTTTTTGAAAAAAAATACAAATCAAAATCTATTTATTATGAGTTTACAATAGAAACAAACATTGAACTCAAGAAAATTATACAATAATTACTTCCTTTTTAAAATATTAAATCACTTAATGAAGTTAACCAATTTGAACAAATGTGCCGTTAATGTACCGTGGTATAGATATGAGGTATCGACTATTAAGGTTCCTTCATTAATTAAATGTATTATACATATTCTGAATCTAATAATTGTTACTTGAAAAATATAATTTGTAACATCAAGTGGATTAATCACTTTTTTTATGTAACTCGCATAGTAATACAAATTTTTCATTTTTATACCGGCCTAAATTTTTAACAACATTAAACTTTATTTAAAAGAATTAACCTTTTGGGAATTATTGAAAATGGGCTTTACCTTTAGGTAATATATAATTACCTTATCTTTCTATCGTGACTACTTCAGGTTTCTAAATAATTAAGAACCATATAAATTTTAATATAGCTTGCATTTATTCCTCTAACATCCAATTATTAAACATTATACCAAATTATATTAATATGATGCAGTGACAAAGACTGATTTCTCAACTAATACTACAATTACAAAAAAAGAGCACTCTTGACGCTTTAGTTTTCTAACAAAATAAGGTTAATCATTACAGAGTTAATTTGCTCTTTCTCTCGGGTCGTTATTACGGGATCTTCTATAAATTAGAAAGTGGTGAAAAAAACTAGATTAATTTTTATAACAATGAATTTAAATTTGTTCTGAATTTACTAAGTTTATAAGGTTCTGTTGGCTAAATCTAATGTAAGAAGGATTGTACTTATTGTTTGTTGAGTTCCTGGAATCTTGATAGTTGCGTTAACTGCTTCACTGCACTTTTACACATAATAACCTACTTCTCTAATTTCTTTACTACCTGACTAAATCATTTACGTCGCACTTTTAAATTTTACACAAAACTAACTATACCCTTAACTCTTTTAAACAATTATACCCCTTTTTAAACATTGCTTATATATCCCCCCCCCCAATACGTCTGCCCTCTTCTGATGTTCCTCCAAGACTTCTCTTTAGCCAATGATTTTTAATTTTAATAACCAGCGTTTTCTCCCCCTTTATGTATTTTCAGTTAATCGGTGATTCCTACACAGCTCTTACAAATAGCCTTCCTAACGGAACAGTGTTATTTTCCCAGGTTATATTTTGGTCACTTGGAAACTTCATTCTTAAAATACCTGTACCCGTCTTTTGTCAATAATTCTCCCCACAGCACATTTGTGACTACCCTTGGTTAAGCCTTCTTGTTAGTCGAGGATAATTGGATAAAAGTTACGAATCCGCATGGGAGTAAAGGTATCGAAGTGGGGTTTTTTGCAAAATCTTCGGGGTGTTGTGTAGAAAAAATGTAATTTTCTTGCATTCGGTACAAGTGCAATAAAAAGGGTTAAAAATGCATATAATGTATTTTTTATATGCATTTTAAATTATTTTATTTAAAAGTACATAAAAACTATTTTTAGGGGTTTTTGAGGACGCTGAGAACGAATATCGAGTTTATAAGTCGATACACCATTCGAAAATGCATTTTAAATGAGTTTTAATTTGATATTTAAAAGTTGGTATACCAGTTGCAAGTGCATTAAATGCACTTATGCATTTTAGTGTAAAAAAAATTTAACATTAAAGTTGGCCTAGTAAATTTTTTAAATATTTTTTTAGAATAAACAAAACATAACGTTGTATGGTTCGTTTCTGCCCCCCTCCCCCAATTCATAATACTTTTAATTTTACAAAATTTCTACAAATTTAAAATAAAAATAAAAATGAATTGATTGATATTTTATTATTATTCCTTAATAAAAACTACATTGTTATTTTTCTTGTATTTGAAATTTAAAAACTACTACATTTAAATGAAATAAAAAATTATTCGCATTTCGAAATTATGATCTAGACTGTCTTTTAGGGAGACTCGGGATAGAGTTAGTCTTTTTTTTTTAATACGCACTCCCGAGTAGGATAGAAATAGTAAAAAAAAATTCGTCTCGTGAACTTTAATAGAAATTTCCCCTTTTAATTTATGATGAAATCCGTTAAGTCTTTCATTTTTGGAAATGTTACTTAAGTTTTTAATTCCAGCTTCTTTAACAGTAACTAGATGTTCTTCATCACATTTTTCCCAATTTTCAGAATATATACAAATGAAACATTTGTTCAAATTAGAGGAACAACCCGGCTTATCCATAATGTAGCCTAAAAAGAAAACATACAAATATACAAACAATTTTATTATTTTTCTTAGAAAAAATGTGCGCAATATTTTGAAAAATTATTCTAGAAATTGTTCGAGATATTTTTATAACACGTGTGACGAAAGTACATCTTTCCACACAGCTTTTTAATTTCAAAGTAACGCTTTTTACATGAATATTAATTTTTTTTAAACAGTCATGCAAAAAAATAATTTTGATATACATCTTAGTCAAACCAATTATTGGCTGTTTAGATAGATGTTTATAATTTTTTGGTAATAAATTTCACTTCAATTACTTCACTTTCAATTATAATTATAATTTATTAAATTGTGATAAAGGGCATATCCCTAAATTTCAGTTATATTCATTAATTAGGAGATAGTTATAAATTTGTTAATAAATAATATTATTTTTTTTAGTAAAATTGAAATAGTTGCAACGGTAACTCTTCACCACGAGAGTTAGAAGACCGGACCAAGTTGTAGACGGGGAATTTACTGCAACGTGATTGGTCGTACTAGTTTTTTAAATAAGGAGCGTGGCGAAGTAGTTGCCGGTTTATGCCTATATATTTGTTGTATTATGTTGTTTAAAGTTAGTTGTATTTTTTAAATACCTCTGAAGGTGATTGCTGGGCAATCGAAATGTACATAAGGTTTAAATAAATGTTATTTGTGGTTTACAGGTTTTATTTATTTAAAAATAAACATTACGCCACAGTTGCTTCATACAGTTATATTTAAAAATCTTGTTTAAAAATTTTCCAAAAAAAACGTTTGGTGGCCACAAAATGTGAAAAAAATAATGAAAAAATTATCCAATTTCTTATATATATATATATATTAAATATGGTGATATGTTTTCTTGTAATATAGTTTTTTTCTTTAGATAATTATTTTCCTGAAGATGCTGGTACTATTTTATCGGCGAAAAGCTTTGAATAAATATATTCATTAAAAGTATTCTTGTTTTTGGAATATTTTTAATATATATATATATATATATATATATATATCGCAATATCTATTATTGTGTATTAATAAAGAAAATAAGTCAAAATACAAATACAAGAATTATAATTGAATTTACAATTCAAAGCTTTTCGTTGGCTAACAGTACCAACATCATCAGGAATATTCAAATATATATATATATATATATATATATATATATATAAAAGTGGTAATATATATTTCGTATTATAAGTACTTATAGTTTACAACTTTATTTTAGGATCATTTAGAATATATAAGAATTATATTCTTTTTTATAACAATTTTTTAAAAGTTTTCTAAGTAGGTCGTTTGGTGGCCATAAAATGCCAAAAGAAAAGATGGAAACAGATGCTTTGGAAAAGAAAGATGCTTTAAATTATCCTATGTATTAACATGTATATAAATATATTCGACAATGAAAAATTTTTCAATTTCCAGCTTGCTTCAGGAAGTAAATGAAACTCTAAGAAATGTGTTTTAATATATTTAAAAAGTGAATTCAATGAATATTATACATAATATATGATTCAGGTAAACGTACCACTAAAGGTCTTTTGATGCGGTTTATTATAAAAACACTCCTCTCGATACACATGGTTATTATAAAAGGATGTCTTGTAAAGAATTATTTTTTCTTTAAAAAAATGTATAATATAATTTCAAATCAACGATTTTAAAAACCATGAAATTAATTTTTTTTTAATTTAATAAAAAATTAAAATTTTTTTTTAGTGCATAAAAAAATATATAAAAAGCATTTAAAATGCATTTTCGAATGGTGTATCGACTTATAAACTCGATATTCGTTCTCAGCGTCCTCAAAAACCCTTAGAAATAGTTTGTATGTTCTTTTAATAAAACAAAATTTTTAATGCATATAAAAAATGCATTATATGCGTTTTTAACCCTTTTTATTGCATTTGTACCAAATGCAAGAAAATTACATTTTTCTACACAACACCACGAACATTTTGCAAAAACCCCCACTTCGATACCTTTACTCCCATGATGATTCGTAACTTTCAAAAAAATTTAGCTATTTTTCTTCGCCTATTTAGGTACTTTAGTCAACTATTCTGGCCACTCTATTAATATAATTTTCAGATTATTAATTTGATCCTAACTAAAATCATTCTATAGGCCTCATACGATTTCTGTAATAATATATATAAAATAAACAATTAATAAAACATTTTAAAAATGTGTCACCGCCGACTAATCGCAGAGAAAAATAGCTGAGCTTAAAGCTATTTCCACATTAAAAGAACCCTATAACTGCCTTTTACTCTTTAGCTTTGTTGACTTGCTTTATCCGGTCACTGGATATTTTCCTTTAACGTATATAAGTTCACTTTGCGCGTGACGCTATACTGGGTTGTCCATAATTAATTTTCATTCGTCCCTTTATTGCCAGCTGTCTCCCAACAAATCCTTTTACTGGATTACGTTGAGATAATTACCTTGGAATTTTCTGCATCACAGAATTTAATAAGACCCATTCTTTGTTTCAATAGAGTCTTTTCACAGTTATTCAGAAATTCTTATAACCATTTCTTAATTTAATTATAGAAGACAATTTCTAAAATATTATAAATATATAATTTTAAAATCAATTACAATGTATTTTCCTTACTGCACAGCTCTAGGTGACGGCTTTAAAACCTATGAACTACAATCCATCCTCATTTCATACATGGCCTATTTTTATGACTACGTTTGTTAAATTTGAATTTGTATTTCCACAAATTTTGTTATAAGAGATATTTATTAAAGACATATTTCGAACATTTTAAATAAATGTGACTTACCAACACTGAAAATTCAATAAAGTAACTAAGATATGAGTTATTTGTATTTCGAGTTTATGGTTTCATTGAGTGATAATTTTACGTCTACTCACAAGCGAGCTATGAATCCCTGAGCTTCATTTTAATTCTTCTGCTTTAAAACAATTATAAATAGTAATTTATAAGAGTAGTTTTACAATGTGTAGTGTAAATAGAAGGAATTAAAAGCAAAGGCTAAACTATGTTAAAATTAGTGAACGGAAAATAAAATTAATCCATTTGATTACATACTAGTAAATTAATTTGAAAATAAAGCATAAAAGAAAAACTGTTTAGTGTAGGGAAAATAGTCAAGTGAAAATTTTATTTTTAGTTTATATTATTCAAATTATATTAGAAATAAGCTATTATATTCTCGTGGTATAGTAATAAGAACCATATAGCAGTAGTATTGTGCCACTTTATCTCCCTTTTGTTAACTAACATATCAAAATTGGGGGTGAAATAACAACTAAATTGTTTTTTTAATTTTAGATCCTGGGTTTGATTTCCGGAGTATCAAAAAGGTTTATTTCGCTTTTTCAGCCCTCATGACAACTTCGCCTGTGAACCAGTATCTAGTCACCTAGAGCATGGTATGCTGGTTTAGGATTCAGAATGGTGTATAGGCGTCGTGCTGGCCACATTACCATCCTTGATATCGTTTAGTAAGGAAGCTCTACCCTGACTCTTGTGTCAACTTAATTCTGCAAAAGAATTATTATAACTTGTTTATAGTTATTTGTTCATGCGTTATAAACAAAAACCATACCGTACATACAGAGCCGTCCTTAGGGTGGAGCGGCCACTCCAGGCATAAGGCTGAGAAGGGCCTCGCTCCGCGAGACTATACACTCGTTAAAAAATAAGTAAAATTATTTGATTTGGTGGAAATTATGTAGTAATATGCAGGTACGTGCCTAAAATATCTGTCTGATTACCCGCGCAATATATTAAAATAATGTAAAATCTACGAACGAGATACCGCCATCCAAACCAAAAGAATGCAAAGAAAGGTTTAATAGTGACGGCGTTTCTACCCTGACAAATGGGAAAATATCACTTGAATAGCTGATGTGGTTTAAGGCGAAATATCTGTTTTTGCGCGAGAATTTTAAAACTTTTTCTGGGGAGACCCCTTTCTCAAATAAAGCCACGCAAAAATGTTTTGTTTCAATCCTTGCATTTGCTAAGAACGGTTCTGCGTACACAAAACTGGAGTTGTCGGATTTTTTATAAATTACATTTTACCATTCTTAAAATAGAAATTTCAAGTGTTACTTAACCGCTGCAAAACAAAAGCAGCATTCCCTCAAAAGTTCATCTTCATCATCGATATATTCTCTTTGATGCTGAATCCCAATCAGTAAAGGTTTTGTTTTTGGTTGTATACTTAGAACTACGATATGTAGCATGCAATGCATTAAAATAAGGCAGCAATGTAAGGTACGCGCTCTTCCACCTCCCGCCCAACAGCAGTTAGACTATACCCCAATAAACAAAATGAAAATTATATTATCTCAATTAGATAGTGAGGTCTAGTGACAATCCTCATGTTCAAATAATGTGTAACATGAAAATTGGTTTATTGTAAATTAAAAAGAACTTTTTCACGAATCCTAATTACCTTTTAGGTTTTATATAAGTTATTTAGAAGTGTATTAAATAACAGTTTTAATAAATCAATACTTTATATTGAACTCTAGGCTACTTAGTTTTTTAGTAATGTTTATTCTGATCTCAGGAGACGGGTTGCATCACCGTGCTCGCCATTATTGAAATTAGCCGCTAGAACTAAAGGTTACAACAATTTTTTCGTTTTACTTTTTAAAATTTTTAAAAACAATCCCCAAAGTACATTTATATAATATAAATAATGTAATTGCAAGCCTCTAGCTGTTAAAAATTTGAGTGTACTCGATTGTAATAAAATTAGTGATTTTATTATGTATAGTAACATAAATTATAGTTAATGAAAAGTAATTTATTTCTTTGTTAGTACAAACTCTTAAATAAACATGTCAATTCGAAACATACTCATTTATGTACAAAAAATTAATATAACAATGAAATGAACCTAAATTTTGTATGTAGTAATAAATAACTCAGATTCTTGACGAATAACTCAAGAAAATATCTAACCATTAAAATAAATAATTATTCCCTTCACCGTATACGCAATTTCCAAATACCTTATAGTCATTACCAAAACAAAAAAACAACTTTGTTGTTT